>CM037093.1:107746338-108946338 GCA_020916435.1 Oxytropis ochrocephala
ATGTGGTGTGTTCCGTAGCTATGAAAATCAAGAGAAAAAAACATATAAGGAAATATGCCATTTTGAGAAGAAAATGAAGGGAACACACCACTTTTTATGTAAATAACAACCTTGCACTAAAATTAATAAATTGTAATAAAAAAAATTATTTATTAGTAAAAGTTAGTTTTGTTATTTTATAAATATAAAATTTTGTTTCACTTTCACTTACACCAAACAACTAAAAAGTCTTCTCACTTTTTACTAATTTTTTCTTATCACCTTCCCTTACCTTTCTTTTCTATCACTCTCCCTCTATCATAAAATTTTGATATTTTTGCTTTTTATTTTTGTTCTAAAACATTGACCACACATTAATACTAACAATAGGATAACCATTAATTAAAACATTGACACTGTTCAGATCATACAAGACCAGACAAACCAAATAAGTCATTAAATGCAATCCTGAAAGAATCAAACTAAAAATAGGATAACCATTAATTAAATAAATGCCAGTGAAAAATAACTAACTTGAAAAATAAGAGTTAAACAGTTAGCAACATGTGTCATTTTTATATACTCTCTCCGTCCCAAATTATATGTCGTTTAAGGTTTTGACACAAGAATTAAAAAAAGTAATTAATTTTGTATGAGAAAGAGAGATTGTGAGTTAGTTTACCAAATTGTCATTTATTAATGAAATTGGAAACATAAAAAGTAGAATTGTAAGAAAAGATATATTAAATAATGAAGTGTATGACTGGAAGAAAAAAATTGATGTTGTATTGATATTCTAAAAAGTCATGTATTATGGAACAAATTTTTTTGCC
This sequence comes from Oxytropis ochrocephala, assembly GCA_020916435.1. NCBI lineage: Eukaryota > Viridiplantae > Streptophyta > Magnoliopsida > Fabales > Fabaceae > Oxytropis > Oxytropis ochrocephala. The sequence goes on from CM037093.1 coordinate 107,747,151, forward strand.
TAGAAAGTCATATAATATGGGACGGAGGGAGTATCTACTAATCAAACACAACTTTTTAATAACCATGCATTTGAATTGCATTAATTGCGTATTTTAATACCGATTTTTGATGTGAAATTTTGATATTTGAAAAATATTTTCACAAGCCACATGCTAATTAGTAATTACTATTGAGAAATAAGAAGCAGGTACAACTGAACGATTTAACCAAAGTACTAGAAGAAGGCAATACATTTTACAATAGTAGGAAAACTAGGGTAATTAGAAACCAACAAATCCTACATGTTAACAGAGCAATTTCCAAACCCTTGTTTTCAATTCACCCCAGATGGTAGCATTGCAAATTGCAAAACAATTCCAGGGGGAGAATGAAAACACGGGAAGCTCCAAAACTTTCTTCTCTCTAAACCGACATGAATGAATCCTCTAATGTAGCAAAACCATTCTCAAGATCCAACGGCTCCTACTAGCGCAAAATGATTCTACTCCAGAAGAGGATATTCTCTTTAAACTCAACCAAAAGGTAGTTACTAGTTACTATTAGTTAGTTACTCATAGTCATAGTCATAGTCCTATATACTAAACTAAAAGACTAAACTACCTACTAGAAAGAAACAAAAGGAACACAAGTACAATATTCCCTACATGAAACCTTAACCGAGAGAGAGAAACTGCACTAGAAACAAAAGAACGTACGTACGGAAACAGAGACTTGAGAAGCTGGTTTCACTGGTTTTGGAAATAAGCACAGTTTCCTATAGGTAAAGTAGGTAAGCCCCAAACATGTTTTCCCACACGACTTCCCTTCATTCTTCTGTTTAACCCGTCACGCCCTTGATGGAATAACATTGGCAGAAAATCTTTACTCTCACACTTGAATATTTTATTCCTGAAAAACTTGGTCAACTCTTTGCTTCCCTGTGTGTGGAAAACAAAACGACAAACCAAATAAATAAACAAGAGTAGTACTCTTCAGAAAATTTAATGAAAGTGTCTGTTCACATATTCAGATATAGAAAAAGAAGAAAAAGTATCGGGCTCTCTTTTGGCAAAACGTATCGGATTGTTAATAAATTAGTTCATAGCGGATGAGTTGATAGTGGATAAGTTAGTGTATAGAATTTAAAATGTTTGGTAAAATAAGTGGTTAAACTAGTTTATAATACAAAATGACAAAATATGAGAGAGAATATTCATTTGATGGAAGATAAATAAAGAATTTAGTTAAAGTAACAAGGGTTAAAATAAGAGGAAAAATGAAGCGTGATAAGTCATAAGCTCAAACACTACTTTAAGTATTGTGTCAAAAAAACGCTATAAAACTACCAAAAAATGCTATAAGCTACTCTTACCAAACACTTAGTTCATCCGCTATAATCTAGCTGATTGACATTGTCAAACAGAGTCTTAGTTCTATAAATAACGTATATGTGGATAAACAATTTAATTAAGTGTATGTACATAAGCTATCTCAAAAAGCTTATCTAAATAAGCTAAAATCACTCAAAAGATATGTTCAAAAATAAATATCCGGTACAAGCTCTTATGCACCACATAAACTCAAAAACAATCCAAATAAATAGGTACAAATGATTAATAACAAAATTAATTAACCTGAATTTGTGCTCTAGTAATTTCACATATCTTGCGATTTTCAGCAACATTCCAAGCGAATCCTTGAAATTGGTTGTAGAACTTGAAAGCAGCCATAGGAGTTGTGAAGTTCACAAATGCATATCCCAAATTAGACATTCTTCCATTAAAAGCATGTTTCCTGAAGAAAAAAAGCCATAGCCACAAAGCAACAACATTAGTCACTAACAAAAACAAAATAAGGAAACCACATATATATATTTCTGAATGTTTCCTTACCGATAATCCATTGGCAAGTAAACAAAATCATACTTTGAACGATCTGTGAGATTATTAGCATTCTTGTTCTCTTGAAAGCAATGCTCATCCAAAATGAAGAGCAAATCCCTAAACCTAAAAAATTTCAACACCAAAGTCATGATCAAATCAAAGAATGAAACTCAAATCTCTAAACCCTAACGAATAATACCAAAACCAAAATCATGATCAAAATATTGCATTCTTGCTCAGACACAAACAAACAGAAAAAGATATGACTCAAAATATTGGTGTCAAACTCTAAAGTAGCTATCTAGGTTAGTGAGGTTTAAGCAAACTAATACTACACTACTCATATCTCTCGTCTAGCTAATTAGCTAGCCACCATCAATCATTTTTCTATGTAAAAAAAAAAAAAAAAGAAAGAGTGATTATACCTGAACTTGTTGGGAATGTTCCGGATCATGACAGTTGTTGTGGAAGAAACTTTGACTTCTTCAACACTGTTTGGGAATGGAATAACTTTTGATTCTTTAATGCTTCTCATCAACTTTTGGGGGTAGAAGGGTTTAGCGTTTGGGTTAAGTGGAAGAGACTTAGGAGGCATAATGAAGATGAAAGGAGTTAGGATCTCATTAGTGAAGTAGTAGTAGTTGTTGTTGTGGTCATGGAAATGGAAGATTCCATTTACAGTAGTTGCCATTTGGATTATTATTACTTTTTTGTTTGAGAGAGAAGGAAAGGTTGAAGAGAGTGTGAAGAGACAGAAAGGGGTTTATATTATGTTATGTTATAATCATGGCAGTGGCTATGCTACAAGTAGAAGGTATATATGCGTGTGAAAATTGTGAAAATCTTTCTCATCTCACGACAAGACTGGCTACTTTTAAGACCAATGTCTGCATGATCAATGATACTACTCCCTCGTAATTTCACTCTTTTTGTTCGGATTATTCTTGGTTATTTATGGAGTATTCTAATGTTTTCAACAAAAGATTAATTAATCTCTATTCATGTTTAGATCAAGTTTTACACTAATTAATACCGAATTTGTTTACTGTGGAAATCGAACACAGAAGCAACAAGTCGATCTCTCTCATGTCTCAAGGTAGATTAAACCACTAGGCAGATATTGGTTATCGTAACTTCACTTCCGGTCATTAAAATATTTTTTTAATGCCTAAAATTGTCCCTTTAATTTAGATTAGGATTTAATTTAAATACTGTGATAAGTGTATAAGTGTTTTACACTATCTATCAATTACATGTTGACACATCATTAAAAACAAATTAATTAAATGGTAACCACCAATTAGTCAATTAATAACCAACAATTCTATGAAATGTGATTGGTTGTGGTTGAAAAGTCTATATACTCTATCTTTATATAAATTAAACTCTTAAGATTATAGTGATGATAATTTGACGCACAATTGTAATTCACCATAAATTATTTGACTAATGACTTAAAAATACCCTCTTCGGTTTCATATATTATAAATAAACAAATAAAACTACTTTGGATTTTTTTTATGAAAAATAGTGCCGCCTCCTAAACGAACAACCTCATCCTCCACAACAAGCTCTAAGACCAAACCCCAGCCACTAGACTCCCAAAGTCCACCACACGGCCCTCTTGGTGACCGGAGATCAGAAAGCAACCTCATTATTTTCACCAACTCATGATTTTGGTTTAGAAGTTTGAATTTCCCGATTTTGAACCCCCTATTTTCTCAAGTTGTAAAATTAAAGTCTTCCTCCCAATTTGGTTAAAATTAAGTTTTATGTGATGCTAACATGGCCTTTTTTGTTTAAAATAAAAAAACAATTTTAATTTGTTAAATAAATAAAAAATTAGTTAACAGTGAAGGAAAGAAGCACCGCATCTCTCACCATCCCCTAAGATCTGAAATTCTTCAAACCCTTCCTCAAACCATTTCCAGGTGATGATTCTGACCCTTCACCTTCCTCTCTCAGCGTCGAAATTTCTTGCCTCCCTCAACCAGTCTCGAAATTTCCAACTGAGGAGTCTTGTGATTTCAGGTCCGGTGAAACACACCAATGTGATGAGTGGGATAGCAAGAAATGGAAATGGGGAAAGGGGATCTATACACATATATGCATCAAAAAATTCATAGACCTCTCACCAGATTCACGTTCTTCATTCCTTCTCCTTTCTTTTCCACTTATCATAAAATTGATTAATTTAAGAGAAAAAATAGATCTGTTATCTGTTAATAGTAAATAACAAGAATTTTTCAGATTTGTTGAAGCTAAATCAGCATATCCGTTGGTGATCCCTTCCTTTCTTTTTCGTTTCCTTCTTTTCTTCTTTCAGATCTCTCTGATCTATTCTTTTCTCATCTTCCTTTCTTCCTTATTTTTTAGTCACCATGGACCTTCAATCAAAAAACGAGTTTGGCATTTAAAATCCCCACGGCGTCCTCTCGCAAAGCCCTCAATTTTTTTTGTTATCGCAGTACCCTCCACCGGTGACCATCGTGCCGGAGGGCATCTCCACCGCGCCTTTGCTGCTGGATGAGAGGAGGACGAAAATCAGTTTTTTTGTTGACAAAAAAGATGATCAGTTTTTTTTGAAAAACTATTTTATTTTAAACTTAAAATGAAATAATTATAATTATTAAAAATAAGTGAGTTGGCATGACATATGGATGCCACCTCAATTAAAATGTCCATGTGGCATACCCAAGTCATGATTCTGTTAGTCTAGTCAGTTTAGTAAGCACCACATAAGACTTAATTTTGACCAGATTGGGAGGGGGACTTTAATTTTACAAATTGAGAAAATAGGAGGACCAAAATCGTGAAATTAAAACTTGGGGGACCAAAATCGTGAGTTGGTGAAAATAAAGGGACAAAAACTGTAATTAAACCTAGAAAAAAATCAAAAAGCCACACAAGACTAGTCAGCGGCCAGTGTATTTGCTCGGCAAAAAAACCATTCCATACCAAAAAAATAAAAAAAAATCCAAAAAATCAACTTTCTACATTATATACCAAAGTAACCCACTTTTTTTTATGTGGAGAACTCGCCCCCCACCAAACCGAGTTCTACACTACAATTTGGCAAAAAAAAATTATTTGTAGTGGAGAACTCGCCCCCCACCAGGGTGTGTTCTTCACTGCGTTTTTTGATTTTTTTAATTTCTTATATTTAATTTGATTAAAATATAAATTAATTTAATTTAATTTCAATAATTAATTTATATAATTAGAATAATCAGTAAAGTATAAATACTAAATTTAATTATTAAAAAAATATAAATTTAAGTGACACAAAGTAATATTAAAAGACATGAATTGATTTAAAAGACTAATACGAAAAGTACAGTAGTAGTAAATGTGACTAGTTTATATTGCGGTTAGAGCAGTTATTTTTGTTGTAACCCTCATTTCTACAAATTCCGCATCATTTGGTGCGGGTACCTGTTTCTCTTTGATCCATCTCTATACGAATACGAGTAGACTGTGGACGGCCCTTTTTATCTCTTTGTTTAGTTGGATCATGTTGTAGTTCAATAGTATTGAAATCAGGCCATGAGGTCTCAGTTGGCAAGGGTGGGAACTCCACAATGTAAGTATTGAAAACATTATGCATTGTCTCACGGTGGATCCACACAATTTCATGTGGTCGAAATTGCATTTTTGCGCGTCTTTGCGATGACATGTGAACAGGGGTAATGAAGTGTCTGGAATTCCCCACACTCACAGGTTTTTGCTATAAAGTCCACCACAAATGTGGTCGCAAGTCTACCACTTTGTGGTCGTGCAAGTTCCCGAACTTGGAACAATTGGTTGGCACGATCGTGAATTGCGACGCCATGCGTTTTTGAGACTTTAATGTTTTCCGCAATATTTTTCAACAATTTTTCAGAGAACATTGTTCCGGGATGTCATCATCGCCTGTGCCTGTGTTCCCCGTTTGACAAATATCTCGTTCATCCTGAAATATGTTGAATCTATCAATGATCGGATAGGGAGATTCTGCACCCCCTTAAGGACATTGTTGATGCACTCTGCAAGGTTTGTTGTCATGAGCCCCCAACGGGAACCTCCATCGCACCACGACAACAATTGTTCTGGGTTAATGTCTTCAACCCAAGCCACTCTAGAAGAAGTCATTCATCTTCTGCAACAAAGACCACCCGCACCACAACAACCCATACCGGAAAGAGTCATTACGCACACCTGTAAAATTTACTATCAGGGCACTGTCGAGGGCAGGGAACAAAATGGTGTGTATTTTGAGGGTCCCAACACTAAACATTCCAGGCTTAAGAACAACATCACCTTCGCCAAAATGAAAGACAAACTATCGAAAAACGCGCACGTAGAGGGTGTGGAGCAAGAAATCACTAGTATCGTTTATCTCTGCCCCTACATCGGCCCACGTAATCGTATTCGGTGGTGCCCTGTGCCTATCAAGAAAGACAAGGACGTTCGAGAAATGTTTCAGGAACATTAGAGGTTCCAACATTGGATTGAAATTTATGTCGAATTGTGCGTCGAAACCAGAGAGTCTGGCGAATCCATCGTCCGTAGCCTTATCCCTCCAGTCATCTGATGGCCACTACCTAAGAATGTATGGTGGAAGTAGAAGTAGTTTACATCTTGTTTGCCTCTTCTTGTATTATGTTTTCATGTCGTTTTGTTTTAAATTTCTTATCCTTGTATTTCTGCAATTTGTGTTTTTCATTCCTGTTCTTATCCTATATTAAATTCTGTTCCAATTTTTAATATCTTTATTTTTTACCGTAATTATTACCGTAATTACTTTATAAATAAGTTTACTAATTATTCTAATTATTTAAATTAATTATTATAATTAAATTAAATTAATTTACATTTTAATGAAATTAAATATAAGAAATTAAAAAAATAAAAAAAACGAAGTACAGAACTCACCTGGTGGGGGGCGAGTTCTGAACTAAAAATTAAAAAAAATTGTAAAATTTTAGTTTAGAACTCAGTTTGGTGGGGGGCGAGTTCTCCAAAAAAAAAAAGTGAATTACTTTAATATATAACGTAGAAAGTTGATTATTTTTTTTATTTTTTATTTTTTGGTATGAAATGATTTTTTTGCCTAATTGCTCATTTCTTAAAAGAAATCGGAGAGCAGGATTGGCGGTGGAAGAATGGTAATTTTGTCTTGTAATTGAAGGAGAAGCATTAAATGCGATGCTATCAATCTATCATGGTAACACATCCTGTCCTTTCACTTTTCAGGTTGATGATTACTTCATTTCTTCAAAAGATGCTTTACTCCCGGCCGTTTGCATAAAAAACAAAATGTTTTACTCCATTCGTCTCATATTATATATCGTTTAATATTATGACACGAGAATTAAGAAAAATATTTAATTTTGTATGAGAAAGAGAGATTGTGAGTTAGTTTACTAAGTTGCCCTTTATTAATAACATTGGAAACATAAAAAAAGTAGAATTGTAGGAAGAGATATATTAAATAATGGAGTGTATGACTGAAAAAGAAAATTTATGTCGGATTGGTATTCTAAAAAGTGATGTATTGTGGGACAATTTTGTTTTCCTACAAAGTCATATAATATGAGACGGAGAGAGTACATGTTAGTACTTTTATTCAATGTTATTGAAGTCGGATCGGTCATCGTCTTGGCAGTCGCGCCTTTGGTTCACTGGTTTCTCTGGTGGGCCGCCACGGTTTTGGTCGGGGCGGACCGGTCTTTGGTAGTCGGTCGATCGGTCTTTTGGTCGGGCCGCATAAGCTGGCGGACACTTTTAAAAAGTACTAAAAATAGATATGATATGTATAAATTTATATCTTAAAAATGCGGAAAAAAATCTCACCACAAAATTAACACAAGTCTTCAATTTCCAAAACCCCTACCTCTGCCGGTTGGTCGGACCGATCAGTTCATCGATTTCTAATTGAGCCGAAGCGGCTCAACCTGGTTTCTTGTATGATTCCATTTTAACATGCAAGTCGTCGTGCCAGAATCCCATCAAAATGGGTAAATGAAAGCGGTAGGGTAGGGTTTTAATAACACTGCTCTTATTACTCTTAGATTAGATTTCTGTTTTTACAAATAAATAAATGTTCGAGATTTTTTTTTTCAAAAGAAATAAATATGGAGCCTAGTTAAAATTTTATGATACACAATTTTCACTAAGAAACAAAATCAAGAAAAGAGGGAAAATAAATATTCGAGATTAATAATTAATTTTTTTATGGTGCTTGATTTTTCATTTGGCTTTGTCGATGACTAATTTATGCTAGGGAACCTGACTGGCCACGTATATACTCGATTTTGCCAGTCCGTGTGGTTCTCCCCTCCCAATACACTACAAAAATTTGGTTAAATAGCGACCCACAATTCGCGGCGGGTGCTACAACCGCTGTCGCTCATTTTCACCGCGGCGGTTTCCTAGCAATCAAAGTCGCTCATCTACACCGCGACGGTTCACAATTGTCTCATGGCGGTTCCAAGTTTAAAGAAAAATAAAGCGCCAGCGAGATTACTGATGTTCCGTTTTCTTCCTCTCTCAACGAAGCTTTCATTCCCCTGTAGATTAGGTTTGATTTCCTTCCTCTCGGTGAACACAAACGATTCCAATACCTGTTTCCATTTCCTTCCTCTCTCAACGACAAAGATATAATCCCCGAATCTATTTCCTTGCGGCCCGGATGAAAGGCACCGAGTAAGAAACCCTCACACTATTTAGTCCCGCCGCCTCCTCTCTTCTCTCGCCTCGCCCCACCGCCGAGATCCATCCTCTCGGCTCCGGCACTCCGTCAACTCCATCGGAGTCTCTGTCTCGGTGGCAAAGAAAGAACGGCGTTCTTTGTAGGCGAGCTTCTTGTTGCTTCACCGAGTTAGGTTTGTGATTCTTGTGAATTGGAGATAATTTTGTCAACCATATTTGATAGTTTTTCTTCGTTTTCATTGTACATGAAGACCTTGTTTAATTGTTTCTTTGTTGAACTTAATTAACAACATTTCCCCTTTAGGAGGTTCTATGATCGACACACACCACATGCAAATTCACTTGTTTCTCTTATCGATATCGATCCGCATGTCTTTCTGGTTTAGTTTTTTTTTCTTTCCATTTTTCTCGTGAAGTATGAATGTGTCTGTGTGTGTAAAAAGATTAATTGGAGCTTTATCTAATCGTATGGGGATGGTGGGCAAAATCGGTTCTGGAGGAACTAAAATACCTAAAATCTGTAGGTTGTCAAAACTCTGCAGGATTAATTAGCAAGTGAGAACTAACAGAGTTGCATGATTTTTCAACCGCCTTATGCATTTTGTCTTGGATAGGTTACATTAAGATCGATGTCCATGATTTGGCTCTGAAAGAATCGATTATGGTCACCATTTAATAGTTATTATTTTTGGTTAATGGTTTGCACACATATTAAAGTATGTTCATCACCAATCCAAATGGAAATGGATTTCATTCTGCGATTTGCGATCCACCGGTCTCAACTGTTGATCAAAATTGGATGGTTGAGATTTTGAGGTCTCAATCGCCAAAGGCACATTGTGAGTCATCGGATCTCTACCCAACGGTGTAGATGAACCGACTTCGATGTGATGAGCAAATTCCTACTACAAAGAATCTGGAACCAATCTTAGTGTGTTTGTGTGAGTGTGTGTGGCGTGCTTCCATGTTTAAAAATCTCAGAAATGCCACAAGTATTCTCTTATACCTCATGCCATCTCGAAACATGTAAACATACACACACACAAACACATTCTCTGTTTCCAAACACTGTCTTTGTCTTTCTGCTTCCCCATTGAGTGCAAGGAAATAGAATACGCTGGTTTCTGATTAATGTTACTAATACCAGCTGAACTCAGTTTGTCCTTGAGTTTCCAACTGAAATTTACTTTTTCTGTTTGTCTAATACTGAAATGATAGGAGATCAAGGATGATCTCTACATCTATCTCATATCTGAGTGCAAGTAAACTACTATGGAACGTGGAGGGTTCTTCAAGGGCCCTGACCGATAGGAATCAAGGATGATCTCTACATCTATCTCATATCGTGTTTTAGGGGTTAGGGTTTATATATAAAGTCATCGTGTTTTTATTCAAAGAAGATTTACACTGTCAAATGTGTAGTTCTTAAGGCTCAAACTCTTCTGGTAGTATAGATTCAGTTAATCTCTAATTTGGTTAGGCAAAATTTTCTTATAAAAAGGACCAGACAGAGTACTAGATTTGTTTCTCAAACTAAAGTAAATGTTATTTGGTGTGCAATTTTGTATTCAGGTGCTAAATGATAGAGGTTATGTTGGTTCTACATCAGATATATGGTCCTGTGGAGTAATTCTCTATGTACTTATGGTTTGGTTTCTTGCCATTTGATGAACCAAATCAAATGGCACTTTATAAGAAAGTAAGTGATCTCGTAAATCTAATCCATGAGAATAAAAACTGAATGCAATGTTTCTCATTTCATCACAAAAATATATTTCAGTTAGGCGGTGACTTGAGATGTCCATCTTGGTTTTCGCCGAGGCGAAGAAACTTCTCAACTCTATTCTTGATCCAAACCCTTTAAGCGTGAGTTACGAATTGAAAGCTCTCTTATTTTTACAGCTTATACATTTCTTCAATGCTAATACTATATATTCTTTTACAGAGGATAAAAATTCTCGAACTCTTGGAAGATGAATGGTTCAAAAAGGATACAAGCCAAAGCATGTTTTCATCGAGAATGAGGATATCAATATAGATGATGTAGCTGCTGCCTTCAATGATTCTAAGGTACTTTGTTTTCACAATTTGTGTACTTAAATCTTTTAGTCAATTATCGGTGCACAATGCACAATGTACAAAACTTTACTCGCGAGTGTAAGTCGATGTGATCGTTTCCAAGATTTGAACTCGTGACCTTCAAAGTCACAAGACGTCAACTTTGGAGTTGCGTCAAAGTTCGCCCTCTTCAAATAAGGACATTTTTTATATGTAATTTATTTATTCTCTTTTGATATGTAGGAAAATCTTGTGACAGAGACGAAAGAGAAACCTGTGTCAATGAATGCTTTTGAGCTCATTTCTAGATCATGAGCTTCAATCTTGATGATTTGTTTGAGAAGCAAAAGGTATGTAAAAATAAAATTTACTTGATTCTCTTTTATTACTTGAGTTGCAAAATACTAATGGTGAGATATGATTATTCCTTGACTAATTATTTTGTTTGTACTCAATATCGACATAGGAGGTTGTGAAGCGCGAAACACATTTCACTTCGCAGCGCCCCGCAAATGAAATTATGTCCAAAATTGAAGAGGCTGCCAAACCTCTAGGCTTTAATGTTCACAAGAAAGATTATAAGGTAACAATATAATATATCTATGCATAATAATTACATGCCCAAATCTGCATCTGCATTTTATACATTTGCTAAGAGCCTAAGACCTTTCTTTTGTGTGATTATTATGTAATGAAAGATGAATCATTTGAAACTTTTAATGTTATAGAGTAGTTAAATATTCAATCTTATCAAATTTTGCAGATGAAGCTGCAAGGTGATAAGAGTGGAAGGAAGGGTCACCTTTCAGTTGCTACTGAGGTACTAATCTTTCCTTTACTATGAAACACTGACACATACACAAACACCGGACATGACACGGACACAGACATAGTGGAAGGAAGGGTCACCTTTCAGTTGCTACTGAGGTACTAATCTTTCCTTTACTATGAAACACTGACACATACACAAACACCGGACATGACACGGACACAGACATACAGACAATGGTTTTTGAACGAGATGAGATGATTGATACAACTTGTTGCCTATGGTTACAGGTTTTTGAAGTAGCTCCTTCCTTGCATATGGTCGAGCTGCGAAAGACCGGAGGCGACACACTCGAGTTTCACAAGGCATGTGAACATGATTCTAATTCTCATTTTAGTTCTGAGTGACAAGAAAAGAAATCTATTTACTTTTAGCATTGCTCTTTTTCTTTTCACTTATTTTCTCTGTTTGAACTAATGTTTAGATTTCTGTCAATTAAGAAAAGAATAATGACATAATGTAAATATCAAAATTCTATTGTTACTATATTAACACTAACCTTATTATTTGATTGCAGTTCTACAAAAACTTTTCATCAGGGTTGCAAGACATAGTGTGGAATACTGAAGAAAAATAATGAAGAATCAAGGTATCCTTTTCCTCTCTTCTTGTTAAGTGCTTTTATTCCAAGAACACATTATAGAAGCTGTAGCTAGACACTATTATATTAGCCTTATAAGGTTCATTTGTTCACTTACACTTCTAACTTCTGACTAATTAATTAGTTTTTTTATTTATTTTATGATGCATCGTGTTTTAGGGGTTAGGGTTTATATATAAAGTCATCGTGTTTTTATTCAAAGAAGATTTACACTGTCAAATGTGTAGTTCTTAAGGCTCAAACTCTTCTGGTAGTATAGATTCAGTTAATCTCTAATTTGGTTAGGTAATATCAATCAGGAGTTGAGAAACAAATCTAGTACTCTGTCTGGTCCTTTTGTGGATGCATGATAACTCAAAATCATAAAATTTCATAAGAGAAAGGAAATAGGAACATAGGAATTCTACAACAAATAATAACAACTGGTTGACAATACAGAAGAGTATCTTCAGATGTGGGGAAGCTTGATGATTTTGTGGGTGAGTTTTGAATTTGATTGATTTTTCTTCATTGGTGTGAAGGGTTTTCATTTTTTGAATTGGGATTCTGTGAAATCTAGTAATGGGTCAATTTGGATTTGTCTATGTGGTAAGGGATTCATGTTAGTTAGCTCATTTCAGGTTGTAGATTCTTTTATTCTATGTTTTTGGGAGATTGATAGTTACCCCTACGAATCTTTGAGCTCTTTCTGCTATATTTGCTCTATCTTTGTGTATAAGGAATTTGGTAATTTTTGAACTTGTGGTGCTTGAGTTTTGAAGAAATTTAGTCTGGTCTTAGTTTTGTGTATAAGGAATTTGGTAATTTTTGAACTTGTGGTTTGGATTTGTAATGTGAAATGGAGAAAACATATATGTCAGGGAGGTTAAGATAATTAAGAGATCTTAATTAATTATTCATATTATTAATTGTCTTATTGGGAGGTTGTGAAGTCAACAATAATTGTTCATTACTTGGGTTTTAGTTTTGGCTACAATATTGATTCTAACTTAATTTATGGCTCTTTTTTTCCAGTCGCTTAACTTGGAATCACAAGATGATTTGAGACGCTCTTCTGGTGCCAGTCACACAGGACAAAATGAAGCAAGCCCATCCCGTAGGACATCTAGATAGATGATTCTATTTGGTTGTATTTTGATGTTATGAACTAGTTTTGCTAGTTGGTTGTACTTTGAGATTTTATGAACTAATTAAGTCGGTTGTACTTTGATGTTATGAACTAATTTAGTTGGTTGTATTTTGGTGCCATGAACAACTAGATTTGGATGTATGAACTAAGTTCTAGTTATTATCAACTAAATTTGGTTTCTAGAAGGCTGTATGTGATTTTGGCATAATTGTAGTTTCTTTAATAGGTACAAGTTGGGTTAGAAAGGTACAGAAACAAAAATCAGGTTTTAAATTTAAAAAAATTATTTTTAACTTGCAGTGATTGCAACCGCCGCTAGTGTTGGTAGGGAAAATTTTGGCGCGTAACTGCGCGATTAATAACCGCCGCTAGTGTTGGTGGGAATTTTTGGCGCGCAACTTGGCGGCGATTATGAACCGCCGCGAACTGTTGGTAGAAAATTCAAAATGCTTGTTGTGGCGATTCTGAACCGCCGCCACACGTGCGGCGGTTTGTGCGGCAGTTCTTGGAACCGCCGCCAAAACTACTCGGCGACGCTAGAAATAACGCGGCACTACAGGAACCGCCGCCAGCATAAAGCCACGGCGGTTAGAACCGCCGCCGATCTCAATTTTAACCGCCGCCGTTCCTCCGTTTCTATGTAGTGATAATTGTTAACTTTTTGAGAGGGAAATTTTAGTTTCAAAGGTCAAAATCCTAGACCTTATTCTTCTTACTAGCAATATAGATACCCGTGCAGTTGTGTCCTTTATATGCATAAAAAATAAAAATAAAAATATAAAAGTACAATTTTCCATAAGAATAATATATAATGCTTCCCTTTGGAACTAAAAACAATATATATATACATAAAAACAAATATAAAAGAAAATATTTTCTTATTGAAATAGAAAAATAGAATAATCAGTTATAAAATTAGTTCGTAATATTAAATACTTGTGTTGCAAAATGTTTAAAAAAACGGTATCTTCTTTTAATCTTAATAATAGAATAAAAATCAGGAAAAAAGAAAATGAGTTTTAATATAAAATATGCACCCCTGTTGTCACTCTCGTTGCCGCTCCCAATGCCTCTCCCGTTAGCGCTCCCATTGTCACTCCCGTTGTCGCTTTCATTGCCACTCCCACTGTCGATCCCAATGTCGGTCTCTTGTTGACGCTCCCGTTGTCGCACCTATTGCATGTTATCCCATTGTCAGTCTCTCGGTGACTCTCTGTTGCCGCTCTCCCGGTGCTGATCCCATTATCAGTCTCTCGTTGTCGCTCATGTTGTCATGTTTACTCCATTGCCTCTCCCATTAGCGCTCCCATTGTCGCTCCCGTTGTCACTCTCGTTGCCACTCCCGTTGTCGATCCCAAAGTCGGTCTCTTGTTGACGCTCCCGTTGGCGCCCTCGTTTCCTCTCTCATTGGCGCTCTCGTGTTGCCGCACCTGTTGCCATCCCATTGTCAGTCTCCCGGTGGCTCTCTGTTGCCGCTCTCCCGGTGCCGATCCCATTGTCAGTCTCTCGTTGTCGCTCATGTTGCCATGTTTACTCCTTTGACAATTCACTACAAGAAACACAGTCATTAGCGAGGGAATTTTCGGTCGCTGCCATTAGCGAGGGACCAGTTCGGTCGCTAATTCCCTCCTCGCTAGTGGCATTTAGCGAGGGAATTTGTGTCAGTCGCTAATAAGCGAGGGACCAGTCCCTCGCTAATTCCCTCGCTAATGCTGACAGCACGCAACCCAAGTCTGATTGGCACGCTTATCAATTTGAATTTTTTTATTATTATTATTATTATTATTATTAGTATTATTATTATTATTATTATTATTATTATTATTACTACTACTACTCTATTATTATTATTATTATTATTATTATTATTATTATTATTATTATTATTATTATTATTATTATTGTTGTTGTTGTTTGGATGTGGTGTGGTGGTGGTGGTGGTGGTGTGGTGGTGGTGGTGGTGGTGGTGTGGTGGTGGTGGTGGTGGTGTAAAGAGAGAAGAAGAAGGAGAAGAGTAAGGGAGAAAGAGGGTGGTGGTGGTGGTGGTGGTGGTGGTGGTGGTGTGGTGGTGGTGGTTTTGTGAAGAAAGAGAGAGAGAGAGGTTGTGGTTGTGTGGTTGAAGAGAGAGAGGAGTGAGAGTGGTTGTGGTGTGGTGGGGGCGTGGTGGTGGTGGTGGTGGTGGTGGTGGTTTTGTGAAGAAAGAGAGAGAGTAGAGGAAGAGGAAGAGGAAGAGGAAGAGGAGTGGGTATTGTGAAAGAATGGGTATTGTGTGGTGGTGGTGGTGGTGGTGGTGGGTTAGAGATTGTAGGTGAGAGAGAGAGAGAGAGAGTAGAGGAAGAGGAAGAGGAAGAGGAAGAGGAAGAGGAAGAGGAGAGGAGTTGGTATTGTGAAAGAATGAGAGAAGAATGAGAGAAGAGTGAGAGAAGGTGGTTCGGTTATTATAATTAAATATATGACAGTTTGCGAGGGAATTAGCGAGGGACTGTCCCTCGCTAATCCTCGCGTTTCCCAAGCCACTGCCATGGGTCAGAATCCTGCAAAAATGTCAGTCAATTAGCGAGGGACTTGAAAGTTCCGTCGCTAACTGCCTAAAAAAGCGTCTTTGCTTTCGATCAAATCGGCGAACATCTCATTTCCGTCGCTAATTCCCTCGCTAATGGGCACATTAGCGAGGGACCTACAATTCCGTCGCTAATGTCAGTTTTTTGCGAGGGACAAATATTCCCTCGCTAATTCCGTCGCTAATTCGCGTTTTTTTTGTAGTGATTGTTAATGGTTAAACTGATTGATTTTAGTGGTTTTAATAGAAAGATTATAATAAATAGTAAATTTTAAATTATTTAATAATAATTTAACTAAATTAATATTAAATCCTGATTTAATATTAATTTAAGGATTTTAATTAAACCAATATTAATTTAATCATTTTTATCATATAATTTTTTAAATATTTATCAGTGCCCTGAATAGTCATTAATTCATTTGATTTTTTTCTAAGAGACTAAATAGTACTTTTTATCGGTAAGATATTTTGTAAAGTGTTTTTTTAATATTTACATGTAGTTTGAAATAGATATTAGGCTTTGTTGTTTTTTTCTAAGATATCCAAAAATTATTTTGAAATTTTTTAGTGATTAGATTAGTAGATGATAGTAGAGAGAGATAACGTAGTGTTTTTTGTAGTGAGTTGTTTGATTATGTTGATAGTAGAGATAAGTGGAAAGAGTGAGAGAGGAAAGAGAAAAGTAGGGTTTAAAGTGAAATGAGAAATTAAAAGATGATGTAAGAGTGGAACTCACTAATAATAAATGTGAGTGGGAGACAAAAGTGAGATTAATAATTTGAAATGTCATTTTTATCTTTAAGATTAAGATAAAAGTGAGGGATAATTTAGTAGTTTTGGTACTTAATCTTATTTAGCTGTTAGACATATTGTATATACTCTCAGTTATTTAGCCTTTTTGAATTTTTAATATTCTAGTTTAGGGTAGTTTAGTCTTTTTTCCTTATTTCTTTGACTTGTATATAAACTCCTTAATGGGCAATTTATCAAATGAGAGATTATTTTTTTTTTACCAAATAACACCTCTTAAAATCTTCTTCACGTATGGTTGAGCTTATAGATCATGGAGTCTTGGTTTCTCAATAAGGTTTGTGGTTTTGCTCTTCCCATATTTTTTCTCCCTCTACTCTTGGGTACTAGATTGTTGTGTGGCCAGGGTATGACTCTCATATGGCATACTATTGTATGGGTTATTAGAAACACTAGCAACGAGTATATATCTTTTCAGGGAAGATACTTAGTTTGGGGAAAATGATTGACAAAATCCAATCTTTATCAATCTTGACATTGGTTTCTTACGAGTGGTAAATCTCCTCTTTTTACGAATGGATTAATTAGAGACACCAGCAATTGCATGTATTGCTAGGTGATAGCTCATGATTGTTGAGACATTCATTGGTGCATAATTCTCTTTTGACTAATTGGTAAATTGGTAATGTACCAGGTTGAAGTACTCCTTTATAAGAGTAATTAACTCTCCATCATGTTTATTTTATGAATGGTCGATCTATTGACCCTATTAACTGTATCTCTAGGCGTTAGTTAATTGTTTGGCTTTATATTTTGCTTCTTGAGACCTTTCCATCCTTCTCTTGTGTTTTGGTTTGAGTACCCTTGTGCTCGCCTTTTTATATATATATATATATATATATATATATATATATATATATATATATATATATATATATATACTAATTTTGCTACTATAAAAATAAAACACTGACATTCATAATCAAGGCTAAGGGTAAAAACAAACAGACATATTCCATATAGTTCATGACTGCTTAGTGTAAAAGTCATGTTTGTACATATTGATATAGTTAGTACTTAGTACATAGTATATATACCTGTAAGAGCATGAAGTCTTTGACGTATATATGTTTGTGACATTGTACAAATCATGGGAGCAGCTATCCTTCAAAAAATTTAAAAATAAGAAAGTAAACAAAGTTACAGAAACAAAATATTTTTCTTCTTCTCTTACTCATATCCCTCTCCACTATAGTTTTCAAATGAAGCAGCTTCTTTCCCCCTCTTTGGTTATTAACTTATTTCTTCATATATATATCAGAATTATAATAATATTGCTCGCTCCATCTCAGTTCAAGGGATGAAAGAAGAACCATCATGAACAGGAAAATGAGAAACAACTTGAGCATTGTTAGATCTATGTTGTTGTTGTTCTCCTTGATCAAAAGAAATGAAAGAAGTACTATAGTATTCAACAAACCCACTGTTTTTATTCTTAGCTACTTCATGCGCCGCACCTTGACGTTCTTCAGAAAATGTCTCTTTCATTAGTGAACCA
The DNA here is from genome assembly GCA_020916435.1 of Oxytropis ochrocephala. Taxonomy (NCBI): domain Eukaryota; kingdom Viridiplantae; phylum Streptophyta; class Magnoliopsida; order Fabales; family Fabaceae; genus Oxytropis; species Oxytropis ochrocephala. The sequence goes on from CM037093.1 coordinate 107,765,195, forward strand.
CATTGTCTAGGTTGTGTTTGATAGAAAACTTTGGATACTACCAATTCTCCTTCCTTCTCTTCTTCATTATTACCAAGGTGGTATTGATGCATGACCCAATTTGTTTTCTCTGGCTTTCTTTGCTTTTTGTAGTTAGTGTAAAGAACAAGGATTTTCTTGTAGCCTTTTAATTTGCCAGTTATATAGACTGGTCTTGTTTTACCTGTTTTGTGCCACCTTGTTTCACTTCCATCTGCTTCTGTGTGTACTTTTCTTCTTTTTCTTGTTCCTGTTGTGTAGGCTTTTGATGGCCTGTGAAAGAAATGTCGGATTAGACCATCTTTGCTAACTCCTGCAGTAAAATTCATCAATATGTTAATTTCATGAAAAAATTAATTTTTATATTTTTTTTTAAGTTTTCATTAGTTGTAGGTATAGTTTGTGTCATGTTTAAGGTAATAATATCAACCATCTATGAGAAAACCGACACTTGAAATTACATGCACATGCATAACAAATCATTTTTGATTTTCTCATAAGTAGTTAAAATTACGCACGCAAAGTCAAATCTGGCATAGTTTTAACTCCTCTGACATGATTTGTTATGCATATGCATGTATAATTAAAATTACGTATGCTGTCAAATCTAACATAGTTTTAACTCCTGCAGTGTGATTTGTTATGCATGTGCATGTAATATTAACTATTAAAAAAATTTAATCAATAGTGGAGATTATTTATGAATTGCTCATTAGAGAGACTATATCTGTGATGATGACAATAATATATAGACATTCAGAATATCAAAGTTTAAGTATAAATTTGTGTACCAATTAAGTAAAAAAATGATGTTATTATATAAAATGGATAACTTGATTTATAATTTGTAATTGATCATTACTTTCTTCCCAAAAAGTGTGAGTTTTATAAAGCTGATACGTTTTCATCTCTTCAAGTGACTGAAGTTTAAAGAAAACAAACTTGTTGTGACCATATATATTTTCAGGAACTATATATGTAGAATTTACTGTTGGAAATTAACAAATAATAATGAAAATCAAAATTTAATTAATTTAGGATATGATGCACATGAGAGTGAGACTCTTTGATCAAAGAAACTATATGAAACAGTAAAACAAAATCAATCACATGGTACACATAATTAACTGACCTGGCAACTTCTCTGGATGGGTACAACATATTCCATTTTCACCTTCAAGAGTAGGTATAAACTCATCAATCAAAGGGTGAAGTTTCTGAATATCAGACCGCACCTTTGCTTCCAAATGTTCAAGAATCTCTTGATCAGTTGGATCAAACTTCACTCCAGCAGGCAGTCCAGGTAAGTCATGAATTCCAGCACCCTATTTCGATATATACCACAAAATATATATTACTTATTCATAAACACCCCAAAAGAAATAATAAAATCATTAATAATAATATCATTAATATTATCAGTACCTGGTCTTGACATTTGATATGATGACCACATGTAGGACAAGATCTAATTAAGCTATCTTTGCGCCTCTCCACAATGATGCTATGATTGTTTTCAGGGTAACTACACTGAGTCATTTCTTTCTTATCCTTTTTTTCACCTCCCTTATTCCATGATTTCTTTGATATATATTCCTTCTTATGCTAGCTGCTATAAAAGAAATAATGGAACAGAAACCAAAAAAGATAGAGAGAGTAGTTGATATAGCTTGAGTTAAGAGAAGAAATATTTAAAGTAGTAATATTTAATAAGAAGGGGAAAAGAAGAACTTGTCTCTTCTAAAGGTTGTTCCCCTCATGCCAGTTCTTGTTGAGAGGTGGAAAGGAATAATTAAATTCTCTCTTACTTTTATTAATGCTTTCTTTTTGCATGAATATATGAATTAATATTATTTGTTATAGTCTCAGTGTGACACCTAAACATTCTAAATATAGAGATTGTAATTAAGAATTAGAGATAGGGTTAGTTGCACTCAGAGAGAGAGAGAAAGAAAAGAAGGAATAAAAAATATATAAAAAGATTGCTTGGATCTCAAGTTCTGTGCTTGCTTTGTATATTTTGTATGAAAACTTGTTGAAGAATAAATGTAGTAGTATTTTGTCCTTTTTATAAGTCTGACTAAAGGTGGCTTTAATTAATTATTAAGATTAAAATAAAACAAGTTTTAATTTGGAAAGAATTATAATTAAATATGCAGATATAGAAGAGTTGAGTGGGGTTGGGGCAACCTAGAGAAGGGAGAATTTAGGTCCAATGTCACCTTGGAGTGTAGATAAAGTTAAAAATATTCATTCTATAGAAAACTAAGAGGGAAATTGAAGAGATCATTTATCAGCCAACCATAATTTCATTCCTTCACGTGGACTTCTCATGCAATAGCAAGAAACCTCTCTTTCTACTTCTCTCTGAGTGTAAGTTGACAACCTTAGCCATCTACATCATTGATAGTTGCACCATACTATCCATTGTACTATATTTGGCAAAAAAAACAAATGCGCTGTCAATATATGAATTAAATGAAAGTATAGGAGAAAAACATAATGAAAAGTTGTCTCATATTAATTCAATTCTTAAGGCTCTCTGCTTGGGGTAATTTTCTATTTCTTGTTTGAAAATTTTGAACAATCAAAACCAATTTATATTTTGAGTTTTAAAAATTTCAAAAATCAAAACTAGATTTAGTTAAGTTAAGAAATTTACAAAATACTTTCAAACATAAACATAAAAATATCATAAATTTATCTTAATCAAAACAATATACAACATTAGGTTTGAAAAAGAATTAAAATATTAAAAAAATAAAATTGTTTATTTAGTAATAATTTTAATAATAATGGTTGAAAGTAGTAATTGTCGACAATACCTATAGGAGTGGTAATTGGTGGTGGTCAGAGTGGTGATGGTCGTAGGTAGCAAACATAAAGTGTAAATATAAAACCGAATAACCTCATATTTGCAGGAACTAAGAACATATTTAAGTTTACCTTAAAAACATTTTAAGTCTACAATATATGTAGCAAACTAAGCCTAAAAAAGGCCCATGTTATTTTGATTTTAACAAAAGCGCGTTTTACTAAGAAATTCCTTGGCATATTGCATTCAATATTTGCAAAAAAAAATTCTAGCAGCAAAAGAATTTTATTAATAAGGAGAAAATCGAGTAATAAGAGACACTCAAAATCTTTATATCTACAAAATGTAATAAAACAATAAGATCACAAGCTATAGGATTAGCTATGTGAGGAGGCAAATCAATCTTGTTGCTCATTCTCTTGCAAGAACATCAAGACTTTATGCTAGCTCCTATTTTCATTATATTGCTCCTTTGTGTGTAACAAACATTATTGATATTGAAATGACATAAGTTTGCTTTGGTATAAAAAAAGTGACTATAATTAGAAGACTCCGCACAACCAACTTATACTCTTATTTCTCGAATATACACTTTAAAGAGCCCATAATCCATATTTAGATAAGACAATGACTTGACTTAGTCTTGGCAAAGGGCCACACTTTCATGAGTAAATTAAATTTAATCGCAAATAATGTGTGTGTGTGTGTGTGTGAGTTTAGTTGTGAAGATTTTCCCATTAATATTTCTCATATAACCCAGAGAATTGCATGCCAAACAATAATCAGACTCCTCCTATTCCAAGCTGGAAAATCACAACGATAAAGTATTGAGAATAAAGTAGGAAGGTCAAGCGGTAGCACAAACATTATCAGCCCCCATCCTATTGAACACCAAATACCATATCTGAACATAGAAATCACACCTAAAGAAAATATATGTCTGTATTTTGCAGTCATCCCCACAACAAACACAAATTGTAGCAAGTACATCTGATATCATCCCTCTCCAAAATAGATTTGCTCGAGATGAGAACCTATTCAAGAGAATATCCATGCAAAGGCAATAACTTTACATGGAGAACCTATATTCCACTGTTTATCCATAACATAAATCTCAAGAAGTGATCGACCGACCAACAAGGGTTGTTAGGGAGCAATAGAGTTTTCCATTCTAAACCCCTGTTTAAACGACTGCAAAACCAACTTTATTTTCTAGAGCTTTCCCACCTATGTCGACAAATAGAAGTATATCATCAACTTACTATAGATGTGAGACACCAACACCGAGGTTTCCCATTCTAAACCCCATGAGCAAACTATGTTCCAAAGCAGTTCCAATCATCCCACCTAGCCCCTCAGCAACAAGCAAAAAGAGGAACAATGCTAGGAGATCCCTTTGCCTTAAGCCTCTGTGAACATTAATCTCGTTCGGATGCCTACCATTCCTATGAAACTCATCAAAAATATCTCTACATCCTCTTTCACACGCGAAATATCGCCTATGTGGGATGATTATGTTTTGTTGGAAAAAAAATATTAGATGTTTCTTTTAGATACACATACCCTTAATACAATAGAGATAAAGAAAACACGTTGTTTTACTTTTTTTTTCATATAGAAAACATATAGCTTTGCCTTTTTTGCCTTGTGTGGTACTTTTGTGTTAGAATTCCCAAACAATGTTTACACTAATTAAATTATCAAGGATTTTCTTCGTTGCTTCTAAATTCTAATTAATATGATATTGAACTTTAGTTCGATATCTTGTATCCAATAGGTCTATATTGTAGTCTACAAAAATAGGTATATACATCTAAATTGGTGATTCCAATTTAGGTGCGGACCTATTTTATATCGTAGTCTACAAAAATCCCTCTTCATTATATATTAATTTGAAAACCATTAATCCAACCAAACACAATCTGCACAGATGCACGAGTATACAACTAGTATTTTTAGTAAATTTAAATTGAGATTTGAGTTGAAGTCTTTCTCAACTTGGGATACCATTCTAAATTAAAAAGTTGCTCTAGTTTAAAAACTAACTAGGAAATTTTTTATTATGCACAGTCTAGTGATAAAATACAAGTGTTGTATGATTGTTTAGAGTGTGAACAGAACCCGCGATTCCCCATTTTTCCCTCCCCATCCCCTTACCCTCAACCATTTGCACTAAGGACAAAAAAAAACCTTACTAATGGTCCCAGCCATCCATTGATGTAAAGTTAGCTGAAGCATCGTGTGTTACAATTGGAAGTCATGCCATAAATGGGAAAGAAGAGAAGAGAATAGTAAAAAGGAAATTATCACTATGCCAGATTTGTTTAAAAAAGGCGTCCCTATGAGCAGCGCTTTGCCAAAAAACGTCACGGATATAAAAAATAGGTAACCAATGAGCAGCGCTTCGCCATAAAACGCCACCCATTGCGTTGCATGTTCTACCAAATAACCAGCGTTTTTAAAAAAACGCTGCCCATTTCCTAGGCGTTCTAACATATACCCAGCGTTTTATTAAAAACGCCACCCATTTCCTAGGCGTTCTAACATATACCCAGCGTTTTATTAAAAACGCTGGGTATTAAAATTTATTATTTATTATTACTCTCACACTCACACTCTCTCACTCACGATCTCACCATGTGTCGTTTCCTCTCAACCTAATTTCCTCTCAACCTCTCAATCGACCTCAGCGCCGTTTCCTCTCAATCTCACCACAGCGTCGTTTCCTTTAAATCTCACCCACAGCGTCGTTTCCTCTCAATCTCACCACACAAGGTAGGTTTCATGCTTCATCGTCATCTACATGAAACCTTCATGCTTTATCCATTGTCATTGATAATCTCCTTCTTCAACGGTAGTGAGAGCGGTGGAACACGACGACCACGCACGGTGGTTATTGGTAAGAGATCCTTATTTCTCTCGAAAGAGTTTTGTTATTTAGTCATTATTTCATCATCTTAGCAAAGGGTTGTTGTTTCTCTTTGTTTTTTTGAGATTTGGGGTTTAGGGTTTTTCGTTTTGAAGTTTTTTCCTACGCTAGGTGTTACATTTTACGGTTTCTCATGTTTATGTGTTCATTTACGATTTTGTTAAGGTTAGAGTTAGGATTTGGGAAGTGATTTTGGGTTTTTGTGTTTGTCAAATTTTGGGGTTTTCTTGCTAGTGTTAGGGTTTATACTTTTTCTTGTTGTGTTATTCAACAACCTACATCAAATAGATATTAATGTTGTGAGTACATTCAAAGATAAATTAATAGATTCAGAGTTAGCCAAACCGAGAGAAAACTATTTACTCAGTTACTCATAGAAACGGAATAGGTTGATTTCCATGTTAGTTACTCGATTCATCGCTAACTCCTAACTTAAAATGCATATTAATTACTGCTAAGACTCAAAATAAGCAAAATAATCCATGCACAACTGCGTTAGGGTTTTGCAATAGCATATTCAATCAAATCTTGTCCATTGCTGGCAATATCAATGTATGATTTAATAAAAGAGAAGTACTATATTTCAATGATAAATTGAGATGCTAAGAAAATAATGCAATTTAATTCACTAATGCATTTTGTTACTCTATTTATCATCTAGCAAATCTAGTCAGGAGCTAAATAATGCTAGGAACACTATTTATCATATTAACCTAAAGTATAAACATTCAAAGATAACAATGAACCTTTTAAGATAATCAACCCTATTCTGTTCCTCATTATCATTATTAATTCATGATCTTCTAGTTTTATTACTCAAATATGAAATGCTTTATGCTTTGCAGAAGCACATGAAAGAATATCACTACAACAGAATTAGTATATAGGCAGCGCTTTTTTTCATCCATGGGCAGCGCTTTTGAGTAGCTCTTTGAGCGTGTGTTGGGTATTCCACTCCAACAATGGGCAACGCTTCCTAAAAAGCGCCACCCATTGCCCAAACACGTCCTCAAATAGGCAGCGCTTCCTAAAAAGCGCTTCCCATTGCCCAAACACGTCCTCAAATAGGCAGCGCTTCCTAAAAAGCGCTGCCCATTGCCCAAACACGTCCTCAAATAGGCAGCGCTTCCTAAAAAGTGCTGCCCATTGCCCAAACTTGTCCCCCTATAGGCAGCACTTCCTTAAAAGCGCTGCCCATTGTTTAATTTTTTTTTTTTTTAATTTTTTTTTAGTTTTTGTGTATTTTCCATTTTATATTTGCAACAAAAAAAATTAAATCATACATCCAAAATATTTTTTAATAGTGATATCTATGAATTTGTTGTATTTAAACCTGAATTAAATCATACATCATAAAAAAATTAAATCATACATCCAAAAGACATCCAAAAAATTAAATCATACATCCAAATGTATAAGTAGTCATTTACTTGAAGCTGATACAAGGGTAATGAATTCGTTACAATCACTTGATACACACTCATATATATTATATAATAAGTTATAATCTCTTGGTACAAGAATACTAAGCTAGTTTACTTGATACAATTGAACTACAACTCAATATGTACATTATCCATGTTAAAGCTTTCTCAGACAAGATGAAGAAGGAAGTTGAATGCCTCGAAGTACAAAAGTCATTAAGCGCAAAATTTAGTGAAGAAAAAGCCCAAACATGAACACTAAGAAGACAAAGCCAGAAAGTGATTTGAAAGATAAAATTATACAAATCTTTGTGACTTCATTTCATAAAAGTATTAATGACATGCATACCTAAAAGAACTACCTCAAGAACTAAACTCCAGAAAATCAATCATGAAAAAACAATATTGCAACCAATATGTACATTATCCATGTTAAAGCTTTCTCTGTATCAGCACTGAAGAAGGAAGTTGAATGCCTCAGAAGTACAAAAGTCATTAACTGCAAAATTTAGTGGAGAAAAAAGCCCAAACATGAACACTAAGAAGACAGGCCAGGAAAGTGATTTGAAAGATAAAATTATACAAATGTTGTGACTTCATTTCATAAAAGTATTAACAGCATGCATACCTAAAAGAACTACCCTCAAGAACTAAACTCCAGAAAATCAATCATGAAAAAACAATATTGCAACCAATATATTATACATTACTATATCTGAAGGACCCACAAGAAGAGAAAATGTACAAGTACTGATAGGATGAAAAATGCAACAATATTCAATTGGTACATTTCTAGCAGCATAAAATATCTTAACCAAACTAATTAAAAATATGCTTACAAGTAATGTAGAAAATCGGAAAAATGTGGTTCCACTAATGCTAGAATGGACATAATCATCATGCTCAGCCTCTAGCACTTGGTGGTCCACTGCTGCAATAGCAAAAATTCGAGGATCATGCGAATGATTACTCGAAGTTGCCAAGTCCTCCTTGCCTAATCTGCAGGAATATGAATTAAAATTATAGAACACAAGCAGCTACTAACATACAATGGAAACATACTGAACAGCTAAAAGGTAAAGTTACCTTATATTAATTGTAGTATCTTCAGGATGGTAGAAAAGTAATCTAGCAGAATAATCAGCAGGTTTGAATGGCTGTAGTTCAAGTAAAATTCCCCATTAAAATCTATAGCAAGAAACAAAAACAATGGAGAACATTGTAACATTGTACCCATATTTATCATATCAGTACAGAGCATTTGATGCCTAGAATTGAAATTAAACCGAGGGGGTATGTCAAAAGATATGATAAATATGAGCTTTAAATAAATAATTTTAAATGCTTAATATATTGCAATGAATCACCTGAAGGCAGATCTCACAAATTGTATTACCCTTCTCATAACACCATAGTTCAACACATCTCTTGTGAGCAAACCGGTAAAAATAAAAACACTATAATCTGAAACTATCAATGTGGACATGAGTTTAGAAGTAAAATACCCAGTGTGTTTTAACCGAATTACTCATATCATATCTCAAAGATATGATTCAAAAGCTTAGTATTAAATCGGTTGTGTTGGTGGAAGCAAATATGGTTGAACTAATAAGCGATTCCGGTTTGTATGATCCAAAACAAACAAATCTCGTAGAGGCTAAATCTCAAAAAGGTTTAATTTTTCTTCCGATTGAAATCACGAATTGGATCAAGCAATTGAGAAAAGATGAAAATTTGAAGTAGATCTCTGAGAGAAGGGCAATGGGGAAAATTGATTAAAGAGATAAATGAGAAGAAAGCAGACCTTGGGAATGGAAAGAGTGGGTTGTGAAGAGCAATCACACAGAGACAAGGAGGACATGAAGAAGAAGATTGGTTGCGCACCACCGTCACCCCTTCATCTCCTTCTCTACGCGTGAGAGCGCCAAATATTCTCTCACGCATCGAGAATCTTAGTTTCGCGACTCCTTGTCTTCTCTCTAGCATGTCTCTACCTCGTCAACCACCGCCACCGCCGTGTTATCTAGAAGGTGATCCCTCTTCAACGATGGGGTTTCGGATGAACGAGGTGAGAGGGCGAGGAGTGGGAATCGGTGGTCTTGGGATTGCATTTTGGATTGGGTTAGGGTTTGGGTTTGGGGAAGGTTGTGGTGGTGTTAATATGGAGTGGGATTGTATTTTGGAAATGGAATCGGATGACCAGAAGGAAGAAGAAAATGGAGGAGGGTTGATGAGGAAGATGGAGGAAGGAAGAAGAAAATGGAGGGGAGGGGTTGCGGCTGAGATGCGTTCTCCCAATATGGAGATGAGGAAGATGGAGGAAGGAAGAAGAAAATGGAGGGGAAGAAAATGTGTGAGTGAGAGAGAGAGAGAGATGCGTTGTGAGAGAGGAAACGAACGGGCCAAAAAAAAATTAAAACAAATACTCAGCGTTTCTAAAAAACGCGGAATATGTGGTTTTTCGTTCTAATATCTGTGAGCGTTTCCTAAAAACGCTGATTATTTGGCTTTTTGTCCTCTCTATACATAACGTTTCCTCAAAACGCGCCGATTATTTGGCTTTCTCGTCCTCTCTATCTGTGGCGTTTCTTTGAAAAAGCGCTGGGTATTTTCCTATCTCGTCCTCTCTATACGCTGCTGCGTTTATTAAAAACGCGGTTATGTGCAATCTCTTCTCTCTATCAGCTAGCTGCGTTTATTAAAAAAAAGCGCGCGTATGTGGCTTCTTTTTAGCCATTCTGGCGTAGTGCATGTATCAACTATTATACAAAAGATGAAAGCAGAGAAACTCTTTGCTCCACAAGGTGGCCCCATCATTTTGGCACAGGTTTCATTTTTCCATATCATTCTTCACCAACTCTATTTATATATACAATATAATAATAATAATAATAATAATAATAATAATAATAATAATAATAATAATAATAATAATAATATCCTTACAATGATGTTTTATATATTTCTGCACTGCAGATTGAGAATGAGCAACCATATCCAACTAGCTTATGAAGTGGATGGAGATGAATATGTCCAATGGGCTGGAAAAATGGCAGTTTCACTAGATATTGGAGTTCCATGGATCATGTGCAAGCAAAAGGATGCTCCTGATCCTGTGGTATCTATCTCCATCAATTTCTTTGCCTACACTTTCCTTCTATGCTTAACTTGTTCTATAAAACACCTACTTCACTTTCCAGATTAATGCATGCAATGGAAGGCACTGTGGTGATACTTTCACAGGCCCAAACAAACCATACAATTTTAGTATACTTATGTGTTGACCATACTATTTACCTCACACTTTTAAAAAATAGGAGTACTTTCTGCCTTTGCTTTAAATTTTAGTGTTATAATCAAATGGTATATGACCAAAATTTTAGTTACAGTCAATTGCTGAAAGTGTATTCTCCTGATCATTCTTGGCCGGATTCGAACCGAGGGTCACAAAGCTGAACTTCAAAGTCCTAACCAATCAACCAACCATTGGGAAACCACAACTAAAAACATGTTAAGGTCACTCTACTATTTATTCTCTTTTAATTTCATAAGCTTCAAACGGAACAACACTACAAGTCATCCTGCAACTTGTGTAATTCTGCACTATAGTTCTGGACTGCAATGCTAATTCTAGTTCTGGATTATAATGCTAACTCTGAATCTATTAATTTTTTCAGGAGAGTGGAAGAAACAAGGAATGTTGGACTGTATCTCTGGTTCACACATGAAGGATTCACATATTAATTTGGTTGTCTAAAATGTTTAAACTTGTTTTTTGAAGTTTAATTTGGGTTGTAATTAAAACTTGAAACTTTTGTAATTAGATATTTGGGATTACTTTGTTTCACTTAGGCTTGCTTTTATAGTTCTTTGCCTAAGTGCCCTCTGGTAACTTGTTTTTATATTGTGAAGTGATTGTTGAATTAGTTTCTTCATCATCAAGTAAGCGTGTTTATATTGTTGAAAATATTAAGTAGTTTCACCAAAAACACAGTCTATATGTTTGAAAATATCAAACAAGTTTATTAGTTTAAAATATCAATCGATTTATTAGTTTTATTGTTGTAGGATACAACAATTTTTTTAGTTTAAAGGACAAATTTTTTGATACAACAAATTTTTTTGGTTTAAACTTTAAAGGACAAATTTTTAAAATTAGCAAAATTTCAATTTGGGCCATTGTATATGACCAATAAAATAAACAAAAGCAGAGAAAAATTAAATAAAAAAATTATACAATGGGGCGCGCTTTGGGAAGTCTTTGCCTATAGGAGGACGATGTATAGGTAATAGGCAGCGTTTTTAGGGACGTCTTTGCCTATAGGAGGACATATAGGTAATAGGCAGCGTTTTTATAGAAGTCTTTGTTTATAGGAGAGCAGCGTTTTGGCAATGGGCGGCGCTTTTTAGGAAGCGCTGCCTATTTGAGGACGTGTTTGGGTAATGCGCAGCGCTTTTTAGGAAGCGCTGCCTATTTGAGGACGTGTTTGGACAATGAGTGGCGCTTTTTAGGAAACGATGCCCATTGTTGGAGTGGAATACCCCAACACGTTCGGGAGCGCTAAAAGTCACGCTTGTGGATGAAAAAAAAAAGCTGCGCTATATACTAATTTCATTTGTAGTGTATATTGATATGATATGATATAAATTATGTTTACATCAATTGGTCAAGACTTATATAGCCAATGACCACAACTACTTGTAACTAACCAACATTTATAATGGGGTTTCCTTTTCCCACATCCCCTCCTACTCACCCACACCCCTTAACTCCAAATATTCCAAAAATACCCTTAAGTAGAGTGCGTGTTTTCACCGATTCGGGGATGGGTAACCGAATGTATTCGGTTGAGGGCAACCGAACGGGTATTTTTTGAGACACACCTCTTTTTTCAATTTTAAAGGATTCGGGGCACCTTCACCGAATGACAAACATTGTTCACTCACGTCATCAAGGTCCAGTTGCAGGAAAGTGTAACAGTTTGTTAAATGGAAGATAGAAGGAATCAATTTATGAAGAGACTAAAGTTAAGCTCAACAACGCACAACACTTAAATCATTTCTGGTGTATGGCAACAACAAGGCCTATAACTCTTTAGGCATCATTTTTAGCAAACTTTAGACATCACGTTAATTGTATTTTTGGTTGGAGCATGAAATTACAGTACTACTTTTCAGAGCAGAAAAAAAGCAGAAAAGAAAGATAAAAAGCAATAATAGCAATATGTTTACTGTGTGGCCTGTTATAATAAAAATTATGAGTTTCTGTGTGATTCGGTGGGGGTGCCCGAATAAATTCGGTGGGGGTGCCCCGAATCCCCTAAAATTGAAAAAAAAATGGTGTGTGTCAATATTTAACACACTCGAACGATGTCATTCGAATCTGTTCGAAGGCCCGTGTTCGAACACGTGAAATTCTTTGAAAAAAAAGACATTTTGGCTGGTCTTTTGGTCATTTCACACCCTTATGGGGGTGTTTTGAGTAGGAGGGGGTGTGGGAAAAGCAATCCCCTTTATAATACTCAACAAATTGTGTGGCCTGATGATCACAACTGATTGGGTTTCAAATATGCAATCTTCAAATTGGACTTTAAATTTGTGGTAGATGCTTTCTCAAGCTCTAAATCAGATGTTACAGAGAGTTTAGGTTAATTGTTAAAGATTGTAAAAGTGTGCCTCTTATTTTATTAACAACTCTCCTGCAGAGTTTTTTAAAAGGCAGATAAGGTAACCAACCCTCAACTTTATTCTGACTTATCTATCTATCTGTATGTAATGTATTGAGTTTGTTTCTAAATAAAATGCATCACACTTAAAATCATACAATAATATTTAACATTACTTATAGTATAATGTCAAATAGGTCCGCACCTAAATTGGAATCACCAATTTAGATGTACAAAAGTTATTTAACATTAATATTTAACATTAATAGGTGCGGACCTATTACTTATACAATAATATTTAACATTACTTATAGTATAATGTCAAATAGGTCCGCATACTAATTACTAAAACTACTATTTTAGTAGTTAGTACAAAAGTTGAGGTAACTAATAATCTTGTTTCCAAGCACCTAGTAGCTCTTAAACTATGCTTCCTAATGATCATTATCAGAAGCCTCTTCTTGATAGTAAGGAGAGAACTTTCCACTTCTGGATTTGGGAACAGCTGTTACTTCCTGCAGCATTTTCACTACTCTGCGCATCGAAGGGCGAGTTATCGGAAGAGAACTGGTGCAAAGAAGTCCCACACTTAGTACCTTGTTGATTTCTTCCTTGTATTTAGAATCAAGAGTTTGATCAATCACTTGATCTTGTCCTTCTTGATTCAATGTGGAGGAAACCCATTTTACTAGATCCTTTTCCCCATATTCTGGATCAATAGGAGGTTTGCCAGTTACTAACTCCAAAATGACCACACCAAAGCTATAAATATCACTCTTTTCATTCACTTGAAGTGTATAGGCATATTCTGCATCACATTGAATCAATTACTCATTATTTATCAAAACAATATTCAATACAAGATAGAGAATTAATTCATCTTTTTTTTAACAAATCGAAGCAACAAAGGCTGAATCTTAGTGGATCGTGACAGCTGCCACTTACAATACCTGTCGTGTATTTAGGAATTAATTAAAGTTTGATGTGTTACCTGGTGCAATGTAACCATAAGATCCAGCAATCATAGACATAGGTTCTGCAGCATCTTGGCTGACTCCCTTAACAAATTTCGCAATTCCAAAATCAGCAACTTTTGCACCAAACTCTCCATCTAGCAAAATATTGCTAGATTTCACATCTCTATGAACAATATGAGGGACACAGTCATGATGCAAATAAGAAAGTCCCTCAGCAGCATCAATAGCAATTTTAAGCCTAGTTGACCAATCCAACAAGTTTTTCTTGCTGCTATGCAACAAATCAGCCAAGCTCCCATTTGGCATATACTCATAAACTAGAAGCTTGCTATCTCCACTATTACAGCAACACCATAATCTAACAATATTCTTGTGCCTAATATTTCCTAATGTTTCAACTTCAACTTCAAATTCATCCTTTTCAAGATCAACATTTCCATTTTTTGCATCCCACAGTTTTTTCACCGCAACCGCCTTGCCGTTACTTAACACTACTCTGTAAACCTTGCCAGAAGATCCACTTCCTATCACATTATCCTCATTCATTAGTTTAACAATCTCAAACTCATTGAACCCCAGTTTATGAAATGATCTCCATTTTGACATGTTAAACCCTTTTTTCATCTTCTTGAAATTCCTGAACTTTAAGTAAAACCAAACCACCCCAACAATTAACACAACCCCAGCAAGCACAAATATGAACCTGAAAACCCAAACATAGTTCTTATTCTTACTCTCACCCAAACTTGGACACACTCCAGAGAAATCACCACCATATAAACCACTATTTCCTAAAAAACTCTCATTATAATTCTCATTAGCATAAAGAGGAGGGATATCCCCATAAAGCTGATTATTTGAGAAATTCAAAAAATCAAGCTTCAAATTTTGAAGCTCAATTGGAATTTCACCAGAAAGACAATTACCAGAAAGATCAAGAAAATTAAGCCCTGGCAAGTTTCCCAATTCACTAGGAATATTACCTGAAAACCTATTATTTGCCAAATCAAGCTCATTGAGCTTCTTCAAATCACCAATTCCACTAGGAATCTCTCCAGAAAGACGATTATCACGAAGAACAAGCCTACCCAACTCGCTTAACTTAAACATAGTGTTAGGAATTGAACCACTAAGACTATTATTACTAGCAACAAACTCACCAAGATTGTACAAAGACCCAATTGCATTAGGAATCGACCCAGAAAACTTGTTACCCGAAATTAACAAAATTGATAGATTATTTGCCTTAGAAATCGCATTAGAAATTGACCCAGAAAGAGAATTTTCAACAAGATCAAGTAGATACACATGGGGTAGACCCCATAACTCATAAGGAACAAAACCAGAAAGGTTATTATTCCCAAGCCTAACCCTTGTTAAGCTTAAACATTTCCCAAGACTCTCTGGGATTTCCCCGGAAAACATATTGTGAATCATTAACAGCTCTTGTAAACCTCCCCGGCGACACAGAGTCGCCGGAATCTCGCCGGAAAAACGATTAAACGAAACATCAAGCATCTGAAGCCGCGAATTACTTCCAAGACCACGTGGCAAGTTCCCAGAGAGCGTGTTATTGAATAACAAAAGCTCGTATAAATTCTTCAACTCTGCTATACTCTCCGGCAGAGAACCTTCGAGTTTGTTAAGGTACAAGTTGAGAGAACCGAGGTTCTTCACCATGCATAACTCGTTAGGAATCGTCCCAGTCAACTCATTATCAGAAGCATCAAATCGTTGCAACCGAGTCAGGTTGGAAAATCCGACACGTGGCAACTCACCGGAGAGAGAATTCTCGTAAAGCTCGATTTGCACAATGCTGGTTAAACCGGCTATTACCATTTCCGGTATGGTTCCGTTGAGCATGTTTTGTGATAAGTCGAGGTTTCGAAGATTTACGAGGTTTCCGAAAGAAATGGGAATGGGACCCACAAGGTTGCACCCTGCAAGCCATAGAACTTCAAGGTTAGTGAGGTTTCCAAATGAGCTTGGAATTTGACCGGTAATGTTGGTGTTGTAAGCGAGATGAAGTGTTTTGACTTTGAGAGTGGAAACGTTGTTGAAAGATGGTATGGGTCCAGTGAGGAGATTGTTAACGAGAGAGAGGAATTGGAGTTTTTGGAAATGGAAGAAGGTGGGTGGAATTTGGCCGGAGAAGTTGTTGAAGGAGAGGTCGAGATGGAGGAGAGAAGGGAGGTGGGAGAGGGTGGTGGGGAGGGGCCGGAGAAGAGGTTGAGGGAGAGGTTGAGGTAGCGGAGGGAGGTGCAAGAAGAGAGGGAGGTTGTGGGGAGAGAGGAGTTGAGGTTGTTGTTAGGGAGGGAGAGAGAGGAGAGATAAGGGAGGTGGCAGAGAGTGGTGGGGAATGGACCGGAGAGTTGGGAGTTAGGGAGGTGGAGGGAGGTGACGGCGGTGGTGAGAGGGTTACAGGTGACGCCGGTCCAGTTGCATGGGGTGGGGTGGTGGTTGGGGTTCCAGTTGGAGAGAGAGTTGGAAGGGTCGGAGAGTTGGAGCTTTGCTTGGAGGAGGTAGAGACCTTCTTGGTTGAGAGAGTGTGTGGAAGGAAATGAGGAGAAGAGAAGAAAGAGGAAGAGCTCTACCATGGTTGCTTTGCTTTGCTTCCTATGCTTTTTTTTACACTACTCTGTGAGAGTGAGAGAGTCTTCATTTAAGAGTGAAACAAATGCAATTAATGCATAGTCACTCAAGACTGAAGACCAATGACAAAATTAAGAGTTGTTGAAAATGTTGAAGATCATGGTTTCAAAATTCAGGGGAGGGGATTGACGACGGGACACTCTCTACAGTACATTGTCCAGGTCGAAACGACCTTTTTACTGTTGTGTTGGACTTGGAGTAGTAATAGTATTAGTAGTAGTAGCTTTCTTCAATTCAACCGGAAAGTTACTGTTGAATTTAACAACTTTTTGCTAGCCTTTTTGACTCTTGGACTCTATGATTTTGGTAGTAACTGTATTCTTTCAACAATCCAATCATAATTTGATAAAAACAAACTATTATACTACTGTACTGATATATATATATATATATATATATATATATATATATATATATATATATATATATATATATATATATATATATATATATATATATATATATATATATGTTTGCTGATATACTGATACATTACCAAGTCTGTAGGGAGAATCTTAGATTATAAGGGAAATTACACTCACCTCCTTTAAGTTTTGATCGAATGTCACATACCTCCCTTTTAGTTTTAAATTGAACAATGACATCCCTTAAGTTTTGGTCAAATGTCACACACCTCCCCCTCTAATTTTAAATTGAACACTCACCTCCCTTAAGTTCTGGTCAAATGCAATTTTCTAATTGTATTTGAAGATATAATCATGTGTTCTTGACTTGTGTTATACATGCACATCTATTTCCTTTATTTTCTTCGGTCATCGAAGGCTAAATCTTATAGGTCATTCATTTCAAATGAGAGTTCTTCCCCTTTTGTACTCATTTGTGTTTTGCACTAGCTACTTTCTCTACTTAATTTTGACTTCCCAACACTTTGCAAACTGTCGATAGGCTGCACTAGTTTCATCTCTCATCTTCCTCTATGAACCTACTACAAATCTTTGTGATGAATCTAAGCTCGCTAGACATTGGTTTTTAATTCTTCACCAATTGCTAGCGAGCTTAGATTCAATTGCAACGTTGGTGCTACTACACATGTAATGACCCAAGAGAAATAAGTCCAAATACAAAGGGATTCTGTTCAATAATCTCTTTTCTCTCTCCTATCTCTCATCTCAATCTTCTTTCTCTCTCTACTATCTCATTCTTATCTCTCTCCCTCTCTCCTCTCGTCTCTCTTCTATCGTCTAATCTCACGACCTTTCTCTCTCTTCTGATCAGAATTGTCTTCAAGTCATGAGTCTATCTTCAAAGACTAATATAACGTGTTGGTCTGACTTGGTTGTATCTCTACAAAAGTTCAACAAGTCCTCTGTAATGTGACATTTGAGTCAAAAGCCTGAGACAATATAGTCAAAAGGCTAGTTTTTAGGTTGTTGAGTCATGAGCGTGGTAAACGTGGTGTAATATAATGTGGTCAAGTCATGTTGTAAATAGTGGCAAGACGTATTATTATGGAGACAAAATACGATGGTGTCGTGCATGATTCTATAACATGGCAAAAGACTCATAAAATTTGCATGTGATTGTGTTATTTTATTTCATTCTCTAGTGCATCTTCTTCACTATAAAAGGAGAAGTTATGTAACATATTCAGCACAACTTGAATCAATAAAAACTCAATGTATCTAGTAATGGCTTTGCTGCCTGATGCATTGTGTAGAGGCATCAGAGGATCCAAATTCGTCAGAATTCATAATAATTAGGAGACACAGCATCTTGCAAAATTAGAGAATTCAGTTGAGACTTATGTATAGCTTACCACTAAAAAAGTCATAGCTTGAACCAAAGAGGTTCTGAGTCTTCAGACCAATTGGATTATTGGAAGAACATTGGGTTGGCAAAGGAGGGTCTTTATCGTTACTATTGAAATTTGCTATCTGAATATGTGATGGTGGGACAACGAACATTGAATTTAGTGGCACCTAAAATGTTTTTTGTTGACGATAGTGGCACCTAAAAATTTAGTAGTCTGATTTGCCTCCAATGAATAGTTATTATTAATCAATTATTCAAGTTCAACATCATAAATTCCGAAATGTTAGTTGCGCTCTTCTTTTTGACTCGACTTTGTTTTCCATGGTTTCCAAAAAGTTGGTTGAAAAATGTACTCAATTTGTCCAAAATATAATGACTAAAAGTTCATATATTTGAATTAAATTTAGTTTAGATACGTATACTTTTGATCTTTATTTTGGATGGAGGTACTATTATTTAGTCTAAAACTTAACGACTCATATCGATGTTCATCTCATTTTATTTGGGTGAGAAATGGGGTGACAAAATGAAGCGTTGCGATTCAAACTCGAGCTTGTTTTCCAGAGTCACACAACACTTTTGTTTTACCATTAAACATTGCTCCCAAATACATTACTATTGGTATGGGTAGTGGTATGTTCACTTATAACTATTCATAACAGTCAATAACTAATGGGTGAAGGTTCAAAACGGTCCTTGAGAAAAAGTACATGAGATTACTTAGTCCTTGAGTTTACACTATTCTCTTATAAGTTTAATCTCTAAGTTTACATCATTGTTTTATTTAGTCCTAAAATATATAAAAATAATAAATAATTGTAAAAGTTTGTGGCTTCCATCAAATTATTTTTTAAAGTTTAATAAACAGTCTATTTTGATTCTCAGTCTCCCTTTTGCCAATTCTAACCAAGCAGTGCACCAACACTACCGGATGGCAAGGCAAATTGGCCTGCCTCGATCCTCCCTACTTTATTGTAGCATCTCTAATGGTGTGTGTCTCTTTTTTTCTTTATTAAACATCATCATTAATAAGAAATACCATTGTAGAAAAAAAATTGGTGATTAAATAGATAAATGCTTATATAAGCAATTTCTCTCTCTTAGTTTATGCAACTCCTATTTGAAAATTTGTGAATTTTTTTTGCACTGGTTATTTGTGGGACCTATTTATGAAAATTTCTAAGTGTTGGATTGGAGAGATCACGTGGTTATTAGGTAATAATATTAAAAAAGTATAAAATTGTGATGTGTATGTTTGGGGTCTACTTAAGCACCTAAATGATGGGTTTTCCCTAGTTCTTCCCATTTCTGGCATCTCATTATGCAGTTGATTTTGAAACTGGTATGCAATCTACCCCCCATGTTCCATTTGACAGTTTGGGATGCCACGAACCATCCCAGCAGCAAATTTCAGTGGCACCACCCACAATACGAAGAGAAATACCAACAGAAGACCAACAAAGCACAGAGCACAGACTAGCCAGAACCAAATATGCAACCCCAAGCTAAGTAACCGAACACAGAGAATCTCACCACAGCAAATGACAAGATGAGAGCTGCCTAAAGAGACGGGCTAGAGGGGTATTACGGTAAAAACGCGGCATCAATAGTTACATGACACAAGTCAATAGTTCATAACTGCTAAAAGCATATATGGAACTACTTCAAAACGTGTAACTTAGATGGACGAGAACAATAACAAACTATAAGACCATAAAACTTTCAGCTATGGTCCTATTCCAACAATGTGCCCAGATGCAAGTAGAGTCTCACATGACATGTGAAAACTGCTTGAGGCGAAACCCATATCGAGTTTAGCTCGAGACAAACTCAATACATACCTAGGTGGTGATCTGAGACCCATCCAATGAAGCTGTCTCAGATTAAATAAGACTCAATTGCTTAAATCTTGATGGACATGAACCACTGTGATAACTAAAACTCAATTTTTTCACATTGTCTAACCAACCATAGAATAGATCAATATCAAACCAAAATTTAAATCACTATACTAAGTTATTATAATAATATTATATAAAAAAACAACCAAATTAATATCATTGGCCTCCTGCCAAGATTATGGTAATCTAATATACATTTTCTCATGCAAAGGAGCCACAAGAGTTGTACCGATAAATATTACTTCAAGCAGCCAAGAGTTTCTTCATTCCCGCCTTCTGGTCAGAAGTGAGCCGAGCTGGGAATTTGATGTTGAACTTTATCCTCAAGTTCCCCTTCTTTGTTGGATCCTTTGGGAGCGGCATTCCTTCTCCTCGAACGACTTCCTCGTAATCGGGATGAATAACGCTGTTGATTGGAATAGTTAAGTTTCTACCATCCAGTGTAGTGAGATTCACTGTATAACCAGTTAAAGCTTCTGCAAGAGAAATCTTCTGGGTGGCAATTAGATCATTTCCATCGCGAGTGAAGACACTGTGTGGTTTTTCATCCATAATGAACACAAGGTCTGCTGGGGTCACATTTGGTTGTTCATTCCCCTTCTCTGGGAAGGTGATCTTTGTCCCCTTCTTCCAACCAGGCTTGACATTAATAGTCAAGATTTCTTCCACCTGCATGTTTTTGCTGCAACCACGAGCAAAGGAAGGAACAGTCATCAAGAGTCAATTACAGGTTAGAAAATGTAAGACAATAAGCTTGGCACAACAAAATAGGAGACCAAAAGTATCTAGAAATAAGATGCTTCCATATTGTAATTGAATTTAATAATAAAACACTTGATAATAAGATCATCATCAGCTCCATTCCTTTTATTTTATTGCACAAATAATGAAACACTTCACACACCATGAAACAATATTCCAACAACACGTGCGTTTGTAGTCCAACGGTTACGATAATTGCATTCCAACAACACATTCATTTAAACAAGTAAATCGAAGAGGAGAATAAAGTAAAAGGTCATGAAGCTTTATACAGCAATAAAATAGTATCATACCATGCATGACGTAACTTCGTTGAACACTACACAAGTGATATTCAATGGAAATAAAGTTCAGTAGGACATTCTACAACAGGAGCCGCTAATTCCTCGATAAGATGTCATATATAAATATTAGACATTCACACCTAATAGGCTAATACCGATGTATGAATTTAAGGCAATTAAATAGACTAACATAGAAATTCCATTATCTAGGAAAACATCCAATTTCAAAGCCATAACAGTTAAAAATTTAGCCCTAACAACATACACAAACCCACTATTACATTAGACTATGGCACTTCAGTTGTTGGTCGGTTTATCAAACACCAAGCTATTGCAGCACTATCCAAGAAAAGGGTAAAAACATCATAGCATCAGACTACATCAAAATGTTCATGTGCAGGAGACTCTTCCAGCCCTAGACTAGAATGAAATGAGGCCAGGTATAATATCACAAAACCAGAGAGACAAACTTTTTGAAAGCACAAAATGTTATACACCATTTCCATACAACATTATCTGATGTCAAAGACCTTTTGCCAAACAGTCACTGTTCTAGACTTCTAGTATTATTTATGCCCGAAAACACTTTTTCTAGTTGTAGTTACAGCAGTGTTGTCAAGTTCCGCCTTGGACTAAGGGTGTGGTGGAGTTTGTGCTAGCTGCCATAAGCTGCAACACCTATTATAATTTATATCTGCAATGTTTTCACCATGGGCCGCAATGCCATGTTTATTGGCAAGTTTTTGGCTAGCTAGCCGCCATAATCCGCCATTGATAACACTGATTTAGTGTAACAATAGTGTGCACACAAGATCCTATCAGTAAGTGTAGATTAAGAAGTGTGACTTGTCACACAAAGTACTCACCACAAAATCAAAAACACAAACAAGAATCAGTTTTTGTTAGTTAAATCAAAATTGCCAAACCGCCAAGTTATAAGGTCAATCATATACAACTCCAGCTAATCCACAAACGTCTTTTAACTTAGGTTCAAACTTCAAACCTGATAATCACAGTAGTGCTAAACTATATGCCAGACTGAAATTGAACTACTTTTAAAATCATATCAGCAGCAATAAACACATCATTGAAAAATAAAAAGGCAGGGAATTAAGAACAACAACTCACCCAGTAGCATCAGAAACTTCTCTAGAGATCTTCATCTTCTTTGTAGTCCCTTTATAAATCTCCTCAAGAGTACAAGGCAACCTATTCTCAATAGGAGGTGCCTTACGAGGAGCACTTTGATGATGATGAACATGTCCACCTCCTCCATCTCCCCCAAAAGACCCAAACATATCATTACCAAACATCCCATTAGGAAACCTTGATCTCATCCCATCACCACCACCTCTTCCCATTCCTCCCATACCCCCAAAAGGACTCGAGAATCCAAAAAACTCAGCAAAAATATCATCAGCACTACGAGGATTAAACCGAAACGACGTCGGAATATCACCGGCGGAATAGTAAGTGGTTCCACCGCCGGATGAAGGATCAGGTGGTGGTACCTGTCCCTTCAAACCCTCTTCCCCATATTGATCATAAACAGCTCTCTTCTGAGGATCACTCAAAACCTAAGAATATAGATAAATTAGATGAAATTAAAATTAAAATTAGCATGACCTAGAAACAAAACTTCAAATGGGAATTGAGATCCAATTATAAAAAAAGGTGAGAAATTTATTAGGTCTTACATCGTAAGCTTCTGAGATTTGTTTGAATTTGGCTTCGGCTTCTTTTTTGTTGTTAGGGTTTTTGTCAGGGTGCCATTTCATGGCGAGCTTTCTGTAAGCTTTCTTAAGGTCATCGTCGTTGGCGCTCCTATCGACCTGTAAAAGCTTGTAATAGTCAACACCCATGGTTGGTGCTTCCTCTTCTCTCTTTCGTTTCTTCAGCTTGTCTACCCTTTTGTGATTCCGGTTTTCCTTTTCTTCTTCTTCTTTTCAGCGGCGTTCTGAAGATGGTTTGAGAATCGTAGGGAAAGTTCCAGAATTCACGACTAGTTGTTTTGTTTTGTAATTTCTGTGTACCTGGACACTGTTGAACGAAGCATCATCACAAAACTTCAAAATAAATAAATAATACTTTATTTTAGATTTTAATTTTAATTTGGTCAAATTTTTTAAAATTATTATGGTTTATTTATTTATAAAAGGAATATATTAATTTGAGTCAAAAAAGAAATTAATCATATTAAAATGGTTGTTTTTGTCTGTTTTCTTACTAATTCAATGTGACTTAACTTTACATTTTTTTTATTTAATGCAAGCATGCCGACCCGACATATCGACGATTACGTAGAATGAACTCTGACGGTCTTGAGGTTTTTTAGTTTCCTCTTTTGTGGTTGGAGGCAGGGGCGGATCTTCTAAGGGGCTATGGAGGACCACGGCCCGCCCCAAAAAATCATGCGAAATTACTAATATACCCATGTTTTTAAATATCAACTACTAAATATATATAAACATTGCGAAAGTATTAGAAATTTGAATTTGTGGCCCAATGGTTGAGATGCCATACATTTGTGAGCTTGTTGCGAGTTAGATTCCTACTGCAGCCCTTTTTAAAATTTTTCTTTTTTTGTCTTTTTAAAAGAACCACTGGATGTTGTTATTTATTGTTTATTATTCTTGCCAAAATATATATATGTTGGGAATCGAACCCATTACAAGAAACATACTCACCCAACACCTTACCACTAAGCCACGTCTTGTTATTAATTCTATATATAAGCAAAATATGTTTTTTATGCATTAATAATATCCTTTTTACTCAATGTATAGGTGAAATGTAACTATATATATAAATATAAATATAAATGTATGGTATTTCTTATATTTTTTGGAATATAAATTTTATTCATATGTTTAATATTATCACATCTCTTATATTAGAATTAAAAACTATGAATAGATGTTTGATAATTTTCGGAAAAAAATATCTTCTGCATTTTAAAATTAGAATCACATAAATTTAAAATTATCATTTTACAAATAACTTCAATTGAGTCTTTTGTGAACTCAAAATTATATTTTTAGCCATTTAATTTTGTCTATAAATAATTTTAATTTTAATTTATTTATTTTAATTGTATTTGCGTTTCTACGTATTTGTTCATGTGTTTATGAATTTCCACGTATGTTTCACGAGCGGCCCACCCGGACTTTTTGTTCAAGATCCGCCACTGGTGGAGGGTATGTGATATGATCATGGAGATCAATGAAATAATGATTGTTTTAATATATTCTAGAAAGGGCTTTTTAGGCATTGTCATTGAATAGTTTGTTAGGTAGTAATGTTAGTGTGTGGTGATGTATCCTCCTTTATGGTGTGTATCCACCAGCCTATATAAACATTGTAGTGATCTCTTATTTGGTATCAAATGAAATATCAAAAGTCTATTTCCTCTCTATAACCTTTCTTTAGGAGGTATCTCGGTCCTCAAATTCTGAGAACGTAACAATGGTGCTTTCATTGTGCTGAACCCCCTCTCTACCATGAGTTCTTCACACACTCCTCTTTCTCGCGATGCCATTCCGGTGTTTAACGGTGACGACGATGCTTATGCGTGGGTGCTTGACATCGATAAATTCCTTCTTTGAAACTAAAA
This sequence comes from Oxytropis ochrocephala, assembly GCA_020916435.1. NCBI lineage: Eukaryota > Viridiplantae > Streptophyta > Magnoliopsida > Fabales > Fabaceae > Oxytropis > Oxytropis ochrocephala. Next base: position 107,790,009 of record CM037093.1, read on the forward strand.
TATCATCATCGTCAAAGCGCTTTCGCCATGCGCCTTTGGGTTGCAAGGTCCTCCTCTCCAATGGTGGCTTCAATGGTCTCACCATCATCCAATGGCAAGTTGGGAATCGTTCATTCCTCCTTTTCTATGGCGTTTCAAGCCTGAATGGCGGCCAATCTTACTCGTGTTAGACGAGGAAATTGAGCGAGATTCAGATTCGTCACCGACTCAGCTTTGGTTTCTTTCACTACTTCTGATCTTGATTCTGATGACTCTAGATCCGTGACACATGGGTCCTCCTTTCAATCTTCAGATTCAGATTTCGCGTCAGATTTGGACACTGTCATTGCTTCAGACGGTGATTCTTCAATTGGGATTATTACCGCCACCCAAGTGAAAGCCCTTTCTAGAATATATTAAAACAATCATTATTTCATTGATCTCCATGATCATATCAGTATGTTTCACTATTGCCCAAATTCGAGCAGGACCTCAAAGATAGGGGAGATGTCATGTCCATGGTGGAGGCAGTGGAGGATCCATGTCCCTAGGCCAGGTGGTGCAAAAAAATTTAAACACGCACATCGCTATAAAAATTAAAAGTAACAATTTAACAGGTTCACAAGTTGTGTTGCATTAGACCACACAAATTAAATAGAACTAACAAGTTCTTAAATACAAATTAAATAGCACTAAGAGAATCAATATATTCACAAAATACAGAACATATTCAAATTAAATAGACTAACATAATCAAAATAAATTAAAGAATAGAAAGAAAAAAAAGAGAAAGAAGAAAGAAGAAGATAAGAAAGAGGAAAGTCACAAGAGTGATTGTACTGATGCAAGGAGAGAGAAAAACTTTTTTAAAATAAAATATGTAAGTGTGTAATAGTATGAGTACGATGCATAGGAGTGGTGCAAAATTAAGGACTTTTGTGCAAAATTAAGAATTTGAGTGCAAAATTAAGAATTTAAGTGCAAACTATATTTTTCAGGGTGTGTAAAAATATTTTTCCAAATGGTAGGGTTGTTTATGGTTAGGTTCGGAAGGAAAACTGAACTGAACTGCTAAAATAGTTCATACGAACTGAACTGTTATAACAGTTCTTACAAACCAAACCGAACTGTGTCAATGGTTCAGTTTATAGTTCTGAACTGAACTGATTCAAAAACACTAACTGCGTGAATTGTTTTCTAATACTTAAATACTTAATAAACAAAACTGTTAATAGGCATAGATTAATTAGACATGTTACTTTCAATCATTCACAGACGGCGATATTAGTTGTAGTTTAATAAAATAATTTTTTCCTCACTAAAAATTATACAACATTATTCAGAGGTAATAATGTTGTTACGTAAGGTAATAGACTTGAATTAGAAAAAGTAAGTAGAGTGCTCAGAAAAATATTAAAAAAATTGAACAATTTAAAATCCAACAGCTCTAGCATTTTTTTGAAGAAGAAATTCACGGAGATTGGGATGTTTCAAAGTCTTGAAGTTACAACTCTGTCAGTTACAGCTTCTAATGCAAATTCAGAGTTCGCACAACAGTTCGCACTATTAATTTTGGTTTTCACGAACAATCACATAGGAAACACAGTTCGCAGTTCGCAGTTCGTTTAGTTCACTAATTGAATTGAGTTAACAGTTCACTGAACTGTGTTAAAAATATCAGTTCAGTTTACGAACTGTGCCTTACATTTCGGTTTTTTTTAGCTAAGTTCGGTTCAGTTTTTAAGTTCGGTGCAGGTTTTTAGTTCTTTTGAACAGCCTTACCCAATGGTATCAGTTCTAATTTTGTTTTTCAGGGGATTCAAGTGAATCTCCTGGAGAACACATAGGTACGCCACTGGGTGGAGGACTTTGTGTCAGAGAAGGCTTCTGACGATGGTGATCCTACTAAGCCCATGGAGGGTGATGCTTTATAACACCGCTAGGAGCCTAATGTTGGCGATGTTGAACCTGATGCTGACATTGTTGACCCTATGTTAGCCGCTCTTGTCGATGTCCCATTGCAGCAGGTCAAAGGAGGAGCTGAGGTCATTGAGCTGTCAATGAGGAAATTCAAAGTCGTCAGGAGCGAAGGGAGGGGCTTAAGAAGGGTGGTTCCATTAGTTATCATGTTATAAATGATCTGTGGGTACGTATTTCAAACTTCGAAGAATCTTTTCTCGGATTTTTCTCAGTCGCTACAATAGTGTATTTCATTCATAATAATTGAATAAATACCTGTTTAAACTTCAAGATAAACGCGAGGACTAACAATGCATAAAGCTACCCTTATGATTATTTTGTTGTATATGCGTTCATAATTAAATTGTTGGAATGCGTAAAATTATGCTCTAAAAAATAAATTACAGAAATTGTAAACTCTTTTATTGTATTTTACTCTCTTGAAATAGGGTGAAAATTGGCTGGACCGAGCTAGACTTTGCAAAGCCTAAGTCTGACTTGCATTGAAAGCGTTAGGATTGAGTCTGACCTGTAACCTGTCGTAGTTTCATTTTTTAGGTTTGACCTAACCCTCTTGAAAGGCTAACAAGGTTTTAAAGCCCGTTTAAAAGCGTATTTCACTATTATTTTTTACGAAAGTCTACAACCTTTAAGTAATGTATGCATTTGTATATAAATCAAGGAACTAATAGGCATATACGATTAAGTTCTATTTTATGTGACATCAAATTTATATTCTACTTTAAAATAGTAATTTTTATGTTCAAAATTGATATATGTCAATTTGTTTAAATTATCAGAAAATATTATCAAATTTATGATTGACACAAAATTTAATATAGTAATAAAAGGATTTTTTGATGGCATGTAGCTTGGCATTTTTAGCTAAATAGTCTTTTAAAAAATCGAAGCCTAACCTATTTACAACCTTTTTGAAGAATAATCAAATTTTTTATCAAAATAATCTATTTTGAAGTTTTCCTTCTGTTTTTTACATTTTTAAAAAAATGAAAATCTAAAAATATTTTAAAAACTATTTAAAATGAAAAATTGATTTGAGTAGCTTCTCATAAAAATCATTTACCATAGAATGATGTTTTTAAAACGTGATTTTCATTATGTTACATAAACATATAGAACAACTTTTGATGGGCGAGGCACAAAAGCTTACTTCTCCTTTTACCATAGAGGAGGTAGAGAATGCTATTTGGAGTTGTGATGGGAACAAGAGTCCGGGACCCGATGACTTCAATTTTAATTTCATTAAGTGTTGTTGGGATACTATTAAATATGAGGTTATGGGTGTCATGGATCAATTTCATACAAATGGAAGATTACCTAGAGCATTCACTTCATCTTTTGTTACTTTAATTGGGAAAAAGAAGAATCCTCAAGAGCTTGGAGACTTCCGGCCTATCTCGCTCATAGGTAGTATGTACAAGATTATTTCTAAGGTATTGGCAAGGAGGTTAAAAGACGTGCTCCCTGGTGTCATTTCCGATACACAAACAACTTTTATTAAGGGAAGACAAATTTTAGACGAAGTGCTAGTGACAAAGAAGAGGAAGAAACCATTGTTGTTATTTAAGGTAGATTTTGAGAAGGCTTATGACTCGGTGGCTTGGGGTTTTTTGGAGTATATGATGATAAGAATGGGATTTTGTGATACTTGGAGGTCTTGGATGAAAGCGTGTATCTTCACGGGCAATGTGTCGATTTTGGTTAATGGTAGTGCAACCAGTGAATTCACAATGGAACGGGGACTAAGACAAGAGGATCCCTTGGCAACGTTTTTATTTCTAATGGTATCGGAAGGACTCACGGGTTTGATAAAGAATTGTGTTGACACTACAAAAAAAAACAGTATTAGCGAGGGAATTTAGCGAGGGAATTTAGGTGGGTCGCTAAAAATCAATTAGCGAGGGAATTAGCGACGGAAATGCCCGTCACTAAAGAGGCATTGAATTTTTTTTTTAAAACGCCCGTCGCTAAATCTTAAATTTTTGTCGCTAAATCAGCGATAGCTGTAACCCACAACAGTCTTTTTTGAAATTCCGTCGCTAAATCTTAAAGTTCCGTCGTTAAATCTTAAAGTTCTGACACGACAGTCTGCGCAACATATTCCCTCGCTTATGCATTAATTCCGTCGCTAAAAATTCCCTCGCTAAATGTTTTATGTAACCGATGATTTCTTCTCTTCCTTCTCATTTCTCTTGTTCAGTGTGTTTCTCTCCTCTTCCTCTTCCACGCCTCTAACACCACTACCCTCCATATCTCCTTATTTTCTCCTCCACCACCGTCCACGCCACCACCACCATCACTAAGGTTTGTTTTTTCTCACTCTGCTCTCTCTTTCTCTATTCTCCGAAATTCCTCTCTATTTCTCTCTAATGGTTTTGCTTTTTTTTCCTCACCTCTGACCACGTTTTGTTTGTCACCACCTTTGCACCGGAGTGCACATCGTCATCGAAACTCCAAAAGACCGTTCGATTCTTGACTCAAAACGGTTAGTTTTTCTTTATTTTTGATTTTAGTGGGTAGGATTGGTTTTTAGAAGTTGATTTGATTTTAGTGTATTTAGGATTAATATTGACATTTGTATTAAAGTGTATGTTTGTATCTGTCGTTTTGTATGAACAAATGTCTTTTATTTGGGGTAGCCTTCATGAATCGTTTGGTTGCTACTGTTCTGATGGATTGAGAAATTAAGTTTATTCACATTTTCTTGATATGATACTGTTCTGATGGATTGAGGAGCTCAAAATTGTATCTTAGCCTCTTGATATGATACTGTTCTGATGCATTTTTTTTTTAAAAAAAAAATTACATTAGCGAGGGATTTAGCGACGGACAATTCCCTCGCTAATTCCCTCGCTAAATTTCCCTCGCTAATTCCCTCGCTAATTTCCCTCGCTAATTCCCTCGCTAAATTTAACGAGGAGCATTTTAGCGAGGGATTTGGATCCTCGCTAATTCCCTCGCTAAAGTACATTAGCGAGGGATTTTTGTGCTTTAGCGAGGGAATTGTGCGTCGCTAAATCACGTTTTTTTTTGTAGTGTGATCAAGGTTGGCTAGAGGGGTTTTCGGTTTGTGAGAGACTTTCCTTCCCGGTCCTTCAATTTGCGGATGACACTTTGTTTTTGGTCTCGAAGTCAAGGGAGAATTTGTGGCGTCTAAAAGCGGTATTGAGGATTTTTGAGTTGGTAATGGGGTTGCGTGTGAATTTCCATAAGAGTTGTTTGATCGGCATTAGCTTTGATGATGAGGAGGTGAATGTAGGAGCTAGGTTTTTGTATTGCAAGACGGGAAGCACTCCTTTCAAGTTTTTAGGGGTACCGGTGGGGGCAAATCCAAGAAGGAGTAGCTCATGGCAACCAGTGATAAATAAGATGAAATATAAGTTATTAACATGGAGAAGTAGACAACTTTCTATGGGTGGGAGGGTGACTCTCATCAATTCGGTCTTAGCAAGTCTTCCACTCTACTACTTTTCTTTCTTTAAGGCCCCCAAAAAAGTAGTAAAGGAGATGGTGGCAATTCAAAAAAAAATTTCTATGGGGAGGTAGTGGTGAGGTGAGGAAGACGGCGTGGGTGAGTTGGAGTAGGATTTGTTTGCCAAAGGATAAGGGGGGCTTGGCATTAGGAATATGGAAGCATTCAATAGAGCATTATTGGGGAAATGGAGATGGAGAATGTTAGAGGAACAAGAGAATGTGTGGAAGGGGTTACTAGAAAGGCTATACGGTGAGAATAGGATTTTGTCTCAAACTCAAAGTTCGGTTTGGTGGAAAGACTTACGATTGATTGACAAAGGAGGATTGGAAGTTGAAAATTGGTTTGATGATATGATAAGGATTAAATTGGGTAGAGGCAACAAGACAAAATTCTGGTTAGACCGTTGGTGTACTCCGAGGACTTTTGCCGACTTGTTTCCCCAATTATTCACAGCTTCCGAACGCGCTGCAGGTACAGTAGAAGAGTTCGGAGAGTGGGTCGGAGATGGCTGGGTTTGGAAGTTCTCTTGGTGTACTCGGTTGACAGCTGAACAAGCAGAAACGGCAGCAGAACTTCACAATATTTTGAGTTCGGTTTGTCCGGAGAGAGAGCGTGATGACAAGTGGTGTTGGAAGGCATTACGAGACGCAGAAGATGCAGTTAAGTGCGCCTCTCGCAGACCGACCGATTCTAAGCGATGTGCGGTGTCAGATAAGGAAAGGAAGCGCTTAAAAAGCAGATTACAGTTTCTTTGCGGCTCCTTGAAGTTCTTGGTGCACGGTTGGAGAGTTTTAATTGATCGACTCCCTACTAGGAAGTTGCTGGTGCAGCGTGGTATATTGGCAGAAAATTACAGCAGCAGTTGTGTTCTTTGTTTCGCTGCTGAAGAGGACACTACTCACTTGTTTTTCAATTGCAGCACTTTCAATAGCTTATGGAAAGGAGTTTTTGAGTGGCTTGGCATAAATGGAGTAGTTTGCAATGGAGTTTGGGAGCACATGTGGGAACATAGAATCAAGACAGTGGGTAAGCAAAAGCAAAGGCTGCGCTTCTTAGTGTGGGTTGCTGTTTTATGGATTATCTGGATTAATAGGAATCGAGTAATTTTTAGAGGAGGTATTCCAAGTGTACCACAAATGTTGCATAATGTAAAAGGTTTATCTTGGGGGTGGATAGCTCATAGAATGGGGAATAGTGAATCTCTGGAGTATGAAGAATGGGATAAAAACCCGCTTAACTGTATGAACCGGTTATATTAAGTGTAAACGGGTTGAGGCACCCCTAGTGCCCCCCTTTAATAATATCTTTGACTTATAAAAAAAAAATAGAACAACTTTTGATTTTTCTTAAAATCTCTAAAAACTAATATTAAATTATTTAACGTTAAAATCATTTATTTTATAATCAATAAAAGACTAATTAGTTTTTACCTCTTAGATAGATGTATTTTGATTTTGAGGGTGAAATTTTTAAAATTTGAAAGAGAGTGAATAAGAAAAACCGATTCAAATCGTAACCTTTTTTTAGCCTAACCAATGTGTCTAAAGCCCAAAAAGACCAAAGACCCATCGGTCCGACCAAAGACCCAATGATCCGGTGTCTTGATTAGGTCAATGATCCGTCCGGCTTTAATAACCTACTTACGCTCCTTCTCTTTTCCCTTTACATAGCCCTAATTTTTTTGATTTTGATTGAATAAAGGGATTTTTTATTTTTTTTATTTTTTTAGATAAGCAAGAATTTATCAAATTGAAGCACAAGCCGCGAGTCAACATTTGCGGCATTTCTGATGGTACGGTTGTGAAGCGTTTCTTAGTTTCACTCGTCAACAGAGAGAGATGGGAAAGGAAAATGCCGGCACTGCCAAACAACATTACCCCTCAATTATTTTTGTCTCCGGTTTGCCCTTTTCCTTTTCCAAGTCTCAGGTATTCATTCTCAGTCACTTCAGTTTTTTTTATTAACGAATTGTTATCATCATCGTCTTCTTCCTAATGGTTCTATTTTATTTGTTTTTGCTACCAAAAAAATCAGCTTGAGGAGACGTTCAGTGAGGTTGGACCTATTAGGCGTTGCTTTCTGGTCACAATGAAAGGTAAGTATTAAGGAAAATACAAAAAAAAAAAAACAACTTTTTTAATTAGCGGTTTATTTCTGCAAGTATCATTCAGTTTTTCTTCTATGTTTTGATGATTATAAATGCCATTGTAATTAGTGACCAATTTTTTTTATGGTTTTTTTTTGACCGAATATTTTTTTATGGTTAGTGACCAATTGTAATTATACATTAGTTTGCATAAATAGTTTGACTAAATGCTCGTAGCATCAAAGAGTTTTCATATAATCTTTATACTATTTTCATAAGCGTCTCGAGTTTCTTATTGAAATAAGCTCAAAACACCTTGTAGATAATGGAAATGTCATATGTTGTTTCTATAGGGTCTTTCAAACAGTCTCACAAGTATTTATGCTCGTAGAAAAACTCAAATAAGTGAATACACGTCTTAAGTTTACTGAGACCCAGACATGAAACGAAGTATATATATATATATATATATATATATATGTTCCCAACAGCAATTTAGTATCGAAGGCTCGATCGGACATAATGCACTCAATGGAAGAAGAACACAATCATGCGGTCGGCCACATTTTCTAGACGGTCGGCTCTTACAATTATCTGGTCATCAGTTCGGTCTATATGTTCGGCCACCTACATAGTTCGGTCGGCCTAACCATCAATCGGCCTAACAATCAGTCGGCCTAACCATCGGTCGGCCTAACTATCGGTCGACCTAAGCATCGGTCGGCCTAACCATCGGTCGGCCTATCCGTGACTCAAGACATGTATTTAAGGAAATCCCTATGATTCCTCCACAGATCTCGCAACAGTCATTTATTGTATTGATTAGCATTAAACTCTAATTATCTTATATAAACAAAGTAGTAAGCCAATGAAAAAGACGGACACAATTTGATTCTCTATTCTTATACTCATATTAACCTCTCTATTATTCATGTGTTCTAGCTAAATCCTACTCAAGGAAATAGTTAGGAACAATATATTTAGTATTATAACATTTCTCACATCTTTTTATCTGTGACTAATGATCTACAGGGTCTTCCCAGCATCGTGGTTCCGGTTATGTTTAGTTGTAAGTTTAAATCTTTCTCAATGCCTTCTGAAAATTTCAACTCACTGTTTCTTCATATGTGGTTGTTTGGTGTCGTACTGTTTGGATGCAAACAATGATTTTTCCAGCTTCAACTTATGTTGGGTTTATTGCCATTTATTTAATCTAGTTTCTTGCTTATGCTCTTCTTGGCTATGAATGAATGAATTCAACTGCAACTAGGTATGAATAATATTAAACAGAAACCCCGTATCAGTAAAAAAGTTTGTCCTTTTTGGCAAAGTGCACTCTGATTGTGTGCACAATATCTCTGAAGATAGTTAAAGAGGATATCGATGGATACACTGTTTTTAAACTTAATTCTAGATTTAAGAGTTTCAATTTTTTTTTTGACGTGAAAACTGAAAATTTAACAGTTTCATATAGTGGTTCAATCATATGATGGTGGTGCAACTTTACTGTATAACTGCATGTTGCTATGGTAATTGGCAAACTAATTCATAATCATCATTGTCAATTGACTCATAACAATGTTATTTGGACATAGAAATTTAGACAAAAATCGACAAAAACCAACTTACAACACCAATTAACCAAGTTTTTTAGACTATTAGCCAAGTGATCAAATAACCAAGTTTTTAATCGCGCTCTAAAAGCGTAAAAAAAAGCGAGGTTGGTAATAGTCTACAAAACTTGGTTAATCGGTGTTGTAAGTTAGTTTTTGTCTATTTTTATCTAAATTTCTATGTCCAAATAACATTTTTGTTGTTATTTAGAGATAAGAATCCCCCCCACCCCAATATATATGAGTTTGTGACTTGACTTTCTCTGGTTTGATATTGATTGTGGTCCTTTTCAATGATGTTGCGGAAGACGCTTATCGTGCCATTGAGCTGAAGGATGGTTCATCTGTTGGATGCCGGAAAATTTCAGTGAAGTCTGCGGTGCCTTGTGTTCAGTGGACACAGGACCCTAGGTCGGAGAGTGCAAAAAAATAATCATTAAAAAAATTACTGGTTTGTTTAATTTTTTTCCAAATATCCTCACTTAATTTACTAAAATTAAGTAATTAAGTTATTTTACTCTAAATTTATTTAAGAGTAAATCGCTAAATTAGTCTGCAAGTTTACCCGTCCATTACCTATTTAAGTTCTAAACTATAGGAAAATAAAAAGTAGTCTGTAAGAATATGTGATGTCAGCAAGAACGCACACAAAGGTAAAAGAAAGATCAACAATATATATACTAAGTCTTTGTTTGGCGAGTCTCATCTGCTAGCAGATAACAGATTTTACTAGCGGATGATAAATATTAGAAGTGTTTTGTAAGCAATAGCGTTTAACATTTTTTGTCAAACACTACTTCAAGTAGTTTTTTTTTTTGAAATGCTACTTATAGCTAGCGGATAGCATCTCATTGTTTTTACCCTCATTATTTTTCTTAAGTTCCTTCTCTATCCTCTTTAAATTAAACTAAAAAATTTTAAATCCCTATTTTTAATGTCATTTTACATTTATTAGTTAGTTTAACCGCTAGCTAGTTTATCAAACACATGATATGCTATTTGTTAGTGTATTCACTACTTTTTACCAAACAGAGCCTAAAAATACACTCAAAGGTGATTCGTGGGAAAGTGATTGCTTTCATTTATTGGTGATATCACATTTATACACTTGTGGTGTACACTAGCTAACTAAAACAAACTAGTTCTACCAGAAAATTTTAACTCTACTAACTAATTTCAACTAACATGAATTGACTATATTTCTCAACAAGAATTTCCTAGATTGTAAAGAACAAATTGATGATAGTTTACTGATCAATAGCAAGGAAAATGCTAAATGTTAAGGAGAGATTCTTACAAGAAAGAAAAGAATACTATGTGGCAGCATATAACACTTATAAATTATAACTACCCACTACCTCAAGTATAGTTAATTGATCAAATATTCTATTTTTATGCATTACTATCTTTCTTGTAAAAATTCTTCGTAACAAATAACAATGCTCCTATAGAAAAATGTGGGATAATCAAAAGTTCATGATTGATGATACAAACCTTTTATGTTTGAAAAAAAGGAAGAGGGTAGAAAAGGGGCAGGGAGATGGGGAGGTGTAAAAGAGAATAAGTAGTGAATGGACTCTCTCTAAGTATTGGATAGGATAGGGCTATTTTATCATTGAATGGCTCAATCTTAACCGTTAGATTTAAAACTATAATATCATCCATGGATTTTGTTCTCTTATGCACCAGTGCAACACATGCTAGTTCAATGACCAACACTCTCCTAATTCACCAAGTTTGAGTGAATTTGGAAGAAAAATAAATAGCGATGACGAGTCAATGGTTGTTCCCCCATTTGTTTAACTCATTAATTAATCAGATCCCAGTAACTTAAACCAATTAAAGAAATCCAACTCCCGATTATTTTACGGAAAGAAGAAATTATATAAATCAAGAAACTATCTTCTATTTTATTTTGTACCACAAGAAAGAATCAAATCAAATATCAAGTATATAAACAAAAAAAAGATCATAACCAAACAAATTAATCATAAAAATGCCAAAAATGCTACAGATTAAAGGAGTACTATCAAGAGGTTAAGGTATACAAAAACTGCATCTTGTATTCTAATTTCTAACAAGGAATTTGGCGAGTGAACCACTTAAGAATCCGAACCGGAAGCTTCACAAGACTCACAGCCAAATTAGCCAATCCAGCACAGCAAATGCAACATGGACACAAACAACTCAATATAGACCTGCATATTATATATAATAATGCCGATCACCACAATAATAATCATAATCATAAATAATAATTTGGAACAAAGAAATGGAAAAATTAAGAGAAATTTATGTAACGTACCCAAGAACCCAGATAACTGCACCAACAAGAGATAAAATCAAAGCCAAGATAGCAAAAGGTAATCCAAGCAAGAAACCCAATGGCCTACATTCGCAACCATCATCTTCCATTCTCTCTCTCTCTCTCTCTCTCTCTCTCTCTCTCTCTCTCTCTATAATAATAATCGGTTTGGGTTTTGTTTGTGAACGTGGGTGGATAAAGACGAGGGGAAGTGGAGAAGTTGGGTGGGTTAGTTATAATAAGCGATTAAGCGCGTGTCGTTTTGATTTTTTCAATTTATTGAGTTTCAAGAATCATCTTGACGCGGACGCCAATTTTTTTTGTTACGAGTAGTGTCATTGAGTTGACAAAAATGCCCTTGTTAGCCTCGTGATTTATTCGCACCGTCTCAGTTAGGTTTGATGTTAAAGCTGTATGGTTGGGTTACTTTGGTACTTCACTGTTCGGAAATTTCCTTGTATGTTTCATGGATGTATTCATTACGTTAGGTTGGTTAGCCGTCTTATATTACTTCATCTCCCTCCCAGGTTGTAGTTGACTACGTTATGGAAGAAAAAGCACCAAACATGAAACAAGCATATTTTATTATTAATTATTCAATAAGATATATTACTACTCCAATTTATCAAAAACCATACAATTTCAACATCGCTAAAACCAAAAAGACAAACCTATGAATAAATTCACAACACTAAGATTAATAGCATAAATCAGCAAAATGCCTATAAATATGATAAAATCAAAGTGACCAAAATATTCATGCACTCTGAATATGCAGTGTTGCTATTCAAATCATTGATTGAATGTGTAATGGATCAAAGTTAGTTTGTCAATCTGAACCAAACACACACCGCAATAAGACGAGAATTAATGCAAACAACGTCTCTGACCAATATGAAGAGCAAAACAACGCCACACTCGGATATCAAGGAAAAACGCGAATCAAAAACTAGATCTATGTGGTAACCAATTTTCCATGAAGAATCACTCACTTCTCATTCTTCTATTACATTTTTTCTTCCTCTTCCTAAGGCCATCTTTCTTCATTCTTGGGCATTGTTTTCTTCTCACTCCCTCTTTATAACCACTATTGTTGATTCGTCCAATGAGGCTGAGGTGACTGTGAAAACAAAGTTCTTTTTGAAAGCAGCGGAGCGCACGACAGTGGGGGTGTACTCGGAAACATTCTGATTCAAGACTATGAAGCTGGGTTGGGACTTGCGTACTAGGCTGGATACTCCGCGGTGTAATGTGTTGAAGGGAAAATATGGTAGAGGTCTATTGGAGAGCGGGGCTATCGTTGCTAAGCCTATGGACTATTTCATTTGGAAAGGGATTTCAATGAGTTGAATAACCCCTAGTCTATGGAGGCTTGGGAGGTTGGAGACGACACAACTATTAGTCTTTGGAATGATATATGGGTCGATTCTACTACCAGGCTCAAAGAGGTTGCTGACGACATTCCAGTTGAGTCAATGGATTGAAAAAGTCTCGGATTTGGTGGACCCAGGTTGGAATTAGAATCTGAGTGTGTTGGAGAACATTGTTCCTCATGATGTTGTGTGGAAGTTCAAAGCTCTTGTTGTCCCTAGTGGAGTAAACAATCAGGATCAAAGAATCTGGTCTAGTAGTAAGAATGGTGAGTTCTCTATTGCTAGTGCATATACTTTGTTGCGAGATTTTCCCATCTCTATTGATGCAACCAACTGTGATCGTGTGTGGAAGCTAGAAACGCCCAAAACGGTTCACTTTTTTTCTTGGCAAGTTATGCATGGGTGTTGCCAACTAAGGAATTGTGTGGAAAGTGGAGCAATTCAGATGTCTATTTCTCCAACTACCCTGGTGTGGAGGAATCGTTGCTTCGTGTTCTTCGTGATTGTTCTCTTGCTGTGTTTATGTGGCGTCACCTCCTTCCCATTGTGCATGCCAATAGATTCGATGCAGGTAATTTTAATTTACTAATTCAATAGTGTTGACGCTTAATTTATGTTGCACATAGACTTTTCAAGTCCCTTGTCTTTCTACCTTGGCCACAACCTGCTACCATTTATGGATGTGTCGAAATAAGGGTGAGCATTATCAGCAATTCATTAGGCCTTATAATCTTGCCCATTGGTTTTGAATTTCATTTCCCCTTACTTCGATCATACTTTGGATATTGTGGTTGTTCCACCTAGAGCCCAGGCTGAGATTTAGGTCAGGTGGACGCCTCCGTTACAGGGTTGGGTTCGTTTAAATTGTGATGGGGCCTCTAGCCAGAGTTAATACGACTATTGCTGCTTGTGGGGGTGTTTTGCACAATGCAGCTGGTTCTTGGATTTTTGGCTTTGCTCGAACTTTGGGTTTGGCTAATGCTCATGTGGCTAAACCGTGGAGTGTTTTGTGGGATTGCAGTTGGCTCACTACGCCAGATTTGTTAAAAAAGAGCGCCCCTATAAGCAGCGCTTCAAGTGAAAACGCTACGGATGACCAAAACAGGTAAACAATAAGTAGCGCTTACAGATGAAACGCTTCCCATTGCTTAAACGCGCTAACCCATTGAGCAGTGCTTTTTAAAAAACGCCACCCATTGCTTAAACGCGCTAACCCATTGAGCAGCGCTTTTTAAAAAACGCCACCCATTGCCTCACCCATTGAGCAGCGCTTTAAAAAAAACGCCACCAATTGCCTATATGCGCTAACCATTGAGCAGCACTTCCTACCAAACGCTGCCCATTCCTTAATTATTATTTTTACTCTCTTTCTCCCCACACCCTCTCTGGTTCTCAATGTCTCTCTCTTTCACTCACTGTGAACAGACCCAAACCCAGGAAAACCTCACTCTCTCCCTGCGCTAAGCACCTCCATCTCTCTCATTCCTCACGTCTCTCTCTCATCTTCACTCTCGTTCCTCTCGCGTTCAGGCTCCCTTCCACGTTCAGTCCCTCGCGTTCATTCTCTCTCGTGAAGTGTTCCTCTCTTAGTTGTGAAGATGTCCCTCTCATGAACAAGAACAACAACCTTGCGAATTAACCACATGAGATTTGGTTCAGTTGCAACAAGCTGAAGCAGGTACTGCTTCATACTAGTTAGTTGTAATGTTAGCATTATGGTTTTGTTTATTCTGGTTATGGTTTGTTCATACTAGTTAGTTAGTTTTTTATTCTCTTTTTTATTCTGGTTATGGTAATGTTCTGGTTATTTGAAGCCTTTGTGCATACAAGGTGTTTGAGAAAAAACCAAAGTGAAGTTTATATGATTTTTGACACTCTTTTTTTCTGCATGTGTGGAATGGATATATAAGAGTTTTGGAGTTGTGAAATATATTATCTTATCAATTTTAGAATACTCAAATAAAACAGTTCTAAAGACCAAGTGAACTTGCATAATTATTATCCTGAGGTAGTTCTCCTATGCTTATAGGCTACATGTCTTCCTATGCTAAATTATACTTTTATGTCTTCCTATTATTTACTAAAACCATAGTATTACTTTCAATATTTTTCTCTTCAGGATGTTAGTTACGACTGTCAAATTTTTTATTCTATCGTGCATTCAAATAAATTTAAGTACACTCCATGGGTATAGATTATGTCTAAATTTGTAAAATATGTGAAGGTTGCTTAAATTGGTATCAAGAAATAAAAGTGGAGCAAAAAGGAGTCTTAAATTGGTATCTTGTTTATTGTAAAACGCCATGCTTAGTGTCTCGCTAGCTAGTGCTCAGTTCTGCAACTATTGGCTTTGGTTAAAATACCATTTTATCTATTTGGCCATTAATTCCTTTGATATCTTTTGATTTTGGTGGAGCTGTTTTTGGTGGTATAGAGGTCTCTACTTTGAAAAGCTTTTTTACTTTAATTTTAGTTACAAACTTTTTATCATCTTGTTGTCTTAATCATCTGGCTGCAAATAAGCCAATGTGTTATAAATGATCTCATTCATTTAATTATATTCATTACACTTTACACATTCATTTTTGGATAAAAGTTATTGGGTCTATCAACTTGCCTCTGTTCCTTCGCCTCACTTTCAAATTTCATGTTTACCAATTTCTCATTTCACGAGAAGGAGTGGTCTTGCATTTAAGTGGTGTTACTCGTAAGGGAAGGCAAAGTGAAGATAACAATTGTTTTGCGAGTTTGTTTTGCTGGAGCTTCACGTTCGTTGTTCGAGTTTGTCCTGGTTTGAGAGTTCGTTCTAGTTTGAGTTCACAGCTGGTTGGAGAGTTTGTCATTGTTGCTTCCACTTGTTCAGGTACTTTTGTTGTTCTTTTGTTTTTTTTATATCAAGAATTAATGACTATATGGAAAACGTCAAAGTCTTTGATTTATTTAGTTAAAACTACTAACTAGTTGAATGTCTTAGCTTCAATAAACTTAAAGGTTGATGAGTTAAAACTACTAGCTCGTTTGGTAAATTGTGTGTTAATTTTTGTGCAGGAATGTTGATGACATGAATATGACTGCACGCTTGGGTGTTGTTTTTATGCCACATGGTCTGGGGCATTTCCTTGGTATTGATACACATGATCCTGGAGGCTACTTAAAGGTATATGTGATTTTTTGTTGCAAGCATTTTAAACTGGCCTACTCCCTTTAAAGGCTTGATTATTTTGTAGAAATTTTTATGCAAAGTGGAAACTAATTTATGCAAATTATATATTTTCTCTTTGAACAACTTAGATTTTGGTACAAACTATTCTGTATATGAGGTAGTCTGTTTATTTGTTCCTTTATTATGTATGAGCTTTTTTTGCTTATTGTATTCCTTTATGATGTACTCGACATTATCATGGGTGGTTGCTACAATATGAGCAATTGTCCGAGGGAAATACATGAGATTGAGGCAGTGATGGCAGGGGCAACATGGCCGGTCAAGAAGAAAATCTCTTGTGTTGGAAATGGATTGGAAAGCTAAGTTTCACTTCAAGTGTCCTGGTCGTGAATCTCTATCAGTTTCTTGTTTTAAAATATATGTCAGAAAATAACTTCCCTCTACCCCACACCTTTTTTAATAACTCCTCCATATTGTAAGTTGCTATCTAGTTTTGGATACATATGAATTAGATAATGTAAGTTGTTAGCTACTTTATTTTGGTTCATCTTGTTGGGCATATATATGTTGACATATTGGTGCATTTGGATATAGAGAGTTTGTTTTGGGTCATCTAGGTGCATGTATTGTAATTTGTTGTTAGCTAGTTTATATATATATATATATATATATATATATATATATATATATATATATATATATGTGTGTGTGTGTGTGTGTGTGTGTGTGTGTGTGTGTGTGTGTGTGTGTGTGTGTGTGTGTGTGTGTGTGTGTGTGTGTGTGTGTGTGTGTGTGTGTGTGTGTGTGTGTGTGTTTAAGTATACATATAATATAGAATTGATTGGGTTGTATTGTATTGTATTGGTTGTATATGACTAGGTAAATTGCAAATATAAAAAGGAAAATACACAATAACAGACAAAAAAAAAGTTAAACAATGGGCAGCGCTTTTAGGGAAGTGCTGCCTATAGTAGGACAAGTTTGGGCAATGGGCAACGTTTTTAATAGAGTGTTGCCTATCTGAGGACACATTTGGGCAATGTGTAGCGCTTTTTAGAGAGTGCTGCCTATCTGAGGACACGTTTGGGCAATGGGTATCGCTTTTTAGGGGGTGTTGCCTATTTGAGGACGCGTTGGGACAATGGGCAGCGCTTTTTAGTGAGTGCTGCCTATTTGAGGACGCATTTGGGCAATGGGTAGCGCTTTTTAGGGAGCGCTGCCCATTGTTGGAGTGGAATCAGCAGCGCTTCTGAGCGCTGCCCATGGATAAAAAAAGCGCTGCCCATTGGCTAAATCTGTTGTAGTGCTTATGGCAGAGGCTTTAGGCGTGTTGACCTTAATCTGGACTCTGATTCTGAAGGGTATTTCTGGGGATTCTGCTAGTAGTTCCGAAGGGCATAGTCTTGTTCGTCGTATTAGACAATTGATTGTTTTGGATTGGACAGTTACTATCAAACATGTCTATATATAAGAGATATTAGAATCATTTTAAAATTATAATCAAATAAATTTAAAAAATATCTTCATCATTTTAAAAAATGCAGCGAGGGGATTAATTTATTTTAAAATTTAACAAATAATTTTAAAAAATATCTTCATCATTTTATAATTAGAATCAAATAAATTTAAAACAATCTTTTTACAAATAAGATTCTAATATCTATTAATAATTTCTGATTCTAATATAAGAGATATGTGATAATATTAAACACATGAATACAATTTATACTCCATAAAATATAAAAAATACCATACATGTATATATATGTACGTAATTTGCGCACAGGTTGCTACGCCCAAGTTTCAACGACTACGCCATGTCATCATGTTGGTTATATTTGCACAAACTCCTATATATTTAGTATTTGAGTTGGGTGAATTAGTAATTTCACATATTAATTTGGGGTGGGCCGTGACCCTCCCCTACCCTAAAGAAGATCTGCCTCTGCTTGTCTCGAGCCTGTAATCAACATGAAACTTGGTTGAATATACCATGAAGGTGCCATTATGTCGTTCTTCTTTACACGGGTATATTTTTTTGGTCGAGACCAAGGTATCCACCGCCAAACGCAGTGATTAATCCTCTCGCTGGATTGGAGACATCTCGAAGGGTGAGACAACTGGCCCAGAGATCTAAAGTTGTTTCATCCCAAGGCGAGGATCGAACTCTCGACACTTGATTAAGAGAGTATGAGCCCCAGCCGCTCAACCACACCCTAGATTTAATACGAGTATATGTTACATGCATATAAACAATATACGGATCACAAACCTGATGATATAGAATACTTCATATATATGTAAGACAAAATGTTCATCTCCACATATAATTCTGGGTCAAGTCTTCAAATATCATTTCCTGATCACCAAAGTATAGGTCCAATATGCGCTACAGGGTTGTGAACCCTTTTTTTCTCTCTATTTTCATAAATAGTTACTCTACTGATATGCATATCTCTATGTGATCTATCACAAAAAAAAAATCTCTCTTGTGATCTTGTTTCTTAATTATTTGAACATAATTTTTTTATGTAATCTGTTAATTTTATAACGATTCACCAGCTTGTTTATTAATCGTCAGATTGCCTGCACATATATTTTGGTATAATTCGAGGTATCGTTTATGCAGACGATTGCGGTAGATAATCCCGTCTTAGGATAGGACCACAATGGGTGGCAAAGATCTCCCAAGAGATTTAACAATCACGCGCATGCTTAAATCTTTGGATTCAAACTCAATACGTTGGTTGTTTTTAGAAGAGACCCCAACCATCACATCCAAGTGCTATTGGGTTCATATTGCACATATTGTCTCTATGACTTTTACCTTGCCACCAAAGAAAAGTAAATACAATAGAGAATTTGCTTGAAGAAGTGATTGATAATCGTAATTAATGAGGTCGTAGCACAAATTAAAAGTGTATCGTGGTATTGTTTTATTTATAGGAGTCGTAGGATTACAACACTTCTATTTCTTTTTGCTTCAAAAAAAAAACACTTCTAAATCTTTCGTTTTTTAAAAGCCAAACCATTTTATTCGTAAGGTATAAAGTTGTGAATTAGAAGCTTACAAAGGCATATATATTGAAGGGAAAAAAAACTTCTATTTTCTAATTGGGGATTCCTTTGGGTCGATCGTATGACATATATGTACAATGTTGTGTATTTTTTCAAGTTGATGTCTTCGCTGTGTGTTAACAAAAAAAAATGTTTTTGTAATGATGCTTTGGGGACTTTGGCGTAGAAGGAATGATAAGGTGTGGGAAGGAGTGTTGCAGCCGGTGAATCAAGTTGTGAATAAGGCGCAGGACTTCTTTGCGGCGTGGATCTTGGCTCGGGGTAAACGGCCAGAATCTGGAGTCGTGACTGATCCTCAGAGCAGGCAGCAAGTTTCTTGGCAAAAACCGCAGGAAGGGTGGTACAAATGTAATGTGGATGCAACAACTTTTGCAAATGACAACAAGTATGGTATTGGTATGTGTATTCGCAACTCAGTTGGTGCTTTCTTTAAAGGAAAAACTATGTGGCTCAATGGTACTCCATCTCCTCAAGAGGCAGAAGCTATGGGTTTGTGGCAAACATTACTCTGGTTGGGAGAGTTGGGACTGACATCAACAACCATAGAGCTGGATTGTTTACCAGTTGTACATGGGGCGACGACAGACCCTCGATCCGTTACTGAGTTTGGTTTGCTTTTATCTTACTCTAGGAATTATTTATCTAGATTTCCAAGCTTTCAGGTGAGCTTTGTTCGGAGATAAGCAAATCTTGTTGCTCATACGTTAGCTAGAGCATCAAGATGTAATGCTAGTTCCCAAGTTTTTGATTGCATTCCATCCTGTATTGAAACAATTGTTAGTAATGAAATGATATGAGTCTGTTCTTGTCAAAAAAAAAATGTACAATGCTATGAGTCCTTGATGTAAGGGTTAAAGTACCTCTTGTATTCTATTTAATTATAAATTAATTTGCTTATAAAAATAATTAAGACCTAATTTTAAATTAGGAGATACATTGTATCTTTTTCATAAAATATTTTACCTATCTTTATTATAGTTACTAGTGAAATTTTATTTGTATAATAAAAATGTATATATTTTCATTTGACGATTATCAAGCTGACCCAAGTTTGGTATATATATATATATATATATATATATATATATATATATATATATATATATATATATATATAAACCTCCAAAAACCATTTTTTACATTTTAGATATATAACTTATATTGATGAAAAGTATCTTGTTTTTTTTTTTTTATCAAATAGATAGTAAATCATTATATTTGTTGAGATTTTGACACGATGATTGTCGTTGGTCTAAAATATAAATATTGCATTTAGGGCTTAATTAGACATATTCACAAATTTTAGCAACTACTTATTATTTTATATATACATTTCAGCGTGTTTCGTCTTTATTCACACACTTTCCAATAAACTTTTTAGAAGGACGCACATCACATAAGAACTCAACAGTTAAACATGTTTGACTAGAAGTATTTGTGAGATTTGATGACCTTTTGAAAAGTTTCTTGGAAGCGTGTGGGAATGGGGCTTGATAAGGCCATGGTTACTAGCTCTTAATTTGATAAATGGTTTCTAAAAAACAAGCTACCGAACTTGATTGCACGTACCTCGACCATACCATGCTACGTACTATTGGCTACATCAATGAGCTAATATGTTTTTTTAAATACAAAAACAATTTTGATTTGAAAGTTTTGTCTTGTAGAACTTGAAATAGAAGCGGCCATTAGCATTCCCCCACTAACATTTGCTTATAAAAAAACGGCCATGAATGATGGTTGAGACAAGGAAGCCAATGAGGCAATTTTTGGTTCGGCTCTAGACGTGCACTAAAGAGCTTGATACTTGGGTTCATTGGAAATATGAGAGCTTGATGTTTGACTTTTCTCTAAAGTGGAATCTAAACCTTTTATTGGATTCATTAGAAATATTAGAGAGAATGTAATTAACATTAAAAATAGGGGAGAGAGTTTGTTTAAAGGTGGATATTTAACCACTTGAGAAAACTTGAGAGGATCCATTCCATGGAGATGCGATTAATTGGTGCAAAAAAATGGATGGAGGAGATTAGAGGGTTGGAGTCAGATGAAGCCAACATAGAGTTCAATAGCTAGCGCAAAGGATCAATTGGCCAGTATTTTAACCCAAGAAGAATAGTATTGGAAACAAAGAGCCAGAGTATTTTAGATGGGGTGGGGCTATAAATTCACATTTTTCAATGTGGCTGCCTGATTAAGGGAAAAACAGGATCAAAAAGCTTAAACAAAATGTTGACACTTGGGTCAAAATGCAAAATGAGTTGTATGAGGTAGACCTCCAATATTTTCAAGACTTATTCCATTATGGGTCGGTTGTTTATGTGTTGGATTGTAATTTCATAATTTGGATAATTGGATGCTAATTGCACCTTTTGAAGATGGGTAAATTAAGCAAGCATTGATTCAAATGCACTATGATACGGCCTTAGCCACACATCTCTTGGGGATAATGTCCTCACATTTCTTCTTACTAGCCCTACGACCCGTCCGATGGACGGGTTGACTAACAATTTGTTAAGGAGTAAACATCTAAAGAAAAGAAGCATAAGAACAACAGTAAATAACAACATCAAACAAAATCTAAGTATTTTTTTTTTGACTAAACAAATTCTAAGTATTAGAAAGATATCACATTTAAAAACAAAAGTCACACATATTAAATCAAGTCATAACACAAACAACTTAAAGTTAGAACATAAACAACAGCCTAATCACACAAATTAGATGAAGTCATAACACAATCAGTTTAAAGTTGTAAAATAAACAACAACCTATAATAACATTATCCATATTCATCAAATGTAACCATAAAAACTTAACCCATAATACCGTCTTACCGGTTTGAGGGATTAGTCTCTAGAGTTGCGCGTAGAGGATACCTAGTTTATACCAAAAAAATGTACACATGAAAACTTAACTCATAATTAAAAAGAAAAGAAGACATCATAATTAAAAAGTGAAACACGTACGTAGGTCTCATGCAGAGATTGATTTAAAAGTAAATATCAATTTAATTATGTTTCTAATACTTCTTGATGCGAAATTATCTAAATAAAGAAAAAAATACCAATTTGGACATGTAATTTTTTTTCAAGATTCTAAAGTACCCCAAAACACACTGCCTAGAATCACACTTTATGTATTTTTCCAACAAATAGATTATTGACGAACGAAGTATTTCAATAGTTAAAAAAATTTCTAAATACTAAAGTAACCAAAAACACACTGTCTAACATTTCACAATACACATTTTGCTACAAAATAATTTTGTCCCCATCAAGTACACTAAAGCACACTATTTAGCATCCCACTTTAAAATATAAAAATATAAAAAAATGTATTAGTCATCGATAAAACTCTTTTGGGAGGATATAACCACACACGCCGACAAAACTGAGTACTCGTGGCTAGGCAACTTCCCTGGTGTATATTAGTCATCAATAAAGCCAATGATAACTGCACAATAATGAGATGGTAACAAAAAAAGTAAATGAAAGGGAAAAAAAAGCCAAAGTGAAAAAAAAAACAATTGGCCAAAAAATTGAAAGCCAATTGACCAAAAAATTATTTCCCCCAAATTGAACATGCATGCCAAGCCGCATACATCTTTTAGATATCTACTTGTAAGCCACTTAGGAAGTAATCAAGGAATGCTTCATTAGTTATGCCAAAAACACGATTAGCAAGTAATCAAGTAATCAAGGAATGCCAAAAACAGAAAATTGCAGAAGAGGAATAAAGAGGAATCTGTCAAAGAGAGAGAACAGAGAGAAAGAGAGAGATAATGATAACCTAACAATTGTCTAACTCCCACTATGCCACACACTCCCTATTTACCCACATAGTCCTTGTGGTGTGCGTTACTCACGTTTTCCCTAGTGTTTGCGCCTTGTGCTTGGGCGCGTATCTTTGCTCCCCAAATTGGTTGCAACTATCTCGGTGCTTCCATCCGCGCCTTACATCTGAGCCCCATCACTAGTTGAGCTAATTACAATATCTCTTTACAATTTTTGGTCATATGTTTAGACCACATTGGCTCAATGAAAATGTGTATCACCACACCTTAATTAGCTGTTATATTTTTGTCAATGTTGTTAAAATTTGCGCCTTCGATCTAGGTAGAACACTTCAGCAGGGAAATCTTTTCTCACCTTATATTTTCATCATTTGTGCTGAAGATGTAACTGACTCATGGTGAAGGACAATGAAGCTACTCATGGTTATGCTTTTAGCCAACTAATTAATAATTCAATTTAGTATAGAAAGAAATAATATATCTTTAGTTACATTATAGAGAGGCTTTTGAGGAAGATCTCTAGTTAGAGTAAGAAAAAGATTTCTCAAATTTGAAGAGAGGTGATTAGATTAGTTTTTCAAGTGATCCTTTCTTATTGCATGCTTGTTTTCCTTCTCCCTACTTATCTCAAGGAGAAAATTTGATGAATTGGGAAGATCAAACTTGGAAGAGAATGAGGATATTAATTGGTTACATTGGAGCAGGGTCACAGTGAGGAATGAAGTTGATTTTGTGATCTTCGTTGCTCCAATTTAGCAATGTTAGGAAAATAAGGTTGTCCTTGGATTTTAAAGCCAAATATTTTTCAAATGGTGGGGATCTTTTTTAGGAGTTGTTGTTAGGAACCACCTCAATCATATATTGTGTACTCGAATATTGCCTGAAGCGTGGTATCATTTGAATATTCTCATAAGAGTGTTATATAATAAACACATCTACTTATCTATTAAATAACATTATCATCATAATAAAGTAGTGCGATACGGTGGTAATTAAATTGTGATTTGCATGAGCCCCAGGGTATAAGGTTCGATTCCCACGGAAGGCAAAAACTCTACTTGGGGGGGGGGGGGTGGGGTAGAGAAGGCCGTGATGTGCACGCTTGGGTAGCCTACTAAGTAAGAAAAGAGCCCAAGGTGTTACACATTGTTAATGTTGAGATACTTTTAACTACTCGTGAAGTTTTGGATACTAAATTAGTCCCAAAAACGTGTGCATATCATGTACCTTTTGTATTAGTTTGTATCACTTCATATATATCAATAAACAAGGGAAATTGTGCTTTTAATATTTGAATCAATGATTATCGCAATCATTAATATGTTTATTGTGAAGTATCACAAATATTTATTTATTTTTGGCTTTTTTCTATATACTACGTCATTTTATGTTTACAAACAAGCTTTATTAATATCCATTAACACGATATTTGTGATGAATAACAACATTGGAAAAAAAAACTCAAGGCATTGAATGATCTATGTGTTTGATACTTTTATTCATGAAGTTCTAGACACTAAAATAGTTCCTCGAACATATATGCATTTGGTAAATATCATAGAGATTTTATGATATGATTTTAAGTCTTAAAACAAGTTGGCTCAAATTTAACCTAAGCCATTAATAAATATGCAAAGGCATGTCTATCAATCTATGTTTCAGTTCGAGAGTGGATATTTTACAGTACTCCATGGGGCCATTAAATAAATATCATTGGATCATTTCTATAAGTTAAAAAAGGAAAGGTGAGGTTCATAATTAATCCCCTAATATAATAAATGCCCTAAATGCAGGAAAATTATTTGTCTCATAACTTAGGATATAATAACCTTTTCAGTTGAATTATTGAGAGTGTGTCGGTGTATCTTTGCTCCCCAAATTGCAACTGTCTCGGTGTTTCCATCCGCGCCTTGCATTTGAGCCCCATCACTAGCTGAGCTCATTACAATATCTCTTTACAATTTTTGGTTATATGTTTTGTCCACATGGATTGGCTAGATGAAGATGTGTATCACCAAACCTTAATTAGTTGTTATATTTTCGTCAATGTTGATAAAATTTGCGCCTTTTTTCTAGGTAGAACACTTCAGCAAGGAAATCCTTTCTCACCTTATATTTCATCATTTGTGCTGAAGATATGTAACTGACTGACCGCTCTTATAAAGCAAGTGAGGCATACACACACTTTACATGGTGTCAAGGTTTGTAGAAGAGCTCCCATTTGTTAGTAATTTGCTTTTTGCAGATGACATTTTCTTATTCTTCATGATGAAGGACAATGAACCTAATTCCTTAAGGATATCCTAATATCTACTCATGGTTATGCTTTTGGCCAACTCATTAATATGCCAAAGTCAACAATTCAATTTAGAATAGAAATAAATAATATATCTTTAGTTACATTATAGAGAGGCTTTTGAGGAAGATTTCTAGTTAGAATAATAAAATGATTTCTCAAATTTGAAAAGAGGTGGTGATTAGATTAGTTTTTCAAGTGATCATTTCTTATTGCCTGCGTGTTTTCTGGCCTTCTCCCTACTTCTCTCGAGGTGAAAATTTGATGAATGCTTAATTCTTTTTGGGAATATCAAACTTGGGAGAGAATGAGGGTATTAATTGGTTGCATTGGAGCAGGGTCACGTGAGGAGGGTATGGATTCTCTCAAGTGAAGATTTCACTTGAGAGTGTCAAGTGTTAAATTTAAACCACTCATTACCTACTCTCTGTTATTTAATGTTTTAAAGTTTCTCTCTCTCGATTTTTATTCAATGGTTGAGATTTCACTTCACCAGTGAGGAATGAAGTAGATTTTGTGATCTTCGTTGCTCCAATTTAGCAATGTTGGGAAAATAAGGTTGTCACTTTGTGACTAACTTGGATTTTAAAGCCAAATATTTTTCAAATGGTGGGGATCTTTTTTAGGAGGAGTTGTGGTTAGGAACCACCTCAATCTTATATTGTGTACTCGAATATTGCCTGAAGCGTGGTATCATTCGAATATTCTCATAGGAGTATTATATAATAAACACATCTACTTATCTATTAAATAACATCATCATCATAATAAAGTAGTGTGATACGTTGGTAATTAAATTGTGATTTGCTTGAAATTTGGTAAGCTTGATTTACTTTATAATTATTTTAAATTCAACTATTGTATTAATAAATTTCATTTTGTTAATGAAATTATTAATTAGTGTACTTAATTTTTTATTAAAAGTATGTCAATTTTTATTTCTTTAATTATGTCTTATGTAAACAGTTTCATGATGTTAAAAAAAAGGGAAATGTTTTCTTACCTCAAAAAACGTTAACACTTTCTATCGCAAGAAAAGAAAATACTAAATTATATATTTGGTCCCCCTATTTTTAAAAATTCAGACACTTGGTCCCTGGTGCATTGGAAAATACACTTGTGTGCAAGTATACACAGTTCAAAAACAAGTAGTATAAAAAGATCGAACCCACAGAGATTGAAAAACTCACTTTTAAAATACAATATAAAGTAATAAAGTGTAAGGTAACTAAGTAACAAATAATATTGGAGTTTATGTGATCACAACTAAGTTAGATAAGAAAGCAAAGTATAAGTGTTGATAATGCAAATGAGAGAAGTTAGTTGGAATGTCTTCATCAAGTAATTTACTTTTAAGTGTTTGATGCAGTATGTGATGCTGTTTGCTGATTGAATCTTTGTTGCATTAGTTATGTGCCTTTTCGATCACTTTTCTTGAGTTTCATTATAAGCTCCTATGTCTAGGCATGCTTTAAATAAGTTCACTCTTGCCTTTGAAAGTACCCACAGTTTCACCCTATGGACTATACTATCCTATGTCTAGGACTTAGCATGGTTTTCACAAAGTTTCCTTTATGTAAAACACTCACCCATATTAGTTATTGAGTTCTTAAATGTAAGCCATGTCTGCTCTTACACATCTACTTATTTTAAGTGATCAATCATAAAATAAGTGTTGAAAACATTATCAAGCAAGAACTAAAGTACAAACATACATACATGCATCATACTTACTTAAAAGCTCATTAAATGATTAGAACATTCCAACTAAGAAAGATTTAGCTAACAATAGACATTGCAAGGTATATATAAACTAAATAGACCATGTTTATATATAATAGAAATTACAAAAAGAGAAACAACAAGATAAAAGTTACACAAGTTGAAGCCCTTTGTATGAAGTCTCCTTGTAATGCACCAGCATTACTCCTTAGCACTATACAAACACTATGAAATCGAGTTAAGGAGGATTTGTGAATTCCTTCCTTTCCCTCTTATAAAATAGAAACTAACTATGTATATTGAAATTTTGATCTAACTTATGGATTGTGATATATTTCCAAATGAAGATGTGAGGTCCTTTTATAGCCTTCAAGAGAGGTGCTTCCTTCCTTCATGTTGAAGTAATCTTGAGTGGATAATAGTTGTAGTTGCTTTTCAGAGGTTGATCCCAAGTTGAAATCTTTGACTAAGTGTATAGGGAGGTCTCATGATGTATGAACATGTGTCCCTATGTTGATGACTCTTCAAAGCTACCCTATAGCTATGTGTGAATGGTAGGCGCCTACTATATCAAGTGGTCTGGCTTGAGGGGACCAAGCATGAGGTCAGCAATTGCAAGTGTATCCATATGAAGCTAGCTGCTCATTCATCAAGTAGTACAGATTTGATGCAGGATCAATGCAGGAGCATTGATGCAGAAAGCATCTGTAGACTGCACTGAACAAAAATATCAAACATACCACAATATATCCAAAATGGCCTAATAACAACTATAACCATTCAAATCACTCAAGTTATCATATATCACACTAAATACTATATAAACTCTTTATTATTACTTGAAAGAGAGCAATTTACTAAGTTTAAACATATGAAATACTCTATATAAAATAGAGTTATCAGTCCCCGTATTTTAAAATCCAAATATATCCATCAGTTTTAAAAATTTCAGACATTTAGTCCAAAAAGATATTTGACTATTAAGAGTACTCTATAAAGCAAAAAGGCATTTGCCTAAAATTATCAGATACTTAGTCCAAAAAGACATTAGACATATACCATAAAGCAAGTTAGCTTAGTCCAAAAGGCATTTGGCTTTTAATTAAATGTTTTATTTTTTAACTAGTTACATGACATTTGAGTGGGACACATTCATTGACTCGACAATCATATGTGATATCTACTCATATGCCAAGTAGCCCAAAATGTGCCACGTCATTTAAATTAATAGTCAAATGCCCTTTTGGACTAAATGTTTGAAAATTTTAAAATAAAAAGACTAAATGTCTGAATTTGAAAATACGAGGAGTATGTGTTTGAATTTTAGAAAACTGTGAGACGAAAAGTGTAATTTACCCAAATGAAAAAGATCGAAGTTGTGAACACGCTACATACATATCATGACCATGCTACCAACTTAACTACTCAACGTAATTTTCATATATAGCAATGACTTCTAGCATCTCTAGTTGATTACCTATTTTAGGGATGACCTTAGTTTTCCTCAAGGTAACCAAATTTGTTATCATTGCACATTTTAACACAACATTCTATATTTAACATATAATTTCACCAACGGCTAACCGTAGAGGGAAAAAACATATTATTTAAACACATGCAACCCTCAAAGCAAATCAAGTTGTTGCAGGTTAATTTTTTTGACTGTTTGTTGCAATTAAGTCAATCAGGGAAACTTCATATATTTTTTCCTCATAGTTATGGCAATGTCAAAGGCAATGTTGGGTATGTTCCTTGGTGCTATGATGATTTTCTCACTTTTCAGCCAAAATGCTGCTAATGCTGAAACTGTAAGTGCGGAGGGAAAATGAGACCACATCAGAATCTTAGCCGATGATGGAAAAGGAAAATTCATAGGATACGGGGGAATGAAAGGGGATGAATACCAATGTAGTAAAAAGAATCCTGGTGCATGCACGCCTAAGGCAGGAAACCCATATCGTAGAGGTTGTGAGCCAATAAATCGCTGTCATGATGACAATACTAAACCAAAAACATTATAAAGAAAACTATGTGGGTTGCGTTGTTAATGTTGTGATACTTTTAACTACTCGTGAAGTTTTGGATACTAAATTAGTCCCAAAAACGTGTGCATATCATGTACCTTTTGTATTAGTTTGTATCACTTCATATATATCAATAATACAAGGGAAATTGTGCTTTTAATATTTGAATCAATGATTATCGCAATCATTAATATGTTTATTGTGAAGTATCACAAATGTTTATAGTCGGAAAATCAATTGTGATTATGACTCATTTATTTATTTTTTGCTTTTTTCTATATACTACGTCATTTTATGTTTACAAACAAGCTTTATTAATATCCATTAACACAATATTTGTGATGAATATCAATATTGGGAAAAAAACTCAAGGCATTGAATGATCTATGTGTTTGATACTTTTATTCATGAAGTTCTGGACACTAAAATAGTTCCTAGAACATAGATGCATTTGGTAAATATCATATAGATTTATGATACGATTTTAAGTCTTAAAATAAGTTGGCTCAAATTACACCTAAGCCATTAATAAATATGCAAAGGCATGTCTATCAGTCATGTTTCAGTTCGAGAGTGGATACTTTACAGTATTCCATGGGGCCATTAAATAAATATCATTGGATCATTTCTATAAGTTAAAAAAGGAAAGTTGAGGTTCATAAATAATGCCCTAATATAATAAATGCCCTAAATGCAGGAAAATCATTTGTCTCATAACTAAACGTCTGAATTTGAAAATACGAGGGGTATGTGTTTGAATCTTTGAAAACTATGAGACGAAAAGTATAATTTACCCAAATGAAAAAGAGAAGTTGTGAACATGCTACATACATATAATGACCATGCTACCAACTTAACTACTCAACGTAATTTTGATATATAGCAATGACTTTTACGATCTCTAATTGATTACCTAATTTAGGGATGACCTTAGTTTTCCTCAAGGTAACCAAATTTGTTATCATTGCACATTTTAACACAACATTCTATATTTAACATATAATTTCACCAAAGACTAACCGAAGAGGGAAAAAACATATTATTTAAACACATGCAACCCTCAAAGCAAATCAAGTTGTTGCAGGTTAATTTTTTTGACTGTTTGTTGCAATTAAATCAATCAGGGCAACTTCATATATTTTTTCCTCATAGTTATGGCAATGTCAAAGGCAATGTTGGTGTGTTCCTTGGTGCTATGATGATTTTCTCACTTTTCAGCCAAATTGCTGCTAATGCTGAAACTGTAAGCGTGGAGGGAAAATGAGACCACATCAGATTCTTAGCCGATGATGGAAAAGGAAACTTCATAGGATACGGGGCAATGAAAGGGGACGAATACCAATGTAGTAAAAAGAATCCTGGTGCATGCACACCTAAGGCAGAAAACCCATATCATAGAGGTTGTGAGCCAATAAATCGCTGTCATGATGACAATACTAAACCAAAAACATTATAAAGAAAACTATGTGGGTTGCAAAGTAGTATTTGTTAATGTTGAGATACTTTTAACTACTCGTGAAATTTTGGATACTAAATTAGTTCCAAAAACGTGTATATATATATATATATATCAATAATACAAGGGAAATTGTGCTTTTAATATTTGAATCAATGATTATTTCAATCATTAATATGTTTCTTGTGAAGATGTGCTAGATGTTTTGGTTATATGTTTTGTCCATCACTAGCTGAGCTCATTACAATATATCTTTACAATTTTTGGTTATATGTTTTGTCCACATGGATTGACTAGATGAAGATGTGTATCACCACACCTTAATTAGTTGTTATATTTTCGTCAATGTTGATAAATTTGCGCCTTTGTTCTAGGTAGAACACTTCAGCAAGGAAATTCTTTCTCACCTTATATTTTCATCATTTGTGCTGAAGATATGTAACTGATTGACCGCTCTTATAAAGAAAGTGAGGCATATACGCACTTTACATGGTGTCAAGGTTTGTAGAGGAGCTCCCATTTGTTAGTAATTTGCTTTTTGCGGATGACATTTTCTTATTCTTCATGGTGAAGGACAATGAAGCTAATTCCTTAAGGATATCCTAATATCTACTCATGGTTATGCTTTTGGCCAACTCATTAATATTCCAAAGTCAACAATTCAATTTAGTATAGAAATAAATAATATATCTTTGAGGAAGATTTCTAGTTAGAGTAATAAAATGATTTCTCAAATTTGAAGAGAGGTGGTGATTAGTTTAGTTTTTCAAGTGATCCTTTCTTATTAATTGCATGCGTGTTTTCTGGCCTTCTCCCTACTTCTCTCGAGGAGAAAATTTGATGAATGCTTAATTCTTTTTGGGAAGATCAAACTTGGGAGAGAATGAGGGTATTAATTGGTTGCATTGGAGCAGGGTCATATTGAGGAGGGAATGGATTCTCTCAAGTGAAGATTTAACTTGAGAGTGTCAAGTGTTAAATTTAAACCACTCATTACCTACTCTCTGTTATTTAATGTTTTAAAGTTTCTCTCTCTCGATTTTTATTCAATGGTTGAGATTTCACTTCACCAGTGAGGAATGAAGTAGATTTTGTGATCTTCGTTGCTCCAATTTAGCAATGTTGGGAAAATAAGGTTGTCACTTTGTGACTAACTTGGATTTTAAAGCCAAATATTTTTCAAATGGTGGGGATTTTTTTTAGGAGTTGTTGTTAGGAACCACCTCAATCTTATATTGTGTACTCGAATATTGCCTGAAGCGTGGTATCATTCGAGTATTCTCATAGGAGTGTTATATAATAAACACATCTACTTATTTATTAAATAACATAGTCATCGTAATAAATTAGTGCGATTCAATAGTAATAAAATTGTGATTTGCATGAAATTTGGTAAGCTTGATCTACTTTATAACTATTTTAAATTCAACTATTGGATTAATAAATTTCATTTTCTATATGAAATTATTAATTAGTGTAATTAATTTTTCTTTAAAAGTATGTCAATTTTTATTTCTTTATGTCTTTTGTAAACACTTTCATGATGTTAAAAAAAAGGGAAACACTTTCTTACCTCAAAAAGCGTAAACACTATCGCAAGAAAAGAAAATACTAAATTAAACTTTTGTTCCCATATTTTTAAAAATTTAGAAATTTAGTCCTGGTATTTCAAAACTCATACATATCTATCTGTTTTAAAATTTTCAGACATTTATTCCAAAAAAGCATGTGACTATTAAGAGTACTCTGTATAGCAAAAAGACATTTTCCTAAAATTATCAGATACTTAGTTCAAAAAGACAATAGACATATACCATAAAGCAAGTTAGCTTAGTCCAAAAGGCATTTGGCTTTTAATTAAATGTTTTATTTAAATGTCTGAATTTGACAATACGAGGAGTATGTGTTTGAATTTTTGAAAACTGTGAGACGAAAAGTATAATTTACCCAAATGAAAAAGATCGAAGTTGTGAACACGCTACATACATATCATGACCATGCTACCAACTTAACTACTCAACGTAATTTTCATATATAGCAATGACTTCTAGCATCTCTAGTTGATTACCTATTTTAGGGATGACCTTAGTTTTCCTCAAGGTAACCAAATTTGTTATCATTGCACATTTTAACACAACATTCTATATTTAACATATAATTTCACCAACGGCTAACCGTAGAGGGAAAAAGCATATTATTTAAACACATGCAACCCTCAAAGCAAATCAAGTTGTTGCAGGTTAATTTTTTTGACTGTTTGTTGCAATTAAATCAATCAGGGAAACTTCATATATTTTTTCCTCATAGTTATGGCAATGTCAAAGGCAATGTTGGGTGTGTTCCTTGGTGCTATGATGATTTTCTCACTTTTCAGCCAAAATGCTGCTAATGCTGAAACTGTAAGTGTGGAGGGAAAAGGAGACCACATCAGAATCTTAGCCGATGATGGAAAAGGAAAATTCATAGGATACGGGGGAATGAAAGGGGATGAATACCAATGTAGTAAAAAGAATCCTAGTGCATGCACACCTAAGGCAGGAAACCCATATCGTAGAGGTTGTGAGCCAATAAATCGTTGTCATGATGACAATACTAAACCAAAAACATTATAAAGAAAATTATGTGGGTTGCGTTGTTAATGTTGAGATACTTTTAACTACTCGTGAAGTTTTGGATACTAAATTAGTCCCAAAAACGTGTGCATATCATGTACCTTTTCTATTAGTTTGTATCACTTCATATATATCAATAATACAAGGGAAATTGTGCTTTTAATATTTGAATCAATGATTATCGCAATCATTATTATGTTTATTGTGAAGTATCACAAATGTTTATAGTCGGAAAATCAATTGTGATTATGACTTATTTATTTATTTTTGGCTTTTTTCTATATACTACGTCATTTTATGTTTACAAACAAGCTTTATTAATATCCATGAACACAATATTTGTGATGAGCAATATTGGGAAAAAAACTCAAGGCATTGAATGATCTATGTGTTTGATACTTTTACTCATGAAGTTCTGGACACTAAAATAGTTCCTAGAACATATATGCATTTGGTAAATATCATAGAGACTTATGATACGATTTTAAGTCTTAAAATAAGTTGGCTCAAATTACACCTAAGCCATTAATAAATTTGCAAAGGCATGTCTATCAGTCTATGTTTCAGTTCGAGAGTGGATACTTTAGAGTACTCTATGGGGCCATTAAATAAATATCATTGGATCATTTCTATAAGTTAAAAAAGGAAAGTTGAGGTTCATAAATAATCCCCTAATATAATAAATGCCCTAAATGGAGGAAAATTATTTGTCTCATAACTTAGGATATAATAACCTTTTCAGTTGAATTATTGAGAGTGGGTCGGTGTATCTTTGCTCCCCAAATTGCAACTGTCTCGGTGTTTCCATCCGCGCCTTGCATTTGAGCCCCATCACTTGTTGAGCTAATTACAATATCTCTTTACAATTTTTGGTCATATGTTTTGACCACATGGATTGGCTCGATGAAGATGTGTATCACCACACCTTAATTAGTTGTTATATTTTCGTCAATGTTGTTAAAATTTTCGCCTTTGTTTTAGGTAGAATACTTCAGTAAGGAAATCCTTTCTCACCTTATATTTTCATCATTTGTGCTGAAGATGTAACTGACTGACTACTTTTATAAAGCAAGCGAGGAATATATACACTTTACATGGTGTCAAGGTTTGTAGAGGAGCTCCCATTTATTAGTAATTTGCTTTTTGCGGATGACATGTTCTTATTCTGCATGGTGAAGGACAATTAAGCTAATTCCTTAAGGATATCCTAATATCTACTCATGGTTATGCTTTTGGCCAACTAATTAATATGCCAAAGTCAATAATTCAATTTATTATAGAAAGAAATAATATATCTTTAGTTACATTATAGAGAGGCTTTTGAGGAAGATTTCTAGTTAGAGTAAGAAAATGATTTCTCAAATTTGAAGAGAGGTGATTAGATTAGTTTTTCAAGTGATCATTTCTTATTGCATGTTTGTTTTCCTTCTCCCTACTTCTCTCAAGGATAAAATTTGATGAATGCTTAATTCTTTTTGGGAAGATCAAACTTGGAAGAGAATGAGGGTATTAATTGGTTGCATTGGAGCAGGGTCACAGTGAGGAATGAAGTAGATTTTGTTATCTTCGTTGCTCCAATTTAGCAATTATGGGAAAGTAAGGTTGTCTTTGGATTTTAAAGCCAAATATTTTTCAAATGGTGGGGATCTTTTCTAGGAGTTGTTGTTAGGAACCACCTCAATCGTATATTGTGTACTCGAATATTGCTTGAAGCGTGGTATCATTCGAATATTCTCATAGGAGTGTTATATAATAAACACATCTACTTATCTATTAAATAACATTATCATCATAATAAAGTAGTGTGATACGGTGGTAATTAAATTGTGATTTGCATGAAATTTGGTAAGCTTGATTTACTCTATAATTATTTTTAATTCAAATTGGATTAAAAAATTTCATTTTGTTTATGAAATTATTAATTAGAATTAATTTTTCATTAAAAGTATGTCAATTTTTATTTCTTTATGTCTTATGTAAACACTTTCATGATGTCAAAAAAAAGGGAAATGTTATCTCACCTCAAAAAGCGTTAACACATTCTATTGCAAGAAAAGAAAAGAAAATACTAAATTATACATTTGGTCCCCTATTTTTAAAAATTCAGACACTTGGTCCTCGTATTTTAAAACCCAAATATATCCATCAGTTTTAAAATTTTCAGACATTTAGTCCAAAAAGTTATTTGACTATTAAGAGTACTCTGTAAAGCAAAAAGGCATTTGCCTAAAATTATCAGATACTTAGTCCTAAAAGACATTAGACATATACCATAAAGCAAGTTAGCTTAGTCCAAATGGCTGTTAATTAAATGTTTTATTTTTTAACTAGTTACATGACATTTGAGTTGGACACATTCATTGACTCGACAATCATATGTGATATCTACTCATATGCCACGTAGACCAAAATGTGCCACATCATTTAAATTAATAGTCAAATGCCCTTTTGGACTAAATGTTTGAAAATTTTAAAATAAAAGACTAACGTCTGAATTGGAAAATAGGAGGGGTATGTGTTTGAATTTTTGAAAACTATGAGACGAAAAGTATAATTTACCCAAATGAAAAAGAGAAGTTGGGAACATGCTACATACATATAATGACCATGCTACCAACTTAGCCGATGATGGAAAAAGAAACTTCATAGGATACGGGGCAATGAAAGGGGACGAATACCAATGTAATAAAAAGAATCCTGGTGTATGCACACCTAAGGCAGAAAACCCATATCGTAGAAGTTGTGAGCCAATAAATCACTGTCATGATGACAGTACTAAACCAAAAACATTATAAAGAAAATTATGTGGGTTGCACGGTAGTATTTGTTAATGTTGAGATACTTTTAACTACTCGTGAAGTTTTGGATACTAAATTAGTTCCAAAAACGTGTGCATATCTTGTACCTTTTTATTAGTTTGTATCACTTCATATATATATATATATATATATATATATATATATATATATATATATATATATATATATATATATATATCAATAATACAAGGGAAATTGTGCTTTTAATTTTTTAATCAATGATTATTGCAATCATTAATATGTTTCTTGTGAAGATGTGCTAGATGTTTTGGTTGTTTTGTCCATCACTAGCTGAGCTCATTACAATATATCTTTACAATTTTTGGTTATATGTTTTGTCCACATGGATTGGCTAGATGAAGATGTGTATCACCACACCTTAATTAGTTGTTATATTTTCGTCAATGTTGATAAATTTGCGCCTTTGTTCTAGGTAGAACACTTCAGCAAGGAAATCCTTTCTCACCTTATATTTTCATCATTTGTGCTGAAGATATGTAACTGATTGGCCGCTCTTATAAAGAAAGTGAGGCATATACGCACTTTACATGGTGTCAAGGTTTGTAGAGGAGCTCCCATTTGTTAGTAATTTGCTTTTTGAGGATGACATTTTCTTATTCTTCATGGTGAAGGACAATGAAGCTAATTCCTTAAGGATATCCTAATATCTACTCATGGTTATGCTTTTGGCCAACTCATTAATATGCCAAAGTCAACAATTCAATTTAGTATAGAAATAAATAATATATCTTTAGTTACATTGTAGAGAGGCTTTTGAGGAAAATCAATTGTGATTATGACTTATTTATTTATTTTTGGCTTTTTTCTATATACTACCTCATTTTATGTTTACACACAAGCTTTATTAATATCCATGAACACAATATTTGTGATGAATAGCATTATTGGGAAAAAAAAAAAACTCAAGGCATTGAATGATCTATGTGTTTGATACTTTTATTCATGAAGTTCTGGACACTAAAATAGTTCCTAGAACATATATGCATTTGGTAAATATCATAGAGATTTTATGATACGATTTTAAGTCTTAAAATAAGTTGGCTCAAATTACACCTAAGCCATTAATAAATATGCAAAGGCATGTCTATCAGTCTATGTTTCAGTTTGAGAGTGGATATTTTACCGTACTACATGGGGCCATTAAATAAATATCATTGGATCATTTCTATAAGTTAAAAAAGGAAAGTTGAGGTTCATAAATAATCCCCTAATATAATAAATGCCCTAAATGCAGGAAAAATATTATATGTCTCATACCTTAGGATATAATAACCTTTTCAGTTAAATTATTGAGAGTGGGTCTATGTCAGTGGCTTGGTTTTGGATTGTCTTGGTGGGAGATAAAATCTGTGGACCTCTCTGAGAATGACACCCATTGATATAGAAAGTCAGATTCCTTTTACCAGGTAATGACCGGCCAGCAACAATAATTATTGCTGTTTTAAGGACCCTTTTGAAAAACACAAAATTTATGTTTCATTTTCATTATCAGGACCATTAGTAAAGACAGTTATGTCTTTTGTGTAGAACTAACAAAGTATGTGAATTGACTGTGAGAAAAAATGAATGGTTCCTCTAGCATACATGGTCCCTCATCCACGTGGTTTGAGTTTGAGTTGACACCTACATTATATTTGGATTCATAAAATGGATATATATATGGTGGTGTTAAGATATAAATATACTTAATATGTTTTATTGTAGCTCCTGATAGTCTGATATGGACCCAATCCTATCAAATTTTTAATGAAAGATTATTGAATTTTAAACATTTCAATATTTGATTTGTTATTTTGTCAAAAAATATTAGATTTTATATCGATTTGAATTTAAAAAAAAATAATTAAAACATCGAGTTTCAATACAGATTACCTTTATGAGGAGTGGGAAAGGAACTCTATCGGTTGTCTCCAAACAATTTAATTTGATGTAATAGATAGTACCCCTTATACTTTTATTAATAAAATTTTGCTTATAAAAATATTACCTCTCGACTCCTAAAATAGGATCTATCTATCCCACACTGTTGGTTGTTTTGACAATTTAGATGGCGTGGAGATCTTGCTCACAGATTCGAGTTTAGTAGTCTTACATATCATTTCGTGCAGTTTAATTAACAAAAAAATTAGAATCCATCTAAGACACCAGCAACTCTTATAGCTATAGATGTTTTACTACTTTTTATTTCAAGACTACTAATGTTATACAAATTCATTAACTATAATTACTTATTTTTCTTGATCGGCCCCTTTATTTATCATTTTTTAGAAAACTAAAATGTTCTAGTTGTAAAAAATTGGGATTGATCTGGCCCAACCAGCCCGATATTTTTAGACTGGACCACAGAATACATGGTCAAACGAAACTATGGATAGGTGCCCAGCCTTGTCCATTATTGCAATTTAGCTCAATGCGCTGAGCTAGGTTGTGTTGGGGTTGTATTTATCCATCTCAGAGGTGCAACTAGTAGAACTGAGCCCAAAACACTTGGCCTAACCCACCAGTAACTCACCCAATCCAATAAGAAAAACACAAATCAAGGAAACTGGGTTAAAACGACGCCCAAAGCCAGTGTAAATGGTAAAACACGCGGGTTGTGCTAACCCGCTTCGTAACCCGACAATTCAGACAAAACACTACGCCAGCGTATTAGGATTGGTAGCGTTTTTTTTGGGCATTGGTAGCGTTTTAAAACGCTAGAGAAGCTGGCGCTACTAATGCGTACACCCCATTAGTAGCGTTTCAAAAACGCGCTAGCCATTGACCCGTGTGTTTTAGACATACGTAGCGTTTTATGTAAAACGCCAGCCATTGACCCAACGCTTTTTACAATTCCTAGCGTTTTCTAAAACGCCAGGGATTTCATAGCTCCTTTTACTACCATTCCTAGCGTTTCATATAAAAACGCTGGGGATGCTATAGCACCTTTTTACTACCATTCCTAGCGTTTTATGTAAAACGCTGGGATGCTATAGCACCTTTTTTACTACCATTCCTAAAGCGTTTTTACATAAAACGCCAGTGATGGATATAGCACCTTTTATTAGCATTCCTAGCGTTTTTTCAGAAACGCCAGGGATCCTCTAGCTCTCTTTACAATTCCTAGCGTTTTATCTATAAAACGCTAGGTATTGATCGAATTTTTTTAAATATTTTTTTATTTTAGTTTGTTCTCCATTTTAATTACAACCTATAAATTCATTCCCTTCCAACAAAATTCAGAAAATACATTCCAATCCAATATCATTCAAACAAAATTCATTCAACAAAATTCATCAAATATTTCCAATCCAATATCATTCTAAGAAGTTCTTACAACATAATATAAATACAATATATACAACAACTAACTATTATGAAATTAACTCAAAACTTGCTACAAAAATCTAGAAACAAAACTGCACCACTCCCCCCTTATTGTTGTAAGTTGTTTATCAGAGTAATGCTGGATGTTCTTACAGAAGGGAAAATACTGAAAAATAAAATGAAATCAAATTAGAATTAAAATGTTTATTAAATGTGAGTAAGTATTATAATATCAATATAAAAAATAAATCTAAGTAGTTACATTCATTGGGATTACTACTCTGTCACAGTGATAATCTCTCTCATATACCTCATAACGTAGTACCCACAATCATTATTATTGGGTTGTTTAGGACACTACAAAGCAAAAGATTAGTTAATTGTCACATTTTTATGAGCAAAAATTCAATTAAAATTATAAGAATGATTTTTAAAAACTTACAGATTATGGCTAGCCATCTTGTTTTACTCGTAGATAATCCCAAGTATTTTTTTCAAAGCAATCGTAACGTCATACATATATATATAACGTTAAGTTGAACAAAATACATATATTAAATTATACAAATTAAAATGAGAGGGTTACACATACACACCTCTCAACAATCTCTACGAAGTCTTCGTAGACTCAGAATGGCCTTGAAGTGAATCCAAATAGTAGACAACATTTTGCTTAGGGTTTATTGCAAAAGAGTACCCAATGTTGCTTGCAAGTAAATGAATCACGAATGAGTACACATTTACACTATAATACAATCCTCAAAATA
The DNA here is from genome assembly GCA_020916435.1 of Oxytropis ochrocephala. Lineage (NCBI taxonomy): Eukaryota > Viridiplantae > Streptophyta > Magnoliopsida > Fabales > Fabaceae > Oxytropis > Oxytropis ochrocephala. Next base: position 107,829,880 of record CM037093.1, read on the forward strand.
ATTAAACAAGTGATTGAAGACTAAATTTCTCACCCATTATTGAGTGGTGCCAAAAATAAAGATTCGTCCTCCAAATGCTTGGCATCCATGAAGCGTGAAAGGATATAACTTTCCATTTCACTCTTCATAGCCATAATGCGTTCCTCTGTATTACCTTGGTGAAACACAACGATACAAGTTGGACACAAGAAGAAAAACTTACGTGTCAGTTGCTTGAAAAGGACCGAGAAAATGATTATCTGAGAAACCTATAAATAATATATATACAACTTTTCAGTTCCTCATATATATACTCTAATATATACTCTATATATAAACAACTATTGTGTACAAATAATTTAATACATACCCGGTATACTCTAATATCGATGGCGTGGCCCAATCCATTTCAACTACTGACTTTCGGATCCTCCATGTTGATCATTATCAACTGTTCGAGCCCCACAATGTTATCGTTACGGTAACATAATTTGGTCGTCGGGCTTCATTTTTTGAGTGATGTGGACCTTTATTAGATCGATGGACTTTTGGAATTCATCAACGAGAGATTGAACAACATGTTGGGTGGCTGATAGAAGTAGATGGTCGGGAGAGTTTGGTAGTGGAAGGGGAAGGTCGGGACACTTTTATGGAAGGGGAAGGTCGGGACACTTGGCCGGGTACCTAGTATATATTAAAAAAATGATTAATTAGTTGGTTAACACACATTATATATAACAATGAGTCATTAACTTATTAACAAAAATATTGTCACTTACAACGACAAGTTGTTCAGGCCATGCCACAAAAGTACTAAGTGCTTGATCCACAGTAAATATATCCGCATTAGCAATTGGAACAGGCAATGGTGCAGACCCCTCTATTGAATAGTCTACCCTAACTCTCAAATGGTTTTCAGGCATGGGTAAATTGTGCATTGTGGCACTCAATTGGTTACATATCAAACCCACTACAACCTTTTCGATGTGGGTTTGCAATATATAGCTCACATTGTGATTATCCTAAATCAATTATAAAGAAAAATAAATATACATGATAATTTTATCAAATACATATGTACAAAAAAGCAGTCGAGTTTTGTTAAATACCATGTTGAAGGATGGTGCGGCTATCTCGTGCGCTATGGAAGTGCAAAGCAGGTGATATAGGTTCAAGCAGGGGGTGGTCAAAGAGGATGGTGCACCAATCCTTTGTGCCAAGAGTCGCTTAAACATCCTGTCTCTCTTCCATTAATAAATCAACATTCTTGGATAGCTCGTCATACTTTGCCGCCATGACTTTGCAATCCCCGCACCTTTGCTTTGGCTCTTTGGCCCAAACACGATTGATGGAGGAATCCCATATCCATAACCTCTAATCCGACCCTGTCTCTCTTCCCTTCCCAAGGCACGAGCAAGGACATCTTGTTGACCATCACAATCTGCATTAAATCTCCTTGTGATACTGATTGTGATATGCTTTTCAGCGATGCACAAACATAAATTTAATCGACAATAAAAATATGTCCACGTGTCAAAAAAATCGAGTAACGGATAAAAATAATAAACAAGTGTCAAAGAAATTTAATCGACAATAAAAATATGTTCACGTGTCAAAAAAATCGAGTAACTGATTAAAAAAATATAGTGGACACAAATTCCAACTTGCTAGGAATCATAAAATTAAAATTACAATACATGAATTTTGGAATACTTACAATTTTGTCCTTGACCTCCTTAGTTTTCGGATCCACAATCTCCCATCCTTGTTTTGTCGGCCTCTAAACGCATAAAGATACAACGATCAAGGATTCCCGAGTTGGATCTTTTCCTCTTCAAAGAACTATTTAAGTTTAATAATTGTTAATCAATCGTAAATTAAAAGATTCATTAAATCATAATAAATTAAACTAATTGTGTCTTACCAATCTTTCTTCAAGAATTTGATATCCACTTGAACCTCCTCTATAAGGGTTTTCTGGATTAGAAGCTCTCACTTTATTGGCTTTGCTTTTTTCTATTTAAAAACATAAGTATACATTAATGAATGATATCTTGTTGTGAAATATATATATATATATATATATATATATATATATATATATATATATATATATATATATATATATATATAACTTAAATAATTAATATACTAACCAGAAATCCGGATCTGTAGTGCGTATATCTACAAATTTGGTCCAATCCTCCTTAGTTATAATTCCGCATACTGATCTTTGGAGGCTCTGTCGATGGTCCCATCAGGATGTTTTGATACTTTTTCCCCACATCGCTTTCTATATGCCCGATGCAACCTTCTCGCTTCATTGAGTATCCAATCTCTTGGGCATCATCGACATCAAAGTGTTTCTACTTATACATAAAAATGGATTAAATAAATACAACTAAAAATTCACTAAATAAGATTATTAAAGAGGTCTAAAATTATATACTGTATTAAGGACCAAAAATCATCTTTCGGTTTAGGGTAAAATCAGTATTATCTTTCACATTCCAACTTTTATTGAAATTGGAAAGATTTGCTTCACCTTAGTACCAATAAAGCTAATTAAATTTGTGCCGTTGTCTCCAATTGGCAAACCTTTAACACTCCATGGACCTTAAATAATTAAATCATTAAATAATTAGATAACTTGGAAAGGTAGAGAACAACATTAATAATTAGTAATTAACTTACCTTATATTTCTCGTGTCCTTTACTTATCCGATGGACGATATTCTTTTTCGATGTAATTCCTGGGAGTGAACTTCTTTGTGTTTCTATCACCCCATCACCACCCCCGACTACTCTCATGATCACTATGTGATGCCATCTCACTTGCAATGACCCAAATGAAATAGACTCAGTGAGTTTTAGCTTTCTAATTGTTTAGAACCAACAAACACTTAACAAAATATAGAAGAAGCCATGCACTAAGTAACAGTGAAAGCCATGCACTAAGTATATAACCTAGAGTAAACATACATAGGAAAGCCATGCACTAAGTATATAACCTAGAGTAAACATATATAGGAAAGCCATGCACTAAGAACCTAGAGTAAACATATATATGAAAGCCATGCACTAAACAGAGAAAGCCATGCATGCACTAGGAAAGCCATGCACTAGGAAAGCCATGCACTAGGAAAGTCATGCACTAGTCAAGTTAATAATGCTATCTAAGCCAGACTAATCTAACAACTAATTAAATATAACATTGAGCTAAGTAACAGAGAAAGCCATACAAAAGATACATAACAAACCATAAAAAACAAAGTGAGAGTATGTTGCGTAAATACCTTTTGAAAGGGAGAGAGAGAGAAAAAAGGAAACAAATGGGTGCTTGCTGCGTGTTAAGATAACACCAAGGAGAGAGAGGATGAACGAAGAGGATGGGTTTTTCGCGCGTTTTAGGTTTCTCGGGTCGCGCGTTTATGGGTTTCTGGATGATGAACGAATACGTGGAGTGTGGGTTGTTCGCAAGGGATGAACGAAGATGATGAACGAAGAGGATGGGTCATTTGGTTTGCCTGGGTCTCACACAGAAGGGATGAACGAAGAGGTTTCTGGGTTTTCGCTGGGTTTTCGCAAGAGAGGAGTTAGGTAGATGAAGAGACAGCGTGAGTGTGTGTGTGAGAGAGATGAGAGAGCGCGCCTTGTAAAAATTTTAATAGCATCCCTAGCGTTTTTACATAAAACGCTAGGGATGCTATAACGCCTCTTTACAATTCCTAGCGTTTTCTGTAAAACGCTAGGGATGCTATTAAAATTTTTACTACCATTCCTAGCGTTTTATGTAAAAACGCCAGGATGCTATAGCGCTTTTTACAATTCCTAGCGTTTGTCAGAAACGCTAGGGATGCTATAGCACCTTTTTACTAACATTCCTAGCGTTTTATGTAAAAACGCTAGGGATGCTATAGCACCTTTTTACTAACATTCCTAGCGTTTTATGTAAAAACGCTAGGGATGCTATAGCACCTTTTTACTAACATTCCTAGCGTTTTATGTAAAAACGCCAGGATGCTATAGCACCTTTTTACTACCATTCCTAGCGTTTCAGTAAACGCCAGGATCCTCTCTAACTCTTTTTTACAATTCCTAGCGTTTTTATAAAACGCTAGGAATTGAATGATTTTTTAATTTTATTTCTAGCATTTTAACTTTAAAACGCTATGTATTGACTGATTTTTTTTTAAAATATTTTTTTTATTTTTGTTTATTCTCCCTTTTAATTACAACCTATTAATTCATTCCCTTCCAACAAAATTCATCAAATATCATTCCAACAAAATTCAGCCAATATATCATTACAATCCAATATATAGATACACACACATATGTACATATCACCAAAAGACCATATTAAACTAACAATTACTTACAACATAATTAATATATATCCAAATCATACAACATAATAAGTAACTTACATTATGAAACTCAAAAGTAGCTACAAATTAAAGCTAGAAACATATATAATAAAGACAACCCTCAATGACTCTTTGTCTTGACCACTAGATCTCATGATCACTAAGTGATGCCATCTCGACTGCAATATAACATAATCCATGTTATTGTTAAATTTACAAAAACAATATAAATATTATCTATTAATAAAAATAACGAGATATCATTAAGTCTATATTACCTTTTCCTTTTCCTAGATAAAATTTTGTTTGCAATTCGCTTGGTATTTTTTTTCCGAGCGAATAATAATTCCATCATTATGATCTTTTCTAAAATATACAACATCCTCTATAGAAGTATTTTCCCTATTATTGGTTCCGATGTTACGAAGAAAGTGGTCGTCCTCAACACCAACATCATCGGGTGCTTCATCATCATCGTTGTTATACACAAATTTTTTGTCATCAATAGAACAATAGACCAATTGATATTAATCGGATCGGTGACATAAAACACTTGTTGAGCTTGCGATGCTAAAATAAAAGGTTCATCTTTATATCCTAACTTGTTGAAATTCACCCGCATGAACCCTAATTCATCAATCAGAAACCAAAGATTATTGTCAACCCATTCACATTTGAACACGTGCTCTCGAAACATATTGTAATCCAACTCCCATATGTGTTCAATGAAGCCAAAGTAAGACATATTCGCATATATGAGATTTCTATCTTTGGCACCTGGATGCATGCATAGAATGAGCTACAAGAGTCACCCCACTATTTTGCATTTTACTCGATCATCTTGTTCTTTTGTATAGAAAGTGCACTCGTTCATTAGATAGTCATTGTTGTAAGAGAAGACATGTATATTTGGACCTTTGCTAACCATCTCAATCTTTTTGAAATCAAGTAGGATTCAAACACACTCACCATCAATGTGATGTTTTAGCCACACTATGAAACTCCTATTGTGTTCTTTTGCTAACCAAACTTGCTTCTTTCCAGGAATTGACTCTTAAGAATCTCCTTGTGCTTGGCAACATATGAATCAACCTCACTATCATTGTGAAGAACGCACAAGTGTGCTTGCTCTAGTTCTTTCCTTGATACCATTACTAATTTAGTTCCTGTCATCCCTTTACTAATCCTTCCTTCATGACGAGACCTTGGCGGTCCCACGAATATTCAAGACTAGATAGATAGCCCGTGCAAAACTCAATAGCCTCTTCAACTATATAGCGCTCAACAATACAACCTCAGTCGTGATCGATTTTTCACATATCCTTTTAATATCTTCATGTAACGCTCAAACGGATACATCCATCTCATGTAACATGGGCCACACAATTGTGTCTCTCTAACCGGATGAACTATTAGATGAATCATTATGTCAAAAAGGAAGGTGGGAAATACATCTCAAGCTCACACAAAGTGTGATAATTTCTCTTTGCAATGTTGGCAACTTTCGTGGTCAATCACTCTACTACAAATCGCCTTAAAGAATAAACAAAGTTTGGTTAAGGTCCGACGCACTTTCTTAGGCAAAATGGATCGATACCAATGGGTAGCAAATTCTCCATGAGAACATGACAATCGTGGGACTTTAGAGACTTTAACTTGAGGTCTTTAATCGATACAAGAGTCGCCACATTTGAAGAGTATCCTCCGAACTTTAACTCCATGAAGAAACTCATAAAAGACAGTCTTCTCCTTTCTAGATAGAGTATGAGTCACTGGGAGGTAGATATGTACGTGTACCCTTCTTTACCGGACCCAATTCAGGTCTCAAACCCATACTAACCAAATCCAACCTTGAGTTGATGGTATCTTTAGTCTTACCCATATATGAGTAAGGTACCAATGACACTTTTCAAGACATTCTTTTCAACATGCATCACATCAATGAAATGCCTTACATATAATGACTTCAAAGATGGCAACTCAAAGAAAATCGACTTTTTCTTCCACCCCGTTTGGCAATCTCTCCCGCGCAAAAGGCTTCCCAAATTTAATGTTCAAATCTTCCACCTTTTCAAACACTGCTCGCGCGTCACAAAGGCGGGGAGCTCTACGTGTTCTGTATTCCCATCAAATGCCTTTCTCCACAATCGATAGTGATGAGTTGATGGCAAAAATCTACGATGACCAAGATAGATATTCTTCTTACCATGTTCCAACCACATCCAACTGCGTGTTATCTTCACATATAGGGCATGCACAATCGCCTTTGTTCTGTGCATCTGGATAGATTGCCGTATGCGGGAAAGTCGTTAATTGTGCCAAAGATCATAGCCCTCGTGGTGAAACTTTCTTCTCTGAACCCATCATACACCTCTACCCCAATCTCCCACATTTGCTTCAAGTCTTCAATTAAAGGAGCCAAGTATACATCAATATCATTTCTGGTTGTTTGGGCCCTGAAATTAACAAAGCGAAAGATCATATATTTGCGTTTCATGCAAAGCCACGGCGGTAAGTTATAAATCGCCAAAATCACGGGCCATGTATGTGGGAGCTACTCGATACCGTGCGGGTTAAATCCATCGTGAGACAATGCAAGGCGTAGGTTTCTCGGGTCATCCCCAAATTAGGATACTCAATATTGATTTTTTCCATTGCGGAGAATCTGCGGGTGTCGTAGCATACCATCTTTAATCCTTTCATCCTCATGCCATGTCAAGTGTTTTGCATCTTACGAACTACGATACATGCGCCTAAATCGAGGAATTATAGGAAAATACCACAACACCTTTTGTGGAGCGGACTCTTTCTTCTTTATCTGCGCGGTGCATTACATTTAGGACACGACTTTAACAACGCATGTTCATTCCGAAATAAAATGCAATCATTCGCATAAGCGTGTATCTTCTCATAGTTCAAGCCAATAGACCCCAACATTTGCTTTGCATCATACGTCCGAGAAGGAAGCACATTATCATTCGGCAACATTTCTTTCAGAAGTGAGAGTAAATCGGTAAAGCTCTTATCCGTCCATCCGTGGCGAGTTTTCAAGTTATACAACTTGATCACAACCAATAATTTTGTGAATTCATTACAACCCGCATACAATGGTGTCTCTGCGCATCGCTTATCAACTTCTCAAACATTTCGGGACAATCATTAAGATCCTCTTCAACCACCTTTGCCATCTCTTCAAATTCGTTCGCATCAAATGAATGTGTTAGGTGTCAACCGTGGCGCATATCTCTTACTAATATCATTCATATTTGAAGATTCACCTTTTTTCTCACCGTGCATTATCCAACAAGTGTAACTTTGATCAATTCCATTCGCCTTTAAATGTCGTGTCAACTCCTCTGCAGTAACTGATTTTACATAACAACACCTTAAACAAGGACATTTCATACCACTAGAAGTCCCTAAACGTTCAACAACACAATTTCACAAAATAATCCACTCCAATAAGATACTCCTTGGGCGGGCGATTGGCGGACATCCAATTTCTATCCATAATTGCCAAATATTTATAATAAAATCACGAGAAGAGAACTTTAACATATGACCCATCAAGCAATTCGAATATAATGAAGCAATTAATTTATGTGTAACAAAGAAGAGGCTAGTGGTGAAAAAAAAGAAGAAGAGTCTAGTGTGCACACAGTGACAAAACTAATATATTTCTAAACTAGAACCCACAATAAATATCTAACAAAAAGCAGAGAAAGGAATGTAAAACTCACCAATGTTGTCCGAGAGAGAGAGATGATGTTTCGAGAGAGATGATTTTCGTTGAGAGAGATGATGTTAATTTGAGTTAGGGTGTTAGGGTTTTTGCGTTTCGGGTGAGTGATTTTTTGCGTTTCGGGTAAAGAGTGTTATTTGAAAGAGGAAGTAGCTCAACGGGAAACAAAAAAATTATTTAACCATACCTAGCGTTTTCTAAAAAACGCTAGGGATCTATCTAGTGTGTTTTCTAAATACCTAGCGTTTTGAGTAAAAGCGCTAGGGATATGTCTAGAGTGTTTACTAAATACCTAGCGTTTTGTAAAAAACGCTAGGGATCTATCTAGCGTGTTTTCTAATTGGCTAGCGTTTTGAATAAAAGCGCTAGGGATCTGTCTAGCGTGTTTTCTAAATAGCTAGCGCTTTCTAAAAAACGCTAGGGATCTATCTAGCGTGTTTTCTAATTGGCTAGCGTTTTGAATAAAAGCGCTAGGGATCTGTCTAGCGTGTTTTCTAATTTGCTAGCGTTTTGAGTAAAAGCGCTAGGGATCTGTCTAGCGTGTTATTAAAATGGCTAGCGTTTTTTTATAAACGCTACTAAAGGTGACGATCTCTTTTTACAATTCTGGCGTAGTGAAACACCCAGAGGCTCCAAGCGACGTTTCAAACATGAAGGTACTCTCTCTCTCTCTCTCTCTCTCTCTCTCTCTCTCTCTCTCTCTCTCTCTCTCTCTCTCTCTCTCTCTCTCTCTCTCTCTCTCTCTCTCTCTCTCTCTCTCTCTCTCTCTCTCTCTCTCTCTCTCTCTCTCTCTCTCTCTCTCTCTCTCTCTCTCTCTCTTCTTGCTTTTCTTCTGTTTCTTCTTGATTGCTCTGCTAGGGTTTGTGAAATCATGCACTAAGAGTGTTGATTTCTTATATTGTAGGTGAAGATCCTTCAAGAAAGCTCAAGTGAAGATCAACTTAGGTAATTATCTTATATCTTGGAGATTTGGTGTTTTTTTCCCCATTTGTATATACATATTTTTGGTATAAATCGGATATCTACTGCGCGCAACTATAAAGATTAATCCCTCGAGCTGGGTAGGATGACAATAGGAAGCAAAAGTCTCCCTCAAAAGATTTAACATTGTTGCATGCCCGAAACTAGATTCAAACTTAAGACCTTGGTTAAGCTAGAAGAGACTTTTGTTTATTTGTATGTACATAGTATGATGTTTCAGACCGATTGTAAAGAGTTATGATGAGTAACTCGATACTCTATCATAATAAATAATTTAAAAAAATATATGTTAATTGTGATATTTGATTAATTATCAAAATATTCTTTAAAATTCCAATTATTAGATAATTATGATGGAAACAAGATATACGTTATCTGATTAAGTGGAGGGCCTGTAAGGAAAAATACAGCGGTCAATTTGTCTTCCAACATGCCTCATCCTCACAATCATCACATCCCTTTCATTTCCACTGTTTTCTTACAGCTGACAAAAATTTTCTCTTTCCCTTCTTCATACATATCCATTAAGCTTTCATTTCAAACTCATTCATTAATTAAATTACCAAAATTCTATCTATCATCACGTACACCTGAATTTTCAAAACCCAAAAAAGGCCATCCACAAACCAAAATAATATTATATAACAGATTCGTAGTGAAAACCAAACACTGCACTGCAAGTAGCACACGCCCAAACAAAAACCATTGAAAACATAAAATTTCTCTTTTGATGCTCACTTAAGTTGTGGTTGTGAGACAACCAACCTAGCTAGCCGGCCACCTCTCTATTTCATACATACACCCCCTTGCCGCTTCCCAAATACGGAAACAACAACAACAACAACATTATACCATTTTCAAAGCTTTTTAAGGAGCATTAGTTCTCTCTCTCTCTCTCTCTTTCTTTGATTCATAATCCAAATATAGTAACCTTAAGTGGAGTTATTTTGTTTCTCACTTAAGGTTTCACTCTCACCTAGGATTCATGCTAGGGGTGTCACCATCGATGAGCACAAGTTATGAAATCCAAGGAGAGATGGAGAAGTCAACAATTAATGGAACTGAAGATTTTTGTGACCTTTCAGAAGGGAACTTGTTGGATAGTATTAACTTCGAGTTCGACGATGATTTCTTCGTGGGATGTATCGATGATGGAGACGTGTTGCCCGATCTGGAGATGGACCCCGAATTGCTTGCTGAATTCTCCTCCCTTAGTGGTAGCGACGAATCAGAGATGAACTCATCGGTTACGGTTGCGAATAGCAAATCCGACGATGATCAACGAAATATAGTACTTGTTGGTACTGAAAGAAAACAAGAGGAAGAAGAGAAAGTGATAGGTTCTTCAGATTCGCGAGGAGATCAAGAGATAGTGAGCAAAAGAGACGAATCGATCTTGGTGAATGAGAGTCCATCGCCTGAGAATAAAGGAAGAAAATCATCATATCAATCAAAAAATAATCCTCAAGGGAAGAGAAAAGTGAAGGTAATTAAGTTACTATTGTTATTTGTTACCTCTTTTCTTCCTTAGAGATTATATTACTAAGCAGGTAGTTCAGTTGGTGAGTTATGGACACATCGAATGAATTTAAAGCAAGAGATAGAGTTCGAATTCTTAAAGCTAACAATTCTCTTTGTAGCTAATTAAACACTAAAGTTTAGGTATAAAAATAAGAAAGATTGAATGCTATAATTAGGTTATAGGGAAGTTCATGTGAAGCTGTAGACTAACCTTTAAGGTTCTGTCTCTATCTCTATTATGGACGTCTTTCCAAAAGTTTCTGAGTACAAAAGAACTCACGGGTATACCTTATAAGTTGAGGAGAGAGAATAGTGTTGCAAGACACAGAATCATAGTAATGGGTTTGTGTTTTTTTATTGGGTTGTGTGTAGGTGGATTGGACCCCAGAATTGCACAGACGATTTGTGCAAGCAGTGGAGCAGCTAGGAGTTGATAAAGCTGTGCCTTCAAGGATTTTGGAAATTATGGGAATTGATTGTCTCACTCGCCATAACATTGCAAGCCACCTTCAAGTAAGACCTAGCTAGCTTCTTTAATTTCCATTAATATATATTTATATAAACATTTAAATTAAAGTTAAATTATAGCATATAGTATGCATGTAACGGCCCAAAAGAAAAAACTATGATTAATTTATGCTTTGATTAAATATATATATATTTACTTAGATTTAGATCAATATATGCATATGCATGAGTTAAAACAGCATATATTTGTTGTTCATTTATTAATATTTCTAAAATATGGAGTTTTAATTGGATGCAGAAATATCGATCTCATAGGAAGCATTTGCTAGCACGTGAAGCTGAAGCAGCAAGTTGGAGTCAAAGGAGGCAATTGTTTAGTGGAGGAAGGAAGAAAGATGTAGTGAACCCTTGGCTTGCACCAACCATGGGTTTTCCTCCAATGACATTACCCGTCCACCATTTTAGACCCTTACATGTATGGGGGCACCACACTGCGACTGACCAGTCCTTTATGCCCGTGTGGCCTAAACATCTACCGTATCCGCCACCACAACCAGCTTGGGCACCACCGCCGACAACTCCACCTCCCCACCCTTCATATTGGCACCAGCCACACCACCAACAACGGGTAGCTCTTTTATATCCCTCTATGTTTCTTTTTTCCTTTTTCCTTGTATATTATTTTTTATATATATATATATATATATATATATATATATATATATATATTTTGTTGGTTAATTAGTTAAAAGGAGAAGAAAATATTTATTTCTAGAATTTGAACACTAAACCTGTTACATGGACTCCTTAGACATACATTCCTAAGTTGAACAGTCTAGTATTTGTCTCCAAATCTAAATGAGAAACCTATTTACATAAGTTGATACCAAGTTGAGGCATGACTCCGGGCTTGGAATTATTCCAACTAGATTCTAAATTTCTACCCGTTTTATCAATAAACCAACCTGATGACATTGTAACTAAACACTTAATAAAAAAACCGAAACATCGTCAACTTTCCCTCTAAAAATGACATCGTTTCTAGCTCCCCAACTAATCCTAAATATAATCCCCATTAGTTTCTTTTGTTTGGCTAAATGAACATTCTTTTTTTTTTTTATGCAGGCTCCGATTGCACCAACGCCAGGAACACCGTGTTTTCCACAACCTCTGACAACAACGGTAACAATTCTTAAGTTTTTGGAATCACTCAAGTTGTCTTCTCCTTCCAAATTCGGATTCTTTTGTGAACAACTTACTATACATTAGTAATATTGTCATATTTACTCACAAAATTCAAGCATTAGTTTGACTTAATTATATACTAATGAAGAAATACATATAATAACATGCAGAGATTTGGTTCTCCAACTGTTACGGGCATTCCACCACCGCATGCTCCTCAGCCTCTCTTTGACTTCCACCCGGTAATTAATTTTTCTTCTATTTTTTTTACTTGCTTATTTAATTTTGAAATTTTTATTTCTTTTTTGGGCATTAGAAAAATACTAAAATACTAAACTCCAAGCTTGGGTGCAAGTGGTTAATGCACTCCATCTAAAGGGGCGGATTCTGGCTAAGACAGAGTTCGATCCCGGATGGAACAAATTGGGCCCTGACTTTCTTTACCTCCCGTGAACTGGGATTATTGAGGTCCCTTTCCCCTAGACACCGGAGTGGGGTCAAATACCCCTAGACCAAAAAAAAAATACTAAAATACTAGCTAGTAACCATTTCATGAATTTTAACATTTTCTGAAAACAAAAACTTAATTGTTATCAATTTCATAAACATTTTTTTATAAATACAACGTTTAAAAAAAAAGCGACAGAAATAAATGTGAAGGATATTTGTACTACTAATTAAACTTGTGTTTTATCTAAAATATAGATAACTTAGGTATAGCAACATAAACTTCTTTTATAAAAATAATTGAAAGATAATAAACAATATGAATAAAAAGTCCATATGTCGTGCTCTGATTGGAAAATATATAATATTAGCAATATTTGTAGCCTTTTTAGGGTGGAAGAGCAAATTAAATCTTTCACCGGTGAACCACTAAAATTGACCGTTGGATATTGTTTAAAATGCTATGAATGGTTAAGATTGAATCAACCAATATTAAATCTCAACCATTGATGAATTTTTAAACTACATCTAACGATCAATTTTAGTGGTTCACCGGTGAAAGATTTAATTTACTCTTTCACCCTAAAATCACCCTTTTTTTATAAGTAGAACTGCACCTAAGATTTTTTCTTTGTAAAAACCTGAAACTTTTTTGTGAACAAGGTTTAACCTTTATTTTGCTTCTTTTTTTTTTGGTCAACTATTTTTTTGCTTCTCATTATCCTTTCTTTGCAAACACGTTTGCATGTAAACTGTAATTAGAGTTTCACATTATTTTTTGCACTTTTGATTTTTATCCTTTCTAACACTTTATTTGTACATAAATTAAACTCATTATAAAACATATCATGAGACTCATAAAATTATGGTTTGGTAAATTAAAATTGCCTCTCTCTCTCCCGTCATTTTCTCACTTGTCTTTCTCCACTTTCTCAAATATACACCGCGTTAATTAACAACGCATTATTGTTCGTCCGTGTCTATATAAAATACAAAGTTTTGTTTGTTGTTTTCTCATTGTTCTCACCTACAGATATAATTTAATGTTTCGTTTTTATCAGTATTAGTATGAAACAAACACAACATACTTAGGGCCCCGTTTTGTCCATTTTCTGTTTTCAGATCTTCACTATGGATAGGTGTATAAATTTGAAAATAAAAAGTAGAAATTCAAAAACAAAGTAAACAGACCCTAATTATTTCAATATTTCTGGTTAAAATGCAAATAGATATGCACAACAGCATACCCCAAAGAGTCAAATTTTTTATGAAGAGAAGAATTATTATTGCATGATTAATTTAATATAACAATTTTTATGTGATGTTTTGATTTACAGTCAAAGGAGAGCATAGACGCAGCTATAAGTGATGCATTATCAAAACCATGGTTGCCACTACCTCTTGGCCTTAAAGCTCCAGCACTTGAAGGTGTGATGGGTGAATTACAGAAACAAGGAGTTCCAAATATTCCACCTTCTTGTGCTTGAAACGCCATTCCTATCGATGCGAGAGAGAGGATTTTAACCTTTTTCCTCTTACGCATGAAACCCTAATTCAACGACTTCTCTCAACTCTCACCTATATTAATATAGCAATGCTAGAATCCACGTGCGTGCTTAGTAGTTTACTTATTTTTGCTTGTTTGAGCAGAAAGAGAGCGGGACAAAATAATTTTAAAGAACTTTCTTAATTTGTTCATGTGCTATATATAATATATCCAGCAGTAATAATTTCAACTCAAATTTATATTGTTAGACATTGTATGATACGTATTGTAATGTTGAGATGTTATGTATATTGTATAAGTCTGTGATTTTTGTATTGGCTGAAGATGATGATGATGATGATGATGATGATAATCTGATGAGACTATTGAATAAAGTGATCTAGTGAAACATTTCAATTTTTGTTGAGAGCACTTTAGAAAATATGTTGACTAAGTACTTTTTTTAGCTTCTATAAACCATTATTCCAAAAATAAACTCAACTATTGTTTCATTTATTTAGTTTTTGTAGAATGTGAAATCTAAAAGTTCATTTGAAAGTTCAAATTAAATATTTATTAAGTATATCTTCAAAATCTTATAAAATTTAGAAAATGTTGATATTTTATGACATTTAACTTCTTTATAAGCAAAATTATATCAAAGGACGCTACAAAAAAAAATCTTATTAGCGAGGGATATTAGCGACAGAACTCAATTCCCTCGTTAATGTTTATGTAGCGACGAAATTAGCGAGAGAATAAGATAATTTCGTTTCTGCAGTCATTAGCGACAGAATAGGTTCTTCGAAACGGTAATGGCGCGTATTTGAAAAACTGCACAAATTTTGAGGCAAGCATTAGCGACGAAATTTTTAAGTCCCTCGCTAATTTGTGATAGTTTTCAGATCATAGGGCTCTATGCATGTGCTTAGCGGCGGAATGTTTAAGTCTGTCGCTAATGTTTAATGAATTTTTGAGTTTAATTTCAACTTGTTTATCCTCTCACACTTCTCTTTACCAAAACACACACACACACACACACACTCTCTCTCTCGCTCTATCTCTCTCTCTCTCATTTTTTCACCACCACCACCACCACACCACTGTGTACGAACACCACCACCACGGTCTTCTCTCTTCTTCTCTCCCACCTTCCCATAACTTCCACCACCACCACATAGGATCCTCTCCTCTCTCTCTCTCTCTTACAAATTTCTATATCCTTCTTTCTTCTTCTCTCCACCTTCCACCACCACTACACATCCACCACCATGAACTCATCTTTCCTCCCCTCTCTCTCCTACGAATTCCTCTTCTCTCACCTACTAATTTCTTTTCTCTTTCTCTCTTCTTCTCTCCAACTTCCACCACCACCACAAAATTAATAATATAATGATAAATATATAATAAAAATAGGTTTAAAAAATTAAAACAACACATAAAACAAGTCATTTGAATTGGGACAAATTTCAGTCAGTATTTGAAAAAACTGCACAAATATTGAGGCAGTCATTAGTGAGGGAACTGTCCCACACAAATTAGTGAGGGATTCAAATTTCCTCGCTAATCCATCATCGAGGTGCATTTTAGCGACAGAATCAAACCCTCGCAAATGCTCATTAGCAACGGATTAAGGAAGTTTATCGAGTACAAATTAAGGATACTCTAACCTGTCTAGAACACTTAGATGGTCTTGGTCAATTACAAGTTCAAGTCATTTGTATACATGACAAAGGACTATTCCACAAGTCAAAGAAATTCAATCTAGAGTTCCTTCCAAAAGGAGCTTAACACATGAGACAGGGACGCTGGATGGAATTTCTAAAAGGAATTTGCTTTATCATCACGGGAAAGCAAATGTTGTAGCCGACACATTGAATCGAAAGATAATTCACCACTATGCCAAAAAGGGAGAATAATAACACAACTTTAATAGCACTTCGTAAAAGAAAGTGCTGGTTAAAATGACAAAGATCTTTTACAGCGCTTTTTTGTAAAAGTGTTGTCATAGGGATAGTCATTTACGTCACTGCATTCGAAAAGGAGCGTTGTCCTAAGTTTTTGTGTGAGTGTTTCATTGGCTAAGGTGGTTTACATTAGCACTTAATTCAGAAAGCACTTTTGTAGGTTTAGTTTTTTTTACACCACTATTTTCAAGTGGGCTTTCTTTTTATTTTTTGACAAATAAAATTGACTTTCATTGATCTAGTTTTAGTTTTTAAAAAAATAGAAAAATTCACACGTTCAGTGAAGCAGTTTTCAATTAGCTGATGAACATAGTGCCCTAAACCCTCTTCCCATACCAATCGTTCCTACACCAAGATGCTTGCTTCCATATTGCAAATCGTGAAACTTCTCTCCTGCTATGTCGTTCGCCCAACCTCCACCAAATTGTTCCATATCACAAATCAAAATTAACCAATCACGCCCTGCACCAAGACCCCTCCATATCGCAATTTGCGGTGTTATTCACGATTTTTTTAAGGTGACAACTTCGTTACCCACCTAAAAAATATGAGTACCGACACCTATTTTTTCAGTATTACTATTATATGCTTTGACTCATTGCATTAATTGCTAAGATTGAATTTTATTTATTGTTGTCAATCAATTATAATCCATTATTTCCCTTTTTAAGTTTGGATTTTATAGTTGGTCAAAAAAAAAGTTTGGATTTTTAGCGTTGCCAATCAAATTTAAAAAAGCCTTTTGTTCTTTTAACTTTATCAGGATAGTTTTTTTTTCTAACATTTTTTATTCTTATAAAAAAGCCTTTTAATTTCACCATAAAAAATAAAGTCATTTATTACGTTTAGTCTATTATTAAATATGGAGAAAATATTTAGCCTTAAATCTAAATAAATCTAAATTATTAATTTGAATTTATATTTATCTTTTAATGTTTTAAATAAATATTAATAAATCTAAATTATTAATTTGAATTTATATTTTTTTAAATTAATATTTTTTAAAGATTTTCGTTGTTATATTTCAAAAACTAAATTGATATATTATTTATTTTAATAAAAAGCCAATGTATTGTCTTATTTTATTTTAAGGCTTATTTACAGTTTTGGTCTCCTTATTTTCACCAACTCACGATTTTGATTCCCAAAAAAAAAAAAATTCACAAATTTAGTCCCCTATTTTCAATAACTCACGATTTTCTGATTGGGAAAATAGGAATTTGAAATCGTGAAAATAATTTTTGGGGACTAAAATCGTGAGTTAGTGAAAAAGAGAGAGTAAATTTGTGGAAAAAACTTTAGGGGACTAAAGTCTTGAGTTGGTAAAAATAGGGGACTATTTTTAAGTGGCACTAGACCTCGCTCACTCATGTGGCGTTCGTCTAGTATATTAATTAAGTGTCACAGACTAATGCGCATCAAAGACATAAGTTATGACACGATGAATCTAAAAGGAATGAAGAAGTATTGAGATTTATGTTGGGGAGGAAATTAAAACCTAGTAAAAGGTTTTTTTTGGATACAAAAGAGAAAAAAAGAGAAAAAAAAAGGAAAAACAAAGAAATTACATCCTCATGACTAGACTACGGCTAGCATCCGCAACGAGAATTTCTTCTATCCCGACGGGGGGATCTACGTGCTCCAGTTGTTGTGAGATTGCGCTCCAAATTTTGCTAGGAAATAGGCTGCCGAGTTTCCCTCTCTAAGACAGTGAACCAACTGAACAGTCCAATGCAACCCAATAGGGAATGAGTTAAGTGTGCAAAGTGTACCTTTCGCAGGGGTTGACTCCTATTTATAGAGTCAGAAGGCGCTTCCAGGTCGTAGGATCAGTCGGCTCGATCCTAGCCGTTGATCACGACCTTCATGCGTTTCCTTTAGCTATGCAAGCACGGAACCATCATTTGGCGATTCCGCCCATCAATGATTGGGCCTCAACCTAGTCCAAAAGCGATTTCCTCTCAAGCCGAAGTCGCCCTGGCGCGAGTTTAGGCTTGAGATCGTGTCCCCGCCGTTCCGGACGGGTCGATCCATGGCTCGATCGAGTTACGGACATGTGGCATCCACGCACATTTTTGGGTATTCTAACAACCGAACATGCATTTGAAATGATGTGATCTTGAGCTTTGATCGGTGTGACGTTTTCACTCCTCGAGATGGTCTGTAATGATGGTGAGATCGCATCGTTGATTATTTCAAGGCACACATTTAATGAGTGGGGCGAAGGGTCGTGTCGTTTCATCTTCAACCCACGATCTATTGATAGGCCCACTATATAAGGACCCCACCGGTTCTCTTCATTTGAACATTTCTACTTTTTTGCGCACTCGAGAGCGACTTGTGAGTTCTCCGAGCACGACTCGATTTTACGGTAGGCACGACATAATCGATCTCTCCTGGCTTCAAGCACCTCAAGAGCGGCATGAAAAACTCTCTTTGGTAGAGTTTTCTTTCTATCACAGAATAAGATGATGCCCGCATTCTGGATAGAGATGCTTCCTTTGAGTCATCTGGCACCTCCCCACTTCATTAGTGTGAGATCTTCATTGGCTGTTGACTCTCTATCGACCATAGTCAACCTAGTTAGGTACTGGTGGTTAGACTTGTGTTGACTAGAGGTCCCAACCTTAGTCAATGTAACCATAGT
Source organism: Oxytropis ochrocephala (assembly GCA_020916435.1). Classification (NCBI taxonomy): domain Eukaryota; kingdom Viridiplantae; phylum Streptophyta; class Magnoliopsida; order Fabales; family Fabaceae; genus Oxytropis; species Oxytropis ochrocephala. Next base: position 107,848,673 of record CM037093.1, read on the forward strand.
CAACCTAATTAGTGTTTTAAAACTCGAGCCGGTGACCGGCTAGGTGAATACTGGATCACTGGGTCAAGGGTTGGACCGAATGGTCAACAGTTGAACCGCATAACCAGTTTTTTAGATAATAAATAACAGTATTCGTAATTAATATCAACAAATATACTGTTTATCCTAGTGGTAAAATCGCCAAATCCTAGATAGAGGTCTAAGGTTCGAACCTCTAATTGAACAGTTTTGGTGTAAAAGGTTTATTTATTTAAAGATTTAAATTTGAATTTGAAAACACACAATTAGTGCTTGGGTATTAAAATGTAATTAATAATTAGTAAGCACAATAAGTGTTTGGGAATTGAAACACATCACCTCTTAATGTTTTGACAACTCAAATAGGTGTTGGTACCATACATTATGTAATAGGTACTTTAGAATTCACCTTTTTTTAATCACTCAGAGGCATTCAATTTAATGAAGGTGCCTACTTCAGTACCCACTTAAAAATAGTGAGTACCGACACTTTGATGATTTGTCAAAATTGTAAGAGCATACGTGTCTAAACTTGCCAACTCAGTTAATAAGTATTAGTTTTAACAAATTGCCAATCGACCCTAATTTAATTTTTATCTAATTTATATTTTGCCTTGTTTTTTTTTTGGTCAAGATTTTGCCTTGTTGCTCATCCCTTCCACCACCGAAGCCCCTTTTTCCTCTCACCATCGCAACTCGTTCTCTCCCCTCTTCATCCTTCTCTCCTCTCCTCTCCACCGCGATCCTTGTCTCCTCTCCGCGATCCTTCTCTCCTCTCCACCTTTCAGAAACGATTTCACTCTCATTCACTCACAATCTTAATTCCCTTCGATCGAACAATATGAATGAGTGAAAGAGAAAGGAATTGTTGATAGAACCCTAACCTTAATTCCCTTCGATCGAACAATTCCCTTCGATAGCTCGATTTCAGTTCTATCTCAGAATCAAGAAATTCATTCATTCACAACCTTAATTCTCAGAACCACTAAACCAATTTTTGTTTTCCCTTTATTGAAAATGAAAAAAAAATTGGGTTCCATCTCATATTTTATATTTAGGGCTTTTCACTTTAGGAAAAAAAAATTACGTCTAAATATGAAGAATGCTTGCGAATAATTAAACAAACAATGAGTTTGACATAGTGGCTAAGACGTTGTATATTCTCCCTTGTGTCATGTGTTCAACTCCCTAATATGATCTTTTTTTATTTTGTTTTTTCTCAAATAATAAGTAGGAGATTATTTAAATTTTACATAAGTTTTGTTCCACTAAAAATTATAAAAATTACGTCTAAATATGAAGAATGCTTGCGAATAATTAAACAAACAATGAGTTTGACATAGTGGCTAAGACGTTGTATATTCTCCTTTGTGTCATGTGTTCAACTCCCTAATATGATCCTTTTTTTTTATTTTGTTTTTTCTCAAATAATAAGCAGGAGATTATTTAAATTTTACATAAGTTTTGTTCCACTAAAAATTATAAAAAATGTTTCAACCATGGATCGAACTTGACTATAATCTATATTGAAACAAATATAAGTAACTAAATATACAAAATTAAAATCAATCTTACATTTTTTTAACTAAGCAATTGGTAGTTATTTAGGTAAATCAACACACTTTTTTCACTTTTTCAAAAAGTGATACACCAAATAATTGGTTAATTGATAAATCTTAATTATTATTTTTTGAGCAAAAATTTAACTTGAACCACAAAGTTATATGACAATTGAATTATAACATTAACTGTAATCGCTATTAAAATTTAACAAAACATTTTTCAAGGCCTTGTTTCGAGCAATGCATCTTTCCTTCGGGGATTGGTTTCCTTCAAAGTACAACATGCTTCCAACTGAGGCTGGCAAATAATAGTTACCGTGCATAAAAATATGGACTTAGAAACAAATATTTGTATTCAAACAACTTGTTAGAATATAGGAAAGTATCATATAATATCATGGTATTATGTTAGAGTATCATAGTCAGATTGGTTTCTTATCTTAGAGTATCTTAGAATATTTCTTAGTATAAGTCTTCATATTGCGTCATTATTATTATGATTTGTTTCCTGATATAGTTATTTAGGGTTGAGTCTATTTATCCCTATAAATAGGGATTAGTGTTTAGTCTTTTGTAATACACCAAACTATGAAAGCATTCTCAATTATATTCAGTCTTTATTATTTCAACATGGTATCGAGCAAGTTTCGATCCTGTAACCTATCTTTTAGCTTCACCACTTGCATTGCCGGTGGCGGCACTTTACCATGGCAGCACCACCTTTATTAATTTTCAATTTATATCTTTTGAGTGTTGCTATAACCCCTTTCAGTTTGCTCCTTCCGTTGTTTTCAACTTTCGGCATGTCTTTTCGATTTCAAGCAGACCCACCACCGTCCGCCGCCACGAAAAAAATCCGCGACCGCTTTCCGGCAAAACCACCACCAATAGCGGCAGAATTTGCCGATCTACTCAAGCTGTTCAAAGGTTCATCTTCATCGAGACCCGTCTTTGTTCTGATTCGCTCAAACTTTCATTGTCTCTCTCCTTAAACTTTATTCGGTCCATAAACCCATATTTCGTAAAATCATCGTGCACCACCACCACCATCGAACCGCATGTGTTAGGATCGGCCTACCACCGAAATCTCGCTTCCATCTACGCACGCCACGCGCGTCGTCACCTTGAAAGAGTGTTAGAGTCTTTGTTTCACGTCCGATGCGGTGGTTCCTTTCATCGTTGGCGTCGCTCTCTCTCTCGTCGATCTATGGTTATTTTTTTGGGTTTGGTCTCTCGGTTATATGTGGTACAGTACAAACATCGCTTTCTTTCTTTTGGTTTAGGCGTTTTTAGGTAGATATTGCTTGTTTATGTCTTTGTTGAAGCAGTGTTTATATTGTTCTTGGTCCATCTCGATTTGTTTCAATGTTCTTGAGTACATTTCTAGTCCTTTTTAGTCAAGATATATCAATTCTTGGCCTTCTGCTTTTCTGCATTTATGTCACATCAATCGCTTTCAATCATTGTGTATCGCTTTAGGTCTGGTTTCGCGCATCTTTTTGTTTTTCGGTTGTTCGTTGGTTCCGCTTTTTGTTGGTCATCTGTCCAAATCACTCTTATCTAGTGTGCTTTACGCCTTTGTCGGTCTCTAATGGCAAGCTCTCTAGTTAACAATCCGAGCACACTATAGATAGTTTCGTTGGTAGTCCATTGTCCAACCACAATCAAGGTTGAGTCGTCGGCCCCAATCGAGAGATGAAATAGTCCATTGGTAGTCCCGTTGTCCAACCATGTCAAGGTTGAGTCGTCGGCCCCAACCATAGATGAAATAGTCCATTGGTAGTCCCGTTGTCCAAATTGAGTCATCGGCACGATCCACAGGTGAAGCGTTTGATTTGTTTTGGAGTTGTTACACCTTTAGTCGGGGACTTCAACCATCACAAGCGCTGGTCCAATATTATTTCATTTGTTTTGGAGTTTTACACCTTCGATTAGGGCTTCACTGCTATAAGCGCTGGTCCAATATTGGTTTCTAAGTTGGTTTCAAGATGTGACACTTCTGTGTAGGTTTTGGTTCCCAAAGTGAGCACTTGCTTAATATCTTCTTTGTTTTGAAGTAGTGACATCTTCAAGTTTGGACTTGTTTGCGAGTGAACACCATCCAGTTTGGTTTAGTTCGATGTGGTGACACGTTCCAATTATGGTCTCATTTGTCATATAACACCGGCCCAATATCATTGTGATTTGGTTTTTCTTCTTCAAGGGCATATTTTGTAACAAGCTAAAAGCTTAATGAGCTTTAGCTTGAGGGGGAGTGTTAGAATATAGGAAAGTATCATATAATATCATGGTATTATGTTAGAGTATCATAGTCAGATTGGTTTCTTATCTTAGAGTATCTTAGAATATTTCTTAGTATAAGTCTTCATATTGCGTCATTATTATTATGATTTGTTTCCTGATATAGTTATTTAGGGTTGAGTCTATTTATCCCTATAAATAGGGATTAGTGTTTAGTCTTTTGTAATACACCAAACTATGAAAGCATTCTCAATTATATTCAGTCTTTATTATTTCAACACAACTTATTAATTGGATGCATCAAAAACACCTCTTTTGGCGAGTTTCGCCGCACGCTCAACTTCCTCCAACGCACCCATAAACTGGTTTCTTTCAGGATACATAGTAGTGTTTGGATTTGATATTCCGAGATACATAGAAGTATTTGGATTTGATATTCCGGGATACATAGTAGTGTTTGGATTTGATATTCCGGGATACATATAGTAGTGTTTGGGTGTGATGACATGTTGACAGTCGGTGGAAAATGGGGGAAAATTGGAGCACCTTGATTTGGAACACCATTAGACATGAAAAAATAACCAGGAATATATCCAAAACCATGATTGCACGACAATTTGTTCGGATGGTTGGCCTCGGATTTTGAGCTTTTTCACTACGACTCTTATTATTTGTACCTTGTCTGTTGCAAACTAACTGACGAACCACAATATCTCCACTATGATCGCGTTCTACATAATCCTTTCTCGCCGCAAAACCATGACATTTTGCGTAGACATTATAAAAATCTATAGCATTTTCCATTGTCTCAAATTCTAGTCCTCTTATTTCATCATCCGTCATTTCCATAATCTTTTGGAAAGTATCCTGATCCTCCTTTCCTTCCTCACTACAGGCGTCTTTCAAACTATTCACCTCTTCACCATCCCCACCCCCATCATTCGCAGCCATTTGAAATTACTTGGGACGATACGGAGACAAAATATCTTCAAAGCATATAATTATAGTCACAACCAAGACATCTCAGATTAAGATAAACAGCAAGAGTAAAAAAACAGCTACTGATAAACCAAAAAATGAATTAGGCTCTTAATCATCAAAACAAGATAACTGGAAAGACAGAAACTCGCGTGCAATTATAGAAGTATAACTTCCTTAAATACAACCATAGTTATGCATATTTTGATACAGAGACCAATTTAATACTAGAAGTTTAACTCCCTTAAATACAATCCCAAGTAATGTCAAATGCCAAGTTGTGACATGTGAGGATGACAATTCTATTTTTTTCTTCCAATAACAGTGTCATATAAAGTGACTACTAATTAATCTGGTTTATTTTGGACTTGTCAAATTTGTTTTTGTAGGCAAATCGGTTTCGGTTTTTGTATCTAGTAAAAAAGCCTCATACACAAATGGGAAAAATGGGTTCACCTATTTGATTACATAGTCATTTGGTTTTGCTTATTAATAGTCTAAGGACTTGAAATCGTTTGTAGATGGAGTGTAAAGCTACTAGTCTCTTTACAATAGATAACATTTTCTTGTATTGTCTGACCTTGTAAAGATAAGTTTCTATATAGGAAAACTATCTAAGATTTGGCTGCTTTGTAATCAGTAACTAGTGTGTCTATTCTTAATTGACATTTAGATTTGATTCTATATTTCTATTACACAGTTCAACCATTAAATCCATGTTAAACTGCAAAAACAATTCTATGTAGTTCAATAAGGGAATCACAATTGAGCCAATAAGAAATCAGAATTGATTTCTATGTAGTTCAACAATAAAATAAGTAAAATAAGAAAGGAATCAATTAATCACGGTGTTCTAATAGAAATCTTAGGTTTATTCTTCCTACCTAACAACTCAAAGAACTAACGAGAAGTAAATGACATAATCATCTATTGACTGTGAATGTTAGAGCGTACCTTTGGCGTAATTGGTCACCTTCGTTGCAAGGCTGTCAAGGAAAAAGCGGCTATCGTTGATGGGAGAGGAGAGTAGAGAGCGATCACGGAGAGAAGAGGAGATGAGAGAAGAGAGCGAGCAGAGAATAAGAGAGGAGAGAATAGATCGATCACCAGGTGTAGGGGAGAGGAGACGAAGAACTGGTCGTTGGGTTGAAAGGAAAGAAAGAGTTTGCGCTAAGGAGAAGAGAAGTTAGAACGGCAGGAGTTGAAAACGTAAGCTTAACAATTGGGATAAGCAGAAATTAGGGATTAAAAATTAGGTAAATTTGCAATTTCTTAAAATTAACTATTACTAGCTGAGTTGGCAATATTTAAACACATAAGCTCATAAAATTTTGACAAATCACCCAAGTATTGGTACCACACTTTTTATACTAGGTACATTAGAACTCACCTTTAATGAAATATAAGCCAAAAAGAGATTGGTACGTGGGAAGAGGCTAGTGGTTTAATGTTTAATGCAAATATTTCATTACATTTATTTCAAGCTAACGTTCGGAGACCCAAATGAAAATAAAATTTATGTTTCTTCAGTTGTTTTTCCAGTTCAAATCTTTCTATCAAATCACTTAAAATTGTGTAGTACTCAACTAAAAATCCGGATGTTGATATGAGTTATAGGAGCTATCATATAGACTTACTGATGCAAATTTTGTTTAGTATTTGTTACTAAAAAGGTAAAGGAGTGTGATTTGTCTAAATAAAATTGACTTTCATTGATCTAGTCATAGTTTTTCAAAAAATCGAAAAATTCACACGTTCAAAATTTACACAGTAAGTCTATGATAGTATTTGTTACTAAAAAGGTAAAAGGGTCATTTACTTAAAAAAATTTAAAAAAATTCTGGGTGTTTTTTTTTCACACCAAAAAAAAAATTTGTTCACTAACCACAGATTTTATATCACAATGGTTAAGTATCACTAACCACAAATGTGCATAGCAATGGTTAGTGTCCATTAACCACAGATATGCATAATTATGGTTAGAGGTCAATGGTTAGATGTCACTAACCACAATGTGAATAGCAATGGTTAGATTGATGTCGCTACACTACAAGAAAATCGTTGATTTGCCACGGACATTTCCGTCGCAAATGTACAAATTTCCATGGCAAAATAGCATTCGCCACGGATTAGCCACGGACCAAAAATGGTGGCAAAAACGCTTGTCGCAAATTGTTTGCCACGGAATTTTCCGTGGCAAATGTTTCCGTCGCTAATCCGTCGCAAATATCTGTGGCAAATTCGTCGCGAATTTAATCGCAAATCAGTCGCAAATATCCGTGGCAAATTCGTCGCGAATTTCATCGCAAATCCGTCGCAAATATAAAAAAAATTAAAAAAAAAATATTAAATCATACTTTGAATTCTTCAACCTATTATGCCCAAAATATTACTTTCAGTTTTTATTGCAAAAGGAAAAGTTTAGTAATATAGTTGTAACTTGCTTTACAATAACTCTTGAAAAGAATTAAGAATTATTAACTATCTATCTAATAACCTATTGCATAAACATGTTAGCTAATACAGATACTAATTGAGAAAAGAAACTAAATAAGTAATGAAAGATACTCAAACTCTTCCTCTGTTGATCTCATGTTAGCTTTGTTGATCTCATGTTCACTTTCTTCATTTGACTTAGCAGTGCATTCAATAAGACTCCAACTCTTCCTCTGTTGAGAGAAAATGAAAAGAAAATCAGTGAGGGGGATTCATATAAGAATCAGCATGCCTAGAGAATGAGAACCAGACTGCAAGCATAAAAAGAGAGAAAAAATCCATATAGTAGTTTTGTCTATTAAGATAGTGGTTAGAAAATAAAGTATATGCACAGAAAAAAAAAGTCAAGCAACAAAGGAAATTAAACATAGGAGAGCTTGTACACATACATCTTAGTTTTCTCCATTCACAATCTGAGCAGTATCTGGTCCTACCTTACAGCTGCCACCACAACTGGCAGTCAGATGTTAGTTAGTACTTAGACAGTTATTATAGTTCAGTTCACTGTTGATAGGTTGGTTATGATTGTGAGAAGATTGTTTCATTGTAAAAAGGCTCTGATAAATTTCACACTTCCAGTACTCTATTATAACAGGATATCATAAACATATTGTAATTATACCAGTGTTATCAATCCCGGATAGCATAACGTAGCGGCCGAGAAACGCTATAGCAGGACTGTGCATATCAGGATGGCCACAATTCTAAATTTTTAATATATGACTCCTAATATAATAGTTCACCTGAATACCTGGATGCCACTAACCACAGATTTGCATAACAATGGTTAGAGTGCCCCAAAACCAACCAGGAAACGAGTACGAAGAAGCAGAAGAAGGCAATGTCAGAAGGAACGAACGAGGAAGCCATGAAAACACGCTTCATATGATTTCAAATTGGAAACTAGATCTACATCGCCGGCATTGCCGATAACGACATTGACATCGACGACGGTAACATCAACGTTGATGAAGTCAGTGATGGGCGGAACCGGTAGCTACAAAATCTATGAATACACCTAGATAACGACGGTAACATCGACGTTGACGGAGTGGCATATCATCAAATTCCTGTTTTCCAGCCTTTGACTTTGAATCCCTTTCAGTGGGCAAAGTCAATCCATCAGTAAGGGGCGGAGTAAGCACTATTTCAAGTGTTCAAATTGGAAAAGCTCTTTTATCTCCCGCAGGAAGAAGACGGTGCTGGGCGAAACCGATTAATTTTCTTTATGTACACTTAGACTTCGATTTAAAAATCTTAACTCTTGTTTATTATATATTTTCAATACACCTAAATAAAATTAATAGCAAGTATATGCCTATCAAAAGGGTTTTTTTTTTAAAAAAAAAAAACAAAAGTTTCTTTACATTTTGAAACACGCATTTATTTAGGTGTAGTGTTATATAACCAAACTTTTCTATACAAAAACCACGTTACAATACTAATTAATCAAGTTTTTTAAGCAAATAACCAACCTATTTTTTCACAGTTTTTTAGGCCATTGGCTAAAAACTGTGAAAAAAGATTGGTTATTTGCATATAAAATTTGGTTAATTGCTGTTATAATGTGGTTTTTGGCTATTTTGGCTTGAAAAGTTTGGCTATATAACATTATTGTTTATTTAGAACTTAGTTATGATTATACAAGGTAAGACAGAGTTGTTTTGATGAGTAATAAATGTTGTAGAAATTGGAGAAAGTGTTAATCAAGCTAATTTGGAAAAACTCTAAGGTAAGGGGAAATACTTATAATAAGTTTATGGACACAAATAATGTGTTGCTTATATATATATATATATATATTATCGTAACCGGGAACTCAACGCAGACGACCCAAAAAGTGTAATTCTAGAAGTCGCCATTCAATTTATTAAGTGAGAAAATTTGTAAAAAATTGATTTGAACATTAATGGTCTACGGAAAAACTAGATTGAATTCGAGAATTAATTATTCATAGAGAATGACAGAAACTTAATTTCACTACACCCCTAAATCCTAATAGATCTGTCCTAAAACAATTGACTTAAATTTGATTGTGCAAAAGATATTAATAAGTTATAAAATGTTTGTTTCACCCCAAAAACATAGCAATATTATTTAATATAAAAAACTAAAGTACTTACAAAGAAGACTGTGGTGGTGTCTTTTGGTTTTGCTATGGGGTGCCTCTATTTTATTCTGTGGTGGTGTCTTGTTCATGGACACGATTTGGATTCACTACAAAAAAAAACAGTATTAGCGAGGGAAATTAGGAACCTCGCTAAAAAATGATTACCGAGGGAATTAGCGACGGCCTTGCCCGTCGCTAAAGAGGCGCTGGTTTTTAAATATTTCCGTTACTAAAAGTCCACAATTCCCTCGCTAATTTTTTGCAGAGCTGTAACCCACGTGCTTCGTTTAAAAATCCGTCGCTAACACTGAAAATTCCCTCGCTAACTCGCAAAAACCGATGAGGTTGATCGATTGGACAGTTCCCTCGCTAACTCTGCAAAATCCCTCGCTAATTCAATTCCCTCGCTAATAGCCAAATTCCCTCGCTAATTCATTTCTCTCGCTAACAGCCAAATTCCCTCGCTAACCTTATTAAAGTAACTGAAGCCCTTTTCTTTCCTCTTCCCACTCATTTCTCTTCTCTCACTCATTTCTCTCATCTTTCCTATTCCGACCCCAACACCACCACCACCACCACCCATATCTCTCCATTTTCGCCACCACCACCGTCCACGCCGCCACCAACTCTTCCACCATCACTTAAGGTTTGTTTTTTCTCACTCTTCTCTCTCTCTCTCTCTCTCTCTCTCTCTCTTTCTCTCTTCTCCGAACTTCCCTCTCTAACTCCCTCTAATGGTTTTCTTCTTTCCTCACCCATAGGAACGATTTGTTGCTCACCAACGCACCGGAGTGCACATCGTCACGGTAATGCTTAGAGTTTGTTGGATTCTTGACTCAAAACGGTTAGTTTTTCTTTAATTTTGATTTTAGTGTTTAGGATTGATTTTTAGAATGTTTAGAAATTTATTTGATTTTAGTGTTTAGGATTGATTTTTGAAATGTTTAGAAATTGATTTAATTTATATTAGTGTTTAGGAATGATTTTTATTTAGAAATTAATTTAGAAATTGATTTGATTTATATTAGTGTTTAGGAATGATTTTTATTTAGAAATTAATAATAGTGTTTAGGAATTTGATTTGAAGTTGATTGAAATATTATTTTTCTTTATAAATTTGATTGATATTAGTGTTTAGGATTGTTATTATGTTGACACTCAATCATGGAGTGAGGGAAAACAAACCATTAATAGTGGTGTATATGTTAAAGGGAAACAGGAGGAGGTGAAGATGACTACTACGGTGTCATCCAACGCATATATGAGCTTGAATACTTGTATTTAGACTATGAAAAGAGAATAGTTTTGTTTTATTGCAGTTGGTTTGATCCATCGGTTAAAGGAACGAAATTGAATCCAAAATGTAATACGGTCGACATTCAAATGGATAAGAGGTATAAGCTTTATGATCCTTTTATCATGCCCGAACATGTGATGTGTGTATTATGTTCCATACCCATCAACTCACAGAGGATGGTGTGTTGCAATTAATAAGACAAAACCACGGGGTCACATTGAAGCCACTGATGTGGGGGATGAGGTTCCTTATCAAGTGGATGAAATGTCAGGTGTCAATGAGGTAATTGAATTTGAACCAATAATACCTTATGTGAAGATCGACACCATGTTGAAGAAGTTGAACCGGTATTAGAAGAAGAAATTAGAGAATATGAAGAAGAGGAACAAGATGAAGAAGAGGAACAATATGAAGAATTTGATTAGTTTGAATAGTATTAACTCCATGGATCTATTGTTATTGTTATTGTTATTAGTTTGAATAGTATTAATTCCATGGTTCTATTAGTTTGAATAGTATTAATTCTATGGATCTATTGTTATTGTTGTCTTTAAATTTATATATAGCATTATGTGTTTTGTCTTTAAATCCCTAGATCTAGTTGCTTGTTCATGTAATTTTAAAGATATATACCATTATGTGTTTCGTTTTCCATAGATATGGATCCAGGAGGAGGTTCTGACCCACAGAGAGCTAAGGGGAAGAACAAACCACGGAGCAGGAAGCATCGCCCAACTCGAGAGATGCCTAGTGAGAATTATTCGATGCTGCCTCATACCACCACTACTGCTGGAGGATCTGGGACTTCTCATTCCGCTCCAGTTGGGCCACCGCGTGGTGATTCTCCCACCGGAGCTAATTGGTATCCTATCTCTTCATCTAGCACATCATCTCGCATATAGTCAAACATCAAAGATCCTATGAGTATTTTCTGTGCCCACATCAAAGATCATATGGCCACACCACCTGGAATATGTGGGCCCACATCAGCATCCTATGGCCACACCACCTGGATATGTGGGCCCACATCAGCATCCCATGGCCACACCTCCTGGATATGTGGGCCCACATCAGCATCCTATGGGCCCACCAATGGGCTCTCCTATGGGCCCACCTATGCAACATCCTGGGTATATGAGTTCACATGTTGGCCTATCAATGCCTACACCTGAGGTGCATCCTCAGCCTGTACAGGATGATGGTGACCCTGATGATGATGATGCTGACCCTGATGGTGGTGATATTGACACTGATGGTGGTGATATTGACGACGCATCATCAGAGGAAGAGGTTGTTGTCGACCCTGTCAGTAAACGATGTCGCAAAGTCATCAGGCCTTGTGGCGATGTGTAAGTATTGTTTTTCCTTTTACTTAATTTAAGTTCATGGTTTGATGCATATATATGCTTGTTAATTTTGCAACAATTTCAATATGCAGGTTTCTTAAATCGAACACTGGTTCACAAGCGGTCACTCAAGTGATTAAGAAATATTATTTGACAGAGTTTCGTGAAAAGTTGACATCCGTCTCTGAGGATGAGGAGAAAGAGTGTTTGAGAGTGTTCTCGGTAAGTATTTGTTATACACCAATTTTGTCCGAGATCTTATATCATTGTAATATTTTTTTTATTTTATAAGTAGTGTATGTGCAACAAACATTTCTATGTACTCAAGTAAAAGATAAGTAGCTTGTGCATATCAACCACAATTAATATAAAGATGCATGATTTGATTCTTGGTCAATCATCCCACATGTTATTTTCTTTTGACCCTCTTTGAGTAATTGAAAAAGCAAGTGAAGCAAAGCATAATAGCTTACAAAATAAGAACAAAAAGATGAAATACCCAAATCTGCAGCTCTATTGCGAAGGCAATTTCTCTCTCCTCGGACCTCTTTTTGACGATCCGAACGGTGAAAGTGGAGATATATGTCTCACGAACCTACTGTCAAAAAATGAAGACGATCCGACGGTTAACGAATCCGTAATCGCACTTTTACGATGATAGGTTTGAGAAAAACGGACCAAAAACTGCAGCTATTGCGAAGGCAATTTCTCTCTCATCAGACCTCGTTTCAACGATCCGAACGGTGAAAGCGTAGATATATGTCTCACGAACCTACTGTCAAAAAGAAAGACGATCCAACGGTTAACGGATCCGAATCGAAATTTTACGGTGACAGGTTTGAGAAAACGGAATTGTGTTTAAAAGGGAATTGCTTTCTCTACCTTGTTTTAGTCCCACATTGCTCACAAGAAACAAGAGCTCCCTAGCAATTGGATATAAAAGGGGTTGAGAGGTGAAGATTAGAGAGGGGATCATTGGCGGGTTAAGTGATCTTTTTGGGTCAAAGCGTTCGCGGCTCATTTCACTAAAAACCCGTCTTTGATCATTGGACGTTTTGAGTCGGCTTTTCGATTCTCAAAGCGGTGCCTCGCGGTCTTGGGGTCAAAATGGACCAGATAGAGTCCGGTTCAGTGATTGACCGGCCGATTGCTTTCGGCCCCGGTTTCTAAGCACTCGTCGAGTCCAAAGTTAGTTTTGTATTTATTTTGTTTATTTTTATGTACATATTTATTTATCATTTATTTATAATATGATCTATTTATTTATTTATTTATTTATTTATTTATTTGTTTATTGTTTATTGTTTATTTATATATCTATTCATATTTATTTATGTATATAGTTATTTATTTATTTATTTTAGCCTAGTCTTTATTAATTATCAGTTTGTCTTTTTTTATGCACAAATTAGTTTATTTCTTCAAAATCAAATAAAAGACTAAGTCGGTTGTACAACAAGGGTTAGTCATCATCCTAGGACCAATGAGTGCATATCTGATTCAAGAATCCTAAAAACTTATAAGTAAATAAATAAATCACTTTTCCTAAAAATAGGGGACTAAGTCGGTTGTACAACCAGGGTTAGTCAATGTTTCTAGAACTAATGAGTCATGCATTCTCAGAGTTCTAGAATACCTATTCTAAAACCAACTCACCTCACATCAAACAAACTTCTTTCAAAAAACCTCAAAAATACTTTCAAAAAGTAGGGGACTAAGTCGGTTGTACAATCCGGGTTAGTCGGGCATCCTAGAATCGATGAGTCATGCAGTTCAAGGAGTCCTAGGACCCTACACACTAAAAAAACACCAACCAACAAACCTTTTTCGGGAAGAACTACGTAGCTTTGATTCCTCCATTGCATCCGGAGGTACGTAGGAGCAAGAGTCCACTCTTGTCAAGTACTAAAAATTAAAAATTCAATTAAGTCTTTTTCACTATAAATAAAAAGGGTAAATATTAATAAACCATAAATAATTAGACGAAGGATGTCGTGGGGTGCTAATACCTTCCCCACGCATAACGACTCCCGAACCTTTAAACTTGCCTTATCCTAAAACTAAAAGGGATTTTACGAATTTGCCCTTAAACTAAAATTTGGTGGCGGCTTCCTTCGAACTTCAAGAATCCTTTCCGGATTTTTGGTCGCAGCTACCGCGACTTTCACTGGGGACTTAACGTTTTAGAGAGTCAAAACCTAGTCTAATTAGTTGTAGGATTTAATTTTTACCCTTCCCTTATTTATTTATTTATTTATTTATTTATTTATTTATTTATTTATTTATTTTTGCATGTTTTATTTTTATGTGATATATAAACCATAGGATAGAAGACGATATTTGTATGAATGTTTGTTTTGTTTGCAACTTTGGGTTTATTTTAAACCGCTCCTACACACACACCGCACACCTCACACATCACACACTGTGAGAAAAGGTCCTCTACCCGGACTTGAGTGCAAACCTAAGTTAAAACGAGATTGTTTAGTGATGGCTCATGGACGCACGTCTCGTTGGGTGGTCACTAAAAATCTCACCTAGAGTTTGATTCCTTTTGAGGATGCTATCCTTCTAATAGCTTGCCTATTGTTGGGTAAGTATTCTTGATTGGGGTCCTTGGCTCTAGGAACCTTGTGTAGGATTCTTTAGAACTACCCTTGTGAGGCACTATAAAAGAAACCTTAGACCCACTCCGTAAGATACCTTTTTAGGGTCACAAAGGAGCTTCATACTCTTGCATTCAAACAAATATTTATGCATACCGTCTTTTATCAAAAAAATCAAAACCAAAAACCACTATTTACTACATTTTTAGAAAATATACCACATGCATTTTTCTTTTTCTTTGCACTACAAAAATAAATAAAATAAACATCTTATGTTGCATGCATTTTATGACCGCTTGTGGAGTTAAAAACTTTATTTTGGAGAGAAGTCATGCATGCTAAAGTCAAAATCAAACTTTGTACTTTACTCTCCAAATAAAAAGCTTATAATTCCTCGACGCGATAGATAAACCACACTTTCATATTCATTCACTCTCATTCTCATATCATGCGCATTTCATTCATTCGCATTCTCATTTCATGTACATTCATTCATTCACATACTTACATCATGCATCAAAAGTGATCATAATTCTTATTCCAAAAAACTTTGATGAGAGATGAGGCGTTTGTGAGAAATAAATCATTCTTCTTTGGGAAATTTAACTATACTTAGTTGTGAGCTCAAGGTGTTTCAAGGCACTCAATTTTTTCAAATTAACACTGCTCACACATTTTTTCAACAAAGCGTTGCATTTCATCCACCCCATGATGAATGAACGAAATGGTCCACCAAAAATTTCTTTCATGTTAAAACCGATGTTAACTCTCTATGAAGCATTCGTGTAGTGATTTGTGTGTCACATGTGTATTCATTCTTGTTTGAGTCGATTAACGTCCCTACATTGTCATCATCCCCGCCCAAGTCTTATCCCACCACGACCACCATAAAGTACATACTCCCTAACTAGTCGACTTTTGGTTTGTTCTCACTATTGAAATAACACTGAGACCCTCACACTGGGCAAATTTGTGATCTCCAAAATACCTTGTCAACATTGTATTCCCTTGGTGCAAGTCCTTTACAAAAAAATCAAAAAGGCCCGTTAGGTTGAAAACTCGTAAGAGCGGCCTAAGCAAAAATTAGGGCACACAAAAAAGGAGAAATAAAGAAAAAAAGAGCAAGTATATAAAATAAGTAAATTATTGTCTTTAAATTATTTTTTGAGAAAACAAGCAATCATGATTTGAAATGAAGTTGAACCATCTATCCATATCCTCAAAAATCCCTTACCACCCACCTTAAGCCAAAAATCCTAAAAATCTCTCAATCACCCTAGACAAGGATCGATTCCGCATCAAAAAATGGTGCATCACTTTTATCAGCTCACTCACCAAAAAGAAACAAAAAGCACAAAAGAGTGAAGTCAAAAAAGTGGATTAAAAAATCCCAAAAAAAAAAACAAATTAGAAAAAACAAAGACAAAAGTAGTACAAGTCGTGAAATTTGTTGCTTCACACTATTAAAGCATAAAGAGATCCTTGTCTAAAATAAACCTCAAACACTTTTCCGCCTCAATATCCTACCCTCCATAAACCCTTAGCCACATTACAATCCTAAACAAGTCCATCCTACCATGAGACACATGAATTACATGTCTCAATAAAACCTCAAACACTCCTTTGAGCCTAACAACCATTTCCTTCATAAATCATCACCCATTAGCCAAGTTACATCACCAAATCATTTGTCCCATCAATCATCAAACACTTCATTGAGCCTAATAATCCCTTCTTTCACAAACCATTAACCATTAGCCAAATCATACCGCTTTCAATAAAAATATCCGTCCCATCAATCCCCAAACACTACTTTGAGCCCAATTATCATTTCCTCATAAATCACTAAACCATCGGCCACGTTACAACCCCCTCGGAGTTCATTCCGATCAATGACCGATTGCTTTTGTTTTCTCAAAGTTTTAATCTTAGGACAAATAAGTTTATTTATTTACAATATGTTTGCTAAAAAAAGTATCTCAAAAAAACTCAAAATAAAGAAATCAAAAAGGGCTTGCACTCCAAAGGTTCATTCAAGTTCCATTGATATAAAGGCAAGGGTTAGCGATCACCAAGTGCAGTTTTCATCATAGCAAACTCAAGACTATCATAGTCTGAGAGTCATTCTAAAGATAACCAAAAGGTTTATGCTAGGATCGTCACCTAGATCCCAAAGTGGGGAAATCCTTCCACCATTTGTTCCACTTAAGCTTGGGGAAATGTGTCCAACGTCCATCCCACACCACACCTGGGTCTAAACATACATACTGCATCAACTCAAAAAAACCATAGCCCTAACTCTGTCACCTTTCACAACCTCACTAAAACAACCATTTGAAATCCCATTACCAAGTGGGGCAATCCCTTCACCCTTTACTTGGGAGAAATCCGCTCTACACTCACCTCATCCCTTGTCATATTCATATCCACAAAACAATATTGGGGCAATTTCTCAACTCATTACCCTAAAACGCTGCTACTCTAGCCGGGGCAATCTTGTCCTTACCATAAATGGGGCAACGCCAAACTCTATGGGTTGAGACAAAGTCTCTTGCTTTCCGCCTTTCATTCCAAAGCCAAAGCATTCCCAGTTCATCACCTTCTACACCCCTAGCTTGTCACCACTAGACAGGGGCAAGTTATTCACTCACCGTCATCAAATCTAAATTGGGGACAGATCCCGCATTTCTTGGTTTGGGAAAACCTACCTTTGATGACCTTGACAAAGACCGGTCACCATTCACCCCTTCATGTGCCACAAATATCCTCACCCTAGGCCTTTAGAACCCTAAGTTAATCGACTCATTCATACTTGCACTAACATATGTCTTTACTAAACAAAGCTTCAGAGAGAGAGAACACAAGTTGATCATGTGATGCTAAAAATTCACTTAGGTAACTTTGTGGACATAAATTTCGATCATCAAGGGCATCATAATGGAAGGAAAAATAAGCGAGCTTGCAAATACGGGCCAAGTACTTTTGCATATCGTTGTCAGTAGATAATGACCTTGAGAATGCCAAAGTTTGAATCAAAACTAATTTTTCCAAAGAATGATCAATATTCACCCATGCTTCTCGTGATCCAAATTCTCGTGATCTTATCATTACAAAAAAATGTTTTGCACCCAATCACTCATATCATATCATCGCATCATGCATGCACCATGGCATTAGCATTCAATCATTTCATTTGCATCATATTCACATTTGCATTTCATGCATTTATTACGTAACAAGCAAAAAGCAAAAAAACAAACAAAAGAGAAAAAATCATTCCACCAGATACCAATCATTGCACGACGTGCACCATTAATTGCATTGCCAAAGGAAGAAAGCTTTTTCCTCCCGGGAAGATGCATTTGTTAGGTGTGCCCGGATAAACACGGTAAGTGTCGCTCCCTATGTTTTGTTCCTCTAATATCGCGCTTTATGCGTTAATCTCATATCATATCACAGATCACCAAGTTGATCCTCGGACTCGAGTGGTCATTGAGCACTACGCCTTCGATTGCCCTAAGTGGCCCTGTGTCGCAACGCGCCGAGTCGAGCCCGGCGGACCTTTGCACTCCCGCGTGGTCCTTCGCACTAGTTGTGTCACCTTAAGACACGATGGACGCCCTTCATGGTCAACATATCGCTTCTAGACCGATCTTGACCCATCATGGCCGCTTTCGAATATAAAAGCCCCCGCACCGCTTAACTAGTACCGTAGCTAGTTGCGCTCCTTCGCACCACGATGGTCCTTCAAATAAGGCCAGGCAAACTTCCGCACTGCAGTGGTCCTTCAGAGCCTTAGTGCTCCTTCAGACCCTTAGTGGTCCTTCAGAGCCTTAGTGCTCCTTCAGACCCCGAGTGGGCTTTCAGAGCCTTCCTTCAGATCCCGAGCGATCCTTCATTTTGTTCGCGGTTAATACGCCAAGTGTTAACCGCCCCTGCTTATTCTCAAACCCTCTATTTCCCCTCTAAACGGACAAAATTGACGTCTATTCTATCTTTATTTCTATTTCTACTAAAAAAAATTGTAAAATATAAATAAAGAGGGGCAGCTGTTATACCCCAATTTTGTCCGAGATCTTATATCATTGTAATATTTTTTTTATTTTATAAGTAGTGTATGTGCAACAAACATTTCTATGTACTCAAGTAAAAGATAAGTAGCTTGTGCATATCAACCACAATTAATATAAAGATGCATGATTTGATTCTTGGTCAATCATCCCACATGTTATTTTCTTTTGACCCTCTTTGAGTAATTGAAAAAGCAAGTGAAGCAAAGCATAAGAGCTTACAAAATAAGAACAAAAAGATGAAATACCCAAATCTGCAGCTCTATTGCGAAGGCAATTTCTCTCTCCTCGGACCTCTTTTCGACGATCCGAACGGTGAAAGTGGAGATATATGTCTCACGAACCTACTGTCAAAAATGAAGACGATCCGACGGTTAACGAATCCGAATCGCACTTTTACGATGATAGGTTTGAGAAAAACGGACCAAAAACTCGCAGCTATTGCGAAGGCAATTTTCTCTCATCAGACCTCGTTTCAACGATCCGAACGGTGAAAGCGTAGATATATGTCTCCGAACCTACTGTCAAAAAGAAAGACGATCCAACGGTTAACGGATCCGAATCGAATTTTTTTACGGTGTGAGTTTGAGAAAAACGGAATTGTGTTTTAAAGGGGAATTGCTTTCTACCTTGTTTTAGTCCCACATTGCTCACAAGAAACAAGAGCTCCCTAGCAATTGGATATAAAAGGGGTTGAGAGGTGAAGATTAGAGGGGGGATCATTGGCGGGTTAAGTGATCTTTTGGGTCAAAGCGTTCGCGGCTCATTTCACTAAAAACCCGTCTTTGATCATTTGAACGTTTTGAGTCGGCTTTTCGATTCTCAAAGCGGTTCCTGCGGTCTTGGGGTCAAAATGGACCAGATAGGAGTCCAGTTCGTGATTGACTGGCCGATTGCTCATCTCCGGTTCGCACTCGTCGAGTCCAAAGTTAGTTTTGTATTTATTTTGTTTATTTTTATGTACATATTTATTTATCATTTATTTATAATATGATCTATTTATTTATTTATTTATTTATTTATTTGTTTATTGTTTATTGTTTATTTATATATCTATTCATATTTATTTATGTATATAGTTATTTATTTATTTATTTTAGCCTAGTCTTTATTAATTATCAGTTTGTCTTTTTTTATGCACAAATTAGTTTATTTCTTCAAAAATCAAATAAAAGACTAAGTCGGTTGTACAACCGGGTTAGTCATCATCCTAGGACCAATGAGTGCATGCTGATTCAAGAATCCTAAAAACTTATAAGTAAATAAATAAATCACTTTTCCTAAAAATAGGGGACTAAGTCGGTTTGTACAACCTAAGTTAGTCAATGTTTCTAGAACTAATGAGTCAGATAGATTCGGGAGTTCTAGAATACCTATTCTAAAACCAACTCACCTCACATCAAACAAACTTCTTTCAAAAACCTCAAAAAATACTTTCAAAAAGTAGGGGACTAAGTCGGTTGTACAATCGGGTTAGTCGCCCCCAGAATCAAAGTGAGTCAGCAGTTCAAGGAGTCCTAGGACCCCTACACTAAAAAAACACCAACCAACAAACCTTTTTCGTGAAGAACTACGTAGCTTTGATTCCTCCATTGCATCCGGAGGTACGAGAGGAGCAAGAGTCCACTCTTGTCAAGTACTAAAAATTAAAAATTCAATTAAGTCTTTTTCACTATAAATAAAAAGGGTAAATATTAATAAACCATAAATAATTAGACGAAGGATGTCGTGGGGTGCTAATACCTTCCCCACGCATAACGACTCCCGAACCTTTAAACTTGCCTTATCCTAAAACTAAAAGGGATTTTCCGAATTTGCCCTTAAACTAAAATTTGGTGGCGGCTTCCTTTCGAACTTCGAAGAATCCTTTCCCGGATTTTTTGGTCGCTCTGTTGGCGACTTCATCGGGACTTAACGCTTTTGAGAGTCAAAACCTAGTCTAATTAGTTGTAGGATTTAATTTTTACCCTTCCCTTATTTATTTATTTATTTATTTATTTATTTTTGCATGTTTTATTTTTATGTGATATATAAACCATAGGATAGAAGACGATATTTGTATGAATGTTTGTTTTGTTTGCAACTTTGGGTTTATTTTAAACCGCTGCCTACACACACCGCACTCTCTACACATCACACACTGCTGCGGTGAAAAGGTCCTCTACCCGGACTTGAGTGCAAACCTAAGTTAAAACGAGATTGTGTAGTAATGGCTCATGGACGCACGCCTCGTTGGGTGGTCACGAAAATCTCACCTAGAGTTTGATTCCTTTTGAGGATGCTATCCCTTCTAATAGCTTGCCTATTGTTGGGTAAGTATTCTTGATCTGGGTCCTTGGCTCTAGGAACCTTGTGTAGGATTCTTTAGAACTACCCTTGTGAGGCACTATAAAAGAAACCTTAGACCCACTCCGTAAGATACCTTTTTAGGGTCACAAAGGAGCTTCATACTCTTGCATTCAAACAAATATTTATGCATACCGTCTTTTATCAAAAAAATCAAAACCAAAAACCATTATTTACTACATTTTTAGAAAATATACCACATGCATTTTTCTTTTTCTTTGCACTACAAAAATAAATAAAATAAACATCTTATGTTGCATGCATTTATGACCGCTGAGGAGTTAAAAACTTTATTTTGGAGAGAAGTCATGCATGCTAAAGTCAAAATCAAACTTTGTACTTTACTCTCCAAATAAAAAGCTTATAATTCCTCGACGCGATAGATAAACCACACTTTCATATTCATTCACTCTCATTCTCATATCATGCGCATTTCATTCATTCGCATTCTCATTTCATGTACATTCATTCATTCACATACTTACATCATGCATCAAAAGTGAGCATAATTCTTATTCCAAAAAACTTTGATGAGAGATGAGGCGTTTGTGAGAAATAAATCATTCTTCTTTGGGAAATTTAACTATACTTAGTTGTGAGCTCAAGGTGTTTCAAGGCACTCAATTTTTTCAAATTAACGGACTGCTCACACATTTTTCACTACAAGAAAACTCGTTTTTAGCCACCAAAATTTGCCACTTGAGCATAGTTCTGGCCGCTAATTTGCGACGGAATATTGGCTGGTCGCTAATATGGGACGAAATATGAGTAGTTCATTATGTTACACGTATTTTTGCCACGGAATATAGACTGGTCGCTACTTTGCGACGGGTATATTGGTGGCAAATCCGTCGGAAACGGCTGTATCTTCACTTAACCCTTGATAGCTCATACGATTCATTCGTATGTTTCCCTAACTCTTCTCTCAATACGCCTTCTCTCTTCTAACTCTCTCAGCCGCTCCCACTCTCACTCTCAGCCGCTCCCACTCTCACTCTCAGCCATCACTCTCACTCTCCTCCCTCACCACCACACTCACTATTGTTGTCGTCCCGACCTTCTCATCTCCTGTCACCGTCGTTCTTCTCTGGCCCTGCGATAACGACCGGCGTTTCATTCCCTCACAGTCCCAACAATGCAAACATCCATTGTTCTCCTTTTCTCTCAGTCACCTCTCGCCTCTCCTCTCTTCTTATTAAAGGGTAAGTGGTTTTCTTCTATTTGACTGAAAATCCCCATTTTTTTATTGATTCAAAACCCTAACCTCACCTATGTTTGAATACTCTGTCATTCAAACCCTAATCCCTGCTTAGTTTATGCTCTTCTAAATCTGGTCCTCTGATGATGTTTCCATATTGTTGCATTTGTCATGAATTAAGATCCAAACATCCAATTTGTTTTATTTCCATTTTTCAGGGTAAAATGATACACTGGGAAATTTTAGTCATTTCATCAAAGTACGAGGTAAAGTTTCCACCTTTGTCTTTGATTTTATTAGTTTGTTACCTTTCCTTCAATCTTTGCAGCAAGTTCCCAAAAGGGTCTGAAGGTTAAGGGGTACCCAGTTCAATTATTTTTTTTGTTGCATTTATCTTTCGATTCTCATTGCCTCACAAAGTAGAAAAATTAATAGCCAATTGAATTGTTGGTTAAGAGGATAACGTGATAAATGGTCTATGATGGTGATGATGATCTTTAGTTGAATGCGACGTTGCGGCGCGAGTGCGGCGCTGCGTTGCGCGTAGCGAAGGTCGGCCGCCACGCTAAGCACCGGTGTGTGGCGATTCAGTGGTCATGCGGAAGGTGCGCGCTATTGCATGAGTCGTGGTGGGTCAGATAGCGGGTCAGATCCGCAATTGTAGCGGAGAAGATGCATTTTTAGGGTTTTTCGAAAAACAACGCATCCTTTGTTATGTGTCTTTCCCTTCATTTCTTTGCATTATGTGTGTTAAGAGATATAT
The DNA here is from genome assembly GCA_020916435.1 of Oxytropis ochrocephala. Classification (NCBI taxonomy): domain Eukaryota; kingdom Viridiplantae; phylum Streptophyta; class Magnoliopsida; order Fabales; family Fabaceae; genus Oxytropis; species Oxytropis ochrocephala. The sequence goes on from CM037093.1 coordinate 107,871,704, forward strand.
GAATATTCTAGGTATGCATCCACGTGTATTGGTTGATGGTTTTGAAATTGCAAAAAGAGCAACTCTGCAATTTCTTGAGAAGTTTAAGACTCCACGTTGTGATGGGTGATGAGCCTGATAAAGAGATTCTTAAGATGGTAGCAAGAACAACCCTGAGAACAAAGGTAAACGTATTTTATTTTAGTTGACATTTGATCAATATTGGTATTATGGATAAAATGAATAACTTGGCAACATGATTTTTCGTTGGGCACAATATTCTTATTGTGTATTACTTTCTCATTTGCGGTTGTATGAGGCACTTGCCGATCAATTAATCGATATAATTGTTAATGCGGTGAGTGCATACCGAGGTGTTTATGTTTATTTTGAATCCTTGTCAATATGTAAATTTGGCATGTGACTATTTTATCATTTGAATTAGGAGATTATGGTTTTTGTTGGATCTTTTACAAATGATCTTTATTAAATTATGGTTTTGCTATGATAGGTTTTATGCATTCGAAAGCCCGAGGAAGCAATTGACTGCTTATGGTGGAGATTATGCACATGCGACACAAGTTTGATGTCGACACGCGCTTGGTATGTTTTAGCCACTTTTTTCTCGCTTATGAGTAGGCAAGTGTTCAATATCTCGCAATCTACAATAGCACAAATAGCAACCCATATTTAACTACGCTTTTCCCTTTGTCTTACTTTGTTTTAAAATATAGACTTTATAGTGCACTTTATAATTTGGGTTTGCTGGGCATTTTACCAAACTACAATCTTGCAATCAATCGGCTCATCCATTTTTTCCCTCTAGGTTGAGGGTCTTGTCCTTGATCATGGTTCTCGGCACCCCGACATGAAGCGACGGGCAGAGAACTGCTATATCTTGACATGCAATGTATCTTTAGAGTATGAAAAGAGGTAATCTTTCAATATCTTCCAATTTGAATTTTTGGTGTGTGTCACAGTTGAATGGAAATGATTTTTGAGTTAAAGACACTATCATACTTAATTCCTTGGTGAACGGACACAAGTAAGTCTATAGATCAGGGGGTATTGTTGAAATTAATGCATGAAATGTTTAATTATCCTCACTCGATTTAATACAAATATCCAAAAACTATGAATTATTAATGTTGTGGTTCTGGTATTTGCCACATGTTGCTAGCTTTGCTCGAACTGGTAGGCATTGTGGTTTTGTTGTTTATTTTCTTCAGACACATTATTGTTGTGCATGGAAATGCCTATGGTCACATGAAATGTTCTCATCAGTATAGAATTTATGTTTATTTTGCATTAATAAGAAAGGAAACTCAAGCATTCTTGCACTAACACTAGGTGAAAAATGTGTGTAACCTCACTTAAAAATGTTTTTCCCATTGATATGAATTTTATGTTTACACTTTCTCAAACTGCTTTTAGTATGCAAGATTTGAGAACTCCATTTCTTTAGTTTTCATTATGTCGGTGTAGTTAACCTAGTGGAAAACCCTTTGCTTTATTACTCTAACAAAACCAAATTTTGTCCTTTCAAAGTGAAGTAAATTCAGCTTTTTCTACTCTAATGCGAACAGAGAGAGGCTATGGTTGTAATTGAAAGGCGTCAAAGTTGATGAAAAGTCAAAAAATCATTGAGTTAAAGAAAAGGTAAAAATACTTGCTCGTATGTGTTGATTACGTGACTACTTGATTTTTAGATGTTACTTTGCGGTCTTTGTTCTATGTTGTGTTGCAAAAATAGTATCTTTATCTCACTACTCTTGTCTACATGCCTTCATAATTGGCAATCGGATGCTTTGTTAATTACTTAATTCTCGTTTTGGTTCCCATTGTTTGCTCTCCTCGTGTTTTTTCTCAATAAAAGGAACATGTTCACGTAGTATAGGGAAGGTACACCATCTTTATTGTTATAACATTGACGTGCTTTCATCCATTATATGATGTAAATGTCAAGTTTGTTTGTGGAGTATGGTGCAAAGAAATCTATTGTTGTAATGTTCATGGCCAAGTTTTGCCAATCTTTGAGGGAAAATATTGTTAGAAAATATTGAAAGCAAAAGATATACTAGAGAAGTAAGTGTAAGTAAATGAGATATACCGATTCTCCGTGTTTTTATTTCTTGCTACCAAAAGAAAAAATGTGGGGTTCATAGCTCATTCATTAGTACTCTAGTTGATTTAGTTTATTTTGTGGACTAAAAACAGGAGTCCAATTTTGAATGTTGTTGCAATCAAGGCTAGTGTACACCTTCCCTTCGATCACGGATGCTTGTCCGTAACTCATCGCCTGTAGTAACCACTTCACCGAACATCCAAAATAAACTTGGCTATTTATATGTGTCGAAATAATTTCGCCCATGTCCACTTCAAATGATTATTTTATTTTTGTTTGTCACTGTGTGTAAGCAATTTAAATCTCCACCGATAAAATAGATGAAAGCCATATATATGAAATGGGTTTTTTGAATCCTCCTGAAAAGAGTTTGGGTATTAAAGTGTAGAATTTTAAAACCCATGTATTTTTTGTTCCCTTGAAAGACTTGGTGTTAGAATACTAAAACTATTAATCTACACATGACGAGGATTGATCTACTTGCCATCTATATAGGCAATGGCTTGTAAGCATATTTGTGCATATATATCATATAGGTGTGAGAATCGTAATGTGTTTGGGACATTTTTCATTTCCACAAGTAGCCTATGGTGCCCAGCCATCTAAAGTAGTTCTCTAAGTTCATTTGTGACATTGAATTACCTTTAACCAATTTTTTTTTTTTGCAATTTCTGGTTAATATGTTATCGCAGATGCTTTTTCATGTTCGATTCAAGAAATGGTATTACATAAATAATAATATAAATGCAAGCTTTTTTTCGATTGCAGTGTTTTCAACAGAGGTAATGTACCAGCCCTCGCACAAGCTACTTTCCCATACATATTTGCTGTCAAGAAGTTCTTACAGTATTAACATTACTTCGAATGTAATGCCTTTTAGTTTCTTAATAAGTTTAAACTTAAGTGAGTACTTCTATACTCAACAATCCCTAATTTTTTTTCATATATATATGTAGCCCGAAACTTTGATCTTGTGGGAACTATTGTGTATGAGATAGATGAGCAACCATACCAAAGCACCTTCTATAATGGCACTATTGAAGTTGTTGAACTGTAATTTTCTCAGCGTGGAATCTCTTTTTCTTGTTGCTCGAGCTTCCTCGTTGTCCTCTTGGGGCTATGGATTCAGAGTCAAATTCAAAACCTATCTAAGGTAGTATTGTCTTTTTCGCACAAGCCACTTGTTTCCTTCCTCTCTTCTCGTAATCATCTCATGTCCGCTCATGAATATTTGCACAGAAAACAAAGAGGCTCCAAAAGTTGAAGTTGGGACTAGGTCTACAGATGCTTCAACCGACGAATGGCTTCGAGGTCCTGTTCTTATGCTAAATTCTATCTCTTAACTTATTGGATGTTATGTTGTCCTTCCAAACTTCTTTCTTTGGCCGTGGAACCGCATTTGCTCGGGTCTCGGTCGAACAAGTCAAAGAAGAAAAAGTAGATAAATATGTATCCTCAAGTTCAGCCACACATACTAGATATACCAAGGGTTATAGAATCCAGTAACACATAATGTTTCGATTATGAGAGAGCACGTGGAAATGGTTCCGAGTTTTGGTGAATGAATGACCCTACCATTCTGTTGTAGCTTAAAAAGAATTTTCACTTTTTTCCCCTTCTTTCCAATGAAGTTGTGTTTTTCTAAGTTAGCCTTATAATTTGTATTTGATAATGGGTTGATTTTGTTTGTTCATATGAACATGATGCAATGGAAATAGTAGTATAATTCATTTTCGTTAGCGAAGAAAGTAAATTACTCTTTTTCTTATGTTTGAAGATTTTAATTTTTTTAATTTTTTTTTATTTTATGATTTGATTTGCCACGGATTTGTGATGAAATTTATGCACGACTTTGCCACGGATATTTGCGCGACGGATTAGCGGCGATTTGCAGCGGAAACATTTGCCACGGAAATTCCGTGGCAAACGATTTGCGACGAGCGCTTTTGCCACCAATTTTTGTCCAGGTAGCAACCGCGGCAAATGTTGTTTTGCCACGGAAATTTAGTGCATTTGCCACGGAAATGTCCGTGGCAAATCAGCGATTTTCTTGTAGTGTTTTCAACAAAGCGTTGCATTTCATCCACCCCATGATGAATGAACGAAATGGTCCACCAAAAATTTCTTTCATGTTAAAACCGATGTTAACTCTCTATGAAGCATTCGTGTAGTGATTTGTGTGTCACATGTGTATTCATTCTTGTTTGAGTCGCTTAACGCCCCTACATTGTCATCATCCCCGCCCAAGTCTTATCCCACCACGACCACCATAAAGTACATACTCCCCTAACTAGTCGACTTTTTGGTTTGTTCTCACTATTGAAATAACACTGAGACCTCCTCACACTGGGCAAATTTGTGATCTCCAAAATACATTGTCAACATTGTATTCCTTGGTGCAAGTCCTTTACAAAAATCAAAAAGGCCCGTTAGGTTGAAAACTCGTAAGAGCGGCCTAAGCAAAAATTAGGGCACACAAAAAAGGAGAAATAAAGAAAAAAGAGCAAGTATATAAAATAAGTAAATTATTGTCTTTAAATTATTTTTTGAGAAAACAAGCAATCATGATTTGAAATGAAGTTGAACCATCTGTCCATATCCTCAAAAATCCCTTACCACCCACCTTAAGCCAAAAATCCTAAAAATCTCTCAATCACCCTAGACAAGGATCGATTCCGCATCAAAAATGGTGCATCACTTTTATCAGCTCACTCAGCCAAAAAAGAAACAAAAAGCACAAAAGAGTGAAGTCAAAAAAGTGGATTAAAAAATCCCAAAAAAAAAACAAATTAGAAAAAACAAAGACAAAAGTAGTACAAGTCGTGAGCTGTTGCTTCACACTATTAAAGCATAAAGAGATCCTTGTCTAAAATAAACCTCAAACACTTCTTCTGGCCTCAATATCCTACCCTCCATAAACCCTTAGCCACATTACAATCCTAAACAAGTCCATCCTACCATGAGACACATGAATTACTGTCTCAATAAAACCTCAAACACTCCTTTGAGCCTAACAACCATTTCCTTCATAAATCATCACCCATTAGCCAAGTTACATCACCAAATCATTTGTCCCATCAATCATCAAACACTTCATTGAGCCTAATAACCCCTTCTTTCACAAACCATTAACCATTAGCCAAATCATACTGCTCAATAAAAAATATCCGTCCCATCAATCCCCAAACACTACTTTGAGCCCAATTATCATTTCCTCATAAATCACTAAACCATCGGCCACGTTACAACCCTCTGGAGTTCATTCCGATCAATGACCGATTGCTTTTGTTTTCTCAAAGTTTTAATCTTAGGACAAATAAGTTTATTTATTTACAATATGTTTGCTAAAAAAAAGTATCTCAAAAAAAAACTCAAAATAAAGAAATCAAAAAGGGCTTGCACTCCAAAGGTTCATTCAAGTTCCATTGATATAAAGGCAAGGGTTAGCGATCACCAAGTGCAGTTTTCATCATAGCAAACTCAAGACTATCATAGTCTGAGAGTCATTCTAAAGATAACCAAAAGGTTTATGCTAGGATCGTCACCTAGATCCCAAAGTGGGGAAATCCTTCCACCATTTGTTCCACTTAAGCTTGGGGAAATGTGTCCAACGTCCATCCCACACCACACCCGGGCCTAAACATACATACTGCATCAACTCAAAAACCATAGCCCTAACTCACACCTTTCACAACCTCACTAAAACAACCATTTGAAATCCCATTACCAAGTGGGGCAATCCTTCACCCTTTACTTGGGAGAAATCCGCCTCTCTACACTCACCTCATCCCTTGTCATATTCATATCCACAAAACAATATTGGGGCAATTTCTCAACTCATTACCCTAAAACGCCGCTACTCTAGCCTGGCAATCTTGTCCTTACCATAAATGGGGCAACGCCAAAACTCTATGGGTTGAGACAAAGTCTCTTGCTTTCCGCCTTTCATTCCAAAGCCAAAGCATTCCTGGGTTCATCACCTTCTACACCCCTAGCTTGTCACCACTAGACAGGGGCAAGTTATTCACTCACCGTCATCAAATCTAAATTGGGACAGATCCGCATTTCTTGGTTTGGGAAAACCTACCTTTGATGACCTTGACAAAGACCCGATCAGTCATTCACCCCTTCATGTGCCACAAATATCCTCACCCTAGGCCTTTAGAACCCTAAGTTAATCGACTCATTCATACTTGCACTAACATATGTCTTTACTAAACAAAGCTTGAGAGAGAGAGAGAACACAAGTTGATCATGTGATGCTAAAAATTCACTTAGGTAACTTTGTGGACATAAATTTCGATCATCAAGGGCATCATAATGGAAGGAAAAATAAGCGAGCTTGCAAACACGGCCAAGTACTTTTGCATATCGATTGTCTCGTAGATAATGACCTTGAGAATGCCAAAGTTTGAATCAAAACTAATTTTTCCAAAGAATGATCAATATTCACCCATGCTTCTCGTGATCCAAATTCTCGTGATCTTATCATTACAAAAAAATGTTTTGCACCCAATCACTCATATCATATCATCGCATCATGCATGCACCATGGCATTAGCATTCAATCATTTCATTTGCATCATATTCACATTTGCATTTCATGCATTTATTACGTAACAAGCAAAAAAAAAAAAAACAAACAAAAGAGAAAAAATCATTCCACCAGATACCAATCATTGCACGACGCGTGCACCATTAATTGCATTGCCAAAGGAAGAAAGCTTTTCCTCCTCGGGAAGATGCATTTGTTAGGTGTGCCGGATAAACACGGTAAGTGTCGCTCCCTATGTTTTGTTCCTCTAATATCGCCGCTTTATGCGTTAATCTCATATCATATCACAGATCACCAAGTTGATCCTCGGACTCGAGTGGTCATTGAGCACCACGCTCCTTCGATTGCCCTAAGTGGCCCGTGTCGCAACGTCGAGTCGAGCGCCCGGACGACCTGCGCACCCGCGTGGTCCTTCGAGACTAGTTGTGTCACTAAGACACGGTGGACGCCCTTCATGGTCAACATATCGATTCTAGACCGATCTTGACCCATCATGGCCTTTCGAATATAAAGGCCCCCTCGCATCGCTTAACTAGTACCGTAGCTAGTTGCGCTCCTTCGCAGACACACGATGGTCCTTCAAATAAGGCCTCAGGCGGCCTTCCGCACCTGCAGTGGTCCTTCAGAGCCTTAGTGCTCCTTCGCACCTTAGTGGTCCTTCAGAGCCTTAGTGCTCCTTCGCGGACCGAGTGGGCTTTGAGCCTTCCTTCAGATCCCGAGCGATCCTTCATTTTGTTCGCTGTTAATACACGCCAAGTGTTAACCGCTCCTGCTTATTCTCAAACCTCTATTTCCCTCTAAACGGACAAAATTGACGTCTATTCTATCTTTATTTCTATTTCTACTAAAAAAATTGTAAAATATAAATAAAGAGGGCAGCTTGTTATACCCCAATTTTGTCCGAGATCTTATATCATTGTAATATTTTTTTAATTTTATAAGTAGTGTATGTGCAACAAACATTTCTATGTACTCAAGTAAAAGATAAGTAGCTTGTGCATATCAACCACAATTAATATAAAGATGCATGATTTGATTCTTGGTCAATCATCCCACATGTTATTTTCTTTTGACCCTCTTTGAGTAATTGAAAAAGCAAGTGAAGCAAAGCATAAGAGCTTACAAAATAAGAACAAAAAGATGAAATACCCAAATCTGCAGCTCTATTGCGAAGGCAATTTCTCTCTCCTCGGACCTCTTTTCGACGATCCGAACGGTGAAAGTGGAGATATATGTCTCACGAACCTACTGTCAAAAATGAAGACGATCCGACGGTTAACGAATCCGGAATCGCACTTTTACGATGATAGGTTTGAGAAAAACGGACCAAAAACTGCAGCTATTGCGAAGGCAATTTCTCTCTCATCAGACCTCGTTTCAACGATCCGAACGGTGAAAGCGTAGATATATGTCTCACGAACCTACTGTCAAAAAAGAAAGACGATCCAACGGTTAACGGATCCGGAATCGAAATTTTACGGTGACAGGTTTGAGAAAAACGGGAATTGTGTTTTAAAGGGGAATTGCTTTCTCTACCTTGTTTTAGTCCCACATTGCTCACAAGAAACAAGAGCTCCCTAGCAATTGGATATAAAAGGGGTTGAGAGGTGAAGATTAGAGGAGGGGATCATTGGCGGGTTAAGTGATCTTTTGGGTCAAAGCGTTCGCGGCTCATTTCACTAAAAACCCGTCTTTGATCATTTGGACGTTTTGAGTCGGCTTTTCGATTCTCAAAGCGGTTCCTCGCGGTCTTGGGGTCAAAATGGACCGAGATAGAGTCCGGTTAAGTGATTGACTGGCCGATTGCTCGGTCCGGTTCTAAGACTCGTCGAGTCCAAAGTTAGTTTTGTATTTATTTTGTTTATTTTTATGTACATATTTATTTATCATTTATTTATAATATGATTTATTTATTTATTTATTTATTTATTTATTTATTTGTTTATTGTTTATTGTTTATTGTTTATTGTTTATTTATATATCTATTCATATTTATTTATGTATATAGTTATTTATTTATTTATTTTAGCCTAGTCTTTATTAATTATCGGTTTGTCTTTTTATGCACAAATTAGTTTATTTCTTCAAAAATCAAATAAAAGACTAAGTCGGTTGTACAACAAGGTGTTAGTCATCATCCTAGGACCAATGAGTTGCATATTCAAGAATCCTAAAAACTTATAAGTAAATAAATAAATCACTTTTCCTAAAAATAGGGGACTAAGTCGGTTGTACAACCTAAGTTAGTCAGCGTTCTAGAACTAATGAGTCAGACAGATTCAGAGTTCTAGAATACCTATTCTAAAACCAACTCACCTCACATCAAACAAACTTCTTTCAAAAACCTCAAAAATACTTTCAAAAAGTAGGGGACTAAGTCGGTTGTACAATCGGGTTAGTCGGCCTAGAATCGAGTGAACAGACAGGTTTAAGGAGTCCTAGGACCCTACACACTAAAAACACCAACCAACAAACCTTTTTCAGGAAGAACTACGTAGCTTTGATTCCTCCATTGCATCCGGAGGTACGTAGGAGCAAGAGTCCACTCTTGTCAAGCACTAAAAATTAAAAATTCAATTAAGTCTTTTTCACTATAAATAAAAAGGGTAAATATTAATAAACCATAAATAATTAGACGAAGGATGTCGTGGGGTGCTAATACCTTCCCCACGCATAACGACTCCCGAACCTTTAAACTTGCCTTATCCTAAAACTAAAAGGGATTTTCCGAATTTGCCCTTAAACTAAAATTTGGTGGCGGCTTCCTTTCGAACTTCGAAGAATCATTTCCCGGATTTTTCGGTCGCTACAGTATTAATTATGTCATTTCTTATGTTGTTAATTGTAATGTATTGTTTAATGGTTAATTTATTTACTAATACGTTTTGATTTTGTTTAATATAGACCATAATGTATGCCCAAAGTTTATGAGTGAGGATGTCTGGAAACAATACAAGGATGCTTGGGAAAAAGACACATGGAAAGCGAAAGCTGAAAAAGCCAAGCAGAATAGGGCATCAGAAAAGGGTGGCTCGTTTCACTGCCTTGGCTCCGTCAACCTGCCTCATCATGCTAATAGACTGGTAAGCTATTTTAAAAATTTTAGTTTACACATAAATTGAAATTTGTTTCATTTTTACAGTTTAGGAAGGCTGGTCGCCCTCTCACTATTCCTGAGCTGCATAGAGCCACTCATCTGAGGAAGGATAACAACCAGTATGTTGAGGAGTGCGCTAAAATGACTCAGGTAATTATGCAACTTGATTTCTATTGTATTTAGTTCTTTTCTTAATGGAGACCTAATTATCATTATGTTTTGTGGTTATGCAATGCGGGAGAAATATCTTGAGTTGATGTTTGAGCCTACTCGGGAGCTGAACCCCGACTCACTTGGTCCACTTTCCCGAGATGATGACTTTGGCAAACAAAAATTGGAAGAGAAAGCGAGAGCAAGTCAAATAAAAATCGATCAGATGTAAAGTGCGGGGCCCTTGGCGAGACTTGTGAGATTTGCTGATCACTATGATACTAGGTCTAGTAGTTCCCGTGCTTCATCAGCTGAGACACAGCAGCTCAAGCAGCATGTAGAGCATTTGATGGCTGACAGCAGAGGAAGGATCAGACTATTGCAGATATGCAAACAAACCAGTTGAGGATTCAACGTGAGCAGGAGAGGTTGTTCGCTCTCTTTAACAGCTTGAGGCCACATGAGTCGTCTGATCAAACAGAGTCTGATCATCCCTCTTCCCCATATTGATTTGGATTATGTTATTGCTGTCCATTTGGATTATTTGGATTATGTTGTTGCTTTCGGTTTGGATTATGTTGTTGCTTTCCGTTTGGATTATTTAGATTATGTACATTTCAGATTTGATTATGGGTTTTATTTGACTATTTTAGAAATATGAAGTTGCATTTAGTTTATTTTATTGCCATTATTTATATTTATAAGATAAGCAAAAAAGCAGGAATTTTTAAATAAAAAAAATTTCTTAAAAAATCCCTCGCTAATGCATCACAAAATCCCTCGCTAATAACATAAACAAATCCCTCGCTAATTCCCTCACAAAATTTCCCTCGCTAAATCACTCGCTAATTCCCTCGCTATAATTCCCTCGCTAATTCCCTCGCTATAATTCCCTCGCTCCATTTAGCGGGGAGCGTTTTAGCGAGGGATTTGGATCCTCGCTAATTCCCTCGCTAAAGTACATTAGCGAGGGATTTGTGTGCTTTAGCGAGGGAATCCTACGTCGCTAAATCACGTTTTTTTGTAGTGATTGTGCTACTATTGGTTGTCTTTCAACGAAGACTGAGATGATTTACTTAGTGTTCTGTGTTTTTGGTTGTAATAGTTAATTTTAGGGTTTAATTATGTGTTTATTAGTTAATCCAGTAGGGTTTAGGTTGTTTTAGGGTTAATGTTATTCTTTAGAGTTTCAGCTATACCTGATATGACTTTTCCATCTAAGAACTTGTTGATGCTTCCAATGTAAGCTAGTGGATTACACTTTCTGTTACGGGTGTTCAAAACTGAACCAAACCAAACCGAAAACTGCAAAAAACCGCATTCTATTGGTTTTGTTTGGTTTTTTTATTTGTAAACCGCGCGGTTCGGCCTGCGGTTTTGATTAAAAAAATCAAACCAAACCGCAAAATTCTATATACAAAAATAAAATTAGACAAAGCAATATATGTTGAAAATAAGGAAAGCGTATTATTTAAGGGGCTATTTGGGTTAGCTTATTTTTATGCTTATGAAAATCAGCTTATGAAGATAAGTAAATTTTTATGTTAATTCATAATTTCTCTAACAAAAATTGTATACTCCTAAGTTGTTTTTTAATAAACTACCTTGACAATCCAAACAACATTAGTTTGGTTTTTTTTTTCGAAAGTCATCGAACCAAACTAAACCACATCTATTTTTACCTTGCGGTTCAGTCCACTTTTTTGCTCAAAACTGAACAAACCCGCACTACGAACACCTCTACTTTGTGTAATGTTTCGATAGCTTTTGTCTATTACCAATGAAATATTACATACTTGAAAAGGAAAAAAAATACAAAATGTTTCTGGATTTTGTTTTTTTGATTGAAGACTTTATTTGTTTTAAAAAAGTCAAAGTGTTGATCTACCCACTCATCCCAAAAGGCATGTTGGGCATTCTGCCTTTGTTTTTTCAATTGTTGTCCCGCTGATTACGCCACAGTCTCCAACGCAATAGACTGATGATCCTTCAACATCACTCCAATAACAAATCGAATATCAAAAGTGCACAAGCCTGCTTTTAACTAATCAAGCCGCTCATTGAGCTAACTTAACAACTTTCTTTTCACAAACAAAACATGTGTGTTACACAAATTAAAAATCAACTTATGATTTATTCACACTGGAACAAAATAAGTACTACCGACAAACTATGAAGACAAAGAAACGCAGTACGTAGGTCCACCAATCAATTTTGAAATTCAGATAGCAAAGTAGTGGAAGGGCTCATCTAAGCAATTAAAAAAAAAAGTATAGTGACACCTTTTGACTAATACTAATGTGTACCTATGTTTATGTCTCCCATGCTGACCTTCAAAAACCTTGCACATGCATCATGGCAACATCTCATTATCCTTCCACAATCCACGCATAATTACCCGGACTTTTCATCTATAAAATGTTCCTAACAATTTGATTCTCTTAACAGTCATTTTTCTCATTGTCTGTTCCCATATACTATGGCTTCTTTTACTAACCAACTCTCTTTCTTCTTTTTCTTCTTAGTTCTTCTTCTCCTCTCACCTCAAATTCAAGCTAGAGAAAGCAAATTCTTTAGCTTGTTCACCCATTTCAAAACCAAAGATCATATCAAAGCCGAATCTCCAGCACCAACACCAGCACCGGCACCAGCACCAGCACCAGAAAATGGAATAACTATACCATCAGGACCAGCACCAGAGCCTGAATTTTATGATAAGGTAGAAGGTTATGGTCTATATGGAAGTGATTCTAGTCAATATTCACAAACTAAGGATACTCAAAAAACATCAGCATTTGAAGATGAGCTTCTTAATGAAGACTTGAATGATAATAAGAGCTACAAAACAGGTTTCCCTCAAACCAATTTGTACAACTACCATAACAATGAAGTGTACACAACAAAAAACTACAACAATGAAGAGTCCAAAAACAGTTACAACAATGAAGTGTACTCAACAAACAACTACAATACTGAAGAGTCCAAGAACAATTACAACAACAATGAAGTGTACTCAAAAAACTTCAATACTGAAGAGTCTAAGAAGAGTTACAACAATGAAGTGTACTCAAAAAAGTATAACAGTGAAGAGGACAAGAGCAATTACAACAAGAACAGCTACTCCAACAACTTCAACAACAACAACTATTATGGCAATGGTTATGAGAGGAAGGGAGATGAAGGAATGAGTGACACAAGGTTTATGGAGAATGGAAAGTATTATTATAATGTAAATGGTGAAAATGAGAATTATAACCTTAATGGGTATGAATCTGCAGCTGAGAAAGGAAGCACTGAAAATGAAGGTTACTATCAAAAAAATCAGTATCCAAATGAGTTTGATACTATGGAAGAGTATGAGAAGCAGCAAGATGCACAAGGGTACACACCATGAGTCTTTTTTTCTTATGCACACACACATTTGAAAGAAAATATACTAAGCTATGAGATAATTGTGATGCTTTGTTTTATAGTTTCGTCCTTGATCTTGCAGAGTTTTATGTTTTTGTTGATCAGAGAGGCGTAAAGCATGTAGTTTTATGATCATTATTGTGCAGTGTGAGGTTCTGTTTTCTTTGGAACACTACTACTTTTGTCTTGTGTTTATGTAACAATCAAAAAACATAAACATTATTAATTGCTTTATATTTGCTAGTATGTAATCGAATTTCTTCTTTTTTAACATAATCAAATTTCTGTTTTTGATTTGTTGATATCAGTAGCTTAAAAATAATTGGAATTTATCCAAGGAAAACATCACCTAGCTTGTTAGAAGTTAGAAAGGGGACTCGTCCTCGATTCTTTTACGAGAAATGCTTTTTCTTACTAAACGAAATTCACAACAACAAGCATTGTTACTTCTTACTAAGAAATTTTGTAAGAATGTATAAAAGTAAGGCATTCGACCAATCAATGAGGGGCTAACAATATATGAGAGAGTGAATTGTTTATAATTTGTAAGTGTTGCATACTTCCACCCAGAATCTTGACCCTTCTTTGAGGTCACAGCATGAATAGAGGGGAATTGTGACTGGAGAGAATCCATATTCGTACCAAATAGCATAGTTATTCTTTTGACTCTAAATGTCTCCAAAAAAACTCTCTAGTTTCCAAAATAAAAAATTTAATAATGAAAGTTAAAAAAAATAAATATCCATATACAAAAAAAACGAACGACACGTGTTTCAAAAAAGTTGACATAAATTTTAAAATCATAAATGAGAGACGCATTAGTCCTCCATCTAAAATTAATCGTTATAGATTGCTGACAATAAACTTGTTGACCTAAGTTACTTAATGGTTGCCAACAAATTGATGAACACGTGTTATTTTTCTAGGTCAAATTAGTCTCTTTCTGTAAAAAAAATGTATAAGCATCTCTTTCTGTAATTGATGCACACATGTTGGACAAAATAAAAAAAGACTATTTAGTCCCTCCATTTTTCCCCTAAACAACGCCCCTTTTTTTATTTGCTCGTCCATTAAAGGTTCATTCTTCAACTCCAAACCCTAGCTCTATTAGAGGACCTTAAATCTTCTTAATTGGTATGGATTTGTATTTGAGAGGTCTTGAGTTCAAAATTTCACTAGTCCATTGGGGTGAGGTGACGTGCAATTAAGCTTCAGAAATCTCAAAGAAAAGAAGGTTTTTTCTCGCTTTGACCAGAGAGACACTATCCTCTCACTTTAAAATTTTGTAACAAAAAAAGATGTAGAGAATGACTAACGGCTGAAAAAATTATTTGTACTCATCAATTTACATTATGGCATTAAGTAACAGACATGACAACTACACGTTAGCAGTTTGGCAATCTTTTTTGGATGGAGATAAATGACGAGACTAATGTGTCCCTCATTTGTAATTCCCGATGTCTATTTCAAGACTTTCCTTTTTTTAGGGACTAAATAAGGTCACATGCTTTTTGTCGAGAACTGTTTACGCCTCTCACGTTCCTTGGTGTGCTCCAATTGTGTGTGTGTTTGTTTGAACATGTTTGATTGAGATAGATTTTCTTGAGTTTTGCAAATCAATTGGAACAAATTGGGAAACTTCTGTATTAATTGATTAGATTCTTTGAGTTTCAGTGAATAATCCATAGAACTACGCCAGATTTGTTAAAAAACGCTGAGTTTCTTTTTCTCTCTTTTTCTCTGACCTTCTATCTTCTCTCACAGACTCACACAACCAATCTATTCCTCCGCGCGTCTTCCTCCGTCTTCCTCCTCTCCCTCTTACTCCGTCTTCCTCCTCTCTCCTCTCTTCCTCACTCTTCGTCTTCCCCTCTTCGTCTTCCTCCTCTCCTCTCTCTCCCCACTCTTCGTCTTCCCCTCTCTTCCCCACTTTTCTCCACCCCCAATTTGAGAAACCCCTAGCAGGGTGTGTGTGTGTGTGTGTGTGTGAGGCGGCCAGAGATAAAATGGCTTCCATTCCGGTGGTGCTTCTTCCATATACAAAACCTCCACTCTACAACTTCTTAAAAGACCAACCCCACTACTACTGACCTCCGTTTCATTGGACAACAACAGGTTGTCCGTCTTAATACCTTTCTCCGAGCCAACCACAATAGACCCGCAGTTTCTTTCGTTATCTCCGCCATTGCCACCCCCAACTCTTCCCTCCTCTTCAAGGTTTTGCTCCGACGATAACGACCAACTCGACCAAATCGATACCCTGTTTCCATCAAGAAGGACGAACTCGACATTTCCAAGCTCCGTTTTCCTTCCAAACTCGTGGAGTCTCTCGAGCGTGGAATCACTAATCTTTTCCCCATTCAGTTTCCACCATATTTTTGTTTTAAATTTCACTTTCAACAACAAATTTATGAATATTGAGGATAATTGAAGATACCTAGTTAGCTACATGCTTCGATACCTTTATATTTTTTCACATATATGCTCTATGCCTTAACCCTAGTTTTATCTCCTTGCAAATTTTACCCTTATCTTGTCGATTAGAGAGTTGTCTTTCTTTGCGCCAAAGAATTGAAGGAAGGGATATCATTGCTCGTGCGAAGACCAGATGGATCTGGAAGACATTGGCATTTGGAATTCCAATTATTAAAGGCCTAATTGATGTTGAACAAAGCACCCCAGAGGTGACCCTATTATTCCGCATCATACACTCGTTAATTGTAGGTCCGTGTTATCTATAATTCTATATTGATGCATTTGTGTGTTTCTTTATCACACAGTGATGCAGTGGCTTCCTAAAGTACTTGTACTCGCACCTACTAGGGAGTTAGCAAAGCAAGTAGATAAGGAGATAAAAGAATCTGCACCTTATCCGAATACAATTTGTGTTTATGGTGGTGTTTCTTATGAAACTCAAAAAAAGAGTGCGCTTTTACGCGGTGTTGATGTGGTGGTTGGACACACCGGCGATTAATTGACCTAATAAATGGGAAGCGCCTTAAACCGAGTGAAATTCAGATTTGGTCCTTGATGAAGCCGATCGGATGCTTCTTTGTTGGGTTTGAGGAGGGCGTAGAAATGATTTTAGAAAGGATCCCGTCTCGGTGGCAGAGCATGCTTTTTTCTCGCAACCATGCCGGGTTGGGTGCGAGAAATTGTCAAGAAAACACTTGAGTAATCCAACGACAATTGATTTGGTAAAAATTTTGCTACTTTTTGACTTCCTTCTCTCCAAATATAAATGAATTTATGAAGTATAAAGTTGATTGAATATTTGATAGTTTATATAGGTCAAGCTTTAGATTACTGACACATAATCTTGTTGCCAATTTTCTCTGTCTAGCATGTGATAATTTTGTGGATAATGCGGTCATCATATATATCTCATTAGCTAGAAGTGGTCTTTGTGGTGTGGAGCAGTCTCTGTATGATATATTAGATTGTGGTGAGAGGTGTATGGCCATAACACGGTGTCATCCTTGGCAATGAGCATGTGAGGAAACTTTTGCGTAAAGGAGTCAAAATATTGTTCAAACTTCAAAGTGAATACAAGCATTGGATTCCCGATTAGATGCGTCATTGATTTGGTTTTTACTTATTGAATTTCCATTATGTGTTGACTGTTGAGTGTAGACCATAGAAGTGAAGATGAAAATCCCCGAGAAAGAGAAGAGTCTGATGAACTAGCTTTCTTTTCTTTTCCTTTCTCTTCATTATTCTGTTCCACTCTTCCCCCATTTTGTTCTTTTGAGAGATTAATATCAAGCTATTTATTTTCTAGGGTAGTTCATGTTGATTTGTTAAAGATCTATAGGTAATTAGATATAGGTATGGGTAATAAAAAAAATGGTGGAGGTTTGTGTCATAGTGCAACTAAAAGGAAGAAGCACATCCGACACTGGACAATATTACCAGGAAGCAAGCATAGGAAGCTCTATTTAGGTGATTAGTGATAATTTTAAGATCACTTTGATCATTTTAAGACAATATTACCATAGCTTTTATATGATGAAGTTTGTAGCATCCGTCATTTACTTGTTACGCCCAATTATGATTAGTATGATCCATATTTGCTTAAACCGAGAAAAATTGATAACACTGGATATTGGGGACCGCATACAACACTTGAATACTATGGGCGTATGCAAATGTCCGTAATAGTTGAAAGTTTGCGATTTGCTTTTCTCGTGGGTTCTTTTAGTAGGTATGGTGAGTAATATTAATATATTATCTAATCTATTATCGCTAGGTGGTGCGAAACAGACCTCTTTTTTAAAATAAAATTGTTCGAGAAAATGAGGTTTTCTACATGGTTCTATTGTCATGCATATTAAGCACTTTTATATATAATGCCAATTTTTAAATTTTTATTAAGCATTTTTATATATAATGCCAATAATGTCAACTGAGGCTTTAGTAATAAACCCAACCATGTGGATTATTGTTATTGGGAATTAGGGTTCTTAATTGAAGATTTTGGTTTTAACTCAGTTGGTGGAAATTAGTGTAATGATGGAAGATAGATATTTGTTGTTTGCAGAAATGTAGGAAAGTGAAAGGTCGCTTATAAGCTTTGACGAGAAGAGTGCACCAAAGCCAAAGATCAAGGAGACAAAGAAGGCTAAGAAACATCTCAACAAACCAAAAAGACCAGCAAGTGGTTTTTTTTGTGTCCCTCTCTTATTGGCCAGCTACTTGAGAAATGGAAAAAGCTTCATATGAAGCCAAGGCTGCAAAAAGGAAAGTTGAGTAAGAGTTCAATGATGGTGATGCTTATGTGATTGGGCCTCCCATAGGCACCAAGTGGTAACCAGCAAACACTAGAGTAGAGTAATTCTTTAGCCTGAGATGGATTTAGGTGAAACACATGAACATACAAGAAAACTTTGGCAAATTCATGTTTTGTTATTTTGGATGTATGATTTAATTTTGGATGTATGATTTAATTTTTGGATGTATGATTTAATTTTGGATGTATGATTTAATTTTTTGGATGTATGATTTAATTTTTTTATGATGTATGATTTAATTCAGGTTTAAATACAACAAATTCATAGATATCACTATTAAAAAATATTTTGGATGTATGATTTAATTTTTTTTGTTGCAAATATAAAAAGGAAAATACACAAACCCGAAAAAAATTAAACAATGGGCAGCGCTTTTAAGGAAGTCTTTGCCTATATGGGGACAAGTTTGGGCAATGGCAGCGCTTTTTAGGAAGCGCGCCTATTTGGGACAAATTTAGCAATGGGCAGCGCTTTTTAGGAAGCGCTGCCTATTTGAGGCGGACGTGTTTGGGCAATGGGCGGCGCTTTTTAGGAAGCGTTGCCTATTTGAGGACGCGTGTTTGGGCAATGGGGGCGCTTTTTAGGAAGCGCTGCCCATTTGAGGACGCGTGTTTGGGCAATGGGCGCGCTTAAAGCGCGCCCATTGTTGGAGTGGAATACCAGCGCCACGTTCGTTAGCCGCTCAAAAGCGCGCCATTGATGAAAAAGCTACGCCTATATACTAATTCTGTTGTAGAGCTCCTAATAGATTAGAATTGAATAGGAAGTCTTGATATCAAGAGATCATCTTAACTGATAGAAGCTTCGTCTAAACGATTATAGCTTGAGCCTTCCCAACATCTTTTCTAGAGACGTGCTAATCAATTAGCTTGAGAGTCTAATCGATTAGAACATCTCCAAAGTGTCCAACACTTTTCCTAGACTTATGCTAATAAGTTAACGACTTGTGATAGTCTTACAGATAGAATGAATCCATAAACTTACTATGCATTGATGGGTAGAAATGCTAGCAATACTCTCTTTTAGGCACTATCTTCAACACTCACTCTATGATTAGTTAAAATTTACGTGACTCTCACCACTTTGAAATTGGGACCCATTAATTTAGTGGGACCAAATGAAATCTAACCAACCATAGAGTGAGTGTTTGAGAGAATGTCTAAAAGAGAGTGTTGCTAGCACTTTTCTTGACGGGTAGAGAGGAGGACCGTGACTAAGAAGAACAATACTCAAGATATCAAGATGTCAAGATACAATGTCTCAATAAGGTAGCTCAATCGGCAAGCTAATGTATATTTTAGGGTTTGAAGAAGGTGGACCAAGATTAAATTCTGGAAACTAATATTTCCTCCACTCCTAATTAATTATTAACTATTAACATTTGCTTATTAAAAAATTGTCCAGATACAAACAAAGGACTAGTTTACAAATTATGTAAATAAATATCTATATCTATGTCTAGTTACGACTAAAATATCAGCACAGTTCAAATATATAGTTATAATAATATCCGACGGTCACGGATGTTACCTCACCGTTGAGGCACTTTCTTAACTCCGTACCGCAGACAACTCCATTCTAAAACCCTTCGGCATCCATCATCGCATCACGAATCACCGTAGGGTTTCTCCTTTCCGAGCAGCTCTTTTTATATTTCCTGAATTTGGCGGTTGAAGAAGCGAAACAGAGTTTGACCTCTTCTACAGAAAAAAATGAAGGTCAAAGTTATATCACGCTCTGTAGATGAGTTCACCCGAGAACGAAGCCAAGACCTTCAGGTTATTTTCAATCCACACCGACCCTTTATCATTGATGCTTTTCAATCTTCCAAATTCGACTAAATTTATCATCTTTTGCTTATTCCAATGTTGCCCTTTTGGTTTTGAAAAGAGGGTGTTTCGTAATCTACGATCCCAGTCTTCGACCTCAAGAGAAAGCAAAGTGGAGTATGTGCGTGCTCTTAATGCGATGAAGTTGGATAAGGTTATATTTCCCCCTTTTTGTGGTTTTATAGTGAATAGGTTTTATTTCTTTGTGTAGTTTATCTCTTGATTTAATTATTTTATTTTATTTTGGGTTTAGATTTTTGCGGACCGTTTATTGGAGAAATGGATGGACATGTAGACTCTATTTCGTGTATGGCTAAGAACCCTAGTCGGTTGAAAGAGATATTTTCGGGTTCAATGGATGGAGGTACTTCAAATTTCCTTGTTTAATCATGTTCCTTCATTTTCATGTATGGGTGTAGGAAGTAATGGATAGATTGTAATGTTGTTCTCTTGACTATAGTGGTAAAGTTAGAGAATCCATACCCAATTGTAATGGGTTGAGATTTTTGGAAGGGTGATGGGTTGTTGCGAGAGAACATTTTGGAGTAGTTTTGGAATTTTTGTTAGTTGGGTGACTTGAAAGATAGCTAAACAGGTGGAATAATCGATAATGCATCGGATGAGTGTTCTTATTGTTAGTTTTTCTAAACATCTATAATGAATGACTCCTCTGCTAGGTTAGTTAAAGCCATCGGTCACCATTTTCTAAAGACAATACACCAGCAACAAAGTTTTACTAGGAAACTTCTGGGTAGTTTTACATCTTTCGATAAATATTTTTCTAATAATTAAGTACACTTGAATGAAACTTCGTACCAGGCATGTGGTACTTTCTTTAGGCTGTGGTGATGTTTATTATTCTTGATGGTATCTCTGAAGAAGAATCTAATTCCCTCGAGTTGTTGATGGTAGTGATATTGGCAACTGTGGAGATGTTTCTAAATATTCTAGATTTCTTGGGATGTCTCGATCTTCGTTATCTGCTTCCCTGAGTGCTTCTTAAAGAGATGGGCATACTGCCACATTGATATCTTTGTTTTCTGTTTTCCCTTCATCCAAAATTTCAAGTTGTGTTCTCCTCGACTTTAATTGACATCTTGAATAATCACCAAATTCTCTGTCTTCAAATTGTAAGCTCGCTTGGAATCCGTTCTGAAGACCAAAAATATTCTTCTATTCTCGCTCTTACTCTCAAGCTCATTTCATTCTTGAAGAGCATGAATGTATGTGGCCCATTCATGCACATATGTAGCATAGGCACCAAATACTCTGCGACTTGCCAAATGCTTGTAATTGCTCTAATCTTCGATTGGCGTCTTTTCCTTCACTGCTTTTGTAGGATATCCGATAGGTAAATAGACTACGGTGTATATATTTCCAGTTCATAATTTTTTATGAAGGCCTTTTTCTCCCAAGCATAGTTCTTGCTATATTTTGTTTTGAACGACAAATGTTAGTTATTAGAGTATTCTGATAGTAGCTAGGGTTTGAACCCTTATGGTGTCCCAGCTCAACCACCTGAGCTATGACTGGGGCCTGGGGGACAGATCTTGCCATCGCCATTACAATGCAATACGGTCTTTTAGGCTGTGTAGCATTAGTATCTTAGAGTATTAAAGTGATTGCCACTCCTGAGTTTCATCTACTATCTTTTTGGCTGTGTAGCATTACATTACTCATTGAATTTTTCAATTTTTGTAACCTCCTTGTTAAGTAGCGCAAGAATGGAATGCTGTCATGCTTGTTGCATAACATTGCTGATTATGAAAACGGATCTCTTGGCATAATTCATTATACATAATAATACATATTAATGAAACAATTATTGAACATTTACACGTGATATTTGTCAATGCATCATCACCATAGTTGATGCTTAACCGAGCAAGAAGACTACGGTGGTTGACGTCGGAATACACTAGCCGACGTGAACGCACACGAGGCCGAGAACACACACACGAAGCCGAGAACGCAAGAACGACGACGGAAAAACGCGCGTAAACGTAAAACGAATATTATTGAAAATCAGTTGTTACGGTTACACCGAGAGGGATTTTATATCCCTTTGATACAATGCAAAAGGACTAAACTAACCCCACAACCGAGGTGATATTACAAACAAGTCCTAAGCTAAACCGATTGTGAAATTACATATTTACAACACCATCCCTTAATTTCACAAATCAAAAACGAAAATTACAGTGAAATGAAACTATGGCTAGTCGAAATCAATGAACCAAACATAGTCCAAATCTTCAACACCTCAGACATTCACTTCGACGCAGCAGACGACCTTAACACCTCGGCAAATGACAGCTTTAACACCTCGGAAATCCGAAGCTTTGACACCTCGGCACTCAGTCGAACGCTTCAACGCCTAGGTCATTCCTCAGCTTCACAAACTGCTCGGCTTTCAACGCTTTGGTGAATATGTCTGCTACCTGCATTTGAGTGTTGCAGTAGCAGACTTCAAGTACCTTTTTCTCAACCTGTTCACGCAGGAAGTGGAATTTGGTCTCTATGTGCTTGCTTCTCCCATGTGAAACTGGGTTCTTGGCAAGCATTATTGCCGACTTGTTATCAATCATGAGTTTAATCGGCTCCTTACTCTCAAGCTTCAGTTATGTCATGACTGATTTAAGCCAAATAGTTTGGCATGCAGCAGTAGCACCTGCTATATATTCTGCTTCGCAGGACGACAATGCGACCACTGGTTGCTTCCTCGAACACCATGAGATTGGTGCTCCAAAACACATGAAGATGTAACCCGTAGTACTCCTTCTGTCGACCTTATCCCCACACCAATCCGAGTCGGAGTACCCAAGTAATTTGCAGCTATTCTGATCTGGTTTAGCTGGAAATAACAAACCATACTTCAAAGTTCCCTTCAAGTACCTTAGGATTCTAGTAGTTGCCGAGTAGTGTATCATTTTGGCTTCTCCATAAACTTGCTAACAACACCGAGAGCATAGCATATATCCAGGTCTACTATTGCACAGTACCTTAACAAACCAACCAATTGCTTAAACAAGGTCGGATCTACACATTCTCCATCAACATCATCGTCGAGTTACGATTTACCTCTATTTGGTGTTAGAAACAGACTTGCAATCAAACATTTCAAACCTCTTCAAAGACTTCTATTGCATATTTCTTACGATGTAACACTATTCCTTTAGGAGTGTAAAGGAATTCCATTCTCAGGAAGTACACAACTCTCCCGAGATCACTCATCTCAAACTCGGACATCAACCTTTCCTTTACAGACTTCGCCGGTTTTTCACGATCCAGGTTAGCAATATGTCATCTACGTAGAGGCAAACTAGGATCATTTTACCTCGGCTAGATGTTTTCATATATATTCTGTATTCGACACTGCACTTCTTAAATCCACAGTTTCCAAAGAAGGCATCTATTTTCTTGTTCCAAGCTCTTGGAGCTTGTTTAAGGCCATATAGAGTCTTGTTCAGCTTAAACACCATTTGTTCTTTCCCTTTTATTTCGAAGCAAGGTGGTTGTGTCACATAAACCTCTTCCTCTAATGCACCATTCAAAAATGCCGATTTAACATCTAGATGTAGTATAGTCCATCCCCTACTACATGCTAGAGCTATCACTAATCTTATTGTCTCATGTCTCAGCTACACAGCGCAAACACCTCCTTGTAATCTAGACCTTCCTTCTGCAGAAATCCACGAGCCACAAGCCGAGCTTTGTGTCTTGCCACTGATCCATCGGGCTTCAGTTTCACTTTGAAGACCCGCTTCACACTTATCGGTTTCTTGTTTGGAGGTAGCACAGTTAACTCCCAGGTTTTATTCCTTTAATTTCAATTGCATTCAATTCTTCAATCATTGCGGCCTTCCACACCTTATCTTTCATCGCTCGTATGACTAAGTGGCTCAAGATCGCCTACTAGTGCAAATTGCGATAAATCACCATCATTGTCTATCAAATAAATCTCGCAATTAGCTCATAATCGGTGAGCCGAGGTGGTAAATTTCTCGTCTCTCGAGGGCCCGCCTGTCTTTGGAACTTCATCATCAGACCCAGAGTCGTCAGAATCATTCCCTTGTTGTTCAATTTCATTCAGCCCAGGTACCTCTCCCTGTACTGGTACTTCACTATGATCTTCTTCAAGTATTGCCTTCATCAATGTCAACCGATGTTACTCCATTTGAATTCCAATTCCACCTTTCTTGTTCTTTTACAATCACATCTCTACTAACTTCAACTTTGTTGGTTGTCGGACAATACAATTTGTAGCCACCTGTTGAATGATATCCTACAAATATCATTGGAGTACTCTTGTCATCTAACTTCCTTCTCCTAGCATCCAGGTATATGCTTGTAGCATGTGGTGCCGAATACCTTCAAGTGACTTACATCGGAGTTTCTCACCACTCCACATCTCCAAAGGCACCTTATTCTTCAACCTCCTTGTCGGACATCGGTTCATTATGTATACTGCAGTTGCCACAGCCTCACCCCATAGAGTGTTTGGTAGTTGCATCTGTTTAAGCATGCATCTTACCATATCAAGTATCATCTTATTCTTCCTCTCCGCTACTCCATTGTGTTGGGGTGTATAGGGTGGCGTGACCTCATGTTCTATGCCCTGCTCGTCACAAAACCTTTTGAACTCGGTGGAGCTGTACTCTCCACCACCATCACTCCTTAATACTTTCACCTTGCAGCCACTCTGTTTTTCTGCATATGCCTTGAACCTTTTAAACTGATCAAAGACTTCACTTTTCTGTTTAATCAAATAAACCCAGATCATTCTTGTAAACTCATCAATGAAGGTCACAAAATATTTGTTTCCACCCAAGGAAGGAACTTCAAACGGTCCACACACATCAGAATGTACCACACCCAAGGCAAGTGTTGCTCTTGGAGGTAATTCTGATGCAAAGGGTAATCTAGATTGTTTACTCTTCATGCACACTTCACAAGCTACACTACTAGCAGTTACCTTTGGAATGCCGAGTACAAGTCCTTTGGATTGCAATTGACTCAAACTCGCATAATTGAGGTGACCATACCTCTTGTGCCACAATGCACTCTCATCCTCCGTTGCACCTTCACCTACTGGTGTGTAGCCATCTTCCACCAGTTCACACACATCTTGCGCGCCAAAAAGAACTTTCATTTGAATCGACCACCGATTCCAATTTTTCCGTCAAACACCGGAAGCTTCGTGTTCAATCCACGAATTACCGCGTTCATCTTCTCTTTCTCACGATCACTCAATCTCTCGTGTTTCCCTAACCCACGAAATCAAGAAAGGACGATTTCGTTTGATCTTGATTTGCAATCCGATGTGAATTACAAGAACAAGATCGAATGCACACACCTCACCGAAGAATCACTTCACTCGTGTTTCCCCAAGATCCCTCTAAAACGCAGCTCTAGATACCATGTCAATGCATCATCACCATAGTTGATGCTTAACCGAGCAAGAAGACTACGGTGGTTGACGTCGGAATACACTAGCCGACGTGAACGCACACGAGGCCGAGAACACACACACGAAGCCGAGAACGCAAGAACGACGACGGAAAAACGCGCGTAAACGTAAAACAAATATTATTGAAAATCAGTTGTTACGGTTACACCGAGAGGGATTTTATATCCCTTTGATACAATGCAAAAGGACTAAACTAACCCCACAACCGAGGTGATATTACAAACAAGTCCTAAGCTAAACCGATTGTGAAATTACATATTTACAACAATATTTACAGGCAGTACCCCTTTCACTGTTCTTTCTACTTTTATACTGTCTTGGGTAATAGGCCGTACTTCTTTTTCTTTATATTATGCTCAATCGAATTTTGACCATTTTCGTCGTGCACATTATACTGTCCTAAGTTGAGTTGCTTATATATTGACAACTTCAACATTTGTCTTTGTTGTGTTTGCAGATATTCGTCTCTGGGATATAGCTTCAAGGTAATAAAATAATAAATATGCTTCTTATCTGATTTTTTTAAATTTTGCCATTTTCATGACGAACTTAGAATCAAGTACATGATGCTATGTGGTATTATCTTTGAAATGAAGAACATTTCTATTTATTATAAACATTCAAGTGTTTGTGAATTTTCACAATCAGACTACTAGAGCTATCTCTTTTTTCTTTCCTTTCTGGTTCGCATTTGTGGTCAATCATCGTTAATCAGTAGTTAAAAGAAGTTAAGAAAGTTATGGATGTGAATGAACCTTAGTTTGCTATATCAAATATGACTTGAGGTTTCATGGGTTCGGGATATATTAACGACCTAAATAATTTCTTATATGATAAAATTGTTCGATAACACATCAAATGTCCATAAATGAATAAGAAAAACTTAGGTGAGTGGTCTATGTATCAGCTTATTTAATTAAACCTTAGGCGAGGATGGGAGGGAAGGTTTTCATGATTAGAGTTTCTAGGACTGCACTATTATGTATCTAATATTGTTGTATGTTTTGTTTTGAAAAAAAAAAAAAAAAACAGACAGACAATTTGTCAGTTTCCTGGTCACCAAGGCGCTGTGCGAGGCCTGACTGCATCTACAGATGGGCGCATTCTCATTTCATGCGGAACTGATTCCACGTGACTAATTATATTAAGCTCCTCTGGTTAGCCATCAGTGACTAATTCTTCTGATGTAAATTGGAATTTGTTTCAGCATCCGACTTTGGAATGTTCCTGTTGCTAGTTTTGTGGTGTCAGATGGCTCAACTAAGAATACTGTTGAGGTGAAATATTGTGCAAGATATTTATTTTTTGCATCATTTTTTTGGGTATACTAACCTGCAATTTTTTAACCTTTTCATTTTCAGCCAGCAAGTGTTTATGTTTGGAAGAATGCATTTTGGTAATATCCCAGGAAGATAAACGTATCACTTTACAATATTTTTATGTTCACTTCACATAATGTTGGCTTATTATCTGAGTTGTGCTTGTTTCCCTCATGTTTTATCCTGTTTCATTTTTCAGTGACAGGAGCATAAATCTTTATGATATACGTATGGCTTCCCCAGTGAGGAAAATGATAATGATGGTAACTATCCGTTATCATTATTTTAAATTTAGGCACATATTTTGATTTTGGTATATCTTGTTATCAATTATATTATTATACTTATACTTATAGTTGAGGTCCCCATTATTTTCTTTTATTTGCACATATCCTTGGCACATTTCTTAGCTACATTATTACTGCTGCTGATTATTAAGACTGAGTTAATAGTTTTTTTTTTCCTGTCATTTGGTCTTTATTTCAAATATATTCAGGACTATACTAACTTTTACTTCAACGTGATAGACCAAAACCAATTCTCTATCGTGGAACCCGATGGAACCCATAAATTTCTATTCTGAGATGTTCGTCATTGCTGAGAATTTCATTTTTCTGACAATGCCACAGATTCTGCCAAGGGAAAAGAAGAAGCATGAATATCATGAGGCGATAAAGAAACGCTACAGGCACCTTTCTGAAGTTAACCGCATTGCAAGGTGATTTGAAGAAACAAATATTTTTTCTGGAAACCAAACTTTTAAATGATATGTTTTGCCAAATAATACTTGCCATGTTATGCTTATTATTATTATTTATAATTTTGTGTTTTGTTCAACAGGCATAGACATTTACCAAGACCAATATTCAAAGCTGCTGCTTTGATGCGTACTATAACTAATGCTAAGAAAAGAAAGGAAGAGAGGAGAAAAGCTCACAGTGCTCCAGGGAGTGTTACAACACAGCCAATTAGGACAAGAAGAATTATCAAAGAAGTTGAATGAGGTTTCAAAAAAGAAAAATGCACCATATATTTATGTGCTTGCAAGAGTTTCTATACTGATGTTGTTGCCATGCAGGTGGTCCTCTTAGTTGAATTCTTAGGCAAATGGTAGTATGGCCTCCTGTCATTTATGTAACAAATTGGTGAAATCAATAGCCAGTTTTGAGATGTTTACTTCTTGATTAGTTCGGCCACAATGCAAGGAATTTTGATTTATCCTTTAATATACTATTTTTGATTGATATTATTCAGTTCAAATTAGCAATATGACAAAAATATATATATATATATATATATATATATATATATATATATATATATATAAATCCAGTTGAGTTTTAACGATGTCTATATGATACTTTAGGCTTATCGGGAGAGTGAGAGAAAATAAAACGATAGAGATAGAGAGAAAGTTGAGTGACTTTTGTCACCAAAAAATTAGAGAGAAATTTGATTGAAAGTAATAATTGTATTAAGAATCCCTATCCCATGGACTAGTTGTTTAGTGGTGCATCCGTGCATTAAAGGATAAAATGTTAATATTTTTGTAATAATTTCTTGGCTTCTCTCCCATCATCATGAGCTGCAGTGGTGAACCTATTATTGAAAGCGTGGCACTCTTAGAGAATGTTTTAGGCTAACTCAACCTACAAACCAAAAGCCATAAGGTGAGGTTGCCTCTTCATTATAAACCATCTAGAGACCTTATCACTAGTCAATGTGGGACTTGGGATTTTCCTAATACACCCCCTCACGCTGCAAAGACCTTTTTATTTTTATTTTTGGGCTTGTAGCATGGCGTGTTTTTTTTTAATGGTAGGTGGCGATAGATCATGATAGGTTACGTGCTCGATACCATCTTAGAATGTGGTTTTAGGCCTAACTCAACCCCACAAAACCGGCTTGTAAGGTGAGGGTTGCCTCTTCATTATAAACCATCTAGAGACCTTATCACTAGTCAATGTGGGACTTGGGATTTTCCCTAATAGGCACGAGCATGTGACACGATCATTGGCCTCCCTGTTAAAACTCGGGCGACACCCAATAACCCACCCCAACCACGGCCTCCACTGTCGAGTTCGCCATTTTGTGTAAGGGTGAGGAGGGGACAGGGAGGAGATGGAGAGAGGGGGTGGGGGAATCCTGGTTGCAAAGAGGTGCAGAGAAAAAGTGATAATCTAACGGTTGTGTATCCATATCCATCGATACACAACTTTTCTTGTGGTCCATGGGATACGTTGCCTTGTATTTTCTTGATCAATTTATATCTTGTTTTGATCAAACGTTGCCTTGTATTAATCTTAGGAAAACGAAAATTGTAAAGAACGTATCGGAACTGAATCATGGAAAGAAAAGCAGCCAGCGATGAAGCATTTCCTTGGCTCCAAACTGTTTTTCAAAACAAAAGTGAATATCCACATAGTTTAACAATGACAATTCTTTTTCCAGAATATCTAGACAAGGTGTTTGGTCCCCTCCGTCCCAACCAAGCTTTTTTTTTAATCTTAAGTGATGGTTTTATTTCACTACGTTTCTCTCAATGTGAAGATCCTGGAATGTGAAGAATAACTGCAGAGTGCTTCCAATAGATTTGCATATAAAATGATACATTATGGCGGAAAGCAAATTATAGATCTACCTAGTATGCCAATCCCTTGTGCATAAGATCCGAAAAGTAAAATAATTCTGATCCATTATGAGAAGAAACAAATTCATAAGAGAACTATTTCGACAACTACAAAGAACAACTTAGGACTGCTCTATGCAGCAGATCTAGCGAAGAATTTCACAAGGTTGACTTTACAGTAAGATCTTTGCAATTTGCAATGTTATGCAATTCGCAATTTGCAATGTTATACAATTCACAGTTTGCAACTTTTTAATCAAGCCAAAAGAAAATTTCCAATGCAAATCAGCTTGATTATGTATGAAAATCTGGTTAACCCCGTCTTTTTCGATCATCGTCCTCGTCTTCATCAGAATCACCACTCTCCCGAAACCGTGGATTTTTTTCCTGCCACACAAGATCAAATTATTGATTAAGACAAATCATACTAGCAAGAGCTAGGAGGAAACATGATATTTTTGGAGGAGTAAACATGGTATTTTGGGAACTAGCATATCGACTAAAATTAGCAGCAATGGAAATTGCAAACATAAGCATGAGGAATACAAATACAAGCATATATGACTTCTATTGAAGAAAAAAAAATTCCCACAGGCTATGTACTGTAATATAGGGGTGTTAATTGAAATTTCATAAAGATTACCGGTCTAGATTCATGGTCAGAGTTCCTCCGAGATTCATGATCTGATGTTCTTTTTGACGGCTCATATGCGTGGTGGCGGTCGTCATCTCTGTATCTCTTCCTATGGTAATCTATCATGTCAACAAGTCAAATAAATTAACATCTATTGTAATTTCAAAAGTAAATTATAACAGTAACCTAAGTGTTTCTGAAATGTAAAAGTTGCTGAACAAAAAGATCATCTACAGATGGAACTACCTCTACCATGCCGATTGCCTCCACCATGACCATGACCATGACCTCCACCATGACCATGGCCTCCACCATGTCTACCATCTGCAAGATTAAAAGTTTTGTACCGTTTAATTTTGCAGAGAATACAAAGCAATGTCAAATGATAAAGAACTACAGAAAAGTTTACAATGTACACTAAACTATACTTTTAGTCTTTTATCTTAGTTTATTTAAGTTTAAATTTGGTCAGAAAGATAAGAAGGTTAACACATAACACACAAATTACTGACATTTAAAAAAATTGGCGCATTTTTAATTTTTTTGTTCAGAATCATACAAAAGTTAGACGAAAATAGTTTCTTTCATCAGCTCCATTAATAGCACAGTTAAATGTGGCTTACTTTTGGTCCCTTATCTATAATTTTATTCAAAAAATGCCTTAGTCTTTTATATTGTTTGTTCCAAAATGATCCATTAACTTTATTTTTCGTTTAGATTTGAACCGGCGGCAAAGACTATTTGGGCATAACTTTTGTAAGATAAGGGACCATTTCCAAACAAAAATTTAAAGCGCATGCATATTGAAACTTAATAAAGATAACGAACCAAAGTATAGTTTAGCGAACAATGCAAAAGGAAGCTAGATAGTAGAAGACTTGAAGAAAGGCAACAAAAAATACAATGAGAGGCTGGATTTCTTGCATACCTGCGAATTTTGATTATTAGGAAATCAAATTTAAGCAATATTTGTTGTTGGAGGCATCACTTTGCACTATCACTTCATACTAATAAATAGGATGCACGAGAAGACATGCTAATTGAAAGAATGTATATAGTTGGAGGCTGCCTCCTGTACTGCATACTTACAGAGACAACCAGTATTAGGCTCAACCAACTATGTAAACATGGATATGGCTTAATGAGTAAGCGACAGTAGTCCATAATTTGATGTCCTTTCCAGTCAGTGTTAGTTATTACTTATAGGTTAAAAATTAACCATGTTTAAAAGTAGCCACATAGTTTGGAAAAAAGACGAAAATTTAAAAATACATCAATCAAATTTTAGGTTAAAGCGAAATGTTGAGACAGAGGCAGAGCTACTCCTAGCAGCTGACGATTCATATAAAATATAGCAGAATCACTTACAAGAAGATGGAATAGCTGGCGGAAAAGATCCCAAAGATCCAGCACCATAATCAACAAGCTGCCTTTGTACTTCTAACTCTTTCTGAACCAACTTCCCATATCCACCTCTACGTGTATAGAATTAAGGAAACTAAAAGACACTTGTTTAAAAACTAGTGATGAGAGTATTTCCTGAAGTGATTTTGCAGTAAATCAAACAGTAAACACAAGTGTATGATATTACTTTCATTGTTTTGTTGAGGAGAAAATCAAACATACAATTCATATGACAAGGATGCAAATTGCAGACATATTTTTGTTAAACAGTAAAAAAGGATATCAGGATCATAATCAGTGCGATATTCATCACGCACCTGCGCAAATTAACAACATCCGTCAATATTAGCCAAGAACAAAATCAGCCATGGGAAACAAAGACATGGGAACTAGAAAACATGGACACAACATAGGAAATGTTATGATTCAACCCAAACACTAGGACAATGGCAAATCTTAAAAATCATAAAGTGAAACATACTTGAATCAAAAGAGAGAATTGATATCTTAAAAGTTAGGACGGGTCATTGAAGTATTGCACTATTTTCTTCTTGAATTGTATGAACACTATAGATTGTAAGAGATAACTACACAACCAAACTATCAGGGTACAATATGGTGGTGTCAAGTGTCAATTACTATTTTGAAATATTCATACTTCTTTGCACAAATTTTTTTTTTTGGTAGGCAATTCTTTGCACAAAAGAAAGGAGTTCACCTGGCACCACTACGACCACGACCCCACTGTCTTCCATCCTGGAATCCCCAGTCAAAATCAACACGAATAGGGCGATCATCCAGTATTGTTCCACTGATATATTTGCAAGCATCATCAGTATCATCACGCGAGTAAGATCTAGTAACAATTACATACAAACATAGAATCAACAATCAGTACTGAATAGTTTTCTCAATGGCCAATCAATCACTGCAATTAACAACACATATTGCATACTCACCAACTACACTATTCAAAAACCTGAATGCAAGAGTTGATTCAGGTACCTACAGATATATCTCATACTTTCACATCTTCAAACTCTTTGTTTTCTATCACACCACTCACTCACCTTCGCCATTTCACACTCTATCTCTCTCTTCCTTACACCATTCTAACATCCTATATAGTGTGACACTATAATTTAAGCAGAAATAAAATAATAACATTGATATGATTAGGTTTGTGAAGTAGAAAAGTAATTTATCACTGAACAAATGTTGAAGTTTGAATAGCAAATGCAAATTACAAAACGAAACAAAAACCGCAAGGCGTTTTAGTGTTCTTATCCAAGCCCATGATGATCTTCTTGATTTCTCCAGCTCGAGAAAAAAGTTCGTAAACTTGTTCCTCCGTCGTGTAAAACAACATGTTCCCAACATAAACGGTTGTTGAAGTCAACAACGCATGCTCAAACTCCTCTTGCGTTCCAGGAATCTTCTATCTCGATATGCTGAAAGCTTAGCTAGATCCTAAAACATTCACAAAGGAGAAATCAAATAAAATGAAACACACAGTTCTTGAATCGAATTACCCAAACCTCAACATAGCGTACCCTGAATAACGAAGCCATTTGTTATTCTGTGTTTGACAGTGTTTTTAAGAAACAATCACTAGTTTTAAAAGTTAGAGTTTGTGAGATCAACTAGAAATCTCCAGACAATTGCCCTTGTATTTGTGTGTTTTTGACGGTTTCAAGAACAATAAATGATACGAAGAACGAGATCGAAAACAAAACAAAAGCGATAATTGCGTAGATGTAAAAGAAAGTAAAGATTGCATTCAATTGAAAAGAAAGTGGTTCACAAAGACGCGTCTGATGAATCTGTTCACTCGTATTTCGCTTTTATGCGGAAGTTGAGTTTTGAGTTCTTGTGCAATGTTGTGACCCTGAGTTTCTATTACAAAGTAGTATTTATACTTCTAGAAACACACGTAAAGAAAAATAATTGCCCACTAAGCGTAAGTTAAAGCGGTAGCGCACTTCCTTGGCTTTCGACTAAGCCATTGTCATGCTTGTCGTAAAGCATTTGGACCTAGCATTGTCGAAAGATTAGACTTCCTCTTGTCGAAGGTTCTCTGCTTTGCTTATTTCCACAGCTCTGAGTATTAAGCTTGTCGAAGTTCACCCACATTGCCAACATTTATAAACCTTTCCTGTCGAATTGATGGTGAATTGACTTGATGCTGATTTGTAGTTTCCAAAACATCATTAATGGAGAGCCAAACCCACTCAAGTACTTCATTTAATGTCTTGTCGAAATTTTGAGGTAACAGATTGCCCCCCAAAAAATGTTTCTTTCGACGAAGTGGTGAAGGAAGGCAAGAAAGGGCATTTTTTGAATACTGTGCAACACTTACTTTTACCGCCTTTTGCACTTCAACAGTGAGAGAAAAGATAGTCATCATGACTTGCACAGAGAAAGTGAACCGTTTCATTGGCACACGTAATATAGTTGGTGGGCCATCACGTCCCTCAAAGGTCGCAAACGTGCGAGTTATGGCGAACGTGTTAACTACTATTGCTTCCAAACATATATAAGCGGCTAGAACCCTTTCATCTTACTTTTACTCATTTGAAACTTTGTGAGCAACCTCTTTGCATTCTTCACCTCTGAACTTCGCAAAAAACCCAGAACCTACGAAAGTTTCAAACTCTCACTCTTTTTCTTCAATCCAAACCCAGATTAAAACCTGTGTTTCTCTTTCCATACCCATGGCTTCAACATCTGCTGTTGCGACGAGACCTGAGAGTTCGAAAGACAAAGATGATTCCAGAAAAACCCAGTCTACTAGTGGTTTTGTTGATGAACCTGATGTTGTTGATGAACGCACCATCCTTTGGCAAACTCGGGTATTAATTCCTTCGAAATCTATACCACGCCTATTTGGGTCCCTTGCCCAACATTTTCTTTGAAAGCGAAGCGAGGTTTGAAATTTTCGATCCTCTTCGTCTTCAACCTAGGGTTTTTTCTAAAACACCCTTCCACCTAGAATTTTTGAATAATCCTCTTAGGGTCTTTAGGTCTGCTCCTAGGGTTGAACAACAAGTTTACCTAGAGTGGCTTAATAAGATTGAGGCTAAGAAAGCCACTATCTGGAAACAACAAGGTATCTTCGACCTTATTCGAGTTGTTCAGATATGGGCCTAAGTATGATAGCACCCGATTTTGGCAGCGAATGCGATTACGGGATTGCGCCACACATAGCCTTCACCTTAAGTGTGGTATGCTAACCCACACTCTGTTAGATGTTCTTTGCCATCACGAGTTTGAAACCTTTAAGCGAAACTTTTAACCCTAAACTTCACGCTTTTGATTATGACTTCAATTTTACTAATGCTTCTTTCGCCACCTTACATTAGTGACCATCACAATATTGATCTTGAGGAAGTTTCGACTTAGAACATGTAGCCTTTCTTACCCTTTGGTTATCTCTTTTGTTTTTCGCTCACGTTCTCTTCAAGTCTCCAAGTCTTACATCCCATTAGCTACCCAACTTCATGCCAAACAGACATCAACCTTGCTAAGGCGATTTTAGGTTCTCTTCACCAACAACTCGACAATCTTTGTCATAGAATTGAGGAAGATGAGCCCACCACTAAATTTTTGGCTTCTGGTCCTTTGTGGTTGTTACAATTGTGGCTTTTGGCCACTTTTGAGTCTAGGCTTGGCCTATATATTCCCAAATCAGCTCAACCCTCTTTGGAAACAAGAAGAACCGAGGGGATTCGACTAGCACAGTTGAAGCCCAAACAAATAAACCTTACTGCAGAAGAGTCCTTTTCTATCTATTTTGAAATCTTCTTGCATTGTACCAATTTCATAGACTCCATGGCTCCTTTTTTACAAAGACCTTATGGGCCAACTTGGTTCAAAAGACCATTTCCCCCTTCTTCTGTTGAACATGCTGAAGAGACTAACCAAATTTGGCGAGCCTACCTTTCGCCAGCACTCCTTTCCACTAGGCTTACTCCTAGCAAGAATAAAAATAATCTTGGGATCACCAGGTATTTCCCAAGCTACTTTGCAAGGCAATTTGGCCTTTGTCAAATTCGACCTGCCCCAGTGTATTTCCACAGGCGAGATTTCATGGGCCCAGAATCAGAAAAAGCTTATGAACAAGCTTTCAAGAGATTCCACTACCGGGCCTTGAACTTCGAACCAATCAATTATAACCCGAGGTTCTCGTGCACTGCAAAATTCCATGAATGGTGGTCCCAGTATTATACTGCTGCTGCTGGAGAGGCCAATGATGCCTTTGATGCAAATCTCTTGAAGAAATTGACATCTGCCTTTCCTTCAGGAAACACAGGTACATGCCTTTTCGACACCTAAAACTTTCTAAGATTGAGACATTTGTAGTTAAATTTCATTGTCGTTTGCTTATCCATATTTCGACATTAGACAAACCTGTAGCGAAGCTGAAGAGCAGGGTGATCAAGACAACTACAACAAAATCCTCTCCACAAGCCAAGAAGAAAAAGGAAGCAAGTCATACTCCAAAATTGACCCCGAAAAAGGTATGTCGTTACCCCTTATTTTAAATTGTGTTTGAGTACTACCTTTCGGTCACATCGAAAGCTTCTCTTCTTTCAGAAAATAACCAAAGAGGCAAACCCTCCTCAAAAGATCAAAGCTAAAGGGAAATTAGTTATTTCCTCCAGTTCTGAGGTAATATATATAAACCTCATTAGTCTGTCGAAAATTCTTCCAAACTTATCACTATTTTCATTTTTTTTCGTGATATCATTTGCACTATAAACCAAATTTTCCTTTTAGGATACTGAAAGTGATGGGGACAATGTTCCTCTTATACAGAGATCAAGGAAAAGAACTCGCTTTCGACCTCGAAAAGAACAACAAAGGGCATTGTTATCAATGAGCCTTACGAATTTCAACTCTCTCCTCAGGTTAAGAAACTTAAGGTAAATATTCTTTCGAACTCATCTTGAACTTCTTTTATCTCACCATTTTCCAATTTCGACGTCATTAACATAACTCAATGTGAGCCGGTAGACAACCAACTTGTTGTTACCTCTCTTTGTCGAATCATTAAGCGAAGTTGCGTGCGCGAGAACTATCTTCTGCAAGACCCTCTTTGCCTTCGTCACCATGTGGTGTAGCTGCCGAGGAAATTCCCCAAGCAGTGGTCGAACCTGAGCTTCCCCTTGTCGATACGACTATCACAAATGCTGATGGCTTCGAACAAGAGGCCTTAGTTGAAGAAACTACTCAAGCTTTGGGATCTAAGGATCCAGAAAAGGAAGGGCAAGAAGTAATAGCTATTTCTGATGAGAACCTTGACGAAACCATGGCTGATCAAAGAGAAGAAGAACTTGGAAGGAACGAAAACGAAGACCAAGATACTTCTGCTAAGGAATCGACCAACAGTGCTGTCGATGACAAGGACTTGTCTAAACTGAAAAAGAAAGATCCTTTAGCAGCTTTGAAGGTTATGTTGAGTCTTCAAAGTTCGTCAACGCATTTGGTCTACAGCTTTTCCAACACTTCCCTTAGCTCTATCAATCAAGAGTCAACAGAAAGCTTGCTTCGCCAGTTGAAGACTAAAATCTTAGAGGGAAATCTCGTGGCGAAAATTGAGCAAGATCCTTCTGAATACTTGGAGATCAAATCGCTCATTCACAAGATAACCAAGTTAGACCCCCCTCGAGATCTTCTCACTTTCTTCGTAGAGTTTGGTCCTATCTTCGAGCAACTCTCTCTTCTGATCACACAGCGGTCCAATATTCTCAAGCACATAGCTCAAGAGAACCAACTTCGTGAAACATAACTTGCTTCTCTTAAAACTGCTCAAATTGATATTGAAGCTCTTGAAGCACAAGCAGCAGAAAATGAGAAAACAATTGCTGAATGGGACGTGAGAATCACACGCTATACTGAAGAGATAAAGATACTTCAGACCAAATTGGCAAACGCTGAGTATCAGAAAAGCTTAGTCGTCGAAAAAATGGGAAGTTCTTCTTCGTCGAACACAGCAACCAAGGCGCTGACAACCATAGAACATTTGGAGAAAGCCAACCAACATCAAGCCACTCTTGCTGAATTCGACAGAGATTTGAGCCTTCTTGAGACTTCCATTTCTTTGAGCGCAAATATTCTTGAGAGGCTCAAGACATCTTTGACGAATTTTTGAGATTTTGTAATAGTTTAGAAATTTTAAAATGGCTATGTAATTTTAATGTTGCACTACACATTGCCATTTGTGAACAATTCTCGTTTATTTACGTTTGTTCAATTTTTATCTCAGTCAATGTTGGCTTGTATTGTTTTAAGTACTTGCCATTTATTCTAAAGATTCTATTTTCGTCACCTAACTCTTCGATTTCATAAGCACCATTTGAAAAGCATTGCAAGACGCGAAATGGGCCTTCCCCCACAGTGACCATTTGCCTAAAACTCTATCTTTTTTTATCCATAGGCAACAGGACTTTCCACACTAACTCTCCTTCTTGAAGGTTTTTAACTTAACCTTTTTGTTATAAGCTTTAGCTACTCTCTCTTTCTGTCGAATGAGCATTTCTAAAGCCAACAATCTTTCTTCGTCTAAATCAACTAATTCATCAATCATCATATTCCAATAATGATTAGACGGTATTTCCCACTGTCTTTGAATTCTTGTTGATTGTAAACAGATTTCGACAGGTAACACTGCATCATGTCCAAATGTTAGCCTGTAAGGAGTGGTGTTGATAGATTCTTTAGGCGAAGTTCGACAAGCCCACAACACTTGGTCAAGATTACTATGCCAATTTTTGGGTTTACGTCCAACATGTTTTTTAATCAAGTTAATAATGATTTTATTGGCAGCTTCTACTTGACCATTGGCTTGTGCGTAGTACGGCGTCGAAGTTAATAACTTAAAACCAATTTCAGAAGCGAATTCTACCATTTTTCGACCAGTAAAAACAGTACATTGGTCTGTAGTAATGGTTTATGGAATTCCATATCTATAAATGATATGATTTTGAATAAATTTTATTACTGCTTCTTGATCCACGTTGGCTAAAGGTATTGCTTCTACCCATTTAGTAAAGTAGTCAATTCCTACAAGGATGTATCTATGGCCTTTTGATGAAGTTGGTTTTATTTCTCCAATTACATCTAAAGCCCATCCTCTAAATGGTCAAGGTTTCACTATAGAATGTAACTCATTTGCAGGAACATGTTGTATCCCAGCATGCTTTTGGCATTCTTGGCAGACTTTAGCAAACTCTATACAATCTTTCAAAATGGTTGGCCAATACATTCCTTGTCGAAATAATAACCATTTCATTTGTGGCCTACTTGATGTGACCCACATGCTCCACTATGCGTATCAGAAACTGCTAAGTATGCCTCATTCTCACTAAGACATTTTAATAGCACTCCTTCAGGAGTTTGCTTGAACAATTCATTTCCAATTATCACATAGCTCAGAGCTCTGTACTTCACTTTTCTATCAGTGTTTCCTGTAGGATTTTGCAAATACTCTACAATAGGTTTTCGCCAATCATTATCAATCATATTGTCAAGAGCAAAATTTACGCTAAGTCAATATTTTCAAAAATGTGACATTTTTCGACAAATACTGCCGTGTGTATTCATTGCCCCCCCAGTTTTTGGTGTTGACAATATTGTTGAAGAAGTATCATTATAAAGAGAGTCATTTGAAATGAGTTACTTTTATCTCGATTAACTCTTCTAGGCTTTGTTTCGAAACTTTGTAGCCTGAAGCAATTTGTGCCAACTCATTTGCCACTTGATTTTCAATGCGTGGTAAATGTTCTAGGTGTACAAACGTAAACTTTTTTAACAAAGTATTGGCAACAATAAAATATTTAATAAGGTGTTCATTGATGCATTTGTATTCTTTTGTCAATTGTTTGACAACTAATTGGGAATCACCTTTTATTTCGACATGACTTGCCCCCAACTCTAATAAAATTTTAAGGCCTACTATCAAAGCCTCATACTCAGCCTCATTGTTGGAGCAAAAGTCTCGAATTTTGAATCTATACTTCGTTGGAATATTTTCTGGGGAAATAATTAAAATTTCAATACCAACCCCATTTCTATGGCTTGAGCCATCGAAGTACAGCTTCCAAGGACGTATGTCTAATGAATTTATCTCACATTCGACAACGGAATGGTCTACTATAAAATCAGCAACCACTTGTCCTTTGATTGATTTAAGAGGTTGGTAAGTTAAGTTATATTCTAACAAAGCTAAAGCCCATTTACCAATTCTACTATGCAACATTGGTTTTGACAACATATGCTTAATAACATCAAAATGTGAATAAACATAAACATCTGTTGATTTTATATATAGCTTTAACTTCGTACATGAGAAATACAAGCAAAGGCATAACTTTTCATCAATGTACCTTGTCTCAAAGATCAATCAAAACCCTACTAAGGTAATAAATGGCTCTTTCGACGCCATTATCATCCTCTTGTGCTAACATACTACCTATAGTGTTATCAGAAGCTGCTATATACAATTTTAGCATTTTGTTTCTAATAACAGGCAATAAAATTGGTGGTTTCATCAAATAAGACTTGATTTCGTCAAAAGTCGCTTGATGGATTGGTTCCCACTTAAACTCATCTTCTTTTTGATCTCAATAATGGCGAAAATGCTTGTGTTTTGCCACTTAGATTTGATATAAATCTCAGAAGGAAATTGATTTTTCAAAGAATGAGTGAAGTTCTTTTTTTGGTCGAAAGAGCCCGTTTCCATAATTGCTTTAGTCTTATTTTGATTGATTTCTATGCCTTTCTTGTGTACTACAAAACCCAAGAATTCACCCGCGCATATACGAAAGCACATTTGGTTGGATTCATTTTTAATCCATATTTCCTCATTCGTTCAAAAGAACGTCGAAGATGGTCTAAATGACCAGTTTCTGAGGAAGACTTAACCACCACATCATCTATGTATACTTGCATAAAATCATCAATAAAATCATGGAACATAGAATTCATTGCCCTTTGGTAAGTGGCACCAGCATTTTTTAAACCAAAAGGCATCACTACCCATTCATAAACGCCTAATGCTCCTGGACATCGAAAAGTTGTTTTCGACACGTCCTCTTCAGCAATAAAGATTTGATTATACCCTGAATAGCCATCTAGCATACTGAGATAATCAAATCCTGCTGCTGAATCTATTAGCATTTCTGCTACAGGCATGGCATATTCATCTTTGGGTGTTGCATTATTTAAATCTCTAAAATCTACGCAAACTCTAAGTTTACCATTTTTCTTCATTACTGGCACAATATTAGCTAACCAATCAACATACCTGGCAGTTCTGATGAATTTGCTCTTGAACAACCTTTCGATCTCTTCTTTGACTTTAGCCAATATTTGAGGAGCAAATCTTCTTGGCGTTTGCTTCACTGGTTTCTTTCCTGGTCGAATAGGTATTTGCAACTCCACTACTTCTCGACTCAAACCAGGCATTTCATTATACTCCCAAGCGAAACAATCTTTGAACTCCTGCAAAAGTGAAATGACTTGGGTTTTGAAGGCAACATCAAGGTGTGCACTAATGTACGTTGGCCTTTTAACTGAGCCATCTCCCAAATCCACTTCTTCCACTGGATCTTGAGCTTGCATACGTCTTGTCGAATCTCTAGGATCTTTTTCAAATCCTAATGGTTCGTCATCATAAATGCAATCAAGTTTTTCATCTATGATTTCTCCATTTTCTTCAGATGAATTTATGGCTTCGACAGCCATTGTTTGTTGAATTATTTCGGCTTCCAAAGCCGCTTTTACTTTATTTTTCGCCCGTAGGCGTAATTCTATCCCATGCATTGGGTGCGACATCTAAAACCTTTTTAAGATTCAAAGTGTCCCATCCTATTGGAGGTAGAACACCTTCAGTATAAACACTTGTATCTTCCATTACCTCCATTTCCCAAACAAAACCATGGGTTGGGTAGAGGTGAACTAAGGAAAGCACATTATCAGAAGAGATATATGCTTGATTGGAAGATGTACATGGCGCAATATTCGCCATTTGCTTTTCAAAATTTTCTTTTGTGACATTATTCACATCAGCGAGAAAAGAACTCTGG
Organism: Oxytropis ochrocephala; assembly: GCA_020916435.1. NCBI lineage: Eukaryota > Viridiplantae > Streptophyta > Magnoliopsida > Fabales > Fabaceae > Oxytropis > Oxytropis ochrocephala. The sequence continues at coordinate 107,913,184 of CM037093.1, forward strand.
CCGGCTTCGACATATTCCACTAGACCATCTTCTTTCCACATCACTAGTCGTTGATGCAGAGTTGAAGGCACAACACCTACTCCATGTATCCATTCCCTACCAAGGAGTAAATTGTAGCTTGCCTTAGAAGCTATGACAAAAAACATGGTAGTTCTTTTTACAGTGCCTACCACTATCTCAGCTTCTATGGCCCCCAAAGATCGGCCAGATTTACCTTCATAATTAGTCAAAACAATATTATGAGGTTTGAGATCTGTGTCGAACATCCCTATTGTCTTCAGCAAAACTTGAGGCGTTAGGTTTACTGCAGCACCTCCATCCACCAATATTTTGTTAATGCCTACGCCATTAACTTTGGCTTGGACATATAGTGGCTTTAAGTGATGTTGCATGCCTTCATCTGGCTTCTCGAAAGTAGCCATTTGGTCTTCGACACAACCATTGTTCATAACATAATAACAAACTGGCTTATGGTTAGCCATGTCTTCAGTAAAGTTCTCTTCGATATCATTGGGAACTGTAATGACATCGTATTCACTAGGCAGAATAGACACCACATTACATATGACATCAAATCTAGCTTCAGAATCATCAAAATCTGAAGTCACATCTTCCTCCATGTCGAATTCAGCATTTTTCATTTTCAAAGACGATAATGGGGAAAAATCCTCTCGCGTTGCAGGCCTTCTTGGCTTTTCTATCAAAATAGCTTTACCTTTGGCCTTATTCCCAGCATTTACTTGATTTGCAGCATGTATGTTCACCTTTGTAGTTCCAACAGCTTTGGGGATTCCACTCTTTGCTCCCTTCGAACTCCCTGGAGTTTGCTCATTAGTAGCAAGTGTTGCTTTCTTCTTTGAGCGTTGGAACCGACGCCATTGAGTCTTCGTCATAGGGTTTCTACCCTTATAGTTATTCCTGTAATTGTATTTTGCAGCCTCATTCGTACTTGACTTAACAACCTCAACCTGTGGAGCAGTGTTTTTGTAATGCTTACAGCCAGCATGGATCCACTTTTCATTTGGAAGGTTTGCCTTTGGAACGAATGACTTAGCAGATGCTGACAACACGAACTCTTTCTTCGTTGTGTTCTTGTCAGCGGCCTGTTGCTTGCTTGTCGAAGGCTTAGTTGAACTCTTAGCCCTGTAAGGAATATCTCCTTTCTTGAAGTCAAATTTTGGCCTCTTATCTAGCCATTTCCTTTTCAAAGGTTGTCGAACTCCATAACCTTCGACACTCTTGGTTGCCTCTTTGTCGAACACAGCGCTGCATCTAGGGCACAACATTACTTCAGAGTTTTTTAGCTTACACCTGTTGAGGAAATCTATCAATTCCTCTTCAGCCTTAGGGTATACAAACTGCACTTTTTCATCATATTCTTCCTGAGTCATCTTTTGTGTAACATCATCTACACGTACAACACTTTTGAGCTTTTCTGAGGTGGACTTAACATTTTTGGGAGAACCCACCATCTTAACGTCGACCATGCTTATATTCATTTCGACAGGTTCTGCATACATGGCCTCAGCTTGATGGAGTGGATTAGCATCAATTTGCATTGGAGCTTTGTTTTTCTTGTCACCAAATTTAAGCCTTCCCTCTTCAATTTCCTTTTGTACTATATCCCTGAAAAATACACAACGGTCAGTAGTATGTCCCAAAAAATTATGAAACTTACAATAACCCTTTTTCTTCCTCTGTTCGAGAGAAGGTACTTTCAGGCCATTAGGCACTATTATTTGGCCATCAGTTACTAAAAGATCAAAAATTTCATCACATTTAGTAACATCAAAAGTATAAGTTTTAGGCACAAATCTGTCATTCTTAGGCTCTACAGGGTTATTCCCATTTGCATGCCTTAATAATTTACAAGAATAAGGAGGACCGGGCTTGAGTTCAAATACGTCTATCTCTACGCATCGACATCACTAAATGCAAAATCGAACTCCTCATCCACATAGGCTATTTTTTCCTTTTTATGAAACCCAACTGAGTTTTCTTTTTTATGGAATTTGTTCACCCTAGCCTTTTCCTCTTTAAGCCTTTCGACTTGTCGAACTCTATCGGCCAATTGGGCCATATCTCTCAAATGAGAGGTATCCAATTTCTTTCTAATTGAATAATCTAGGCCACAGTGACCATTTCGACAAGTTCATGCTCGGACACTTGTGTGAAACACCTAACTTTCAATAGCCTAAATCTATTCAAGTAATCATCAATAGCCTCAGGCACTTTACGTCGAACACTCGCCAATTCTTTGAGACTAATCTTCGACTGGCCCATGTAAAGCGCTCATGAAACGCCTTTTCCAATTGCCCCACGTGTACATAGAAACTGGAGGGTAAGGTTGTAAACCAAGTAAAAGCATTCTTAGTTAGAGAATTTGGAAAATATTTCATTTTCAAGTTCTCATTTTGAGCTATATCTCCTGCCTCGGTCATGTAACGGGCAATATGTTCGACAGTGGATTCATTTGTATCACCCCCAAATTTAGTAAACTTGGGGATTTTCCAACCTCGTGGCAACTCTGTTTGCAACACATATTCACACAATGGTGATATGAAATTAGGCCTATGCAAACCTACGTTAAGGCCATTCTGTGCCATTATGGTTTCTACCAAATTGGCTATATTATCTTGAGCGCAAACATTATTTCGTTGCACTTGTCGAACAACTTCATCAGCGTTTTGGTTTCGGTTTACCACAACTACCTCAGGGACATGGTTTCCCATCCCTTGTTGTTCACTCACAACTGCTTGGGCTTCGACAGTAACCGACCTCTGTGGAGTATTAGGCGTATTATTCCCACAATTGGGTACTTGCCTATTACTTCCCGTAGGAGCCCCAAAGAAATCTGCAATCCTACCCATTTGATTTGCTAACATTTGGTAACTTGTACTGGTATTCTGAATTAATGGATTGAAAACAGTACCAATTTGTTGGGTTAACATGTTAACCATATCGTGATTACTTTCGTCTACTTGTTGTCTTAACGCCAACAAAGACGCATTGGTTAACGCAGTAGGATTTCGACTCTGCATGCTCTCAGAAGAAACATGTGAAGGAGAAAAAGTCGAAACATGTGGCATTCCAGTAGGCATGCCATATACACCAAACGGATACGGTGGTAGACTCATGTTTTGGAAGGGTGCCTCTAAATTGTTCCCTGTTGCCATATAAGGACTAGAAGGAAGCCCTATATTAGGTGGCAAAGACATAGACTGTGTCGACCCAACATTGGTCATGGACATTGCAGGAACGGTTATTGATGTTGTTGGGGCTATTGTCCCTACAACATTTCCAGCGCTAACACTTACAGAGTCCATGGTTGTTCCTTGCCCTTGTGACACCACAGGGTTAGAACTAGAGGCATTGTTAGAATTAGTACGCACCATTCTACCACTCCTCAAGCGCATACAAATATATGCACTAACGGAACAAACACAAAATCAATGGCAAAAGGTCCCACGAGCGTGCCAATTTGTTTCTTTGGTGAAAGTTAGAGTTTGTGAGATCAAACTAGGAAATCTCCAGACAATTGCCCTTGTATTTTTGTGTTTTTAGCGGTTTCAAGAACAATAAATGATACGAAGAACGAGATTGAAAACAAAACAAAAGCGATAATTGCGGTAGATGTAAAAAGAAAGTAAAGATTGCATTCAATTGAAAAGAAAGTGGTTCACAAGCACGCATAATGAATCTGTTCACTCGTATTTCGCTTTGTCCGGAAGTTGAGTTTTGAGTTCTTGTGCAATGTTGTGACCACGAGTTTCTATTACAAAGTAGTATTTATACTTCTAGAAACACACGTAAAGAAAAATAACTACCCACTAAGCGTAAGAAAGCAGAAGCGCCTACTTCCTTGGCTTTCGACTAAATCATTTGTCATCCGCATTAAAACTGGACCTAGCCTTGTCGAAAGATTAGACTTCCTCTTGTCGAAGGTTCTCTGCTTTGCTTATTTCCTGACTACGAGTATTAAGCTTGTCGAAGTTCACCCACATTGCCAACATTTATAAACCTTTCTGTCGAATTGATGGTGAATTGACTTGATCTTTGATTTGTAGTTTCTAAAACATCATTAATGGAGAGCCAAACCCACTCAAGTACTTCATTTAATGTCTTGTCGAAATTTTGAGGTAACACTCTGCTACACTGTTATCGCTAAAATTCATGAGATTGAAGAAGTTTCGAGTGGTTGGGCCGTATACACACGCTTAGGGCATGCAAATCCGACAAGACGAACTATCACGTGGATCGGTTTGACCCGAAATGATAGGTCCGTTTAACAAAAATGTCATGGACTAATAAGTTGGATTTTTTTTTCTCACACCCCTTACTACTCGCCAAACACTCCTTCAACACTGTGAAAAAACAAAAAAACCCTTAAATAAAAACCTTTCAATCCATCCTTTTTTTTAGGATTTCAACGGGTGTGGTACTATAGTATTGAACCATGTATGATACTTTGGTATGTGGCATATAGATTACTACACACTCCAATTACGATACGAAGTTACTGAACTAGTTCGATACCGAGGTACATTGTCCGCTAATTTTGAAACACCATCGACGCAGTACCATTGTATCGTACAAGTCAAAAAAATTACAATTGACTTTTTACAGATATTCTCTATGTTTTAATGACTTGGATTCCATCGACATTTTTGATCAACGGATAGAATTTCAATGGCGTTGATTCCGGAAACTAACATTCCCCCACCCCCACTAACATTGCCTATCTAAAAAAAATTACCAATTTTGAATCAAGTTTCTTTAATAGAGTCATTGGTTCGTCCTTTGTCTAGGAAAAAAGTGGATAACATTTGATGTGGTAAAGGCGCCTCAAGAGAGAGAATTTCAACGGTACAAATTTATCAACAATAATTTTGATCAACAGGACCCATTATAATTAGGCAACTTACCCTCATTTTTTCCACGCCACCACCACCAACATCTTTCCCTTACTAAACGCCTTTTTCTTCACAAAAACCCCTTCTAAAATGGAGTAAACATCAAGCCGATTCTCAATGGATTCCACCTTGACTATCCTCCATCATCGTGGAAGTATCACCACGAAGGAAAATGGTGTTTGGTTTCAATGTCTCAGTCCCGTCTTCTGTAGGATGAAAAATGAGATCATCTTCTCGGAGTTAAAGGAAATAGTAGAGAGGAAAGTTCAAGAGGGGTATTTCCCTAGGCAGGTAAGTACTATTATTTACAGCAAACCTAATAGTGTAGATGACGACAGTATTCGCTATTCTGAGATGAATCTTTGGAGCGGTTATGACGTATGAGCCATGATGAAAACACATGCCAAATTTTCAAGAGTTGGTCCTACGGAGTTGCATGTCAATACCATAAGGACTCCCAACGAGATACTTTTCTTTTTGCAACAACATCCTTAAAATAATTTCCCTTGTAATCGGGTGTTTGTCATTTGTATTTTGTTATTTTTATTTTGTGTTTTACGATTCCGCTTTTTATGGATAGAATTAAAGCTTAAAATAAACATAAACCAATATATAAATAAACCATAATAAAGCAATGACAAACGAACCAAATATCTCTCAACACAATCAATGTCAAACCTCCAATATGAGACTGCAAAACCTCTTGAGAATACTCGTGTTTTTTTTTAACAACAAAAGACTTGTTCTGTAAATGAAGATAAACACTCACAGACAACATGACGCATATGTCATCTAATTAACAGATCAATTAACGAATATTCACGATACATTTTTTTTGGTCGTATTTTGGATACATTTTAAAAAAAAATCCCAATAAGTTTAGGATTTGGGCCTAAGCCCAAAGTTAATAAGCCCTTTTTAATTTGGAGCCCATTAAAAAAGGGCATTGCTTTTCCCACTCCTCCTACTCAAAAAACACACCCATGAGGGTGGGAAAAGACCAAAAGACCATTAATGAAATAGCCAAAGCATCTTTTTTTTTCAAAAAATTTCACCTGTTCGAACTCGAGCATTCGAACATGTTCGAACAGAGTCATCTGAGTGTGTTAAATATTGACATACACACCCTCTTGTGCGAAATTTAACAGGTTCGGATGACACCAATCGCACCGTTCACATAGGCGTATTCGAACACCCTATTTTATTCCGTTTGTATGATGTTAACCGAGGCAACAATAATAGACTCTCACACCACATTCACCAATATTCCTTAACACAGATACACGCGTTCGAACAAAATCATGCGAACCGTCATTAATCACGTCTTGCAAGAGCGAGCGTTTCACGCGAGGTTATTTTTGGAATAAAATTTGTTTTTGGTGTGCGGTGAGTAAGACGGGGAGTGGGAAAAGCAATTACCTTAAAAAAAGTATGGTTTGTTGATAAAAAAAAAAGCAGTAGGGTTTTATGACAAAAAAAAGTTTGACCAAAAAAAATGACAAAAAAAAAGTAGGGTTTTTTAGTGCTGTAAAACCTGGAAGTGATGCGAGTGTAGAATTTACGAACCCTAGAACCTTTGCGATAATAATTGACCAAAAAAAAAAATTCCGATAACGACATGGCCTCCGTTGCCGGCGCCGCCGCAAGATCGATATTCCGGTCATCCTCCGCCCGCCGCTCCGCATTCCGTCTCGGCTCGGAAGCTAAAGCGGCTCGTTCTCCATTTCGAGTTGCTTCCAATAAGCCTCTCTCGCAATCCGCGCTCAGGTAATTCACCAACATTTTCGAAGGAAACGGATCATTATTTCGAATCACTCATTGTTTTTTATGCTTATTAGTGCTGAAAATGGTGTTGCTTCAATTGCAATATTTGGTTATTAATGTGCTGAATTTCTTTTTCTACCACCGTGCGCGTGGGATTCTTTGTGTGTGAAGGTGTCCTGTTGAATTGAGCTTCTGTGTGGAGTCAATGTTGCCGTACCATACAGCAACTGCTTCTGCGTTGATGACTTCAATGCTGGCAGTTTCTTGCCGCAGCTGTGGTTGGCTTCCTGAAGGTATTGTCTCTTCAATTATTACTTCAATACAATGTATCATTTGGTAATGAAAGTTCAATTTGTTTGTTTGCATTTTGAAGTGTTTTTGTTTTAGTGGAATTAATATTTGTGAAGATTTTTGTATGCGGAGCTGTATAATTTCGTTTCCCATTCTTAGCTTTTGTTGGGGTATAACTATACCGTATATATCTAATAAAATCAATCTTATTATTAGCATTATTTCTAGTATATTGCAGATAGCATGTTACACATATTTCTTTTTCTTCATCCCTTGTTTGCAAGTTGGAACTTTACTGGAGTTTCGGTAGAAAAAAGGTTTTGAAACATATGAGAGAAAAATAGGACTAAAAAGAGTATTATGTTATGCGGCATTGTGGTCCCACTATGGCTCATCTACCCTTTGATCATTTTAATTACCTGACGGTTTGATTTTACTTTTGAATTAGGTAACTAAACATCTGTAGGATTCCTTCTGTTCTTTCTTCAATTTAATTTTCTGGTAAGTTAGTGTCTTTTCAAATCTTGGGTTAAACTTAATGGAGTCTTGTTGGAGTTGATGTGTAATGCATTCAGAATTATTATATGTAATAATATAATGCATCATATTCTTTGGAAAAAACGTGATAGTTGGTGCTAGACTGTATCTTTCTATAACTATTAATCCTGTGTACCAAAGATTGATGGATTGAGTTGTTCCCTTAATCTTCTACTTCCCTCTCTCGAACAACTAAATCATTTAGTGAAGCCATACATACTCCTTTTGTTTGTAGGCCAAGAGGAGACTATTTGAAGATCAAGAAGCAAGGTTGGGATGACATGGATCTCTTATGATATTGGGCTTTAAGTTTAAGCATTTTTTTCTGATTATGACATATTGCTAGATATCTATTACCAATTATTTAACACATTTACAGCCATTTTTTTTTTGCTATTGACTTCTCCTATTAAGTTGTCATAGTTAGTATCATTAAGCTCGACTCTTCTTAGTTTCCTGTGTTTGAAACAACAATTATTTCTTTTTTATCAATCATACTGTTCAAATTTTTTGTATCTTGTGTATGATTGTCCGGATTAAAAAGAACAGCTGGTGAACCCACTACATTTCTTGCTTGAGCTTCTCTTAAATTCATTCATTGCTTGTGCCTATGTTTAATTATTTGAAACGTTCTATACATCTGATTATGGTGATGCATTGCTTTGCTTGTGCCTGTTATTAGATCCATAATTGGTGCAGCTTTTTTGGCATCATACGTTATAGGATCAATTGATAATTAAGTGTTAAACTGATCTTTTTTGTTTAATCAGATTGCAATGATGATGTGTAATAAGTGTTCTGAAGGTTGAAGTTTATGTACTATCTGCTTCGTGAGACTGTCTTCACTGAGCCATTGGCGGGACAATTTGAGTCCCAAAGGCTGAAAGGAATTTTAAAATCCTAGACCACCTGTAATTCTGTTATTTCTTTATTACATTCATAAAAAGCCTACTATTTTATCTACCTGGATTACTGTGTCTAAAGAAAAAAAGCTGAAAATGTAGTGCACCATGTTGGATAAGCTTTGTCTTTTTGTCCATGTTATTTAGAATTCCTATATTTAAACAGCTAGGAATGTTTAATGAATAATCAGAGTCTAGCAATTGTTTTTCGCATTTTCAATTAAGTGGTGCCTATTAAGCCCCCATCCCTTTATGGATGGTCCAAATTTACTCTTTCTCCGTATCAATAAAAAACTAAATTTGCCTAATTAATTGTTTTTGTGCTGTTGGCTTGGTAACCAATTAACAATGTAACTTTTTACCTTTGGATTACTATCCTTTTTTATAACTTAGGTGTGCTACTTTTATTAATTAACATGATAACTTTCATCTTTGGATTAGTATCCTTTTTTTAATGGCGGTTAGTGATTTTTCCATTTTCTCATTTGCCCTTTTTTTAACTTTCAGAAGGAGAGGGGTCATGATTTGATAACTACAGAATGCTTTACAGATTATGCTCTCAAAATTTACCTCGTGGATATCAACATTGGATTGTTTTTGTTGTTCTCTTAATTTAATATGATCTTTGGATATTATGTCATATGTATGCTCTACTTCCTCTTTTAAAGTTCTGATTCTGTTTTGCGTATCTTTCCCAGTGACCCCCCTTATGAAAGCAACTTTGGCTTGCATAATTATTTTCCTCACTTTAGAGGGGTCATTTGCTTGATACCATATAATCCCAATAAAGGGTCTCTGTCTAAATGGTGAACATAACAAAGCACTTAAATTTCACGACTTTTTCATAAGATCAGTAAAGCTGGTTATTCAACCTTACCAATGAGCTGTGTAGAAATGGAGAATGGATGGAAGGGAGGCATCTGTTAAACAGGTAAGTGAGACCTGTGCTTTGAACAGTGTATATAACATTAGTACCATTGGCAGATTAGGCCTAAACATATGCAGCCCTTCTAAGTGGAAGTGTTATTGTTTCTCTGTATCTACACAGTTCTTTGATCACGGTTGAATAGCCAGCTTTGCCGACTTGAAATTCATTGTATAAGACAACTTGTTAATAATTCTAGTGCTTTGTTAATTAACATCAACAAGGTAACTGAAATTCATTGTATATCTACACAGTTCATTGATCACGGTTGAATAACATGTTGATGTTAATTGACAAGGTAACTTGAATTTCAGTTCATTGACAAGGTAACTGAAATTCTAATGCTTTGTTAATTTTACCGTTAAGGCAGAGGCTATTTACCAGTATGTGAAGGACCATGGTATCAGACTGATGACCCCTTTTGATGTTAGAAGTCGGTTTGAAATATGTCGCCCTTTTATTTTTGCTATCCAATTCTAGATATCCCTCTTTTTGGGTCCAATTCTACTTCTTGAAGCCACTACATTCCTTAAAATTGAAATGAGTATCATGTACTTTTCCTTAGCCCGCGAATTGCATTAATATTTAATTTAATTTAATCCATGGCAAAGTAACAACTCTGCATTAATATTTAATTTAATTTTTTTTAGAATAAAAGGGGCTAAAGCCCAAGAAAAAAAGTTACGGGGATCAAGCGAGGAGTAGAGACTCCAAATAAATCAGCAAGTAAAAAACTAACAATACTAGAAGGGGGTTTATCATAATAAGTAGTCTCCCCTTGATGTGCACAGGCCAAGCTGACAAGCTGGCTTCACATTAGACATGGCAAATCTTGACATCCCAATCCAAGTCTAAGAGTTTCCTAATGCGTTGGAACAGAGTCTGGCCCGCAATCGTACCCCCATCCCTCCGTTGGAGGCAACTGACAATATCAAAGTTACAATCGTCGCCGCCATTAGAGAAGAAATAGATAATTCGATTCGAGAGAAGGTGATAACAGAAATTGATTAATCATTCAACTTAGTTTCATTTAGACAGTATGTACAATATATAGGTGAGTTGATGATCTAACAGAATCTACAACAGATCTAACAAACTAAACAACCCTAGCATTGATTTATCTAGAACAAAAGGGAAAGAGGGAAAGTAAAGAAAAGGAATGATAACATTAAGTCACAGTATGCACACAACGCAGATATTGCTCGGTGTAAGGCAGCGAGATGAGTCACCAGAAGCTAACTCAATAAGTGAAGTTCGAAATTTGGAGATGACTTGGCATAGTTGACTTCGAGTTTGACCGTGACTAATCAATCTCTAACACCCCCCTTAAGCTAGAGAATATATCAATGCATCCAAGCTTATCTTGTAGACTGCAGAACAGTCCCTTACTCAATGACTTGGTTAACAAATCTGCAACTTGTTCTTTTGATGAAATTGGTAGAAGATGTAGAATTCCATCTTTGATCTTGTCACGAACAACGTGACAGTCCATCTCTATATGTTTTGTACGCTCATGAAATCACGGATTTGCGGCTATATGCAATGCGGATTTATTGTCACGAATATAACAACCGGGGATGAATGTACAATCTGCGAGTCTTTAAGAACATAAAGTAACCATTGTGCCTCATAAGCCGATTGAGCCAAGGCTCTATATTCAAACAAGAGAGGAGCGTAACGTAATTGATTGCTTCTTGCTTTTCCGGATATAATAGAAGTTCCTAGAAAAAGCAGAAACCGCTTATTGATCTTCTTGTATCCGGGCAAGCTTTTGACCGAGTCACAGAAACCTTTCAAACTTAGCTTAGTATCAGCTTTGAATATTAATTCCTAACCTGGACTTTTCTTAATGAACCTAAGAACATGCATAGCTGCAGAAAGGTGAATATCAGTAGGTTTATCAAGGAATTGGCTCAACTTTCCAACTGTATTGATGAAGGATTTTCTGATTGAAGGTGAAATGAGTCATCAAAAGGAATGGCAGAGTTATAACTATGTGTATTTGTGGTTGACTGAGAATTAGTTCCCTCATGAGTTTTTGAAAGGTATGGAAAAACATTTTCATAAAAATTTACATCTCTTGACAAGAAAACTTCTCTATTTTGTAAATCAAACAGTAAATGACCCTTCACCCCTGTTTTAAAACCTAGGTATATACATTTTCTTGATCTAGGATCTAATTTATTTCTATTGGCTTTCAAAGTACTAGCAAAACATAGTGAGCCAAACACTTTTAAAGATTCAAGGTTGGGATTCTGACCAAAAAGAACTTGAAAAGGGGATTTTTGGGAAAGAATTTTAGAAGGTAATCTATTTATCACATGGGCAGCTTGACTAACAGCATGAGCCCAAAATATTTTTGGTAAGTTGGATTGAAAGATTAAAGCTCTAGCTATGTTAAGTAAGTGTTGGTGTTTCCTCTCAACAATTCCATTTTGTTGAGGGGTACCTACACATTATGTTTGGTGAATGATCCCTCTCTCTTTGTAAAAATCAGTGAGTTCATCATCATCTTCGTTGCCATTTTCATTTGCAGCAACATTATTGACAGTGTTCTGTTGGAAATGTGGCGGATAGCCATGCTTTTTGTAGCATACATCTACGGTATGCCCAATTCTACCGCAATGAGAACACAGTTTGGAGCCATGTCCTCCTCTACCACCATTTGATCTACCTCCACGATCATTTCTTCCCTTATAGCCACCTCTACTATGTTGACCTTGAAAAGTGGAAGCTGCAAGTACCTTTGGTTCCTCAATAGAGTTGTTTACTTGCCTTTCTTGCTGTATCAACATGGAATACACCTTTCCAATGATTGGAAGTGGATCCATAAGCATGATTTGCGATCTAACATCAGAATATTGTTCGTTCAGACCTTTCAGGAACCTTAGGACCTTGCTTCTTTCACGGTATTCTCGAATTTTGGACAAAGATTGCATTTCGTTCCACACGAGCAGTCACATGGAGGAGCGGTGGAAATTCTCAAACTCTTGCCACAATTTCTTCAATCTTGTGTAGTAGTTGGAGATAGAATCATCGCCTTGTTTCACGATGTAAATTTCTTCTTGTAGATCGGAGATCCACGAACATATCTCCTTGATAGAATCGATCTTTCGATCCTTCCACACATCAAGGCGGTATCCATCCACGAGGATACTCGAGAGATTTCGAACGATCGAGCTATTGATCCGCGACATCACCATCGTGTTGCATCGATCCCACGCAATCGAGTTCCGATCTTCATCATTCGGTCTCGGCAGTGTTCCATTGATGAAATGAAGCTTGTTCTTGGACCGAAGCGCCATAACCATCGATCTTGACCAAGTGCGATAGTTGTCACCGTTCAACGCCGGCGTGACAATCGCCGTTCCCGGATTGTCACTCGGATGCATGAAGTAAGGATTAAGCATATCATTTTGATATGCCTTGCCAGAAGAAGAATCACTGACTAGAGAAGAACCAACTCCAGGAATCACCATTGGATTTTCTGGATCTTCGGGAATCGCCGTAGACATGGTGAGAAATAATGCTTTGAAAATTGAGTTGAATGATTGAAACGAAAGGAAAACGAAGCGATTATAACAATGGCAACAGAACTTCGATTAGAAGCTCTGATACCATATCAAAGTTACAGTCGTCACCATTAGAGAAGAAATAGAGAATTCAGTTCAAAGAAGGTGATAACAGAAATTGATTAATCATTCAACTGAATTTCATTTACACAGTATGTACAATATATAGGTGAGTTGATGATCTAACAGAATCTACAACAGATCTAACAAACTAAACAACCCTAGCATTGATTTATCTAGAACAAAAGGGAAAGAGGGAAAGTAAAGAAAAGGAATGATAACATTAAGTCACAGTATGCACACAACGCAGATATTGCTCGGTGTAAGGCAGCGAGATGAGTCACCAGAAGCTGACTCAATAAGTGAAGTTGAGCTGGAGATGACTGCATAGTTGACTTCAGGTTTGACCGTGACTAATCAATCTCTTACAGACAATGATCTTGGAGTCCATTCGAAGCTCCACTTTCCTAAATCCCTTGGAATAGGCCAAAGCTAAGCCCTCAAGAGCCCCCCATAGCTCTGCAACATAAGCACTAGACGCACCAACAAAACGAGAGAAACCGCCTTTCCAAACTCCAAGATGATCACGAATAACACCACCACAAGCAGAAATAGTCATGCCAAGTTTAGAAGCCCTATCAGTATTGATACTTACCCAACCTTCCATCGGAGGAACCCAGGTGATGCCAACCTCAACACGGGAGAGCTTGAGAGTCAGTTTTAAAGCCATGCTTCCCTTCATGTAATCAGAAACGATAGTATGAACAATGCGGGAAGGAAAGATAGGCTGAGCAAAGGTCGGATCGTGCTCGTGCTTGTTGCGCTACGTCCAAAGTAAGTGGCAAGCAGTTGCCCACTTTGCGTTCCACAGAAGCTGATCACTATCCACCTCTTTGGAGGTAATATTAGCCAACGCCCAATATTTAATTTAATTTAATCCATGGCATAGTAACAACCGAGTTCAAATCCATACTTCTTGTCCAGCAACGGAGCTCAAGCCACTTGTTTCCTTTATCTATTAATTAATAGAGTTATATTCATATAAAAATATCTTCTTCATAGTTAAACCAATGGAAACACCCAGCTAATTTTGTTCTAACAACAGGCTGTTTGTTGACACGAGACTGCATGTTTATAGGAGCCTTAAACAGTTAAAACTGTTAAATGAATACATTTTCTTACAAAATGTTAGAAAGATTAGTTTTTCCCATAAAGCCATACATAATAGACTAACCCGCACAGTTCATTACGAAAATAATAAACAATGGCTGATTATAATGATAAAAGTAAGTTGACAACAAGTGCTCTTATCTCGTGTAAATGGGATTAAATTTATATGCACCGTTGGTGTATAAATCTTTTATACTATCGATTTATTACAAGTTTTTTTAGCTATTAAAAAGAAGCGAGTCAATTAATAACTATTTCATTTTCATATGGTCATCTTGATTGAGGATCAAACACAAGGAAAGGTTGAAGAGTTTCATTGTATTGAAATGTAAAAATGAAAGTTAGTTACAGAGTATCTACAAGTTTGCTTATATACTGACTAAACTAACTAGTTTAACTCTACACTAAATCGTTGCATCAGCACAGCTATTGACTAACAAAACTAGAAAAAAAAATAACAAACTTAAGTTAACTTGAGTTTAAATACACTCCTAATATACCCATACCATGAATTGTTATTGCTTGTGGGAATAGAAAAGTTGTTTTTTTTATCAAACAGGCAGATGACCCGAATTTATTAAAAAAAGAAAAAAAACAAAGAAAAGCAGGGAGGACTAGGCCAAAACCCCTGTCATCAGAAAAGCACAAACTAAAACAATAATAGAGAGCTTCTAACAGAGTCCCTAAAACACTGCAGCCTAAAGGCTAAACAAAAGCCTAAAACCAAACTAACAAAATTAGATAAACAATTCTGAGAACGGAAAAATCAATCAAGTTCTGGCTATAAACAGATAGGCAGAAGAAAATAACCTTTAAATCAGAGAAAAACGAAAAAAGGAACACAACCAGAGTTATTCTTTGAGTGAGTGTTGTACACTGTTGTTTTCAGAGCTGATTTCTTTCTGTGTTTCTTCTTTCGGGATGTGGATACCACCTGATTGGGCTTATCCGCCACAGTGTGGTCATTCGCATCATCTGACATATCGCCCCAGTGCTTCCCCGAAATGCTCATGTCGGAATCAACCAGTGGATCAGACTCTAAGGCAAGGTCAGGTACATCCACAACGTTAGAAGTGGGAGAATTGGTTGAAGAAGAGTGAACCTCCTCCAAAGAGTTATTTGAGGAAAGCGAATCAAGCCTGGCGGTGGGAGGCTGAGTGGAGTCACTATCAGTTCGACTAGTTGCAGATGTGCTAGCAGACTTCTCAGAATCCATCGGTTGGGTCAAAAGGCTTACCAACATCCGCACTAACAGAAAAGTTTATGCCAACAATGCGTAGCAATTAAACTCGAGTGGATCTACGTTTACCCTAGGGTGTGCAATTGCACACCCTCAATTTTTAATAATATCATTGATACTTCTTTAATCTTTATTTTTACCCCCTAATTTTTTTTATTTGCACACCCTGCCCCATTGCTATGTACTCTCTACAAAGTCTAGATTGTAACTCTGCGCGGCTTGTACGAAGGAGGCTCACTACGTACATATGAGTCTTCTCTCTTCTTCTCTCACACAACACTCTTTTTTTCTCTCATCTCACTGCACTCATCTTCTCATATGAGCCCTCGTTCTGGTCTGTTGCTTGTGTTTTGCTCGCCTCACCACCACCATTTCTCACGTTCTGCATGCCACCGCTCTTCTCAATTGTAGTCTTCTCATCGCCCTTTGTGAGCCATTATTTTTCCCTAGTTGTGTTCTATTGTAGTTGTGCTCTGTTGTGTGTGTTTTTATTTTTTAATCATTTCAACCCTTTCTTTAATCATTCACGCGCCCTTCCCATCCAGGTCCTCACTTGGAACTTCATTTTTTATACCAAAAGAAAGAAGTGGCATTTGAATTTTCTTAGCTTATACGATGCTGATGCGTTGAATAAAACTGGTGGCATTTACAGGATGAATGGCGTACGCTACTATCTTCACAAATACATTTGCATGAAAAGCACAAATGATTTGTTTAAAGAGGAATAGGTACACATAAATTTTGGGATATATATAACAAATATTTACGGCCGCAGGTTAAGACAAACATTACTACTTCTCAAAACAGACCCCAAATATAAATCTTTGCATTAACCACAGCAATCTTAAGACTAAATAAGCAGGACTGTACCATATAAGAAACTGCACTGCAGTCAATTGTTCAATAGTCAAACTAATAATTAGAACCCTAGAAACTCAAGATTCACTTCACAAGCTAAAATCACTCTTCAACAACATTGACCAACTCATATTCAACTAACGAGAGATTGTTATCCTCTTTGACTTCAAAACCTGCAGGTTCTGTGACCTCTACACGCCCCCACCTATCAACTGCTAGCCTCATAGATCCCTTGAACATGTCAATCTTAGCATTTCGCAGGATTACTGTTGAGTCAGGCTGCATGAGGTCCACTGCACAAAAGTAAATATTGAATTTAGATACCACAGGAAAACATTTGCTAACATTAGCTTGGGAGAGAACTAGAGAAGATATGCTACTATGTACTATGTACCAATTTTATAAGTGGTACACCAAAAAACTCATAAGTCATAATTATAAAAAAGGAATTTTATTTATAAAATCCAATGTACCAAATAGTTAAAATTATTGGAGTATCAATTCACAACAGACTTTGATCGACTCCAGCAATATCTCCCTCCATCTCTTTTCATACACTCTAACTCCTAATCTTTCTCTCCCTCATCGTCATCTCTCAAAATTCTAATCATCAACTCTCTCCTCCCACCCTTTTTTCTTGTGCAAAGGGAGCTTAGAAGGAGAGAACCAACATTTCCACTTTACATCGGATTTATGTTGGAAAATATTGGTTAGGACACTAACTGAGTTCCATCATTCCAAAAAGCAAGATCCCGTTAACGTACTTAATGACTTTCTGGAGTTTGAACGGGAGGGGAGGGGGGAGGCCTTTGAACTATTAGTAGTAATCTATCATTGATGTGGAGAAAACTATTCGCCAAATCTTTCTAAACCCCTCTCTTAGTTCAACTTTTATGTTCCCCAAGACCTTCAAATTTGGGGAGCTCAAAAAATGTAGGAAGGGGGTTTAGAGGGGTTTGAGGGATACATTTTCTCCGCGTCACTACTAAAATTATTGCAAGTGCTCTCCTCTAAACTCCCAAACACATCCTAAAACCAGATAAAATAAACTAGTTCTAAATTAAATTAGTCAAACCCCAATGCAAAACTATCTACATAATCAGTCAATGACAAAACTTGCTGGCAATGAAGAAACATAGCTTATTTCAAATGCCGCAAACAGGAGTGAGATTATTCATTATTCATTATTCAAATGCAGAAGAAAGAAAAGGATTACTGGAACTTCAATTCCTCAATTCCTCAGCATATAGAAATTAGAAATGTAACTTAGAACAGAAAGTAATTCCATCTCAAAAGTCAACGACTTCACACACCCATGACCCATCACTCCGTCAGCACGTAAATTCAAACAAGAATATCACATATATGCAAATTCAGCACCATATGCACCAAACAAAACTACACGACTCAACGCATGAACGCAACGGTTAACAGACAACAAAAAAAGTAAACATCGTACCCTGTTCATTACGAGCGGTGAAGACAATGGTTCCGGTTTCATCGCCGACGAGGCATTCAGCGATGCGTGGTGGGCGAGAGGCAAGCACCGACGACCGACCACCACGGCTGGGAACCGTCTTCACCGGTTTAGAGCTCACAACCTTCACTGTCAGAGTGTGCCCATTGGTTCCAGGTTTCAGCTGATCTACCTTCACAAATACTGGCTTTCGTTTTGTTGTCTGTGTCGCCATGGATTCACGCCTTCAGTTTCTGCCTTGTCTGTCAGATAATCAATCGAACCGGCGGAAACGAACGATCGCACGAATCCAATTTAAAACCCTAACCTAGTTTATTTATTTGTTTCTCTCTGTTTTTGATTTTGGATTTGGGGATTTTATAAATATTGGGCCTGCTTTCTGTTGTGATCCGGAAAGGCCATGCTTCTTAACCCTTGAAAATTGTCATTAGACACCCGTAACTCTTAAATATTTCAAAAATACTCTCGATGAAAAAACACTTCACACAGTATTTTAACCGGTTCGGAGCACGGTTGTCCGAACCGGTTCAAAGGTGTGAGGACTGAACCTTACAAGACCCCCTCACATTAAAATACGTCTTTTACTTCTTTTTTTGACTCACAGAGTTTTATTAATTCCAAACATGGAGTATTATTATCTAATATCTATTTATACAAACAAACAACTTACAAAATTATAATTTTAGACATCTTATTTATTTGACACATCACCACTTTTATTTTATTTATCATTTTTTAATTCTATTTTCTCTTCATTTCACACACCTTCTTTTTCAATCTCACATTTCCCAACATTTCTTACTTCTTATACATTTATTATTATTAGTGGCCCCCACACCATTTATTTAAAAATATTTCTTCTTACACTCTCTTTCTTTTTCTTCTTACACTCTCTTTCTTCTTTTTTTTTCTTTCTTCTTACACTCTCATTCCTCCTTTTTACTTTTCTCTTACACTCTCTTTCTTACTTTTTTCTTTCTTCTTACACTCTCTTTCTTCCTTTTCACTTTTCTCCTACACTCTCTTTCTTCTTTTTTTTCTCTTTACTTTACTTTTATTTTTACATAAACAATTCTTCTATTTCTTTTGACTTCACTTTAGTTTTTTTAACTAAATTTCTAATTTAATCTATCTAATCTAATCTAATCTAATCTAATCTATTTATCTAATCTAATATCTATTTATACAAACAAACTACCTACAAAATTACCACTTTAGATCTCTTATTAACAAGACACATATTCATTTTAGGGATAAAAATATCATTACCCTCTCTTTCTTTTTCTTCTTACACTCTCTTTCTTTCTTTTTTTCTTACACTCTTTTTCCTCCTTTTTACTTTTTTCTTACACTCTCTTTATTACTTTTTTCTTTTTCTTCTTACACTCTCTTTCTTCCTTTTCACATTTCTCCTACACTCTTTTTTTTTTCCTTTTTACTTTACTTTTATTTTTCCATAAACAATTCTTCTCTTTCTCTTCACTTCACTTTAGTTTTTTTTAACTAAATTTCTAAATTTATACAAACACTACTCTACTTAAATTACTCTACTAAAATTATCTTCTCTTTTCTCTCTGAAATCTGTTTACACTCTTATTGATAATCTACTATCACCTCTTATTAATAATCTACTATCTATATTTTACTATCTACTAATATACTAAAATAATTAATTAAAACTACAGGATAACTACAATGATAAATAAAAAACACGAGAAGAAATGATTAATATTTGTCATTGATAATTAATTTTTTTGAATTACTGATTAATATTTAAATTAAAACAAGAAGATTTAATGACTATTTAAACTACTGATTAATATTTATATTGATAATCTACTATCTCTCTTTTACTATCTACTATAATATACTATTCAACTAAAATAATCAATCGAAACTACGAGATAATTGCACTGATATATAAAAAACATGGGATAAACTATGAATGATATATATATATATATATATATATATATATATATATATATATATATATATATATATATATATATATATATATATATATATAAACACGAGATTAATATTTGCCATTGATAATTATAATTTGTAGAAGACTATCATAAACCTACTATCTAAAAACACGAGAAGGCTTAGTGGCTATATAAACTATTAATTAATATTAGACAAATATTTCTTATTGATAATTTATTATCTAACTTTTACCATCTACTATAATCTACTAATCAACTAAAATAATCAATTGAAACTACGAGATAACTGCACTGATATATAAAAAACACGAGATAACTGCAGTGATATATAAAAAAATACGGGAATAATATTTGTCATTGATAATTATAATTTTTGAAGACTACTATAAACCTACTATCTAAAAAATTAAGAAGGCTTAATGACTATTTAAACTGATTAATACCTAAAAAAGACAAACAATTGTCATTGTTATATAAATAACACGGGATAAATATTTTTTATTGATCATCTACTATCTATCTTTTACTATCTACTATAATCTACTAATCTACTATCTATATTTTACTATCTACTATAATCTTCAACTAAAATAATGAAGTGAAATTACGAGATAACTGCAATGATAAATAAAAAACACAGGATAACTTCTGCATATATATAAAAAACAAAGGATAACATTTGTCATTGATAATTAAAATTTTGAAGACTACAATAAACCTACTATTCTCTTTTACTATCTACTATAATATACTAATCAACAAAAATAATCAATTGAAACTACGAGATAAGCTGCACTAATATATAAAAAAACAGGATAAGCTGCAGTGATATATAAAAGCATGAGATTAATATTTGTCATTGATAACTATAATTTTTGAGGTTTTTAAACTTTCGTTAAATTTCTTTAAACCACGCACAGTGAGAAATTGTGCAAAGTTCTTCGTGTTCTAATTGTTACGTGTGTGTTTAAAGTGTAAATCTGTGAGAAATGGGAAAGAGAGCAGTTATGTTCCTAAGCTCAATGGGAACAACTATGATACTTGGGCTATTCAAATGAAGCCTATACTAGGATCACATGGATGCCTCTACTTGGTAAAGAGAGGTCTCACAAAGACTGAAGCTAATGCTACCCTTCTTTGAAAAGAAAGAATTCATTGAAAAAGTCGAAATGAAGGATTTCAAGGGTGCATCACTACATCCACAGGGCATCCGGAGAGGAAGACTTTGAAAGGGTAAGGGATTGTGAAACCTCTAAGGCAACATGGGATGCTCTAGAACATTACTATCGTGGTGCGGCTCCAATCAAGGAGGAGAAGGCGCAAGCTCTAAGAGCACAATATGAAAGCCTTAAAATGAAAAAGATGAAAAGGTAAATCGACTTCTTCAACAGAGTGAAGAAGATCAAAATGGTATGGCCCTACAAGGAGGAGAGAAGCTTGAGGAAAACTCTCTGTGTAGGAAAATTTTGAGGTCAATGCCAAAGAAGTGGTACACAAAGTGACCAATACTATAGAGGAAACCACCAAGAATGTGGGCACTGAAGCTAGAGGAGCTTCAGGGGGTAAGCTAGAGGCTAAGGAAATCCGTATGGAAATCCTGGAAGAAGATTCAGATGATGAAGACACTGCTATGTTGGCTAAGGGTAAGTCAAAGAAGGGCAACAAAGGTAAGAAGCGGTGGGTCCTAAGGGTAAGGCGGGTAATTCTAAACCTAAGTCTAATTCATCTAATTTTAAGAGTAGTAATAACACTAAGAAAAAGGACAAGTCAAAAGTCGATTGCTATAGGTGTGACAAGCGGGGCATTATGCCACAGAGTGTCCTACAAGGAATACTAATAAGCCTAAAGAGTGCATGCAAGCCAATGTGTGGTGAAGAGGATCTCGACTCTGAAGGTGCGATAGCCTTTAGTACTATTAGTGTTGATACTAAAAGCAGAATCTAGACCTAATGTGCATGTAGCTCTTATATAGATATAAAACAATATAAGAATTTTATAGCTCTAGTGGTAACAAAAAGTGATGGCAAGCGACACCATCTTTGAACTATGGTATCTAGACTCTGCATGTTCAAATCACCTAACAGGTAACAAAGGTTGGCTAGTTGATTTTGACCCTAGGAGAAGGACAATTATCAAGTGTGCCAACAACCTAACACTAGAAGCTGAAGGTATGGGTAATGTGATGTTTACAAAAGAAGATGGTTAGGTAATATTGATTCATGATGTCTATTATGTTCCTGGTATTAGTCATAACTTGATTAGTCTAGGACAATTGGTTGAGAGAGGATTCTCAATCATTATGAAAGATCTAAAACTGAAAATTTTTTATACTAAGGATAAACTGGTTCTTACAAGTTCCTTAGCCAAAAACAGAACCTTCAAGACTAGTATAAGCACTGTAAAAGCAGAATGCTTTAGTGCTACTACTAGTATTGAGAGTGAGATTTGGCATAGGAGACTTGGCCACTTAAACTTTGGCACCCTAACTAAACTAAGTTCCAAATGTTTGGTTAGGGGACTACCAAAGATTGAGTCCCCTGATGGGGTATGTACCACTTGTATCTTGGGAAAACAACCTAGAAAGAAGTTTAGGGCAGAAATTGTTAGTAGGGCTAATGACTTACTGCATGTTGTTTACTCAGATATATGTGGTCCATTTGATGTTTTATCATTTAGTAACAAAAGGTATTTTCTGTCCTTTGTAGATGAGTTCTCTAGGAGGCTATGGGTGTACTTGATCAAGACCAAAGGAGAAGCTTTGGACGTGTTCAAGAAATTCCTAAAGCGAGAGAGAGAAAGTGAAGTGAAAGCTAAAAATCCTAAGGACGGATGGTGGTGGTGAGTATACCTCACATGAGTTCGAGGATTCTTGCGCACTACAAGAGGCATCATTCATGAGATTACCTCACCCTACACTCCTCAACACAATGGAGTTGTAGAAAGGAGAAAGCAGAACCTTGCTTGACATGTCCAGATCCATGATCAAGCATAAAGGGCTTCCTAACACTTTTTGGGGTGAAGTTTGTCTCAACTGCAGCTTACATCCTAAATAGGTGTCCTACCAAGAGACTAGAAGGAAAGGTTCCAGAAGAGGTTTGGTGTGGAGACAAGCCAAGTGTGGCTCATCTAAGGATCTTTGGTTCTCTATGTTACTCACATATCCCAGACCAGAAAAGAAAGAAACTAGAAGACAAGAGTAAACCCCTTATACTGGTTGGCTATCATCCTACAGGAGCCTACAGGTTGTTTAATCCTAAAAACAACAAGGTAGAGATTTCTAGAGATGTGACAGTTCTAGAGGATGAGGTTTGGAATTGGAATGATTACGAGCAGCAGAACTCGAGAACATCCCAAGGACTCTGAAGAGGCTACTACTACACAAGAAGTACTTCACCAAGATGATGAAGACACCTCTGACAGTGACCAAGACAACATGCAACAGCAAGCAGATCAACCTCCTCAAGATGACGAGCCTGAAACTCCTAATCCTACTCCTATTCAACAAGTTGCTAGGGGCCAAAGGGTTAGAAATCTACCTAGAAGGCTGGCAGATTATGAGTTAGTTACTGATCTAGAAGTAAATGAAGAGGGTGACCTTCTACACTATGCAATGCTAGCTGATGCTGAGCCTATGGATTACTTAGAGGCACTTAAGGATGTGCAGTGGAAGAAAGCCATGCAGGAAGAGCTCAAGTCTATTGAAAAGAATGGTACGTGGACTCTTACTCATCTACCTAAGGGTAAAAGCGCCATCAGTGTAAAATGGGTGTACAAACTTAAGCTAGACCCTAAAGGGACAATTGTGAAACACAAAGCCAGATTAGTGGCTAGAGGATTTCAACAGAAAGAAGGAATAGACTTCACTGAAGTCTTTTCCCGATGCAAGACATGAAACAATAAGACTAGTTCACGCTTCTAGCTTGTAACAAAGGGTGGGAACTATATCACATGGATGTGAAATCTGCATTTCTAAATGGGCCACTTGAAGAAACAGTGTTCATCAAGCAGCCACTAGTTTTTGAAATAAAAGGCAAGGAGGAAATGGTGTTCCTACTGCACAAGGCTCTATATGGGTTGAAACAAGCTCCTAGAGCTTGGAACAAACGTATAGACACATTCTTCACTACAAATGGGTTTACTAAGTGTGCTAATGAATATGGCCTGTATGTCAAAGGTAGTCTACAGTCCTATCGTCTATTAGTATGCCTATATGTAGATGATCTATTAGTTACTGGTAGCTGTGCTAAGGAGATTGAAAAGTTCAAAGACTCTATGAAGAGGGAATTTGAAATGACAGATTTGGGCAAGCTATCCTACTTCCTAGGAATGGAATTCCTAAGAATACCAGAAGGTATCATCCTACATCAACTCAAATATGCTAAAGAGGTATTGGCCAGATTTGACTTGGCAGAATGTAATTCTGCAGTCAACCCAGCAGAAGGTATTTTGGGTAAAGAGACTGATGAGGTTGGTACTAAGGTGAATGCTACACTATACAGACAAATGATAGGCTCTCTAAGATATACGTGTCACAATGAGATCGAGATATTACATTTTGCCACGGTATGGTGTCTAGGTTTATGAATGAACCTAGGCAAATTCATCTTAATGCTACAAAAAGAATACTAAGGTATATCAAAGGTACACTTAACTTTGGTATTTTCTTTCCTACTAAATCTGAAACTAACAAAGTTATCCTAGAAGGTTTCACTGATTCTGATTGGTGTGGAGATCACATTGACAGAAGAAGTACCTCAGGGTACCTCTTTAAGTTTCAAGGAGCACCAATATCTTGGAGCTCAAAGAAGCAAAGTGTAGTAGCTCTGTCCTCCTGTGAGGCAGAGTACATTGCTGGGTGTGCAGCTGCTACCCAAGCAGCATGGCTAGATTCTCTAATTTCTGAGTTGCAGGTCAATCTAAGTCAACCTCCTATCCTAAGGATTGACAACAAATCTGCTCTAAGTCTGGCAAAGAATCCTAGCTCACACGGAAGGACCAAACACATTCAAGCTAAGTTCCACTACATATGGGAGCAAGTGACAAATGGCAAGTTAAGTGTGGAATATTGTTCTACCAAAGAACAATTGGCTGACTTATTCACTAAGGCTCTCAAAGGAGAAGCCTTTGTGAAACTAAGAAGAGAAATAGGCTTGGTTGCCTTCTAAACTAGGAGGCAATCACTAAAAAGCTATTGCATGGGGCTTGTATCAAGGTGATTTCTATCTAAAGACTAGTACCAGGGGTCTGTCCTGATGATCTAAGTCCTATTTCTCTAGCTTAGTAGTTTAGGTTAAGGTTTCTATTTGTAATTCTTAGCCTAAGTGTTTTGGTATTTGTATTCTGTAATGTAGGGTTTCTATATTATGGGGGGGGGGGTGTTGGGGTTTGTAATATAAAACCCTAACAAGAAAAAATAGCCGTTGGGACTTAAACTAATAACTACCTTATCAAACAATCAATTTTGAAAAAAACAGGTGGTTAGAAGTTTGTTGCAAAGTCCTATCCTAACGGTTTATTCAGTTAGAGGCCGTTAGCTCTACCTAACAACCTCTAACTGACATGTCCGTCACTATGTGCCTAAGTGTATATATAGCACTACAAGAAAATCGCGGGTTTGCCACGGACATTTCCGTGGCAAATGTACAAATTTCCGTGGCAAAACAACATTTGCCACGGACCAAAAATGGTGGCAAAAGCGCTCGTCGCAAATCGTTTGCCACGGACTTTTCCGTGGCAAATTTTTCCGTCGCAAATCCGTGGCAAATTTTTCCGTCGCAAATCCGTGGCAAATTTTTCCGTCGCAAATCCGTGGCAAATTTTTCCGTCGCAAATCCGTGGCAATTCCATCGCAAATTTTTAAAAAATAATTAAAAAAATAAATGGAGCAGTAGTTTCCCACTACTCCAACTTCTTCACAAATTGGGTTATCAAACATTGCAAGTAAAATTTAGTGCTTTATTTAGTTTCTTGGTAGTTGTTGTGAGTAGCAGTATCCACTCTTAACATATTCTACCATACAACATTCTTTTGCATCTCCACAAAATGTAATTTTAAGAATACAATACAATTCCAACGGACAAGACTATGGACGGTATATCAATTGATCAATCATCACTCAGGTGCAAATGCTCACCCTCACTAAACATATATGCTAAGTATTCTATCTAATGAAGAATATTACAATTAATGATGCTATCACACATTATTCAATATAACAAGCGTGATACAACATATCCGCCAAGGAACCAAGACAAGCTTTCCATCCATTGAGGGTAATCGAACCTACAGAGTAACAATATCATGAATAATATGCTCGACACAACAGACCATTTGTCATTAATATGAAACAACAATGTAACCGATTGTTACCGGGAAAATAGTAAGTGCTTAGGTTTCTCCTTCATCCTCATCATAAGCGATCTCTTCATACCCATGCAAACTCTATATATAAATTATAAAAGAAAAAACAATGTAAGCGATTCTGATCGATCTATAATGCACTTATAAATAAAATAATCCAAATAGTCCCAATTATACTGCTGCATAAGATACATGGATGTTTCAACTTCCTCTTGAATGCTACTACCAGTTTTCTGAAATTTTTTATTTTATTATCACCGAATGTTAGAAATAAACACGAAAGTTGTTACCAAAATATTTTCGAACCAAATAAAACTTAAAAACAATTCAAGAAGCACAATCCAATCCATGAACGCATTAGGTAGTAAATTTGAGCATATATGGTCATAATTTTACCTCACACTGAAGGAAACAAGATTCAATGGCTTTTATGTATGTTTCCATGGCAGTAGGAGGAACTGTATAGAAAAGACTTTCCTGAAAATTAAATATACATGTAAATGAGGTAATTGAGGTGAAAAATAAATTAATGTACATAACAAACTAATATCAAAAGTAAACAGTGACTTTGTATGTGTATGTGTGGGTGTAACAAGCGAACAGTTTTCGGTAAAACCATTTGACTACAAAAGGAATATTTTCTCAATAGTGGCTAATTAAACAAATTAATATTCACACAACAATGAAATACTATTACTACATCAACCAAAGTAGCAGCCATTGGCCAATAGACAAGGATAACTTCTTTATGGATAGAATAAAAGATCAAAGAGAATTACCAGTACCATATCAGAGCTTCTCCTCTTGTCCCTGGAAGCTTCATTTGAATTAACTTTCTCACATTCAACTGAACCACCAATGCAGTCATGATCAGGAACATCTTTGTCTACAAGTAGCTCAACTGAATGCCAAAACCGCATGACGGCCTTTGCCATGGTGTGAGACAAAATTTTCATCCCAGTGCTTGTTTTGTTTTTCAAATCTTAACCGAGAAGTAAAAGATGCTTGATGACACGGTTGTGCAAAGCAGCAGCTTGTCTTCAAAGACGCTCCTACAATCACATCATGGTAGGGAAATGATTAATTGAAAAACAAATTACGTGTAAATTAAATAGTATTCTTCACGCCCTTAATTGAGAAAGATCGACAAGGGTTGTGGTACAACAGAGGAGATCACAAGTAGGTCTAGAAAATAAAACACATGCAAAATCGTTTGCCAACCATGCCATTTCCTCTAGGACAAAATCCCAGTGAGACTTTTGGAGGAGCTGTGAGAGGGTAATGTGTGAATAGATAGCTCTACAATCCTCTTCCGCTTGACTGTTTAATATATGACGTCGAGAAATTTATAGTCCGATCAACAAATACCAAATTTACGATTACAATAGTCACTAGAAATGGAAAGAGAAATTAAACACCTCTATATCCAGAGCCTCTTCCAAAATAGAATCTCCATGAGCCTTGTGCGCTAACTTCAAATGGCGCGAAGAACATGGCCGATAGTCGACGCAAGATTAGCAACTTTTTCGGCGAGAACACTTTGAGGAGTGCTGAAATTGACACATCCATAGGAACTTGAAGCCTTTCACACGGTGTCCTCCCGATGAACTGGAATGATCCACCATGACAACACTTCCATCTTTATCACCTTTGGTATGGTATTGTCATTGTGATGCGACCCTCTAATGTTGGAAGAATCCTTTAATTTCCTTGATATCACGATTGCAATACGCCTTACATTTGTGGCAATGCTCAAGACCAGAAAGTAATTGCTTCATAAAGCATTTCACTGTCATAGAGAAAATCTCGAGAGACAATCAGCCTTTCAAGTATGAGTTTTCCTTCAACGTCTTAATATGACCAAGTCTTTCTTCAATCTAGTGTCAGCGATCATTTAAAAACATCAACGCTTCACACGACTCCACCATTACTAAATGTAAAAATCTCCATGAAACAAGTAATAAACCTTATATGATTAAATATTTACATTGCAGCTGCCAGCTGTATAACATGTAAAGTCACCCTCCCTATGTAATGTTCAAACTCTGTTTTCCGTTTAAAGTAGGAGCAAACTAGAAATGAAAAGTTTTCATAACAACCAAATACAGACTTTAGAAAAATTCTTTCCATAAGAGCAGAAAGCAAAAATGTTCCCAATTTAAGTAATAACCTTATTTTCTGGAGATATATATAAAGGAAATTTCAAAGAAATAGCATCGGGTTAAAGATAATTTTCTAAAAAAACATCATAGAGAAACTAGGGACAACATAGAATCATGAAATAAATACAAAACTAAATATGCTTAGAATAGTTCATGGGACCCAAAAACATCACCAAGAAAGGTCTAGGAGCTAGATCAAAGACCTATACAACACTCCACGAAGGAAATTAATGCAAAACAACCGAAAAAACTTTTTGTTTTTAATCCCGATGAAGGCAACAAATCAATAAATCATGACCTCTTTTATGTCCAAATTTGAGCATAACATAAGTATATGCAAAAACACATTAACTAGAAGCAAAAACGACTTAAAATTGTACTAGTACACGAGGTTGGTGAACTTAACACCTTGTCTGCGCAAGCAAGCCCAGCAAGATCATGTTCCATATATTCAAACACCAAGTAAAGACTGCATGACATTCTAGAAGTAACCAAACCTTCAAGCTTTACAACATTAGGGTGATCAAGCTTTCTTAAAACAAGTATCTCTCTTGCCATGAACTTCACGCTCTACGGCTCCAAATTATCAAATCTAACTTTTTCAAAGCCACAATCTTCCCCGTAACAAGGTCTCTAGCCTTATACACATTGCTATACGTCCCTTGCCCAATGTCGAACAACAACAAAGAAAACACCATCGATTCAAGCAGATCCATTTTTTTATTTATTTTAATAAAAAAACAAAAAGAATGAATCGATTTGAAATGGAGTTAAGTAAAGCATCGAAGCACCTTAGCAAGCTTCTCAAACAAATTGGTGCGACGAGGAGTCCAATCGCCGATAAGCGTCGCGCGGCGATCGCCATTAACCAAGACGGCCAACCCGTTGATTCAACGCACACGAGATCCGGCCTAGGTTTTCACGAGTTCAAATCAATTCACAGATTCAAAAGATTCAACATTGGGGATTTAGGGTTTTGGAGGAAAATCAATTTCTCACCCGAAAGCAACAAAAATGGCAAACTCAAGGAGGAGGCGTGGAGAAGAAAGCAATGCTCACGAGAAATTTGGGACGTGGTAGGCGTGGAGAAGAGACGGAAGATGGCGTGAAAGCTTTGTGACTCGCGAGTGGTGCAAGTAGAGATGAGAGAGAAGAGGCGACGGTGGGAGGAGGGAGGAGGACGATGAGAGAAGAGGCGACGGTGGGAGGTGGGAGGTGGGAGGAGGCGACGATGGTGTGGAGGAGCCGGTGAGGTGAGGGTGAGGTGAGGTGAGAATGAGGAATGCGTGAGAACAATATGAGAGGTTAGTAGGGATCGGGGTGTTTTAATTTTATCAATACTTTGCCACGGACTTGCCACGGCATGTCCGTCGCAAATATTGTCCTTTCACATGTCCATGGCAAACCCGTGGCAAACACCAGCGGGAAATTTCGCGCTCACATATTTTGCACTTGCCGTCGCAAATCCGTGGCAAATTACTGACGGAATAAGGTCCGTGGCAACTGCTGGTGGCTAAAACAAGGTTTTCTTGTAGTGTAGATAGTCAAGTGTAAATACAATGTACAGAAAATTTACATATTGTGAATAAAGTTTTACAGTTTCAGTTTACTCTAAGTTCTATTTTCTGATATACTTCCTTTACGTATGTGTTCGCGCTTGTGTAATAGTATAGATTTTCGCAATTATAGTGCAAGTATACACATCGTACAAGTAATAAAGTGGATTAAAGTAAGAGATCGTTCCCACGAGGATTGATAAGCTTTCACAGTTCAAGTTTCAAAACACAAGAGAATCAAGTGACAAATCGACAATAAGAGTTGGTTTTAAAGCAAAAGATTTAAACAAAACAAGAAAATAGAAGTTGGTTGTGAATATGGATGAGAGATGAGTTGAGTTGTTGTATGCAGATAAATCCTTCCTAGCGGACGTCATAACGTTTAGGCGTTATGACGTTCAAATGTTAACTGCGGAGACGTGGCCACGTTTGAACGCTGTTGCAAAAGAGCTATGCTTTTCAGCACAAAACGTCAGAGTTTCAAGTACAAGAAATCCTATGTCTAGGTTCTAAATAGGCCCACTCCTGTATATTAAGTACCCACAGCAATGTTCTATGAACTATTATCCATTCTATGTCTAGACTTAGATAAAGATGCCTAAATGTCTTTAGTGCATTGTTCATTCATATAAATCTTTGATTTCTTTTCATAGACCATGTATGTACCTATGAATCTACCTATTTTAAGAGGCCAACCTCAAAACAAGTTTTGAAAATATTATTACGCAAAGATTTAAAACGGGCAACGCTAACACTTCATAACATTAACTAGAAATTCATTAATAGCAAAACAACAACTCAACTACAAAGTATTTAGTTCATGCTGAGCATCATTACAGAATGAAAAGGATGTGAAATCCTAATACCATACATAATCAGAAAAGAACTCAAGTGCAAAAGATACACCCAAGTACTTCTTAGCATGTACATTTGTATAGGCGTTACAACGTCCAACCTTACTTATGCGAGAAATAAAACTAAGTTGAGAATAGTAAAATATAGAAGTCTGTTTCCGGATCTTCTTTACAAAACTAGTTCTAAGTTAATGGAGGATGGTGGGATGAAGAAGATAAAGTGATTCGAAGTTGGTGGAAGAGATGATGTTCTTGAGAGAGAAATTTGAAAGTGAGCTTAAATAGCCTCCTTGCTTACGCGTCTTGATGTCACTAACCCACCTACCATATCTGTTTCTTCTATTTTTCGACCTTTGTTAATCGCTCTGATACGCTTACGTGCGTCACTCATGGGGAACGAGAAAATCTTCGACTTTTATATCTTTGACTTATCATTGCTTCGCGCCAAAATGAAGATCTTTTCACCCTTTTTCTCGCTACACTTTAGTAGGCGTGGTGTGGGACGTGGTAACGTCAAAGATCGAATTTTCTGCACAAGCACAAAAAGCATCAAAACGCTCTCGAGGGCACCAATTGGTGCCTAAATGCACTGATTCATCACTTCATCTATTTATTTACTAAAGACTCGAAATTACATAAAACTTAATTAAATACTCCTTGTATTACTAGAAAACTTACATGACTTATTCTTTGAATAAGTATAAATAACTCATATAAATATGAGTTATCACACCCCCAAACTTAAGTCATTGCTTGTCCTCAAGCAATCAAGATAACAAAGAAACAAAACATGAAATCAACTACACTAGCTTGAGTTATGCTCTTACTAAATCAATAGATCAAAAATTCATTCTCAAGGGGCTAATTCCTCACACACTCACACACCACTTGCATGATCAAATTCCAGATTCATTAAAGCTCAAAGTGAGTGTGTGATCTCTCTGCATTTAAATCTTCCTCTAGCTAGTTGAGAAACAGTTTTGACTTATGAAAGAGTGGTTTCCCAAATAGTGACAGTAAAACATCTTTCAAAACAAAGAATAGGCTAACATTTTCACATAAGACATAGGGGTTCAGTTTAAGCATGACAAAGGGTCTTAAGTGGGTGCTAGGACTAGATTAGTGCAACTGGATTTATTGACTCACACACGCAAAAGACTGTAACCCCCTCATTACTGAGCAACTCTCTTTATTTTGCTTCCCTTTGGGAGCATTTTTTTTTTTTTTTTTTTTTTTCATATTTGGAGTGCTTCAGCATTTGTTTCAGGGTATTACAGGGAACATAGCACACATGTGGATTTTCCACTTATTTGTAACAACACACTCTTTTTGGTATTTTTGGGGATAGACGTTACAACGTTTATGGGTGGGCGTTGCAATGTCCGAACATACTACACAACACACACGGCAGACGTTATAACGTTACGGGTAGGCGTTACAACGTTGCACTCACACTACACCGCACTTAACCATCCTACGGTCTTTGCACCCGACCTTAGTGCGACTTGATTTACCCCCAAACTTAGCTTCTCATCTGCTATTCTAGGTTTTTAATCAAGTTTTGTTTTCACCAAAGTTCACCAAAACTAGCTTCAAGACAAAATATTCCTTAGCTAACTAGATTCTCTTAAAAAGCAGAGTTTGTGTAGGAGCAACAATCAATTCTTTACATCTAATCATGCATAGGTTACTCACACACACATTTTCACTTATCCTTAGCCCAAAGAGAATTATTTTCATGCTTGATGAGTAAAACGAAGCTACTTTTGCATTTGATTTCATGTCTGAAGACTTAAAACATCAAAACATTGAGATTTCCCCCCATACTTAAAGATGAGCGGTGTCCTCACCGCTCAAAGGGAAACAAACATTTTTTTTTTTTTTTTGTGGGGTTTCTCACCTTTGAGCAGAAAAAAAAATGCTAAAGTTATCATTAAAACTAAAAACTACAACTACTATTGAAATTAAATTTGGGACTTACTTGTTTGATGCACCGCACTTAGCCTTCCGCTTTGTCGGTGGGTACTCTTGCCCCTGCCCTTCTCCTTTCTTCTTCTCCTTTTCTCTTTCTTGGGTTTCACTCCTCCTTGCTCTGGTGGTGGTGGTTGTTGTTGTTTCATCGATTCTTTCTCTTTTGTACTTGCTCCAATACTGCACCAAAGTGGTGCTTGAGGCTTCAAAGCCAATCCTCTTTTTGGCCTCCTCCCACATTCTCATTGCTAGATCGCCAGGTTGACTTGCATTGGCTCGCCAGGTATCACACGGGCTTTTTCCACCTCGGCTCTTTAGACGCCGCCACGCGTCGATGATGATACTCAGTTCCAAAGAATCGCTCCCCGGGCTTGCTTCAACAAGTGCTCGCTAGCTTCGTGTGGCCTCCTCCATTGCTTCTTTGCCTAACCTTTTCCAATGCGACCTCACGTTCATTGATAACTTGCATTTACGCAAGCTTGGCTGCAGACCTCTTTTCAACAGACGTTACAACGCGTCTGCAGCGCTTCTTCAAACAATAGCGGGAGGGCGCTTCGTAAAACAAAGCAGTGGCAACGAATGCACCACTAGTAGCGAGAGCGGCCGCCCTGCAAAGACTTTGACTTTTTCTTTTACCTGGAAGCTCTGCACGAGTGTTGTGGTGGCCGCAACTTCCTCTTTTCTCCGCTCCCTTGAGCTTGATTTGACTCAGCCAGCTATCTGTTGTCTCTTTTCCTTCCAAATGGATTGTATGCCGGTCTGGTTTTGACTCTGGACTTCTTGGGTGGGGAAATGGGTTGGGATTGTGGGTTGCTACGTGATTGTTGGCTCAGGACGTCGCCACGCCCGGCTCTTGGTGCGATGGTTGTTTTTGAGGTTCGGGTTGGGGTGGGGGTGGTTGTGGGATGGTTTGGTCCCGAGCTTTGGATTGTGGAGTATTTGGGGTGTGTGTGTGGTCGTGTGTGGAGGTTCTTGGGGTGAAGGTGGTGGTTGTGGGGATGGTGCTTTGGGGCTAGGTGTTTTGGATTTTTCTTGGTGGCTCTTTGGTTGATTGAATTCTTTGAGGACTCACTTTCACAATCCTTTCACTCGAACTCCCTTTTTCTTCCGGGCTCTCTTCCTCTTCTTCTTCACTAATCACTTCCATGCTTACCTTCTTGGATTCCCTGCATCACATTCGAAATATCATCTAAATCATCGAATTAAAATCTTCCTCACTACTTACCTTCTTTTGTTTCTTTCTTTGGGCTTTGCCTCTTTGGTGGGCTTCTTGCTCGCTTTGCTTTTTCCTTCTTCACACTCTTCTTTGGATTGTAGAGCGGGGGCACTTTATCATCTTCTTCTTCTAGCATCCATTCCGCAATGCAGCTCTACAATTGCTTTCTTCCCTTGGACACACTGGCAAATACCTTCTTTTGCCACTCAAATTGCTCCTTAATAAATTTGGGCGAATTTCGCCTTTCCTCCGGACGTTGCAACGCCCGAGCATCAGCAGAACTAGCAGAAGACCTCTGAGACTTCACCCTAGGTGAAATTTTGTTGAGAAGGGGCCTTGAGGTTGCTCCCTAAGCTCTGAAGCCTCTATCTCCACTCTGCCTCCATGCACGATCGGTTATCAAACAAGGGAAGTACAAATAGCCGCCCTTCCATTTGTTGAGCTCACGATTGATCGACTTCCCAACCTCCACTTTGTCTCCGGACATGATTGCATCAATTACAATCATTCTCTCCTTGTCAACCCATGATGTGTGAGAGGTAGGGATTAAGCGATTGCCTTATGAAATGGAACCAAGTATTGGCTTCATCACAAAGGTATTTCTTCATTATCTTGAACTCGCTCCCATGCTCACCTCTTCTTTCCCAGATAAAGACCTTCAACACATATCCTCTCCTTAATGGCATCCATCTCGGCCAATCCATAGTTCTTCTGTTTGGTCTCCACGACTTTGCCATAGTATCCTAATCCAAAATAGTCATTAATGACCCTTACCCCAAACTTGACTTCTCTCCTCTTACCTTTGAGACGATGGATGGCTCTCCTTGAGCCTCTCCACGATTCCCTTGTAGAAATCATGAACGAGTAGCAATATACTCTTTTCGTGCATAACAAATTTCCGCCATCCCAACGCTGCGACGGTTGCTAAGTAGAAAATTAGGATTGGGGTTTTCTTGATGAAACCCCTTTCGGGGAAGTAGGGCTTTCTTCTTAGATGGGTTTGGTGTTTCAGGATGGGGCTGAGGATGAACTTTAGTCAATCTGCTTTCCTTTCCCGGAGGATTTGGTGGCGGATTGTTTCACTTTAGTCATGGTTTTGTGCGAGAAAATGTTTGGAAGGAAATGGGGATTTACGGAAATTTTAGGTTTTCGGAAGAAGGGATGGGAGAATTTTGTTTCGAGAGAGAAGGAAACTAGAAAGAGATTTCGTGGAGGTGGAATGGTGGTGAGTGGTTAGATTTTTATGGGGAAGAGGTTATGGGAGTTGAGAAATGGAAGAGTGGAGTAATGGAGAAAGTAACAGATTGATTAGACATGTTAAGTGAGGGGAATGACGTCGTGGTCAGTTACCACGTTCGTTTTGCAGAGGGAAATCATTTCTGCCACGTCATCACTTACGCTCTTGACTTAATTTAAACGCGCTTGATCGCGAGACGTGCCCACGCCCGGTAAATACTAAGACGTTACGACGTCTACCATCTTTCACTTTTCTTTCAACACTTATTCCTGCGAA
Source organism: Oxytropis ochrocephala (assembly GCA_020916435.1). NCBI lineage: Eukaryota > Viridiplantae > Streptophyta > Magnoliopsida > Fabales > Fabaceae > Oxytropis > Oxytropis ochrocephala. Next base: position 107,948,417 of record CM037093.1, read on the forward strand.
ACAAAAATTAAAAAGACACAGAAAAATTAAAAAAAATCCTTGGGTTGCCTCCCAAGAGCGCTTGCTTTAAGAGTCTTCAGCCAGACTTTTGTCTCTTTTATTCAGGAATTGTTGAAGGACATTTGAATCTTGTCCCTTTCCACATGTTCTCCATGATATTGTTTCACACGTTGGCCATTAACTTTGAATATGGTGTTTGTCTTTTCATCAAATAAATCCACAGCACCATGAGGATAGATCTTCATTAGTTTGAATGGACCTGACCACCTTGACTTCAACTTTCCTGGAAACAGCTTAAGCCTTGAATTAAATAGCAATACCTGTTGTCCTTCTGCTAGCTCTCTCCTTTGAATTCTTTGATCGTGCCACTTCTTGGTCTTTTCTTTATACATTGCAGAGCTCTCATAGGCATGGTGTCTAAACTCTTCTAGCTCATTCAATTGTAACAATCTTGCCTCACCAGCCTTTGCATGATCCAAATTTATTTGCTTTATTGCCCAATAAGCTTTATGTTGGAGCTCAATTGGCAGGTGACAAGCCTTCCCATAAACTAGCTTGTACGGAGACATGCCCAATGGTGTTTTGTATGCTGTTCTGTAGGCCCAAAGTGCATCATCCAAGTGTAATGACCACTCCTTTTCTGTTGGGACCAACCATCTTCTCAAGTATTTTTTGATCTCCCTGTTGGATATTTCAGCTTAGCCCTTTGGTTTGGGGATGATAAGTCAGAGCAATTCTGTGTTTTACTCCATATTTAGCCGAGGAGGTTCTCAATCAATTTATTGCAAAAATGAGAGCCTTCATCGCGATTATGGCTCTTGGAGTACCAAATCTTGTGAATATATTCTTTTTCAAGAACTTGCTATGATTTGGCTTCATTGTTTGGTAATGCCACTTTGCTTCAACCCATTTTGACACGTAATCCACGACTACGAGAATGTAGAGATTTCCATGGGACATAGGAAATGGTCCCATGAAGTCCATTCCCATACATCAAACAACTCTACTTCCGAATGTTTGTGAGTGGCATCTCTTGCTTGCTTGATATGTTTCTGTTCTTTGGCACTTGTCACATCTCCTAACCATTTCATGTGCATCTCTCGAATAATGTTGGCCAATAGTAGCTTTGATTGTAGGACCTTTGCATTTGCTTTAGTACCTCCAAAATGTCCACCATAAGGTCTTTGAATGACATTGTTGCAAAGACACGGGGGCTTCTTCCTCGCCTAGGCATCTTCTTAGTAATTGATCTGGACACAATTTGTACAGATATGGTTCATCCCAGAAATAATGCTTTATAGTGTGGAAGAACCTCTTCTTCTGCTGATAGTTGAATCCTACAGGCACAATTTTGCTAACAAGGAAGTTAACTATGTCAGCATACCATGGAGCAGTATTATCAGACGTTATGACGTTTGACGAAAGTGTCATGGACGTGGCCACGTCTTCAGCTACTGAGGCTACTAACAATAGTCTCTCATCAGGAAATTTTTCTTGTATATCTTCTTCACCTGTACCTGCATCAACATTCTCAAGCCTAGAAAGATGATCAGCAACTTGGTTCTCCACCCCCTTTTTGTCATGAATTTCCAAGTCAAATTCTTGGAGGAGGAGAACCCATCTAATAAGTCTTGGCTTTGCATCTTTTTTGGAAATTAAGTACTTAATGGCTGAATGATCAGTAAAAACAATAACTTTTGCACCAACTAAGTAAGATCTGAACTTATCAAATGCAAATACAATGACCCAAAAGTTCTTTTTGATCCGTATATAATTCAATTGGGCATCATCTAAGGTTTCTTGGCATAATAAATAGAATGAAAAATTTTTCCATACCTTTGCCCCAATACGACTCCCACGGCATAATCACTTGCATCACACATCAATTCAAATGGCTTGGTCCAACTGGAGTGACTATTATCGGAGTACATTACCAAGGCGATCTTTAGTTTGTTGAAAGCTTCATGACATTGCTCATCATAATTGAAGACGTGGTCACGTTGCAACAACAGATACAAGGGCTTTGAAATCTTTGAGAAATCCTTGATGAATCTTACGTAAAACCCCGCATGTCCTAAGAAACTTCGACTCCTTTGATAGTTGTGGGTGGAGGTAGCTTGTCAATAACATCAATCTTTGCTCTGTCCACCTCTAAACCTTTCTTTGAGATTCTGTGTCCCAACACTATTCCTTCTTGTACCATGAAATGACATTTTTCCCAATTGAGCACGGGTTGGTTTCTTCACACCTTATCAGAACTCCTTCCAAATTATCCAGGCATCCTTTGTACGAATCTCCATAAACTGAGAAATCGTCCATAAAAACTTCCATGGAGTTCTCAATGAAATCAGAAAATAAGGCCATCATGCACCTCTGAAATGTTGCAGGAGCATTACACGCGCCCAAATGGCATCCTACCAAAGCAAAGGTACCATAGGGACAAGTGAATGTTGTCTTCTCTTGATCTTGAGTGCTATGGCTATCTGGTTGTAACTGAATAACCATCAAGGAAGCGAGAGAAATCTTTCCCCTGCGAGCACATCTAGCATTTGATCAATGAATGGAAGAGGGAAATGATCCTTCTTAGTTGCTTTGTTTAACTTTCTGTAATCCATGCATATCCTCCAACCTGTTACTGTCCTTGTTGGAATTAGCTCATCTTTTTCATTTTGTATTACAGTAACCCCTCCTTTCTTGGGTACACACTGAACTGGACTTACCCAGGCGCTATCACTGATAGGGTAGATGATTCCTGCATCCAACCATTTGATGATTTCTTTCTTCACCACCTCCTTCATTATGGGGTTCAATCTCCTCTGCCCTTCAATGCTATTCTTGGCATTCTCCTCCAAGACTATTCTATGCATGCAGATTGTGGGACTGATACCTTTGATGTCTGCCATTTGCCAACCAATTGCCTTTTTATGTCTCTTCAGGGTAGTAATGAGATCATCTTCCTGCTCTTGAGTGAGCTTGGAAGAAATTATCACTGGTAGAGAATCATTTTCCCCTAAGAAGACATACTTCAAATGATCAGGTAACACCTTTAGCTCTAAGGTGGGTGGCTCTTTAATGGAGGGCACATTCTTCTTCAGATTTGACTCCTCTTGCCCTAAAGATTCATACCTCTTTGTCCATGACTTTGGTGCGGGGGCTCGGGCGTGGCCACGTCGCGCAATGCAGACGTTACAACGTCTAGAGGAACAACTTCTTCTCGCTAACAATTCTTGTATTTCATTATTCCCGAAGCTTCTCCGGATGATTATTGTCCTTGTTGAAGCGCTTTTGGACCATATGATCAATGGCAACCACATACGAACACTCCTGCGTATTTGGTTACGGATACTTAAGTGCATTGAGGACGTTGAACTTGACTTCTTGGTCATTGACTCTCATGATTAATTCTCCTTTCTGCACATCAATGATTGTCCTTCCAGTAGCTAAGAATGGTCTCCCGGAATGATGGGAACTTCTTTATCTACATCAAAATCCAAAATAACAAAATCCACTTTGGAAACACAAACTTGTCAACTTTAATCAAAACATCTTCTAATATGCCTTCAGGATAAACTCTGCTTTTATCAGCTAAAGTTAAGCTTAAAGAAGTAGGCCTGGCAGTCCCTATACCAAGTTTGTCATAAATGGACTTGGGCATCAAGTTGATACTTGCTCCCAAGTCACATAATGCTTTTCCAATGTAAAAATCTCCAATGGAGCATGGTATAGTAAAGGCGCGGGATCCTTGAGTTTTCTAGGGAGTTTATTCTCGCATAATTAAGCTACATTCTTGATTAAAGCAACAGATTTCAAACTCCCTAGCCTTCTCCTTTTGGTGATGATGTCTTTCAAGAACTTGGCATAATTTGGCATCTGTGTAAAGCATCAACCAAAGGAAGGTTGATGTGTAAATCGCTTTAACATTTCCATGAATTTCTTCGAATCTGTTTTATCTTCATGAGCCTTCTTCAATCTTTGAGGGTATGGTGGAGGAGGATACTCGTGTACAAGCACGAGTGCGATCTTGATTCTGGTTCAAAATTAGACGTTGTAACGTCTGGAATATCCTTCTCACCACTTGTGCTTGCTTCTTTCCCTTTCTTTTTCTCTTTCTCTCGGTACTTCTTTTGCTTCTCCTGTAATTCTTTTTCCACAGTGCATAGTTGGTTCAGGATATTCAGTACCACTTCTTAAAGAAATTGCATTTACGACCATTTACCCCATTATTACCATTGGGGTTGATGATGATGGTTTTGTTGTAGAAGGAAGAGATCCATTCTCGCTTTGAGAGTGAAATTTGCATTTATCTGTCCAATTTGATTTTTCGAGTTTTGATTGAAGACTCATGGGTTTGCAAAGTAGTCTTACAATCACTTATGAAGCTTTTCATCATGGCCTCCAAGTTGGTATTGTTGTTGTTCGCACATCCGCCTCTGTTGTTGAGGAGGAATCCTGGAGGTATTGCGCAGAGCGATATTGCTTTGGCATTCAATGCATTCTTTGTTTCTCCAAGTGAAATTTGGATGATTTCTCGATTTGAATTGTAGGAATTGGAATAGGGACCATTTCCTTTGTTACGAGAGACAAAGTTTCTGATTGAGGTTGTAGAGGCACTCCTCATACACATGCCCTTCCTCACAATAAACACACACTATTCCACGGTGGGTAGGTTCAAGCTCACGCCGCAACGGTGTGCTTCTCGACGCGTGGCCACGTTTGAAGTACTCAGAGTTTTGATCATGTTGGTCAGGGTAGCCACTTGAGCAGAAAGAGCAGTGACTTCACTTATCTCATGAACACCTGCCTTCTTCCCAGGAGTAAATCTATCTGATGGCCAATGAGAGTTGTGGGTGGCTATTTCATCAATGAGCTTGCATGCCTCAGAAAAGGACATGTTAAGAATGACACCACCTGATGAAGCATCAAGTATCAATCTTGTGGGCTGATCTAGGCCATTATAAAACGTTTCCATTTGGATCACCACAGGAATGCCATGGTGAGGGCACATTCTTAGTAATTCCTTCCACCTCTCCCGAGCTTCAAATAATGATTCCCCTCCCTTTGTTTGAAGGAAGTGATATCATTTCTTAGCTTAGCATTTTTGTTGGGAGGAAGTATTTGGCAAGAAACTTCTCGGCTAGCTCATCCCAGTGTGAATGGAATTGGGCTCAAGGAGTTTAGCCAATTTTTAGCCTTATCCTTGAGTGAGTATGGGAAGAGCTTCAATCTAAAGGCATCCTCCGAGACTCGGGAATGATAAAGTTCTTTGCACACATCCGTAAATTGTCTCGGTGAGAATATGGATCTTCTTGAGGAAACCTCCAAATTGACTGCGATGCGCAACATTTGGAACATCATTGGTTTGAACTCAAAGTGACCAGTATGAAGGGTTGGTCTAGCAATGCCCGTTTGTAGATGAGCGAGGGTTAAGCACAAAGATAGTCACGCATAGGCCTATCCTCGTCATTGACCATGTCTTGTGGTCTGCATTGATGAGTTCTTTGCCTTTAGTGCTTTGTTCATCATCAACAACTATTGTTTCGTATGAGTTTGTGGCCCAAGACCTTGTCCTCGACTCCTCTTGGTGTATGTCCACCTCTAGAACCGGTGTTATGCTCGGACATGGTTGGGTGTTGCTCTTGTTGTTCTTTGCGCTTCTTCTTATCCTTTGTTGTCTCCTCGGTTGCCTAAAAGTTCTTTTGGTTACGGATCAAACTCGAGTTTGAGAATCACTACTTGGTTCGATTGAACTAGAGCTTGAGTCGGAACTAAGCATACGCTGTAACGCGTTTACTGTTCAAACACGAAGCGACAAACAACACACGGTAAAATCCTTTCAACTTGTGCTTTAATACTTTTGAGCAATAAAAGTTTTACAATCCCAAACAACGGCGCCAAAAACTTGTTCGCGCTTGTGTAATAGTATAGATTTTCGCAATTATAGTGCAAGTATACACATCGTACAAGTAATAAAGTGGATTAAAGTAAGAGATCGTTCCACGAGGATTGATAAGCTTTCACAGTTCAAGTTTCAAAACACAAGAGAATCAAGTGACAAATCGACAATAAGAGTTGGTTTTAAAGCAAAAGATTTAAACAAAACAAGAAAATAGAAGTTGGTTGTGAATATGGATGAGAGATGAGTTGAGTTGTTGTATGCGAGATAAATCCTTCCTAGCGGGCGTCATAACGTTTAGGCGTTATGACGTTCAAATGTTAACTGCGTGCAGACGTGGCCACGTTTGAACATTTGTTGCAAAAGAGCTATGCTTTTCAAAGACAAAAGCGTCGAGTTTCAAGTACAAGAAATCCTATGTCTAGGTTCTAAATAGGCCCACTCCTCGTATATTAAGTACCCACAAAGAATGTTCTATGAACTATTATCCACTCTATGTCTAGACTTAGATAAAGATGCCTAAATGTCTTTAGTGCATTGTTCATTCATATAAATCTTTGATTTCTTTTCATAGACCATGTCTGTATTCTATGAATCTACCTATTTTAAGAGGCCAACCTCAAAACAAGTTTTGAAAATATTATTACGCAAAGATTTAAAGCGGCAACGCTAACACTTCATAACATTAACTAGAAATTCATTAATAGCAAAACAACAACTCAACTACAAAGTATTTAGTTCATCTTTGAGCATCATTACTGAGAATGAAAAGGATGTGAAATCCTAATACCATACATAACCGTAAAAGAACTCAAGTGCAAAAGATACACCCAAGTACTTCTTAGCATGTACATTTGTATAGACGTTACAACGTCTGAACCTTACACTTATGCGAGAAATAAAACTAAGTTCAGAATAGTAAAATATAGAAGTCCTGTTTCCGGATCTTCTTTACAAAACTAGTTCTAAGTTAATGGAGGATGGTGGGATGAAGAAGATAAAGTGATTACGAAGTTGGTGGAAGAGATGATGTTCTTGAGAGAGAAATTTGAGTGAGCTTTAAATAGCCTCCTTGCTTACGCGTCTTGATGTCACTAACCCACCTACCATATCTGTTTCTTCTATTTTTCCGACCTTTGTTCGAGCTACGATGCTTACGTGGCGTCACTCACGGGGAACAGAAAATCTTCCGACTTTTATATCTTTGACTTATCATTGCTTCGCGCGCCAAAATGAAGATCTTTTCACCCTTTTTCTCGCTACACTTTAGTAGGCGTGGTGTGGGACATGGTAACGTTAAAGATCGAATTTCTGCACAAGCACAAAAAGCATCAAAAAGCGCTCTCGAGGCACCAATTGGTGCCTAAATGCACTGATTCATCACTTCATCTATTTATTTACTAAAGACTCGAAATTACATAAAACTTAATTAAATACTCCTTGTATTACTAGAAAACTTACATGACTTATTCTTTGAATAAGTATAAATAACTCATATAAATATGAGTTATCAGTATGCTCCAATTCTTTACGGTTGCTATCAAGAGTGCAGGTTACGCTAGTGCATTCAAAGGTGTGAATGTACCTTGCAACAACAAGAGAAATCGGTTAGTAATTAGGTTTTTCGATGTTGAAAACAAAAGAAAGAAAAGAAATGAAGGAGAGTATTACCATTGGATACTCACGAAAAGGTTTCGGGTAAAGATTCGGTGTAGTGTTCATCTCAAGAACACAGTCATAGGTGCATGCAACAAAACAGATACAAGAGAATATTAGGGTTTGCAAGATCGCGAAGGTGAGAAGTCAGAACGAAGGTCTCAGCTCAAGCTTCAGAACAAAAACCACCGAGGGTTTTGTTCATCATCAGCAAAGGTCATCATTGACGGTGAAACCAGAGAGAACGACCGCTTCAATCACCGGCAACCACCGGCGAGAGCAGTAGCGCTCTAGGGTTTCAGAGAGAGAGAGAGAGGCCGGAGAAACAAGAAGAGAGAAGAGGGTTCTTGCATTTCTGAGCGAGAGAAAGAGTGATAGAAAGAATAAGTATATCGGGTCAAACAAGATCCGCGCTTCATTGTTTGGGTCGGGTCCTGGGCGCGCAAGACCCACCAAACAATTTTGTTTGGCAGCACTTCAAAGCATCACTGGGTTGGGCCATCAGAAGCTGGGCTTCCAATTGTTGCACCTCCCCTCAAGTGCTAATACAGGTCCTGCAAGTAAACAAGCAAAAATTAAAAAAAAATCCAATAGTAAAGTTGTAAATTTAGTTTAAAAATTGCGAGACTATTTTAAGTAGAATGAACATGATTCTTATGTGTACAAATGTAATTTAGTATTATAACATATTGTAGTATAAAATATATGACATATAATTGAACTCATTTTTTCAACCGGCGTTTTCCCGTACACCATATGAGTAAGGAATATAAGTTTATTCTTTTCCTGTGCATACACGTCAAAGTAATATAAATACACTCATAGATGTCTATTCTTTTTTTATATATACACATATATAACACACTTATTAGTAAATGAATATATATATATATATATATATATATATATATATATATATATATATATATATATATATATATATATATATATATATATATATATATATAATTTTTCAAAATGCTGGTATGGAATATTTCCCCGTGCAAGGCACGGTCGGTATACTAGTTTTATTATATATATCTAAGAAAATTTATAATCATAAGTAAAATCTATGTGTGGGAAAGAAATTTCCCGAGAATATATAAATATGTGTACAATTACCTATATTTGATTTTCAGTTTTACAATAAATTTTTATAAATGTTATAAATGTACATGTCAAATTTTTTTTATAAATGTTTGCTACACATATAATTAGTTACTTAAAACAAACGCTTCTTCCTAAGTAGTTTTTTTTCCTAAGTAGTTATGTAGGTGAACCTGCACATATATATTTGAGTTGTCCTTAATTATCTTTATTTTAGCACAATTCTCTCTGGATCTCTCTTTACAATGAAAATCGTTTTTTCAACTTAATTTCTGTTTTCTATTTTCATGCATGGCTAATTATAGAGGAGGGAAAAATATTATATATTAATGCATGCATATTCCAAGGCAAAAACCAAGTCGTTTTTGATTATGATCGACTTCATCATATAATTTCCATCAAATAAAAGGAAAATGGCCATGCAAAAGACAATGTTGGTTCTATTCCTTTCTACTCTTCTGATTTGCTCAGTTTTTGGCCAGAATGATGATGAAGCCCCAGATCCAGATTTATCAAATATGAGGCACTTAGTCGTAATAATAATCCTGGATGTAGCCCAAAGCATCCCAAACTCTGCACAAAGATGATAATGAACCCATATACTTCAAGAAATGTAGTAGCGCAAGCGCCCAAACGTTTATAAAAGATTTGGTTTCAAACATGTGTGACCTCTTTGTCTTGCTGCTGTCTCGCTTCTCCTTATAGTTGTTCATTCTTAAAAATACTAGTGTTGCCTTGGAGCTGGGATACTTTTTAGATCAGATTACAACTTTATTTCATCTCATGCTCATTATAAATTAGCTTACGTAAGGAATCTTAGAATGTGGTTAAGGCCTAACTCAACCCCACAAAAACCGACTTGTAAGGTGAGGGTTACCTCTTCATTATAAACTCTCTTGAGACCTTATCACTAGTCAATGTGGGACTTGGGATTTTCCCTAATAAAGAAACAAACAAATAAGATATAGCTTACTCCTAAACAAGAATGTCCTTATATTGATGTTTTTCATACCGCCCCTCCTTGTATCGACATAAATAACTTTCCTACAAAAAAAAGTTCCCGTAACATTTTATAAGTAGTAAAATTTGGAAATGGATTCTCTGAATTCAAAGTTTCCTAAATTTCCTACATTTAGACAAATTTAGAGGTTTTTTATTTTTATTTTTTATTATTTTTTGTCTTTTCAACGCCTAATATCCCTCTCCCTAAAACATCTCTCTCTTGCCCTATGCTGTAATTTTGCCTTACTGCAGGGACTACAGTGATTCTCAACAGCAGAGAATCACGGTCCTCCGTCATTTATATATGAATATGAATATTTCACAAACTTTGAGAATTATTTATTATTTTCACAACTAAGTAGAAGAGAGGATGAATGTTTAATAATGGATAATCCTTTCTAACATGTTACACATGGTCATTGCAAATCTATTCAATGTCATCAAATCAAAGTGTAATTAAATCGTAAAATTGTATGACTCTACAATCAGAATCGTCAGTGAAATCATTGATCGACCTGACCCAGTTGTTTTAACCATTTTTTTTTCATCATTTTTAAACCCTACATTGCAGACCCTATATCTATCTGACTATCTCTCACGCAATCTTAGCTACTCTTCTCTCCTATTTTCTTTGTGAACTCGGTTTGTTCTGATAGGATCTTGCAATCTTGGTTTCGATCTTACATGTTACAATCTTGCTACCCCCCTTCAATTCTGGATAATTACTTGGGTGTTATGAGACACTGAAGAATTGTTGCACCGATAACCAAGAGGGACATCATCAAACAATATAAAGGAAATGATATGGGTTATAGTATTTATTAAGTTTTTTGACACTTTTATTCATGGTTTTGGATACTAAAATATTTCTAAAAACATGCATATTATTTCCTAGGTTTTTTTCGCACCCCTCCTTGTCTATCCCACCCCATAATTACGCATAAGCGGACGAAAATGCCCTTGAAAACTTACAAAAATCAGATTTCACAAATCAGATTTCATAATTTCGAAAAAAGTAAGTAAATACGGAGAGAGATTTTCGGAATTACCTGTAATTTCGGAATTACTTGTAATTCCGAAAATTATAATTTTTTTTTCAATTATTAATATTTTTTATTTACATTTTTTTAACAAAGGGAGTAGTAGACGACTGATGTAAGTGTAAGCGAGCAGTCTTCGGAGCGAAGACCGCGGTGCGACGACACATGATGGGAGGAGGCCAAGAAGAGCGATGACTCTTCTCCGGACACTCTACGAGAGGCTCGAGAGTGCTGGACATGCCACGAGCGTTAGAGGCGCAGAGAGAGCGCCGCGCAGAGTGATAGAGATGGTTGAGCACGAGCCTCGGCCCTGTGATGAGCAGCCCTACCGTGACCACCCAGATTATGAGTACCATATGCGGCACCAACAGGAGCACCCAGAGATGTATCATGACATTCTTGCTCACGGTTGGGAGGCTTGGGAGGAGCAGGAGGATGAGGGTCAGCATCAGGAGGATGAGGAGGTTCAGCAGGAGGAGGAGGTTCAGCCTGCCCCAGCTGTGGATCACCCACCATTATTGTTACACTGGGATACGCACTGCGCGTCCTGGATAGATAGAGGCGAGGTAATATTTTAATTCTTTATTTTAATTTTACTTAACAACAATTAATTACTTATTTTTAATAACATATTGTTTAATTTTAATTTTTTCAGCCTCGGAAACTAAAGGTTGTATTTCACGGCCAGAAGTTTCCTAACAACAATTAATTACTTATTTTTAATAACCTATTGTTTAATTTTAATTTTACTTAACAACAATTAATTACTTATTTTTAATAACATATGGTGAGTGTACAATTAACAATTAATACTGGAAATGGTAAGTACTGCGTGAGTAGCAACTACTGAGAAACGATACAATAGTGAAGTTCGTGAGAGAGAGAGAGAGAGAGAGAGAGAGAGAGAGAGAGAGAGAGAGAGAGAGAGAGAGAGAGAGAGAGAGAGAGAGAGAGAGAGAGAGAGAGAGAGAGAGAGAGAGAGAGAGAGGGTTCGAACCCCGTACGCCTACGTTTTTCCACCAACAATGTCTCTTTCACTCAATCAATGTGAGCTACCCTTCTGGGACAAGAAATAAAGCGAGCACAATCAGAACACAAGATTTTAACGTGGAAAACTCTAAAACCAGAGAAAAATCATGAACCGTTGTCTAATGACATGCAGGGAATAACACTATGTGTAAAATTTTACAAAGCATAGACCTCTCTCAAACACCCCATGGCCCCAGTACACTCACACCCTCCAAAGAAAATATTTAATTACATCTCACAACACTCTAAAACAAAAGTATAAGAGAAAAAACAAAGTCAAATACAACTTAAGGTATTTCGACTGGTGCGCCCTTTCTTCATTCTGTTGCTCACCCTTCTTGCGTGACCTCCCTCAGCTGCATTTGCCGCCTCAACATCCATTACATTACCCTCCTTTTCAAAAACAATCTTGTCCTCAAGATTGAGATTTGGGTAGTTTGTCATCATCTCTTGAACATTCTCCCACGTTGCTTCTTCTTTGGAGACATTCTGCCACTTAACTAGCACCTGTTCCACCTGAGTAGCACCCTTCAACATAGTACGATGCTTCAGAACATATTCAGGTTCCAACACAGGTCCTTGCTCTACTGTTGTCAAGGGTAATGGTATATATGCTTCACCAGCAACTCCTTTGAAGGCTTTCAGTTGTGAAATATGAAACACCATATGGATCTTTGCATACTCAGGCAGTGACAATTTGTATGCAACTTGTCCCACCTTAGCTATAATAGGAAAAGGACCAAAGTATCTCAATCCAAGTTTGTGGTTCTTTCTCAATGCTACAGAACTCTGTCTGTAGGGCTATAGCTTAACCAAAACCTATTCTCCCACCTCAAACACAACATCAGATCGTTTCTTGTCAGCCTGAGACTTCATTCTCTGTTGAGCTCTCTGTAGGTGACAACTCTATTTTATATAGAGTTATTTGTGCATTTAAACTTAGATAATTGCTTACTTTCAAGTGTAATATGTGTTAAATATAGTAGTATGAATAAGATAACAACATTTATGATTTAAGATGAATAACATTCATGACTTAAGCATTTTGCATGTATATTGGTATGTTTGATGTGTTTGTTCAGAGCATCTGCAGTTAGTGCTTCTGCACCAGGAAAACAACAAGTGTTTACAGACTAGAAGAAAGTGTGTGCGCAGTGCAACTACACTTAGTGCTCCCTGCACCTTCCTACACCAAGACAAATTGAGCGACATTGGAAGCACCTCAAATTTCAACAAAGCTTTATCACCTCTATGACATCATGCTTAGTCATGGATCACATGGAGACACATGCCCACTTGCAAAAGGAGGTGCCTACCATAGCCCACAATAGAAGACCACTTTTTCATGGGACACTTGGCCATCCATAATTGGACCTCCCCATGTGATTAAGTGTGAATACCAACTTGCTTTATGGGAAGGTCTGAAAAGTAACCATAGTTAACTCATATTAGTTAACTTTGTCTCCAAGCAAACCCTCTCATGAAGGAAAGCTCAAAGCCTATATCAAAACCTTCACTCTTCATTTGGAAAATCATCTCTCATATCATCTCATACACTTCAATTTACATTTCATAAATGTAGTTTTAGTTAGTTTTAGATTGTAAGAAGGTAATGGATGAATTGACAACTTCTTCCTTCACTTCTACATAGAGGTAGCTTAGTGCAGTGGAGTAGTGCACCTGCATCACTTGGCAATTTCATGCAAAGGAAACTCCAACCGTGTAACTTCTATCTTATTGTTTATTTTTGTTATTTCAATTATATGAATATGACCTGTTCTATTTATATAAGCCTTGTTATGTCTAGCATGAACTAAACTCTTTTGGTTGAGATGTTCTAAAATTATAATGATCTTTTAAGTAAGTTATTGTGTTCATATGTGATGTTTTCATTTTATTTCTTGCATGATAACTCTTTCATATTCATCTTTAGAATTGGCCAACTAAAAGTGAATGCAAATCATAAATACAGACATAGTTTATGATTAGAACTCAAGAACTAATAAAGATAAGTGTTTAATAAAGGAAACTTTGTTAACTCCATGCTAAAACCTAGACATAGATAGGATAGCATAATCCTTAGGATGATATAGTGGATACTTCAAATACAAGAGTGAACTTATTTAGCATCTTAGACAAGAATTGTAAGAAGGCGAGAAATGAATTGACAACTTCTATCTTTACTTCAAGACAATGTTTTAAGAGCTTGTAATGAAACTCTGAAGAAAGTGACTGAAAGGCACATACTGATGCAGCTGCATCCAGTGCACCTGCACCACATAAAACACAAAACTCTTGAAAGTGACTTATTTGGTTAAGACATCTCAACTATTATTCTCCACTGACTTCATTTATCTTTTACTTGCTTGTTTATTTTCTGTTTGTTTATATTCTTGCACTTTCACCATATATTGTTTATTGGTTACCTTTCACTAGTAGTGAACTATTTAATTTAAACTTGTAAATTAATTCAATCCTCGTGGGAACGATCTCTACTTTCACTCTATTACTTCTTACGATTGTGTATACTTGCACATTTGTGTGTATATCAAGTGCACCAGCAGGTTGAATTTTAGTTGTTGTAGAATTTGATCTCTCTGAATCAACTGCTGCTGCAAATCCACATTATCATTAGGATCACTCTCATATCTGAGTATCATTGGAGGATCTTTCTCATAGAGAGCCTTGAAGGGTATCATACCAATACTAGTATGGAATGAGGAATTGTACCAAAATTTTGCCCATGTCAGTGCCTTTGCCCATGTCAGTGCCTTTGCCCAAGATTTAGGATTATCAAAAAAGAAGCAACGTAGATACATCTCCAAGCATTTGTTCACAGCTTCAGATTGACCACCAGTCTGTGGATGGTATGAAGAACTCATTGACAGTGTAGTGCCCTGCAATGCAAACAGCTGCTGCCAGAATTTGCTCGTGAAAACTTTGTCTCTATCAGAAATAATTGACTTTGGCAAACCATGTAGCTTCACCACATTGTTCATGAAAGCCTCAGCCACAATCTTACTAGTATACTCAGTCTTTAAAGGCATAAAGTGAGCATACTTAGTGAGTCTGTCCACTACTAACATTATCACAGTGAACCCAAATGATAGAGGCAACCCTCTTATGAAATCCATTGTCACATCCTCCAATACTTGGCTCGGAATTGGCAATGGTGGAAGTAATCCAGCAGGTAATGTGTTAAGGTGTTTGGCTTGTTGGCAGATCACACATTCTTCAATGAATTTCTGGATATCTTTCTTCATATTGGGCCAATAAAATTGAGCAGAGATACGGGCCACGGTCCTTGTGATACCAACATGTCCCCCAACTGGAGATGAATGATACTCAATAAGTATTTGCTGCCTCAATGTACTTTCTGCAGGAATCAAAGCCTTTGTTTCCAATACAAAAATCCATCTCTCACCGAATAATAGTTATCAGTCACAGAGTTAGTCTCACATTGTTGCATAATTTGTTTTAAATGATCATTGGCAGCAAATTCATTCTTCAGTTGTTGCAACAATGAATTTTCAGCAGCAGACCAAGACAAGGACATTACCTGAGACAAGGCATCAGCAGCCTGATTATCTTTACATGGCTTGTATTCAATATGGCAGTCATATCCCACAAATTTGTGCAACCATGCTTGTTGCTCCGGAGTTTAAAGATTGATCTAATAAGCTCTTCAAGCTTTTTTGATCTGTTCTCAGAATGAACTGGTGCCCCAGTAAGTAGTGCCTGTATTTAGCCAGTGCAGCAGTGATGGCATAAAATTCACGAGCATATGCAGGCTGGAGCTGCATTCTGGGTGGCAATTTCTTGGAGAAAAAGGCAATTGATGCCCACCTTGACTTAGTACAACACCAATTCCAATACCAGATGCATCTGTCTCTAATACAAATGGTTGTGTGAAGTCATGCAAAACAAGAACTGTTGCAGTTGTAAGAGCCTGCTTTAATTTGTTGAAGGCCATAGCTGTGTCATCAGTCCAAACAAAAGCATCCTTCTTCAACAAGTTTGTCAAGGAGCCTGCTTTGGTTGCATATGACTTGATGAATCTCCTATAATATCCTGTCAAGCCTAAGAATCCTCTAAGTTGTTTCAAGTTTTGTGGAGTAGGCCACTCCATCACAGCAGTAACTTTAGTTTAGCCACGCCCCAAATATTCCACCTCAGTCAAGCCAAATGAACATTTAGATAACTTAGCAAACAATACATTTTGACTAAGCATATTAAAGACTAGTTCTACATGCTCTAGATGAGTATGTGTAGCGACCGAAAAATCCGGGAAAGGATTCTTCGAAAGGTTCTTAGGAAGCCGCCACCAAATTCTAGTTTAAGGGCAAATTCGGAAAATCCCTTTAGGTTTTTAAGATAAGGCTTTGTTAGGGTTCGGGAGTCATTATGTGTGGGGAAGGTATTAGCACCCCACGACATCCTGTTGTCTAATTAATTTAAGATTTATTTAGTACTTACCCTTTTATTTGTAGAAAAAAAGACTTATTTAGGTTTTTGGTTTTTTAGTGCTTGACAAGGGTTGAATCTTGCTCCTACGTACCTCCAGATGCAATGGAGGAATCAAAGCCACGTAGTTCTTCCTGAAAATGTTTGTGGGTTGGTGTTTTTTAGTGTAGGGGCCCTAGGATTCCTTGAACTGTACAGCTCACTGATTCCTAGGACGCTGATTAACCCGATTGTACAACCGACTTAGTCCCCTACTTTTTGAAAATAATTTTAGAGTTTTTGGAAGAAAGTGGTTTGGTGTGAGGTGGGTTGATTTTAGAATAGGTATTCTAGAACTCCTGAACTGTACAACCCATTAGTTCTAGAACGCTGACTAACCCGGTTGTACAGCCGACTTAATCCCCTATATATTTTTTTTAGGAAAAATGGTTTGTTCATATTTATTAAGTTTTCAGGGTTACTGAACTGTACAGCTCATTGGCCCTAAAGTAATGACTAACCCGGTTGTACAACCGACTAAGCCGTTTATCTTTAGAAAAATAATTTATTCGTATTTATTAAGTTTTCGTGGTTCTTGAATCATGCATACTCATTGACTTAAAATAATGACTAACAGGTTGTACAACAACCGACTTAGCCGCTTATTTTAATTTCGCGAGAAAAATTATTTGCGTTTGAGTTGGAAAAGAATTAAAAAGAGAAACAGGGGTGCAGATTGTAAAATTGGGGTTTATTAATAGCAGGGGTGTTGTATAATTAATTGGAGGTGCAAAAGGAAAGCCCGGTTCAGATAGGAGGCCCCAAGATGATAAACCGGGCTTAAGTGGGGAGAGTGTGCGCGTGAATTGAAGGGGTGTAATTAGTATTCGAATAATTAAAAAAATAAAAATAAAAACGTCATATATCAACCTAAACCTACCCGAGAACCCCAATCCAAAACCCATTCCTTCTTCACACTGCCGCGGCGCTGCGCAGCCCCAAGAGAGAGAGAGAGAAGTCCGGCGGAAAATCCGCCCTGTTTCACGGTGAGCTCGTCGGTTTCCTGGGGAGTGAGAGAGCGAGACAGTGAGAGGGGAAAAGGAGCGGTCTTGATGGTGGGTGATGATGGAGGTGGCGCCGGACGCCACTCTTCGCCGGCGAGGGTGCGGTTGAGGATGATAATTTCTAACAGGTTCGTTTTCCTCCCGTTTCTCACTCTGTCCTTCAACCTTCGTTCTCCTCTTCTCCTATTTTGTTTTTTTTTTGGTCACTGAAAAAAAGGTTGTTGTTTTTTTGGGATTTGTGTTTTTCTTGGGCGAGGGTGGCGATTTTGTGTGGTGGCTTCTTTGGGTTTGAGGAAGGTTCGGTGGTGGCTTGTTGGTCTTGAAGGAAGGTTCGGTTCTGGGGGAGATAGAGGCAGTGGGTGTTGGTGAGGCTCACGAATGGTGGTGAGGTTTGGAGGGTAGCTGATGATGTTCTTGATTACATTTTGATTTCAATGCTATCCTAAGATTCTTACTGTTATCATTCCTGATCTGAGATTTTAATTTCTCTGTAATGTTAATGTATCTGTATTCATACTTGTAACGAACTAATATAATTCAACAATCACAGAGATTGCTTAGTTTTCAAAGATCATTGTAGCCATACAAGTTCTGTTATTACCACGTTTTTCTCCTTATTCTCACTTTGGTTATGTACATATATTGCTAAATGATGCTTTACCAGATGATGGCAAAAATCCAAAACAACATGTTTGAGTCTATACTAACGAGTTAAGAGAGAAACATAACTAGAGTATGTATTTACTGTTATAAAAAAAGTGACCAACCTAGGTTCCAGATTAGCTTTCCTTCTTGCTGCCGAAAGCTTGTTCTCTTGGTCTACTCCTTTAATCCGCTGCGGCTTAACCGGTTGCTACTGCTTTGTTCTTTAGATCTCAAAAAGGTTTCAGAACCGTGTTTCGCGGATTAGGGTTCCGATGTGAAACTCTAATCCTATTTTGGGTGATTTTAGCAGTAGTTTTCTGCCTTGGTTTCTGTGTGTTTTAGACTCTAGGCTAGCCGCTTATTTATAGGTAGAAATTAGGTTTTAGCATTAATGTCTATTTTTGGGCTTTTGCAGATCTGATAATGTGGGCCTGCTGAGTAGTCTTGGAGAGCAAGAACAGACCCCAGAGATTACTGATGCCGCTCCTTTTATTTAATTTTCGTTTTTTTATTTTTTGTATTTTTTTATTATCTATTTTTTTGTATTTTAGAGATTTGAACATTTTGGACACTCATAAATTGTAATAAAAATTAAATTAGCTTTTTTTTTTACACTTTTGGACTATATATTAATAAATTAAACAACTAAAACAACAAAAAAGGAAGACGGACAAAATTGGGGTATAACAGTATGCCAAGAGGGACTAAAAATGAGAATATCATCAAAGAAAACTAGTACACACCTTCGTAGCAGTGGCTGAAATATTTGATTCATCAACCTTTGAAATGTGGCAGGGGCATTGATTAGCCCAAATGGCATGACTAATCACTCATAGTGGCCTTGATGAGTCATAAAGGCCGTCTTGTGCCTGTCTTCTGGTTTGAACAGAATTTGATGATAACCAGGGCGCAAATCAAGCTTGGAAAAGTACTTTGCTCCATGTAAATTTACCAGCAACCTCAGAATTCAAACAAACAGGAGTTAGCTTGATCCTCTCAAATATAGCAGGAGGTATGTTAGTATACAAACGGTTGAAGTTCCATTGACCATTAGAATAGACATCTTTCACCCTCAGAGCAGTATCGTGGATATCCACATAGAAAACCTGTTCAGTAAGTATTCCAACCTCATACCAGTTTGAAAACCAAAAGGAGGACCTCCCATCCCCTAATCTGAACTCAAACCCATCCCTAAGAACCACTTTAGCTTTCATGATCGCATTCCAAGTGACTGATCTTGACTTCTTAGGCAAGTCAAGTAAAGTGTCATTCTTTACATATTTCTGATATATGACATCCACCCAGAGTTTGGTTGAGCCTTTATGAAGATCCCACACAAGTTTCCCCAACATTGCCGTATTAGCCTCCCTAGCCTTTCTTATCCAAGACCACCTAATAGAGTGATTTTATCCCAACCAACAAGGTGAACACCAATGGTGGAATTGCCTTTCCAGATAAAATTCATTGACATCTTGTCAATGAAATTACAAGTAGACTGAGGCAACCAACCAATTTGCATGTAATAGGTTGGCATAGAGTTTAAAACATATTTCACCAAGGTAACCCTCCATGCCTTGTTCAAAAAATTGTTCTTCCAAGAGGCTAGTCTATGAGATATTTTTTCCTCCAAAAATTCATAATCCTTCCTTTGGAGACGACCATGAAGCATGGGAAAGCCCAGATATCTCTCAAGAGAAAGGGTTCTTCTGATCCCCATATGAGAGACGATCAAATCCATTTTACTACGGTTGGTTGAAGAAGAGAAGAAGACTTTTGACTTGGCAACATTAATTTTAAGACTAGAGAGAGAAGTAAACCTGTTTAAGCTCTCAGCTATAAGGGAAGCCTGAGAAGTAGTAGCTTTAGCAAAAAGAAGCACATCATCCGCAAAGAACAAATGTGAAAGAGGAGGTACATTTCGAGACGGTCTGACTGGTTTTCAAGATCCATCTTCAACTAACTTGAGAATTTTCTGAGACAAGGACTCCATACATATAACAAAAATATAAGGGGAGAGGGGATCCTCTTGTCGAAGCCTTTTTGAGTGAATAGCTTCTTGGAGGACGCTTGCATTGTCACAAGTACCTTTCCCAGGTAAAAAGCTACTTTGAAAGGGGCCAACAATCTGGTCTAGAAAAGGTCTCAGTCTATTAACCATAATTTTAGTAATGAGCTTATAGATGGTGTTAAACAAACTGATAGGCCTAAATTCCTTAAAGTTTTGAGGGAAATCAACCGTAGGAATCAAAGCAATGAGAGTTTCAGAGAGGGAAAAGTACCTGTTACGAAAGCCTCAGAGATGAGATGAGATATATCATCCCCTATTATATGCCAAAACTGCTTGAAGAAAATGGTCTGGAAACCGTCTGGGCCTGGAGCTTTGAAAGAATGCATATGGCTTAAGGCATGTGATACCTCCTCCTTCGTCACCGGTTGGTACAACGATTGCTTGGCTTCTTCATTCAACTTGGGAACATAAATTGGGTCTTCTACATCGGCAGAGAAGGTTTGACTCCGGGAGGAAAAAAGATTTTTATAAAAGGAAAGAGCTTCCTCCCGAAGGGTGTCATCATCGTCACACCAAATGCCATTGGGGAGGTGAAGACCATGGACTATATTCCTCTTTCTTCGAATAACTGTTTTAGCTTGGAAGTATTTGGTGTTCCTATCGCCCAATTTGACCCAATTATCTCTAGACTTTTGGTACCAGTGAAGTTCCTCTTGAGCAAGAATCTTATCATAATCAAGCCGCAGCTCGCGGTCAAGATAGACCAATCTAGCCACATGCATTCTCTCCAATGCTAGCTGAACACCTCTAAGCCTTTTTTCAATGACTGGTTTCTTTCTATAAATATTGCCAAAGGTGTCCTTGTTGAAGGCGACAGAATCCTTCTGAATATTGAGCAAATAATTGACAAAGTCCCTAGAATCTTTGCTCCAAGCATCCTGAACAACTTTGGGGTAATCAAGGTGAGTGAGCCAAGCCGGTCCAAACCTAAACGGTCGTGGTCCATATGTATGAGGAGTCTCATTTCAATACTTACAAAATTAGGGGAAAAATCAAAGTCATTTTATCAATAAATTAAGTGAGCCCTATGTTTTTATTTATTTATTATGAACCCTATGTGTTAAGAGTCCACATAGGATGTGATATGGTCTAAAAAAGAATATAAGTAGGAGGCATCCCTCGACTTACAAGTCAGTTTTTATAGGGTTGAATTAGGCCAAGATTCTAAAACTATGGTTTTAAATGAACAATAAATGTATCTAAAACCAAACGGAAGATATGAAAAAGATATCTCTCGAAAATATTCATTCACATACCCAGGTTGTGAGGCATCACCAAATAGAGGCTCAAGCTATGATTTTCACCTTCTTCATACTCTCAAACACAAAGAACTCAACCCATATAGAAACCCCAAAATCTGAAAGAAAAAAAACAGTTAGAACCAAAATTTAAAACAAAATCATGTTGATAAGCATGTAACCCGAAGCAGGTGAACCCATAGGCAATAATAATGAAGGAGGAGAACATGATGGTGAAAGCTATTGTCATGCATCAACCATTGAGGAGAAACAAAGAATGACGAAGAAAAGATGATAGTGAGAGAACCGCCACAAGCCCCATCGTCACCACCACAAACGCCACCCCATCGCCTCCCCACGTGCAGCCACAAGTCCCGTCTGTCTCCTATGAATTTCATAAATTTTAAGAATTATATATTATTTTAACAACTAATTAAGGTAGAGAGAAAATGAATGGCTAATAATAGAAAACCCATAATGGATCTGTATCAAAAAAAGATATAACCCATAATGAATAATCCTTTAATTAGCGCCAAAAGATATCAGATTAGATAGAATATCGTACAATTTTTGCTTTTTAGGTATTTTTGAAAATGAAAATACTAATTTTGCTTCCAGTCATCTCTAAAAATAAAATCATCAATCAATCAACATCAATCAAAATCAATATAGGAAAAGAAAGAGCCAGTATAGTTCCCCCCAGACATAGATACCTCCACCAAATTACAATTACTAAGCATATTCCTCGTAACATCACCTCTAGAATGATTAAAATTACCTCTTTTCTGTTCACTTGGCACCATCAATTGTATTTCTCAAGTCAATAAGGTGGCACCATAGATCCAATCTGTTGGAGTAAACTGGGCTCGCGTAAATACCCGAGAAGAACCAAGAATCACCCCCATAGATATTTTAATAGTTATAGTGTCCATAAAGAAGTAATGAACAACTGTTACAATGTTGCTCCCTTTTGCTTCAGAATCCATAACCCTCCGGATTGGCCTCTAGCATCTAGAATAGCTACCATTTCATACCCAGCTGTTTCCCAAAAGGATTTAGTTCTATGAAAAGCACTGCGAGTCTCCATTAAAATGATAAACGTAGGAGAGTGTTTTCTGATCAACTCCATCAAGTGTTGTTTTGCTCTTTTATTTGAGGCTCCCCATATATTCCAGGAGAGCAAAGAAACATCTCTAAACCCAATCATCTCACTCAGGCAGCATATACTATAACAGGAGCAGCTCAAAAGAGGATAGAAGCAATGGCTCAACAATTAGCAAAAACTAAGGGCAACAATACCTTTTACCAAAACTCACACAACAACAATTAGCAAAAAAACTAAGGGCAACAGTACAACAAAACTCCATCAATAGAGCTAAGTAGCATCAACAAGAATCCATTTAACCAAACCAATAAGCCACGGGACTAATACCAACAAAAACGGAAGGGCCTCAATCTTGTGTCACCAATCAGTCATAGGCAAGCATAACACAAGCTTAATCAATGAGTGGCCGATTCACTAACCAGGGGAACGAGAAAAAAGGAAAACATCACTCTATGAGTTACAGCCAATCAGAGATGTCAGAAAATCCACAACTCACCTTGACGATTTCCGAAGCTAAGTGAGCGAAAAACTGACTACAGAAACACAATGTAGCAGCCAATCAGAGGCGACAGCAAATCCACAATACCCCCTGATGAATCCGAAGCCAAGTTCAACGAAGCTGAAGGCAGCGCAGAACTTGAAAAGCGAATCTCAACGGAGCAGATAATAACTGATTGAAGGGAGAACTAGGAAAGAAAACACCACGAAAGTCAAGCTCCCCAAAAGAACCCAACGCTCACTACAAGCAACAAATCACCAACCGGAGCAGAATCTGCAACCTTCATAAAACCCAGCTCTCACTTAAAGCAGGAACAAAATCCTAAAACGGAACGAAAATGCCTGAGACACAAAGACACCCTAGCCGCCGTCGACGCAAGAAAACAGGGAGGGTCAAGACAGCTGAAACCCTACAGAGCGTATATATATATATATATATATATATATATATATATATATATATATATATATATATATATATATATATATATATATATATTCACATTCTAAAATCTCAACAGGACAACATGTAATAATTTTGTTAACAAAAACTTATTTATATATACTTTATATTTTTTATCATTACATTTGTTTTTTCTATTATTAATATATATATATTCACATTCTTGAATCTCAACGGGAAAATATGTAATGATTTAGTTCATAGAAACTTCTTTCTATATATTAGAGAGAATTCAAACTATCTATCTTAGTGGGAAACTATTGCATGTTGTCAATATAAATAGCTTTTTCAATTTTTTTATATTTGTGTATTTATAATATATTTATTTTTTATAAATAAATATTTAGTTTTTGAATTCAGACTAGGAAATATTATTTGTTGTTGGAAGACTCTAAAACTGGAGAAAACCACGAACTGTTGTCTAATGACAACCATATATTAACACTATGTGAAAACTTTTACAACACATAGGCTTCTCTCTAGCACCCCATGACCCCAGTACACCCACACTCTCTAAAGAAAATATTTAACTACATCTCACAACACGCTAAAGCAAGAGTATAAGATAAAAAACAAAGTCCAATACAATGTTTCTGACTGGAGCATTTTGTAAATGAGAACTTGAGCTCATTATATAGTATTGGTCTCCTTCTTCCTTCACAAAACTAAGCAATGTAGGACTTTTTAAAGATGCTCAATTTCAATCAACTCCAATAATCTCCACCTTAATTGTAATTGATCCACGAGACATCTTCTACTTTCATTGTCTACACCGACAATCATAGTTCAAAAGAACTATCATACTTCATCGTAGAGAGTCTATTTCACTAGAAGCTAAAACATCCAAGTATTTTATCCATGCCGAAATCCATCGACATAATTTCTTCAAGATGCTCAATTTGCGTCATCTTTGGAGCAATTTGCCAGACCTTCTCCCCTGGACAATTTTTCTTTACATCCTCAGAATAGTTTCCTTTCACCACTTTGTGCAATCCCTATTGTATCAACATATCTTTGACTTCTGTTTTCCACAAGCCAAAATTGATTCTTCTATCAAAGTTCTCCATATTAAACTTCACATCACTTGAAAAAATTGACATTCCGGCTTTATACATACAGTTAACTGTGCACTTAGTAGGGTCCCTGGAAAGAGAGGTCTGTCACAGTGGACCCGCTCAAATACCAAATCTTTCATTTGCCAAGTCTTTCACAAACAACACTTTAACTGTATCAAACTTCATTCCTAATGTGGAGGATCAGACTAAGCTACAACCACGGAGCATACTAAAAAACTAATACCCCATTGAACCAAAAGCTCTCATACCAGTTGTTGGGGGGAAAACAACATATAGAAATAAAATGAGCACAATCGGGACACCGAATTTAACGTGAAAAACTCCAAAACCACAGAAAAATCATGAACTGTTGTCTAATGACAACTAGAGAATAACACTACGTGAAAATTGTTACAACACATAGACTTCTTTCAAGCACCCCCATGTCCCCAGTGCACCCACACTTTCCAAAGAAAATATTTAACTACATCTCACAACACTCTAAAACAAGAGTATAAGAGAAAAAAGAAAGTCAAATACAACTTAAGGCATTTCTGCCTGGAGCACTTTGTAAAGGAGAACTTGAGCTCATTATATAGCCTTGGTCTCCCTCTTCCTTCACAAAACTAAGGAATCTCCTCGTCGAGAAACCAATCAAATACCCTCTTCCACTTCTCGTGTCTCTCGCCATCCACCAAATCCCAAACACCATCCCCTACCACTTTGCTCCTTCTTTTACCTTCCCCCCGAAAGAGAATCCAAGACCCGCCTCGACTGCCCCTCGAAATGGCAATAGAGGAGTCACTAGAACCTGTTGGTATCCGACGCCACTGCAAAATCAAAGAATCTCAAATTGCATCCCCGAGAAATCCCCAAAAACCGAGAAAGCAACACTCTGAGATTGAGAAGATAATAAAGATGTTGGATTGGTTGAAGATGTTGGACAACCTAGGAAAAGAGAAGGAATATCGGTCGACCCAAGAAGGAAAAATTGAACTACACTCAACCTTCTAAGTTATTACCTCATCTCCAAGTATGAATATTTGAAACTGAAACTGTTTAATTCTTTGTTATTGTTTTTGATTTAGTATAAACCCCTAAAGAATAATTTTTGGAGGGATTGAAAGTATGAAAAACTTTAGTTTTTTTTACTGAGAAATTATAAAACTTTTGTATGACCAAAAACCAAAACCCGTTTATTTCAAAAGGTGCAAAAACATATTCATAGGAGTGCAAAGAAATGTTATATCGTTCAAGCTAGCTTGTATTTGTTGTATCTTTAGCTTGTTTTAGGTCTGTTTGGTTCTTGGACTGTCCAGTTGTAGCCTTTGTGCTTGGGCTTTGCCCATTTTTAATATAGGTTTTTTTTTACCCCCACCCCTTCCCCATATACCCTCACAGAAAAGTGAAATCCCAAAATGCCCTTCTGAAAATGTATTTTTTTTAAAAAAATTTGGCCAATCGTATATACACCTGGGGGGTGTATATACGATCCTTACATTTGGCCATCGTATATACACCCCCCAAGGCGTATATACGATTGGCAAACCCCCACCCTAATCGTATATACGCCTTGGGGGGTGTATATACGATGGCCAAATGTAAGGGTCGTATATACACCCCCCAGGTGTATATACGATCCCTATGGTATTTTTTTTATTTAAGTCAAATAAAAATTAATTAAGCCCTGAAAATAGGTTTAGTGTGTAGTTCGTTAAAACGTGACGATGTTATACGTCGAACGAATAATTTAGTAGTCTTTTAGTAATAAAAACTACTCTAAAAAATTATAAAAGACTACTAAAAATTCGTTAAATAGTCAAAACTACTCTAAAAAATTATAAACACACCACTAGAAATCTAACAAAACCAAAATAAGGCTATGCAAATTTTTTTAGATTTTTTGGAGACTATGAAAAATTAAAAAAAATCGTAAAAAATAGTAAACGATGGAATTTGGGATTTTGAGGCCGTAGCCTGTAAGAAGTCCCTCCTACAGGAGTCTTGATTCTTGATTTTTTTTCGGATTTAATGGATGTGGTTTCATTACGATCGGAGAGCATGTTGCCTGAAAACCGATTTTTTAGCCTAAATTATTCGTTCGACGTATAACATTGTCACGTTTTAACGAACTACACACTAAACCTATTTTCAAGGCTTAATTAATTTTTATTTGACTTAAAATAAAAAAATACCATAGGGATCGAATATACGCCTGGGGGGGTGTATATACGACCCTTACATTTGGTCATCGATATACACCCCAAGGCGTATATACGATTAGGTGGGGTTTGCCAATCGTATATACGCCTTGGGGGTTTATATACGATGGCCAAATGTAAGGGTCGTATATACACCCCCCAGGTGTATATTCGATTGACCAATTTTTTTTAAAAAAAAATACGTTTTCAGCAGGACATTTTGGGATTTCATTTTTCTGTGGGGGTATATGGGGAGGGGTGGGGGTACAAATAAACCCTTTAATATATGAATATTTTGACCCAAAGAAAAATGAATACAAAGAAAATGTTTTCTCTTTTATGGTGAACCGATTTTATGGTGAACCGATAGTAGTTCAAGTTATTAATTTTTTGGAAGCTATGCAATTTCATTTTAATTTTTCATCAAAAGTGTGTCGATTTGCATTTCTTATATGTCTTAACTAGGTAAAACTTTCTGTCCCAAGAAAAGAAAAAATAACTTTTGAACATTCTACATACAGATCACTAGCCCCATAACTCGTGCGATGTACGGGGTTGGCTAAATTTCATCGTATAATCGAGTAATTAATTTTTTTCGAAAGAATAATATCGCATCGTACTTGAAAGAAAATTTTATACTGGTCAACATTGAGCTTGTCAACTGTGATATAAAATCTAATAAGTAGCTTATGCCATTAGGCAAATGAAGTTACTTTGCAAAATATAAATCTAATAACTGTGAATAAAAAATTAAATTATAAATATTAATTAAATAACAAATATTATAAATTTAAAATGAACTTTAATAAAGACATTTAAATTGATCGAACATCCTTCGTAGATAAAATAAGAAGAAAAGGTCTAAAGAACTTTAATAATTATCAACATTCATTAAATACAAATACAAAAAATGAACCCATAATAAGAAAGAAAAATTGAACATCCTCCGTATATTTTTTTTCTCCCATTGTAAGGGATGGGCACCTCTTGTGCTCCTTTCAATGAAATTGCTTATTGAAAAAAAAAGGACAATACAATGAAAAAGTGAAACACTCGGGTATCATGCATGGTTGAAGGAAAACCCATGATAAAATAGGAGCAGTTATACAAAGTTGAAAAAGAATATGGAGGTTTTATTGTAAATGTGACTGAACGTTGAAAGAAGATGATGAAGGTTCTATTGTAAATGTGGCTGAAATTCCCACGGGGAGTCAATGCAGCAACACTACATGTACTCGAATATTAAAGAAAGATAAAAATATAAAAACCAATTAAAGAAAAGATTTAATACCCGTTGGTGCAAAATGACCAAAATAAAAAAGACAATAAAATAGAAAGTGAAACACGTGGTATCGTGATGGATTTGATGGAAATTATCAATAAAATAGAAGCACATATAGAAAGTTGAAAGAGTACGATTGATGATCTATTATAAATGTGGCTGAAGTTCCCGTAGATAAAATTAAATTAAAACTATAAATTAAATAAGAAGATTATAAACTCAAAAAGAGATGGTTATTGAGGAACACACTTCGTGTATTTGAACATCTACAATTTTTTAGGGTCCTAAAGTACCCCAAAATACACTGCTAGCATCCCACTTTACGTATTTTAATTTTTCACAAACTTATTATTATATTTTACCAAACTTCTGGTATTTGAAGAGTTAATTTTCAAATCCCAGAAGTACCTCAAAACGCACTACTTAACATTTCACTTTAGACATTTTGTTACAAAAAAAAAAAAATTCACGATCAAGTACACCAAACCACACTTTTTAGGATCTGACTTTACGTAGTTTTTCATGAAATGAATTTTTTTTGCCGAATAGATTATTGAAGAACAAAATTTACATATTTAAGCATCTAAAAATTTTCGAGACAGTAAATCACTCCTTAAAATATAAGAGAAGAAAAAAACCGAAGAAAAACCAAAAAAAATGGAAAAAAAGAAGAGAAAAAAAAACAAAAAAAAAACTAAAACAAAAAAAAAAGTTGCAGATCAAAAAAAAAAAAAGGAAACCAAAAAAAAATTGACATTTGGCGCGGAAATGCCAAGCCGCATTGCAAGATAAATTGAAGCCAATATTCCGACCCGATATAACTTTGCCTTCCAGTACAAATCTGCCAAGGAAGGTTATCATCAGCCGTGTCCCATTGCATAAATCTGTTATCTGATCCATGTTTCTTAGTAGCATAACTGGAACACTTACCTTGAGATGTAACTTGTGACTCGGCAACCCCGATGATGATATTGTGTTTAAGATCAATATAAATCTATAGAAATCTAGCTAAATTAATAGATTTTTGGTACTTTCCCATTTAACGTTAGAATAAACAACCTCATTTGTTGGGTTTTTTTCCACCCCCCTCCATATATCCCATACACCCATATTGCCATTTAACCCAGAATACCCCTGATTTTTTATAAATAAATAAAAATGTTTTTTTTTTAAAGTTTCTCGGATTTATCCTTAAATCCAGAACCTTAAATTTTGAGATTCCCAAAAATACCTCAAAAATAGGTATTTTGAGAACCTTAAATTTTGCCTCCATACTTATTTTTGAGGTATTTCCGAGAATCCTAAACCCCCTTCCCGAATTTATGTGTAAATCCGGGATATTTTTAAAAAATTCGGAGGGGGGGTTTAAAGGACTCCCGAATTTACCGCATTTTACAGTAAATCCGGAACATGTTTTACAAACCGGAAATACCGTAAAATAAGGTAAATCCGGGAAACCTAAAAAATTGGCCTCCGGATTTATCTATTTATGATGTATTTCCTGGAATTGTTTGGATATCAGGGATAATCTCGTCTATTTGGATATTTATGGGAGTATGGGGTATATCGAGGGGGTGGGAAAAAAACTCATTTGTCAATGTATTATATTTTCCTTCTAAGATGCTAGCCCCATAACCGGTGCAATGCACGGGATTGGCTAAATTCCTTCGTGTAAATGAGTAATAATTTTTTTTATACATTTATTAGCAAACCTCCTTATAAAAATAATACTCAGTTTCTTTTTTTAACTGTACAAAGCTTGTTCACAGCGGGAATTGAATTCAGGAGCACTAAGTCGACCCCGTTTTTCGGAGTACCTTATGGCAATGGAACAATGGTGTTGATTTGTAAAATATATATTCAAATAACCGTGAATAAAAATTAAATTATAACTATAAATTTAATAAACTTCACCCAATTTATTATTGAAGAATAAACATCACATATTAAAATATTTTAAATTTTTTAGGACTGCAATGTACTCCTTAAAATATAAAAAAGAGGGTCCCTTAACCATTTGGTCATGGGTTCGATCACTGACTGATACGTATGAAAATTCGGAGGGGGGGTTTAAAGGATTCCTGGATTTACCGCATTTACAAAGAAATCAGAACATATTTTACAAACCGGAAATACAGTAAAATAAGGTAAATCCGAAACCTAAAAATTGGCCTACGGATTTATCTATTTATGATGTATTTCCGGGAATTGTTTGGATATCAGGGATAATCTCGTCTATTTGGATATTTATGGGGGTATGGGGTATATGGAGGGGGTGGGAAAAAAACTCATTTGTCAACGTGGTATATTTTCCTTCTAAGATGCTAGCCCCATAACCGGTGCAATGCACGAGATTGGCTAAATTCCTTCATGTAAATGAGTAATAATTTTTTTTATACATTTATTAGCAAACCTCCTTATAAAAATAATACTCAGTTTCTTTTTTTAAATGTACAAAGCTTGTCCACTGCGGGAATTGAATTCAGGAGCACTAAGTCGACCCCGTTTTCCGGAGTACCTTATGGCAATGGAATAATGGTGTTGATTTGTAAAATATATAGTCAAATAACCGTGAATAAAAATTAAATTATAACTATAAATTTAATAAACTTCACCCAATTGATTATTGAAGAATAAACATCACATATTAAAATATCTTAAATTTTTTGGGACCGCATTGTACTCCTTAAAATATAAAAAAGAGGGTCCCTTAACAATTTGGTCATGGGTTCGATCACTGACTGATACGTATGAAAAAACATTGTTGAGAGAGTTCAACCCCTTAAATAGATCTCTGATACCTCAAATAGATTAGTCTCCACAATCACCTGGAGGATACCTTGATTTAAAAAAAAAATATAAAAAAAAGACAAAACATTAAAATATAAAAGATAAAAAAGGAAAAAAAAAGGGACAAAAAACTGAAAAAAAAGAAGAAAAAAAGTCAAAACAAAAAAACAAAAAGAAAAGAAAAAAACCAAAAAAAAAACGGTATTGGCGCGCAAAGGCTGCCAAGCCGCATATATAATAGTAGATACTATACCTAGCTTAGCTATTCAACTAATTCTCATATATAGCAATGACTTCTTGTATCAATAACCGATTACCTATTTTTGGGATTACCTATTCTCATATGAACTCTACATTTTATATTTGATGTGTAATATAACTAACGGCTAATTAAAGAATAAAACATATATTATTTAAATGCATGCAAACCCTCAAAGCAAATCAAGTTGTTGCGGTCAAATTGATACCTACAACTTCATATATTTTTTCTTCATAATTATGGCAATGTCAAAGATAATATTGGGTGTGTTCCTTGGGGCTCTTATGATTTTCTCACTTTTCGCTCAAAATACTAATGCTGAAGAAACCCTAAAGGTGGAGGAAATAGAAAAAGGCATAACTGGAAACTTATTCTACGTCCAAAAAACAGGACACATAGGTTACGGGGCATTGCAAGGTGATGAGGAAAAATGTAGTAAAAAGAATCCTGGTGCATGCACATCCAAGGCAACAAACCCATATAAAAGAGGCTGTGAGGTGGCGACCAAGTGTGAGCACATTCCTACCCCAAGGCGACGTTAAACAACAATATAAAAGGAAATTATGTGGGTTGTTCCAAAAACGTGCATATTATTTACCTTTTATTGGTTTGCATTACTCCATATCATTAATCCAGAAGGGACAATATGTGTTTTTAATATTTGAGTGTGCATTGATTGTGACAAAAATGCTTAATGTCACGAATGTCTTTCCCATCAAGTATCGTGAATGTTTGTAATTGGTCACCCAATTGTAGGTGTGTTTTTTTTTTTTTGGCTTTATTCAGTTCTACAACATTTAGGCTTACATACACAAGCTAGGATCACTAATATCCACGGAAAAAATTGTCGCGATGAATATCATCATTCTGAAAAAAAACTCAAGACATTGAATGATCGATTGTTTGATATTTTTATTCGTGAAGTTTTGGATAGTTCCAAAACATATGTATTGTTGACAAAACCCAAAAAACGTGTATATTATATACATTTTGTTATTTTGTATTACTTCATATCAGTAATTCAGAAGGGAATGTATTTTTAATATTTGAGCCATTGATTCTTGAAAAAAAAAATGAGCATGCTTGATGTTGCAAATATGCTTCTAGTGAAGTTATGGATGTTTGTAGTTAGCCAATAACGTGTATCTGCGATTTTTTAATTTTGGTTTTTTAAAGACTGCACCATTTATGTTTACACACATAAGCTTCTCTAATATTCACAAACAAAATACTAACCATATGAATATCATTAAAAAATTTCTAGGCATGGAATGATATAAGCATTAATTATTTTGTTGTTGAGAAATTTATGTAGTTTTATTTTGAAATTATCGTTTTTAAAAGTTCTACAATACTTATTTTGAAATTATCGTTTTTAAAAGTTCTACATAATAATTTCTTTTAGCATCCATAATTTTCCTATTTGCTGCTGATCTGTTATTTAAAAAAAGTCAAAATTAAAATTAAAAAACATCTATAACATTTATTGCTGTAACAGCCCTATTAACATAGCCATTAAATGAAATTTCAAACTAACAAAAGGAGTGCATCTTACAAAAGAGTCCACAATATGCCTTTTATGTGGTAAAAAAAAATGCCTTATTTAAAACGGAAACGTTCCTAAAACTTTGATAGAATACAACCTGAAAACGTGAGACACCAAGTATACAACCTCTTTAAGCTTTGTTCTTTAATTATATCGTATTTGTAGTGTTTTTGGTTACAATCCTAAAATCTTGATTTTCATCGTTGCAAATCATGCATGTATCGATTTGGATATATCATATAAATAGAAATAGATATTATCTTAACACATTCCAGTTGTCACATTTGTAACTAATGAGAAAAATCATGATGACACTTACAAGGTATTTTTTCTCCTATTATTAGTGGTCGATGCAAAGACTAAGGTTCACTTGCAAGGTGTTTTAATTTCCTTCTGTCATCAACTTCTTTGTTTGGTCTTTTTTTTTTTTTTTATGCAGATGTAGATCTTCAATGATGGATACGATGAAGTAGTTGGCCCAAGATTTTAACTCATAGGTAGTTGTCACACTTTGATTGGAATGTACTATATAGGAGTTTGATTAGTTGTTAAAATGATAATTATTCTTCCACGCAAGGGATGGATTTGATGAAGTTATGGGCTCATGTATCAATTCATGGTATTACTTTTTATTGCTCTACAACATTATTTAGAGATAATAAACACTTTTCAAAGATTGAATTTCACTATTCATACCTTTATTATGCATTTTATGTAAATCTGCGAGCAAAAAATCACGATGGAAGGTTTGCATTCTATTTAGAAAGAGAGACAAATCCATAACCCTTACAAAATACCAGAAAAAACTTCATGGTAGTGGATATTTGTTTTGGTGTTGTTTTATTGTATTATTAATCGTGCTCTGTATTTTTTTTCTCATGATAGTTTTTCTTAGGGAATGTTTGTAATTGAATTTGGACTTGCATATCTAGATTCCACGATGGTTACATCATATTATTAACAATTGATAATGCTATCAACTTCTCTTTTCCAAATACTTTGTGTATCTAACAATTCTTGAATGTAATCTTTATACTTTTTTTTAAGGGGTGTGGGTCAGATTAATGTAGCCTTTCGAACGGCATAAGAATTTATGTAGTGATAAGCCTTAGTCCTTATGGATTGAATATATGGCCTTATAAAGGACAATGTTTTTTAAATCGAGCTTATCTAAAAAAAAATGTTTTTTAAATCGAACCGGAGATCGAACCGGCCAGGCCCCCATGTCATGGTTCAATTGGTTCTTTCGGTTCAATAATGGTTGAATCGGATGATTAATAAAAAAATTAAAAATCCCGTAAAATAAAAAAAATCATTATTTTTTATAAAATAAATAAATAAATCAATATATTTTGATAGTATATTATGCAGATTATGTTTGTAGTTTAGAAATTATTCATGTCTTATTTACTACATTGTTCAGGTGAGTATAGCTTATGCTGTTTATAACAATAGGTTTAGCCTCATTGATTTTCTTTCTTTCAATTCTTTACCTTTTACATATTTTAGTTGTTTTTCAGCATGCCTCTTTTATCAAACTCTTTTATGTGCCAACTCTTTAACATGTTTTGACTTTTATGTGTGCTCACCAGAACAACCAATCTCACACAAGTTGGTTGAATGAGTGTAGCGAATAACTAATGAAGAGTTCTTTGCGCTATGCATAATTAAACATAATTGAAATAGGACTGTAATAGACCAAAAGGATTTAAAGAGTAGCTTCTCAATTTATGAATTTTACTTCTAATGTATTATATGAATTAAGCATATCATATGGCAGAGTTTACTGTTTAAAATCGCAGCTTCTGTAGTTTTTATTCAGAAATAGACACAATCTATTTGTTTTAAAACTTTCGATAATCTTGCTTTGTTGGCATATTCAGATTTCCTCTGAGTGGATCCAAGATAACAATACCGAATTCCAGAATTTTCTATATAGCAAGTCTTAGCTCAGTTTTGTCAAAAAAAAGGTCTTGGCTCAGTTGATTCTGTCTTTTTTTGAGTGATTTCATGATAAAAAGAATTAGTTACAAGCTCAGATCTCTGATGAACTTTGCAACCCATTTATATATTAGTGAAGGCCCCTGTTTTCCCTTGGCTATTTAGATATTTCCCAAAACAGTAGTTTTTTTGCTACTTACTAACATCACTTCACCAAAGGAAATAATTTTTCTTGCTTATATTGTATTCTATGCTATATTTTTTGTGATACGTCTCACACTCTCAGAAGTTTGAATATTTTAAGGACACATGCCACTTTCACGGTGTCTTTATTGTATTTTATATATACACATATATACTTATAATTGATTATTTTTCTTTTGGCTCTTGCGGCGAAAAAAAAAAAGATTTTAATAGACTTCTTCAATTTCTTTTTCTTTGAACACATGCATCAATTTTATACATGTGTTTGTTATTTACAAGCAATTATTAAATTTTCTTTTTATATTTTTTCCTTCCATATTATTATGTTTTCCTATTTGTCTAGGATTTTGTGTTTGTATTTTGTATTAATCTGATCGATCCCAAATCAAGAGAGAGATTTTTTCCATTTAGAGTCATTTCCAAAGTAAGATAGAGATTTAACCAACAATGGTTGGTCCAAATGGTAACTGTGTTCGGATCTCAATCCAAGGTCTCGAGTTTGAATCTTATGTGTGTCAAAAACTCTGTTGGGATGGGGAACCGCACGGACCGACAAAAAACCGTGTGTACTCTTGGTCACCTGAGTTCCCAGTGTAGAATATCGACAAAATCTCCAGAGATACAACAAGCACCAATGACAAGGTAACCAAATAAAATTAAGATAGAGATTTGGTTTTTATTTAAGCTCTCAATTGACAATAGACAATTTAATTTGAATAAACATTAAATTAAATATTAAATTAAATATATAATAGATTCTCCTTAATTAGGAAATTTTATAATCACACAACAATATATAAAAAACAAAATCAATTAAAATAGATACTCAAATTTTTTGACTAACTAATTCTCTATACAAATAAAACATATAATCACATGTTAATGACACTGATTGATAATAAAAAACAAATTATATTCTAATGTATAATACGATAATAAGCATGAACATAAAAAACACGTTTTTATGATATATTTTTTAAAAAATTCTAAGATTTTAAATAAAGATTATGTATACCTGTGCATCGCACGGGTCATACGCACTAGTATGCTTCTATTGAAGTTATGGATGTTTGTAGTTAGCCAATAACGTGTATCTGCGATTTTTTAATTTTGGTTTTTTAAAGACCGCACCATTTATGTTTACACACATAAGCTTCTCTAATATTCACAAACAAAATACTAACCATGAATATCATTAAAAAATTTCTAGGCATGGAATGATATAAGCATTAATTATTTTGTTGTTGAGAAAATTATGTAGTTTTATTTTGAAATTATCGTTTTTAAAAGTTCTACAATACTTATTTGAACTTTTGCGTAAAATTTAAATCACAATAAGAAAAAGGAAATTATTATATTTCTGGTTCTTTTGATAAATTACTTTAAACTAAGTGCTTTTGAAAATAATGTTTTTAGAAGTGTTTTGCAATTATGATTATTTCAATCAAAAAAATTTTACTTCCTAAAATTTTTGAAAAATTAAAAACTGTCTACATAGTTTTAAATTTAGAGCATGCAGAACTTTTTTTTTTGGTATTTAATGGGGGCTAAGCCTCAAAGTGAAAACAAAATATTAATGAGAAACAAGTCTGGGAATGAAATTCCCTACAGTATCAACAAGCAATAACGACTCTATTGAATTAGGACACTGCTCATAAGTAATCAAGTCTTCCCCTTGACAACACCTTCATATTGGCCAATTGATTAGAGTCTTTGAAAATTTTAACAAAAAACTGGACATTCCAAGAAAGCTTGAGAAGCTTTTGGATTTCACTAGCAATACTGAAACTAAACAATTGTCGAATACTATGACTAGAACTAAAAACTGAGTAGGGATGGCAAAATGGGCATAGCCCGCTAGCCCGCCAAAAATTGGCATGTCGGGTTGGTGGTTTCACCCGCCAACCCATTGTATCCTTCCACACCAAACTTGCTAGTTTGGGCAACAAGGTGAGGAGGCGGCCCGCGAAGTTTTTTTTTCTTATTTTCTCTTACTTTGAACTATTTCAAAATACTTTTTAATATTTTTGTCGAGTTGTAGTGGGGTAACCGACTAATCCACCATTTTTACTTTGTTTTTAGCGGGCTTGGGTGGGCTAACTCGCTAACCCGCCTATTTTAAGCCTAAAAAATATGCTTAAAATACATTTTTATTTGTTAATTTTAATGGCGGGCCGATCCGCCAAATTGCCAAGGGGCGGGCGGGCTCAATTTCTCAATCTAATATCCTATGGCGGGTCGGCCGCCCATCCCAATTTTTGGCGGGCTCACTAAGTGGGGGGGGCGGGTTGGCTTTGCCCATTTTGCCATCCCTACAGTACTGAGGCCATAAAATCTCCTTCAGTTTCTTCTATAAATTTCAATACTTACAAAATTAGGGGAAAAATCAAAGTCATTTTATCAATAAATTAAGTGAGCCTATGTTTTTTTTTTATTATGAACCCTATGTGTTAAGAGTCCACATAGGATGTGATATGGTCTAAAAAAGTATATAAGTAAGGCATCCTCAAAACACAAGTCGCTTTTTATAAGGTTGAATTAGGCCAAGATTCTAAAACTATGGTTTTAAATGAACAATAAATGTATCTAAGTTTTAAATGAACAATAAATGTATCTAAAACCAAACGGAAGAGATGAAAAATAGATCTCTCGAAAATATTCATTCACATACCCAGGTTGTGAGGCATCACCAAATAGAGGCTCAAGCTAACCCATCTAGAAACCCCAAAATTTGAAAGAAAGAAAAATAGTTAGAACCAAAATTTAAAACAAAATCATGTTGATAAGCATGTAACCCAAGCGAGAGTGAACCCATAGGCAAAAATAATGAAGGAGGAGAACATGATGGTGAAAGCTACTGTCATGCATCAACCTTTGAGGAGAAACAAAGAATGACGAAGAAAAGATGATGATAGTGAGAGAACCGCCACAAGCCCCATCGTCACCACCACAAACGCCACCCCATCGCATCCCCACGTGCAGCCACAAGTCCCGTCTGTCTCCTATGAATTTCATAAATTTTAAGAATTATAATGTTAACAACTAATTAAGGTAGAGAGAAAATGAATGGCTAATAATAGAAAACCCATAATGGATCTGTATCAAAAAAAGATATAACCCATAAGGGATAATCCTTTAATTAGCGCCAAAAGATATCAAATTAAATAGAATACAGTACTATTTTTGCTTTTTAGTTATTATTTTTGAAAATAAAAATACTAATTTTGCTTCCAATCATCTCTAAAAATAAAATCATCAATCAATCAACATCAATCAAAATTAATATAAGAAAAGAAAGAGCTAGTATAGTTCCCCCCAGACATAGATACCTCCACCAAATTACAATTACTAAGCATATTCCTCATAACATCAACTTTAGAATGATTAAAATTACCTCCTTTCTGTTCACTTGGCAAAAGGATGTCATTAAAGTCGCCCATCAACAACCAAGGACCATCAATGGTATTTTTCAAGTCAATAAGGTGGCACCATAGATCCAACCTGTTGGAGTAAACTGGGCTCGCCTAAATACCCGAGAAGAACCAAGAATCACCCCCCATAGATACTTTAATAGTTATAGTGTCCATAAAGAAGTAATGAACAACTGTTACAATGTTGCTTCAGAATACATAACCCTCCGGATTGGCCTCTAGCATCTAGAATAGCTACCATTTCATACCCAGCAGTTTCCCAAAAGAATTTAGTTCTATGAAAAGCACTGTGAGTCTCCATTAAAATGATAAACGTAGGAGAGTGTTTTCTAATCAACTCCATCAAGTGTCGTTTTGCTTTCTTATTTGAGGCTCCCCATATATTCCAGGAGAGCAAAGAAACATCTCTAAAACCAATCATCTCACTCAGGCAGCAAATACTATAACAGGAGCAGCTCAAAAGAGGATATATAGAAGCAAGGGCTCAACAATTAGCAAAAACTAAGGGCAACAATACCTTTTACCAAAACTCACACAACAACAATTAGCAAAAAACTAGTGGCAACGAAGACAACAAAACTCCATCACTAGAGCTAAGTAGCATCAACAAAAATCCATTTAACCAAACCAATAAGCCAAGGGACTAATACCAACAAAAATGGAACTTGTGTAGCAGCCAATCAGAGACGGCAGCAAATCCACAATACCCCCTGATGAATCTGAAGCCTGATGTGTAAGAAAAGGTTGTGCAAGTGTACACAGTCTTAACAAGTAATAAAGTGATAAGAAAGGTCGAACCCACAAGGATTGGATTAATTTGCTAGTCTTCTATGATAGTAGTTGAGTTTAAGTGATGAAAGAGTTCGAGAGTAAAATATGAGGAATGTTGGGATATTTATATAAAGCTAAAATATGTTGTAATTCAGATGAGAGAGATGCTTGAGATGCATTCTCCTATATAACTCCACTTTGAGATTCTATTGCTACTTATGATGCACCTGCAATCATTGCTCCTGCAATCATTGCACCTGCAATGAATGCTGCTAAAATGAATACTTGTGCTTTTCAGCCACTTTTCTTCAAGGTTTCATTACCTAGCTTATGTCTAAGCATTTGAATAAGTTCACCCTTGTATTTGAAGCTCCAACAGTATCTTTTTATGGACTAAGCTAGCCTATGTCTAGGATTTAGCTT
This sequence comes from Oxytropis ochrocephala, assembly GCA_020916435.1. Classification (NCBI taxonomy): domain Eukaryota; kingdom Viridiplantae; phylum Streptophyta; class Magnoliopsida; order Fabales; family Fabaceae; genus Oxytropis; species Oxytropis ochrocephala. The sequence continues at coordinate 107,987,571 of CM037093.1, forward strand.
GGATTTAACAAAGTTTCCTTTTATTAAGTCACTTACCCATATTAGTTCTTGAGTTCATACCATAAACCATTTCTGTATTTATGATTCTACTTATTCTAAGCGATCAACCTCAAAATAGGCTTTTGAAAGAATTAACATACAAGAACTAAATTGCAAGACATCATAAGTAACATAAAAATACTCAAGGATTCATTATATAGTTAAAGCATCCCAACCAAGGGTAATTTAGCTCATGCTTGACATTGCTAAACACTTACAAACAAGAGAAATCATGCTTATAAGGAAGGAATTACAAAGGAGAAAAGATAAGTGGTACACTACACAATTGCTACTCCTTTGCACCTTTGGCCTAACAATGCTGGAGCAATGAGCCTCTCAGCAACAGAACCGCAACAAGAAAAATAATCTAAAGTAGAGAGAAGTTGTCACTTTCTCTCTTTCCTTACAATTAAACTAAACTATGATCTAAGTAAAATGAAACTTGAGTGATGCCCTTGATGAAGAGAATGAGGAGTATTTATAGGCTCCATGAAGATGTTGCCTTTGGCGCAAAGTAGCTCAAGCAGCTCATCCACTTGATCAAATGTGATTGATGGGAACCTTCACCAACTAAGAAGGGAGGTCCAACTTGTTGGTGAGATACATGAACTTGAAGCCGCATCCTTGCCACTTGTGCCACTTGCACTTGCAACTTGACATGCTGACGTCATCATAAAATGCTTGGAGAAATGAGTGAAAATTGTGTTGCTGATAACTCTATTTTATATAGAGTTATTCATAGTCTTTTACTTAGATAAATGTTTGAAACCAATGCAATAAACTTGTAAATACAATAAAAAGAGATGAAAATCATAAAATACATTATCAAGGAGATAGAAGTTCAATTTATATACAAATTGGTATGTTTGATATGTTTGTTGAGTACTTTTGCAGATTCTGTGATTTTGCATTAAGTGCTTAAGCATCGAGTGCTTAAGCACCAAAGCATGCACCAAGCATGCCAAGCAAGTAGCACAAGACCCCACATTGAAAGCACCTCAAATTGATTTCGTTCTAATGAGCCTTGGCTGGCCTCCTACTAGCTCAAGAATCACATGGAATCAATTGTCAAGTTACCAAAGAAGTCATCTATGGGATAAAAACAACAAACATCATCATTACACCAAGCCAAATGTCATCAACTAATTGGACCCCTTCAAAAGGAATGTTTCCCACTCAAAGGAATGTCTCCCATTCAAAGTGACAACAAATTGACACCTGCAAAATACTAGGATAAGTCACATGATGGTCAAAGAATACTTCACAAGCAAGCAAAGAAGTCAAATACTTGAAGATAAAACCCTCCATGGAAGGAAATCTCCTACATCTATAAATAGGACTCTTTCATCTCTTGTAAAAATATAGATAGAGAATATAGAATAATAGATAGATTACCATATATAGTTACAATAGTAGTAAAAGTTCATCTTGTTCTTCATTTTATTTCCAAGTCTTTTTACTTCACTTTGATTACTCTAAACTTAAGAGGAAGGTAAGAAGGAATTGACATCTCTATTCTTCACTTCGCCCTAATTGAGAATCAAGTGTTTTTCATTAATATTAAGTTCTTATTTCATGTTCTTCATCTTACTCTTTATTTACTTTCTTGTTATTTAAATTCTTGCAAGACTTGTCCAATCAAGCAATTTACTTTCTTGCAAGACTTGTCCATTCAAGCAATTTACTTTTAAGCAATTTACATTTCCAAGTTAATTACAATGCTTTCTTTACTTACTTTGTTTAATTACTCTATGTGGACGATGATGAGCTAAATTCCTTAGTTGGGATGCTCTAGTCATATGATGAACTCGTGAGAATTATTGTGTTGTCCAAAAGGGTGTCTCACTTACTAGTTCTTGTACTTGAATTAAACTTGTTTTAAGGTTAACTTAGAACAAGGGGAGTTGTATTTACAAGAGATTGACTTACAACTAGATCTCAAGAACTAGAAGCAAAGGCAAGTGTTTATTTAAGTCTTTGATGAGAAGTTTGTTTCCCACAAAGTCACTTAGTAATTCCATGCTAATTCAAAAGTAATTAGCATAGTCTTTGTTCATGTGTGGGGTTTTACTAAGGGAAAGTATTTAGCAACTTGAACCACTTGAAAGGAGGCGAGGGGAGTATGACACACTTGCCCTTTACTCGCAAAAAAAAACAAGGGTTTATTGAGCTTGTACAGTCACCCTTAACTGATGTATCTACACTAAGTGATCACACCAGTGCTCAAGCACCGAAAGACAAAGACAACATTCTCATAAGGAACTCATATGGTAAAAGCATCTCAACTCTCTCTTAAATTACATCCTCTACAATGTATTTAAATTCTGTTTTTCTATATTCCAAAACCAACCACAAATCTCGAATAGTTGTAGACACACTAGTTTACCTATGCTAAACAAACACATTAAAAATTAGTCAATCCTCGTGGGAACGATCTTTACTTACTCTTTATTACTTGTTTGTGACTGTGTATACTTGCACATGCTTATTTCACACACCAAGTTTTTGGCGCCGTTGTTCGGGATTGCCAATAATTTTTAGTTTGTTTAGTTAGTAAAAAGAGTGTTTTTATTTTTTTTTATCGCTTTTTGGTAGTGTTATTCATGCGAGAACAAGTGCTTAAGCACTAGCCTATGCCAAGAAGACCACCACCAAATTTTGATTTTGATCCGAGAGATTGAAAGAAGATTCAGGAGACAATTAAGACTTCAGAGGAAATCCAACAACACAAAGAATATGGGTGAACCGGTAATACCACTAGGGATGCCACAAACAAGACAAATACCATGACAGATACATGCAGACAAAGAACTCCGTGCACCAAACACAAACGTAAGATGAAGGATCAAGGCATAACACCGCCAGAGGTAATTCAATTCCCGATGTAGGAGTAAATCATAGACATCAATTCATATACATGGACCCTATAGGCATGATTAATGATAGAGATAGGCCCACGAGGATTATGCCATGTTTGATCATCAAAATATGCAGACTAGCATTGCTAGGCCTCATATTGATGTTGTCCATTTTGAATTTAAACCAATGATGTTTCAAATGTCGCAAACAATTGGTCATTTGGGGATTTTCACATGATGACCCCATGAGCATTTAAAGCAGCTTTTTAGAAGTATGTAGCAATTTCATCATACGGTGTAAGTGAGGATGCATTTAGGCTAAAGTTATTTCCATATTCATTAAAAGATAAAGCTAAATCATGGTTAAATTCTTTAGAGCCTAATTCAATTCATTCATGGAATGAATTATTTGAAAAAATTCTCACAAAATACTTCCCACCAATCAAAAATGCTAGGATGAGAAATGACATTACATCTTTTAAACAAAGAGATCTTTGAATCATTGTTTGAGGCATGGGAAAGATGGAAGGAATTGCTTAGAAAATGTCCTCATCATGGTCCGCCGGTCATTATACTGAGATGGAAACATTTTACAATGGATTAGAGCCCCAAACCGTAATTATGCTTGATGCATCATCGTGGGTGTTTTATTGAATCTGTCTTATAATGAAGCTTGTGAATTAATTGATAGGGTAGCAACGAATAGTTCTAGCTGGCCTCATTGAAAGGGCAAGTGCCCAAAAGAAAGTGGAGTACATGAACTTAGTGAAATTTCATCCCTAATCGCTCAAGTTGCCACATTGGCTAACATGATTAAAACTTTCACTACACCTAGTTCAATTTACATCTAAACCAAAGCAGAAACTTCATTGCGACCATAGAACAAGCACCTCAAGGAGCACCTAGTTGTGTTTATCGTGGGAGGAGCCCACCTCTATGAAGAGTGCTCAAGTAATCCGTGTCGATTAACTATGTGGATCAAAATAGATATAATAATAATAGGAATAACAACCCTTACTCTAACACCTATAATCCGGGCCGAAAAAATCACCCAAATCTTAAGTGGGGACCAAGTAATAATAAAGTGCTCAAGCACCGTGTGTTCAAGCACCGGGAGCTCAAGCACCAGCCCAAAACTCAGGATATCAAAATTATCAAAGGCAACAACAAACCGCCAATGATAATTCAATAGAAAGCCTCGCTTAAATCATTCATAAGTGAAACAAGAACAAAGAAGGCAAACTCAAGATGCTTCCATAAAAACTTAGAAACTCAAGTAGGTCAATTAGCAAATGCTATGTATCAAAGACCTGCGGTGTTCTACCATCCAATACACTGAAGCATCCACATCTCAAAGGCAAGGAAAAGAACAAGTAAAGGCCATATCATCGAGAAGTGGTAAGGATCTCACTGAGCCCTATGAGAATGAAGGTGTAGATAAGGAGAAAAACTCAAAAAGAAAAAAAAACTCGAACGTGAAGCACTAAGCTTCCACTTCTCAAAAAGAACCAAATCCCAGGTTAGTTACTGAACACCCACCTCCTCCATTCCCTCAAAGATTAAAAAAGGTACATGAGGAGAAGCAATTCAGTAAGTTTTTAGATGTTTTAAAACATTTGCACATTAATATTCCTTTGATTGAAGCTTTACAACAAATGCCTAATTATGCTAAATTTATGAAAGATATCATTTGTAGAAGAAAGAGATTAGGTGAATTTCAAACTATTGCAATGTCAAAGGAAGTTAGTTCAATTTTACAGAATAAAATTCCAAGAAAATTGAAAGATCCTGGTAGCTTTACAATTCCTTTCTCTATAGGCAACAACTATACAGGGAGAGCTCTATGTGATTTAGGTGCAAGCATCAACTTGATGCCTAAATCTATCTTTGAGAAGTTAGGAATTGGTAATGCAAAGCCTACATCTCAGTAACATTATCCCTTGCAGATAGATCAACAAAGATATCCGTAAGGGATAGTTGAAGATATTTCGTCAAGGTTGACAAATTCGTGTTTTCCGCAGATTTTGTTATTCTTGATTTTGTTGCGAGATGAAAATGTGCCGATAATCCTTGGAAGACCATTTCTTGCAAACCTGGTAAGACACTTATTGATGTTCAAAAAGGAGAACTAACCATGAGAGGTGAATGATCAAGAAGTGAAATTCAATGTGATGAAAGCAATGAAGTATCCAAAGAGAGAGCAAGAAGAATGTTCTCGCTATCTCACTTGATCATCCGTGCGAAGCAATTCAACAAACAAGATGACCATCCGACTAGTGCTTTAGCATCAAGTGCTTATGCACTTCCGAGAGGTGAAATGCAAGAACAAAGCATACCGACAACAGAGGAAGTTAAACCTAAGGTATGGTCTAGAACTTTTGAATCTTTAAATTTAGAAGACCCTAACCTTAAGAAAAACTTACCTTCAATTGAACAACCTCCCAAACTAGAATCAAGGAATTGCCAAAACACTTAAAGTATGTTTTCTTAGGGGATAATGATTCACTTCCAGCTTATTATCATTGCATCCGATCTATCATTAGAGCAGAGCATGATTTAATTGAAACCCTTAAAAACATAAAAAGCAATAGGATGGCAAATGGCAGACATTAAAGGGATTAGCCCCTCTATTTGTATGCATAGAATAAATCTAGAAGACAATGCTAAAAACAAAGATTGAGGCACGAGAGAAGGCTAAATCCAATCATGAAAGAGGTTGTTAAAAAGGAAATAATTAAATGGCTAGATGTCGGGATTATTTACCCAATTGAAGATAGTACATGGGTTAGCCCCTGCACAATGTGTTCCCAAGAAAGGGGAGTCACAAAGAATAGCCAACCAAAAAAATGAACTAATTCCCACAAGAACAATAAGCGGGTGGAGAATCAGATGGATTACGTAAAACTTAATAAATCAACCAAGAAAGATCACTTTCCATTACCCTTTATTGATCGGATGTTAGATAGACTAGCAGGAAAGGAGTTTTCTTGTTTCTTAGATGGCTACTCAAAGTTATAATCAAATTGCCATTGACCCAAGGACCAAAGATAAAACTACTTTTACATGTCCATATGGTACATTTGCTTTTAGGAGAATGCCCTTTGGATTATGTAATGCACTGCTACATTTCAAAGATGTATGATGTCCTTGTTTTCTCGATTTTATTGAACAATCCATGGAAATCTTTATGGATGATTTTTCCGTCTTTGGAGAAACATTTCCTTTATGTTTATCAAATTTAGAACAAATTCTCCAAAGATGTGAAGATACAAATCTTGTTCTTAATTGGGAAAAGTGTCACTTCATGGTACAAGAAGGCATTGTACTAGGACATAGGGTTTCAAAAAAAGGTCTTGAGGTTGATAAAGCTAAAATTGAGGTCATTGAAAACCGCCACCACCAACAATGTCAAGGGATTAGAAGTTTTCTAGGACATGCAGGTTTCTATAGAAGATTCATCAAAGACTTTTCAAAAATTTCAAAACCTCTGTGTAATCTTTTGCAATTAGATACACAATTTAACTTTGATGAATCTTGTATAAAAGCATTTCAGAAATCGAAGAAGGCTTTGTCATCGCACTGTCATTGTAAACACCGATCGACCAAACCTTTTGAACTAATGTGTGATGCTAGTGACTTTGCTGTAGGAGCTGTCCTAGGGCAAAGGTATGACAAAGTGTTTCATTCAATTTATTATGCTAGCAAAACATTAATTGAAGCTCAAGTGAACTACACTGTGACTGAGAAAGAGCTATTAGCTGTGGTGTTTGCTTTTGACAAATTCAGATCTTACTTAGTAGGCACAAAAGTGATTGTATATACTGACCACTCTGCCATTAAGTATCTGCTTGCAAAGAAAGATGCAAAACCTAGGCTAATAAGGTGGATTCTACTCCTTCAAGAGTTTGATCTTGAGATTAGGGATAAGAAGGGAGTAGAAAATCAAGTTGCTGATCACCTATCTAGGCTTGAAGGTGATGATACAGGTACTCAAGAAATCAAGGAGAGATTCCCAGATGAAGATTTGTTAGCAATATCTGTAACAGAATATAGTGCTTTTGCACTTAGTGCTCAAGCACCTGGAGATTCTGCACCATGGTATGCTGACATTGCTAACTATCTGGTAAGTAATGTTGTACCTGCACAAATGGATTATCAGCAGAGAAGAAGGTTTTTCCATATAGTAAAACAATACTATTGGGATAAACCTTACCTATACAAGATGTGTCCAGACCAAGTCATGAGAAAGTGTGTCCCTGAACAAGAACAACAAGCAGTTGCTTGAGCACCGCCATGCAAAGACCATATGGAGGTCATTTTGGAGGACACGTAGACAAAGCAAAGCAAAGGTACTACAAACAAAGTTATTTTTGGCCCTCTTTATTTAAAGATGCATTCTATATAGTAAAAACTCGTGATAGATGCCAAAGAAGTGGTAATATATCCGAAAAACATGAAATGCCAAGAACCAACATTCTTGAACTTGAACTTTTTGATGTATGGGGCATGGATTTCATGGGTCCTTTTCCTACTTCTTTTGGTAAAGAATACATCTTAGTTCTTTGTAGATTATGTGTCTAAATGGGTTGAAGCAAAGAGCACTACCTAGTGCCGATGCTAGATCGATGAGTAAATTTCTTCAAAAGAACATATTTACTAGATTTGGCACCCTAGGGCAATCATAAATGATGAAGGATCTCATTTTTGTAATAAAATTATTGAAAATCTTCTTGCAAAATATGGGATTAAACACAAAATTTCTCTCGCATATCATCCCCAAACTAGTGTCCAAGTTTGAACTATCAAATAGGGAAATAAAAAGAATGCTAGAAAAAATGGTTGGACCAACAAGGAAAGATTGGTCATTGCATTTAGATGAAGCATTATGGGCATATAGAATCGCATATAAAACTCCATTAGGTATGTCCCCTATAGAATAGTTTATGGCAAAGCATGTCACCCGCCAATTGAGCTAGAAAATAAATCCTATTGGGCAATCAAAAGCTGAATTTTGATCTAGACCAAGCAGCAAACAGAGGTTTTAGAACTAAATGACTTAGAAGAATTCGTGCACTTCTCTTATGAGAATGCTAGAATTTACAAAGATAAAACCAAGTTGTGGCATGATAAAAGAATCCAACAAAGAGATCTTAAAGAAGGAGGATTGGTCCTATTGTACAATTCAAGGCTAAAATTATTCCCTGGAAAATTGAAATCCAGATGGACAGGACCATTCAAATTAGTCAAGATATATTCTCATGGTGCAGTTGACATATTTGATGCAAACTCGTGTAATACTTTCAAAGTAAATGGACAAAGAGTTAAAATGTATTATGGTGAGCAAATGGTGCAATCTGAAAGCACCATTCATTTTGAAAATCCTTGATCTAAAAAGGATAGTCAGGCTGTTAAGACATTAAAACAAGCGCTTGTGGGAGGCAACCCATCAATTTTTTGATAAATATTAACTATGTTTGTACAGTTTGATGTTTTCAGTGTTTTTCAAGAAATGCAGAATTTAGTGCTCAAGCACCACGTGCTTAAGCACTAACAGAAGCCCCAATATCTCAACTTAAGAGCTAGTGAGGACACTGCTCAATTTTAAGTTGGGGGGGGAAGCACTTCAAATTCTGATGCATGTGGTATATATATAGTATTTTAAACCTACTAATGCTTGTTTTATTTAATATCTGTTAAATATCTGTTAGTATGTTAGATAAGTAGTTAAGTCTTTTGTAAATAGAGTTTATTTTCATTTTGTTTTAGATTTACTTAACAAAGCATTTTCAAAAAAATCAAATTCTGTTTTTGAACAGTTTTTAAGTAAATCAATAGTAGGAATGTACAGATTTTGAAGCATGATCAGCTTGCTATTTCACAAATGATTTTGATGCATCTCTTTAGACCAAAATCCTCAATGAAAAAGAAAAGAAAAAGAGTCCTTTTTACTTCAAAAACAACCATTGTTATTATCACTTTTACACTTTAAAGTTGATTTTTGAAAGGGGATCAAACTGAGTGAAAAGTTTTTCTGGAAACAAACAGGAATTTAAGAAAACCAAGGTCAAAAACAAAGTTTTATTAAAAACTTAGAAGAGTGTTGAGAAATAAGTTTGGGGGAGATTTTATGAAAACAAAGGCAAAAATGAGGAGCTTAGTACTCAATAAAGTTTCAAAAGAAAATCAAAAGGTGTCAAAACTATGTTTGCTTAATATCTAAACCGAACTGTTCAAAACAGAGTGCATTTGATTTGCAAACCAAGAAAAAGAAAAGTATGCATAAGGAGGACAATGAATCCTGTTCCAAAGTGCATTTGGTTTGAAAAAGAAAAACAAAAACAAATCAAGGAAAAAAGTATGCACATGGAGGTCAGTAAAGAGGGTAACATAAGTTTTAAGAAGCATCTAGTGCTTATCTAGTAGATGCTTATGCACCAAAAGAAAAAGAAACATCAAAAAAGAAGCATTGAGTCAAAAAGTTTTAAACTACTCATGTCAAGCCCTTTGATATACTTAAAGCCCCTGAGCTTAAGGATCTTGTGAGTCTACTCTATGTTTTGAAACACCTTTGTGTTGACCAAAAGTTTTTCTAAAGTTTCAAAAAGTTTAAGAAAACCTTTTTTGCTTAGTTTGGAGCCAATCAAATTTCAATGGATCACACACGCACATAAAAGAGTTTTAATAGCTTTGGTTGTGATGAATTTCAAAGGCACAAAGACATAGAGATTGGAGGAAAGAAAGGTTCTTTTAAGAGAACATCACATTTTGAAAGATTGAAAGGAGTTGAAATGATCCGATCTTCTTCATCAAAAGAATCCTACTTGTTATTTTGTTATTACTTGAGGACAAGCAACAAGTTAAGTTTTGGGGGTGTGATAACTCTATTTTATATAGAGTTATTCATAGTCTTTACTTAGATAAATGTTTGAAACCAATGCAATAAACTTGTAAATACAATAAAAAGAGATGAAAATCATAAAATACATTATCAAGGAGATAGAAGTTCAATTTATATACAAATTGGTATGTTTGATATGTTTGTTGAGTACTTTTGCAGATTCTGTGATTTTGCATTAAGTGCTTAAGCATCGAGTGCTTAAGCACCAAAGCATGCAGCTGAAGCATGCAGCTGAAGCAAGTAGCACAAGACCCCACATTGAAAGCACCTCAAATTGATTTCGTTCTAATGAGCCTTGCTGGCCTCCTACTAGCTCAGTAATCACATGGAATCAATTGTCAAGTTACCAAAGAAGTCATCTATGGGATAAAAACAACAAACATCATCATTACACCAAGCCAAATGTCATCAACTAATTGGACCCCTTCAAAAGGAATGTTTCCCACTCAAAGGAATGTCTCCCATTCAAAGTGACAACAAATTGACACCTGCAAAATACTAGGATAAGTCACATGATGGTCAAAGAATACTTCACAAGCAAGCAAAGAAGTCAAATACTTGAAGATAAAACCCTCCATGGAAGGAAATCTCCTACATCTATAAATAGGACTCTTTCATCTCTTGTAAAAATATAGATAGAGAATATAGAATAATAGATAGATTACCATATAGATTACAATAGTAGTAAAAGTTCATCTTGTTCTTCATTTTATTTCCAAGTCTTTTTACTTCACTTTGATTACTCTAAACTTAAGAGGAAGGTAAGAAGGAATTGACATCTCTATTCTTCACTTCGCCCTAATTGAGAATCAAGTGTTTTTCATTAATATTAAGTTCTTATTTCATGTTCTTCATCTTACTCTTTATTTACTTTCTTGTTATTTAAATTCTTGCAAGACTTGTCCAATCAAGCAATTTACTTTCTTGCAAGACTTGTCCATTCAAGCAATTTACTTTTAAGCAATTTACATTTCCAAGTTAATTACAATGCTTTCTTTACTTACTTTGTTTAATTACTCTATGTGGACGATGATGAGCTAAATTCCTTAGTTGGGATGCTCTAGTCATATGATGAACTCGTGAGAATTATTGTGTTGTCCAAAAGGGTGTCTCACTTACTAGTTCTTGTACTTGAATTAAACTTGTTTTAAGGTTAACTTAGAACAAGGGGGAGTTGTATTTACAAGAGATTGACTTACAACTAGATCTCAAGAACTAGAAGCAAAGGCAAGTGTTTATTTAAGTCTTTGATGAGAAGTTTGTTTCCCACAAAGTCACTTAGTAATTCCATGCTAATTCAAAAGTAATTAGCATAGTCTTTGTTCATGTGTGGGGTTTTACTAAGGGAAAGTATTTAGCAACTTGAACCACTTGAAAGGAGGCGAGGGAGTATGACACACTTGCCCCTTTACTGCGCAAAAAAACAAGGGTTTATTGAGCTTGTACAGTCACCCTTAATCTGATGTATCTACACTAAGTGATCACACCGTGTGCTCAAGCACCGAAAGACAAAGACAACATTCTCATAAGGAACTCATATGGTAAAAGCATCTCAACTCTCTCTTAAATTACATCCTCTGTGTATTTAAATTCTGTTTTTCTATATTCCAAAAACCAACCACAAATCTCTGAATAGTTGTAGACACACTAGTTTACCTATGCTAAACAAACACATTAAAAATTAGTCAATCCTCGTGGGAACGATCTTTACTTACTCTTTATTACTTGTTTGTGACTGTGTATACTTGCACATGCTTATTTCACACACCAAGTTTTTGGCGCCGTTGCCGGGGATTGCCAATAATTTTTAGTTTGTTTAGTTAGTAAAAGAGTGTTTTTATTTTTTTACTGCTTTTTGGTAGTGTTATTCTGTGCAGAACAAGTGCTTAAGCACTAGCCTATGCCAAGAAGACCACCACCAAATTTTGATTTTGATCCAGAGATTGAAAGAAGATTCAGGAGACAATTAAGACTTCAGAGGGAAATCCAACAACACAGCAATATGGCTGAACCAGTAATACCACTAGGGATGCCACAAACAAGACAAATACATGCGTGATGATATCAGACAAAGAACACTGTGCACCAAACACACCCGTAAGATGAAGGATCAAGGCATAACATCATCAGAGGTAATTCAATTCACGATGTAGGAGTAAATCATAGACATCAATTCATATACATGGACCCTATAGGCATGATTAATGATAGAGATAGGCCCATGAGGATTATGCCATGTTTGATCATCAAAATATGCAGACTAGCATTGCTAGGCCTCATATTGATGTTTGTCCATTTTGAATTTAAACCAATGATGTTTCAAATGTCGCAAACAATTGGTCATTTGGGGATTTTCACATGATGACCCCATGAGCATTTAAAACAGCTTTTTAGAAGTATGTAGCAATTTCATCATACGGTGTAAGTGAGGATGCATTTAGGCTAAAGTTATTTCCATATTCATTAAAAGATAAAGCTAAATCATGGTTAAATTCTTTAGAGCCTAATTCAATTCATTCATGGAATGAATTAGTGAAAAATTTCTGTCAAAATACTTCCCACCAATCAAAAATGCTAGGATGAGAAATGACATTACATCTTTTAAACAAAGAGATCTTTGAATCATTGTTTGAGGCATGGGAAAGATGGAAGGAATTGCTTAGAAAATGTCCTCATCATGGTGCGCGGTCATTATCTGAGATGGAAACATTTTACAATGGATTAGAGCCCCAAACTGTAATTATGCTTGATGCATCATCGTGGGTGTTTTATTGAATCATCTTATAATGAAGCTTGTGAATTAATTGATAGGGTAGCAACGAATAGTTCTAGCTGGCCTCATTGAAAGGGCAAGTGCCCAAAAGAAAGTCTGGAGTACATGAACTTAGTGAAATTTCATCCCTAATCGCTCAAGTTGCCACATTGGCTAACATGATTAAAACTTTCACTACACCTAGTTCAATTTACATCTAAACCCAGTGAAACACATTTGCTGACCATAGAACAAGCACCTCAAGGAGCACCTAGTTGTGTTTATTGTGGAGGAGCCCACCTCTATGAAGAGTGCTCAAGTAATCCCGTGTCGATTAACTATGTGGATCAAAATAGATATAATAATAATAGGAATAACAACCCTTACTCTAACACCTATAATCCTGGCCGGAAAAATCACCCAAATCTTAAGTGGGGACCAAGTAATAATAAAGTGCTCAAGCACTGTGTGTTCAAGCACCGGGAGCTCAAGCACCAGCCCAAAACCTCAGATATCAAAATTATCAAAGGCAACAACAAACCGCCAATGATAATTCAATAGAAAGCCCGCTTAAATCATTCATAAGTGAAACAAGAACAAAGAAGGCAAACTCAAGATGCTTCCATAAAAACTTAGAAACTCAAGTAGGTCAATTAGCAAATGCTATGTATCAAAGACTGCGGTGTTCTACCATCCAATACTGAAGCATCCACATCTCAAAGGCAAGGAAAAGAACAAGTAAAGGCCATATCACCGAGAAGTGGTAAGGATCTCACAGAGCCCTATGAGAATGAAGGTGTAGATAAGGGAGAAAAACTCAAAAAGAAAAAAAACTCGAGAATGCGAAGCACCGTAAGCTTCCACTTCTCAAAAAGAACCAAATCCAGGTTAGTTATCTGAACACCCACCTCCTCCATTCCCTCAAAGATTAAAAAAGGTACATGAGGAGAAGCAATTGATAAGTTTTTAGATGTTTTAAAACAATTTGCACATTAATATTCCTTTGATTGAAGCTTTACAACAAATGCCTAATTATGCTAAATTTATGAAAGATATCATTTGTAGAAGAAAGAGATTAGGTGAATTTCAAACTATTGCAATGTCAAAGGAAGTTAGTTCAATTTTTGAGAATAAAATTCCAAGAAAATTGAAAGATCCTGGTAGCTTTACAATTCCTTTCTCTATAGGCAACAACTATACAGGGAGAGCTCTATGTGATTTAGGTGCAAGCATCAACTTGATGCCTAAATCTATCTTTGAGAAGTTAGGAATTGGTAATGCAAAGCCTACATCAGTAACATTATCCCTTGCAGATAGATCAACAAAGATATCCGTAAGGGATAGTTGAAGATATTCTCGTCAAGGTTGACAAATTCGTGTTTTTCGCAGATTTTGTTATTCTTGATTTTGTTTGCAGATGAAAATGTGCCATAATCCTTGGAAGACCATTTCTTGCAACTGGTAAGACACTTATTGATGTTCAAAAAGGAGAACTAACCATGAGGGTGAATGATCAAGAAGTGAAATTCAATGTGATGAAAGCAATGAAGTATCCAGCAGAGGAGCAAGAAGAATGTTCTGCTATCTCACTTGATCATCTGGTGCAGAAGCAATTCAACAAACAGTATGACCATCTGACTAGTGCTTTAGCATCAAGTGCTTATGCACTTCCTGAGGCTGAAATGCAAGAACAAAGCATACTGACAACAGAGGAAGTTAAACCTAAGGTATGGTCTAGAACTTTTGAATCTTTAAATTTAGAAGACCCTAACCTTAAGAAAAACTTACCTTCAAAGCCAGAGATATATGTAATTGCTCTCCATTCTCTTGTTTGGCAAAACAAAATTACTGAGTTACATTCAATAATTCAACTTTAAGAGCTAAATAACTCTATATATTATAGAGTTATCAAAGCCAAGTTCAACAAAGCTGAAGGCAGCGAAGAACCCAAAAAGTGAATCTCAACGGAGCAGATAATAACCGATATTGAAGGGAGAACTAGGAAAGAAAACACCACGAAAGTCAGGCTCCCCAAAAGAACCCAACGCTCCTACAAGCAGCAGATCACCAACCGGAGCAGAATCTGCAACCTTCAAAAAACCCAGCTCTCACTGAAAGTAGGAACAGAACCCTAAAAGGGAACGAAAGTGCTTGAGACACAAAGACAACCTAGCGCTGGTCGACGACGCAAGAAAACAGGGGAGGGTCAAGACGGCAAAACCCTAACAGAAATGTTATATATATATATATATATATATATATATATATATATATATATATATATATATATATATATATATATATATATATATATATATATATATATATATATATATATATATTCACATTCTAAAATCTCAACAGACAACATGTAATAATTTTGTTAATAGAAACTTATTTTTATATACCTTATATTTTTTATCAATGTATTTGTTTTTTCTATCATTAATATATATCTATTCAAATTCTTAAATCTTAATGGGAAAATATGTAATGATTTAGTTCATAGAAACTTATTTCTATATATTAGAGAGAATTCAAACTATCTCAGTGGGAAAATACTGCATGTTGTCAATATAAATAGATTTTTTGATTTTTTTTTATATTTTTGAATTTATGATATATTTATTTTTTAAAAATGAATATTTAGTTTTTGAATTCAGACTAGGAAATATTATTTGTTGTTGGTATGATTTCATTGCCACGAGTAATTTCTAAGAAACTGACTTCCGCAATGTATTTAATCAAAATACCCAATACTAAAATCTCTATTTTACCCATTTATGCTTTTTGCTTTTGAGCCTCGATGGTTATCAACTACATGTTATTGAAATTACCCAATACTAATATCTCTATTTTTGTATTAAATTTGAGTTTTTATTTCTTACGAGAAATGCAACATGTTGTCACTATAATCATTTTTTATATTTTGCTTTCATAAATGTTTTTGTTTTTTAATAAATTAACATTTTACTTAGGAGTCTCGACATGAAAACATTAGGTGTTGTCAAATTAATTATTTTTATATTTTGCTTTTGATTTTCAACTGGGAAACATTTGGTGTTGTTGTTAAATTTTCTTACTTTTAATTTCCGATGGCGAAACATTACACATTCTCATAATACAAACAGTTTTTATGAGAACAAATAGTTTTGATAAGATCTTTAAGCTTTCTGATTCGTTAGTTTTCTTATGAATCTTCTTTAGTGATCTTAAGATAGGAACAAATCTATTCAATCTCAAGAAAAACATGTGATAATCAAAGCACATCATAAGAAGGTATGAAAGAGCTTCAGAAGATACTTATGAGGATCAAAAAGAGGTTCAGAAGATAAAAATAATGGATCAATCTCAAAAAGGTATAAATTATCTTAAGAGGTCACTTGTCAAGCTATGTCATGAACCATATAGTCTATGACAAGTGCAACATGAGATATGCCTTAATATCAAAATGCATTCAGAGATCCTTCACAAGATACTTGAGGCATAGTTCTGAAGGTACCTTAGAAGCTTCTCAATTTCAATCAACTCCAATAATCTCCACCTTGATTGTAATTGATCCACGAGACATCTTATACTTTCATTGTCTACACCGACAATCATAGTTCAAAAGAACTATCATACTCCATCGTAGAGAGTCTATTTCACTAGAAGCTAAAACATCCAAGTGTTTTATCCATGCCAAATCCATCGACATAATTTCTTCAAGATGCTCAATTTGCGTCATCTTTGGAGCAATTTGCCGACCTTCTCCCCTGGACAATTTTTCTTTACATCCTCGAATAGTTTCCTTTCACCACTTTGTGCAATCCCTATTGGATCAACATATCTTTGACTCTGCTTTTCCACAAGTCAAAATTGATTCTTCTATCAAATTTCTCCATATTAAACTTCACATCACTTGAAAAAATTGACATTCCTACTTTATACATACGATTAACTGCGTGCACTTAGTAGGTCCCCGAAAGAGACACTACGCGTAATGGCTAAAAAGAGCGCCACATACCCAGCGCTTTTTAATAAACGTTATGTATAGAGAGGGCGAGATAGGCACATACCCAGCGTTTTTTTAAAACGTTGCGTATAGAGAGGACGAGATTGCACATACCCAGTGTTTTTTAAACAAATGCTGCGCCATTGCCTTTAAACGCACTAGCCATACCCGCTTTTTAAAAATGCCGGGTATTGGGAGAACGCGTGAAGCAATGGGCGCGCTTTTAAAAAAGCCCCGGTATGGGGAGAACGCGTGAAGCAATGGGGGCGTCCCAATACAGCGCTTTTTAAAAGCGCTGGGTATAACTACACCAAAACATCTTCTCTTCCTCCATCTTCCTTCGGTCGGCAATCCCATTTCCAACCCTCATCAACCCTTTCTTCCATTGAATCGACGCATTCCTTGGCCAAGAATCCCAATTCCTCCATCTCTCATTACTTGTAAGCTTCTATCTCTCTCTCTACTCACTTGTTAAATTTATCACTGATTTTCAGAGCATCGCAAATTAGGGTTCGACTATTTTATTTTTGGTATCATTTCGTTTCCACGTCAATTCAAATCGATTTCGAGTATGTCTAAGACATTGGATCTTCCTCCCAAAGGTGGTTTCAGTTTCGATCTCTGCGTAAGAAATGAAATGCTCAAAAAGAATGGTCTTAATTAGGGCCCTCGTTTTTGAAGACTGGGACTACTATTGTTGGTTTAGTTTTCCAGTGTCCGAATAGTGCTTTACATTCATTGTTATATGTTGTTTATGTGGTTTTCTGATTTATTGAGCTTCACTCATTTGCTTGCTTCTTTAACATGGACTCTAGAATGACTTGCAATATTATTCTTTGGTAGTTTTTCTACGGTATTTGAGGATTCTTTGTATAGATTAGGGAAAACTCAAACATCAGAGTTGGTGTTTAAATTGGGAGTTTATGTAGTTATTGTGTGAAGATTGAAACTTGTTTTTAAGTTAGCTTAGAATTTTACTTATTTTTGTTAAATTCTTCCTTGAAAATATACCACTCGTTTTCAAATAGGAACCTGGGATTTTACATTATAAGTTGATTAAATTGGGTGTTAGTGATTTGGAGAGTTTCTTTGAATGTATGGCGTGTTCAAATGATTGGTTGTAACATTATGCGATTTGGTATTAAGTATAATGCAAGGGGTGGGGTTGGGGTTAGAACACAGGAAGCCAAGAATGACACTCGATAATTTGATTTTTGTGTTTTGAATATCCGCATAATGACTTTTGGATTCGATTACTCTCGCAAAGTAGGACTACTCCTCGTCTCTCTCTGAAAAATATGCTTGTTAATACTAGAAATTTCTTACCTTGTTGTAATATGTTAAATCTTATTCTAAAATATGAGGATTGGTTTTCTTTTCTTGATGGTCTTTAGAAACAACTGGATAAATGAAGTTGTAAAACTCATGCATTGATTTATAAGAATGTTAATGAATAGTTGGCTATTTCTATAACTGCTTATCAAAGTTCAGTAGTGGGGTATCTAAGTAGGTTGGTTGAGCTTTTTAGTCGCCTGCATTGCTTCATCTAGATTGAATATATACTTCTTTTTCATGTTTAATTTGTATAGTTTGATTCAATGTTGAAGTTTAATTCTTTTGCCCAACATATACCGCTGTGGAGCAGTAATGCTTCATTGACATCTGAGGCAAGAATGTGTACCTTTTAAAATGCACATTTCTTGTGTCACATTTTTATTCCATACCTTATGGGATGATTATTGCATATGGCTGCTTGTTAGGTTTTGATCTTGTTAACTCTTTATAAATGTATACTGAGACAGAAAGAAATGTGGAAAATAATACTCCTCTTGTGACTCCCTCTCAACCCCTTAAGGGAATATTTGTTGTAGGTACCGAGATTATTGTTATGAACTCCCCGCCTCCTTCAGAACTTCATTATGTGTCGACCGATCAAGAACAGCAACATCCATGTCAGTAATGATCCATAATTTTATCTTTCATTATTATTGTGTGATACCTTACACAATCTTTATGGATTTGAAGTTCAAGTTGTAACTGTAGCTTGTTTGCATAATTATTATTGTGTGATACCTTAGACAATATTTATGCCACTTCTTTTGATTTCATTTCAAATTTCACATGAGTTTGTGAATTTTGAAAAGAGGAGTTAATGAGTTATTACTTTACTTTTCGTGGTCCTTACTATCAGAGTGCCAAGGCGTATAAGTCATTTGGACGTGATATTTTCGATGCTCATTACAAGGCTAGGTTTAAATTTGGCAAATTCATGTTTTGTTATTTTGGATGTATGATTTAATTTTGGATGTATGATTTAATTTTTGGATGTATGATTTAATTTTGGATGTATGATTTAATTTTTGGATGTATTTTGGATGTATGATTTAATTGAGTTTAAATACAACAAATTCATAGATATCACTATTAAAAATATTTTGATGTATGATTTAATTTTTTTGTTGCAAATATAAAAAGGAAAATACACAAAAACCGAAAAAAAAAAAAAAAAAAAATTAAACAATGGGCGCGCTTTTAAGGAAGTGTCTTGCCTATAGGGGACAAGTTTAGCAATGGGCCGCGCTTTTTAGGAAGCGCGCCTATCCGAGGCGTGTTTGGGCAATGGGCGCGCTTTTTAGGAAGCGCTTTGCTATTTGAGGACGTGTTTGGGCAATGGGTGGCGCTTTTTAGGAAGCGATGCCTATTTGAGGACGTGTTTGGGCAATGGGTGGCGCTTTTTAGGAAGCGCGCCCATTGTTGGAGTGGAATACCAGCGCCCACGTTCAAGAGCGCCAAAAGCGCGCCCATGGATGAAAAAGCGGCGCCTATATACTAATTACATTGTTGTAGTGAGAGTGCATCACGGTGGACCCGCCAAATACCAAATCTTTCCTTTTGCCAAAGCCTTTCTCAAACAACACTTTAATCAGATCAAACTTCATTTCGATGTGGAGGATCAGACTAAGCTGCAACCACTGAGCATACTAAAAAATTAATACCCCACCGAACCAAAAGCTTTGATACCAATTGTTGGGGGGAAAACAACATATAGAAATAAAATGAGCACAATCGAGACACACAAATTTAATGTGAAAAACTCCAAAACCACAGAAAAATCATGAACTGTTGTCTAATGACAACTAGAGAATAACACTACGTGAAAATTGTTACAACACATAGACTTCTTTCAAGCACCCCCATGGCCCCAGTGCACCCACACCCTCCAGAGCTATACTTAGATAAAATGGATTAAGTGAAACTAAATAAATAACACTTGTCTCAAAATACTTTTGATACAATGTATCCTTAACATATACCCTAATACATCATTAGGCAATGCCTATGGTTCAATAAAATACATAACTACAATAACATGACATTTAGCACAATATAACATGCTAGACTCCTCAAAATATATCCTCAAAGAATGGGATCTCTCCTTTTAGCCTCTACCCTCCTTAGCCTTTACCTCAACAATGAAGGGTGAGATTATACATAATCTCAATGAGTTCTAATGTTACCCCTTACTACACCCGCGGTTCAATTATGCTTCTTTTACTTTCGTGATTTGATTTCTAAACCACGTGCCTTTTACTTTAGCACAACACCAGCCCCAGACATGGTAATCCCGGTGAACCGGGCTACTTAATTTTAGCATAACACCAACCCCAGACATGGTAATTCAGGTGAACCTCTTTCACTAGTCCTTTCCCTAGTGTAATAAATAGGGTCTAGGTTTAGGGCTCATGATTTTCCCGCCTAGTA
This sequence comes from Oxytropis ochrocephala, assembly GCA_020916435.1. NCBI lineage: Eukaryota > Viridiplantae > Streptophyta > Magnoliopsida > Fabales > Fabaceae > Oxytropis > Oxytropis ochrocephala. The sequence goes on from CM037093.1 coordinate 108,007,874, forward strand.
TGCTACCTCATAGGGTCGTCACCCATATAAGTCTATAATGGCCTATCCTCTTCATATAAATAAACCTCAATCTTATCTTTGATGAACTATTTGTCCATCACATTATCATGTATAAAAGTTATTCTCACTCGGTAACATATCATTAATCCCAACGTAATTACAATATATCCAAAGTTCCATCATAATAACATGACAATTCAAAGTTGGATTGAAATTCACATCATGTAGATCATGCTACCAAAACTTAAGATTCATTAGATGAAAATGTAACAACATCGGGTCCGTTTTTATGAAACAGTAGACAAAATCATCAACACCAAAGAAGCACATTGAAATGGGTTATTTTCATTTAATGGTACTATAACTTCAATTTTCTTTCTTCCAACAATACTCATTGCATTAAATGGCTGAAAGAGAGAAAAAGAATAATGAACAGAGGTGCATTGTTAAGGGTCCTATAATAATTAAGAGTAAATGTGAAATTGACCAATTAATGACCCAATTTGTTTTCTAATAGAAAGAACGAGAGGTAATACTCATCTAGCATTCCAAGAGATGAGATCATGCATCAAATATACAAAGTGCTAGTTTCCAAAAATGAAAAGAAGAAAAGAATAGTAGTTACGAAAGAAAACCAGAGATAGGGAGAAGGGGAAAATGATATTAAACATTTGATTCCAGCAATATGTACATACAAGCACATTGTAGCTCATTCCATCACTCTTAGCAAGAATTACACGTGCATTACCAAAGGAGCAATTAAACACTTACAAGATTATTATTTCAACTCTTAACATCATCACATATCAGTATATCACATAATGACCCAAACTCAGCTATATTCATCTTTTCATAGCAAAGTCCTAAATTTCTAGATAGTGAAGGAAAAAGGAACTCACAACAATCCATCCTTCATTTCACAAATTCTATTTCAATATAAGGTCTCAAATCAGCATGCAAGTAATATTTTATCACATTTAGTGTATAACATTTCTACCACAATTAATTCAAGGAAAGAAGAACTCACAAGTGAGAAGATTCCACAACCCCCCAAGTAACTTCTAAAACCCCAAATCAACAATGTCAACTTTGAAGCCCTATCTTTGGTGCTCCTAACTTCAATGTAGCTCTCCTAGCTCCTCCTTCAAGTCTCTAATCTCCCATGCAAGTGTTTTGAGACATGATCCCACCTCCTACTGAAACAATGTCAAGATCTTAGCAGAATGAAGATCAAGTAAAAGAAAGATACAAAGAGTATAGTTCTTGAGAACCGGAGTCAGAAGCTATCAACAGGAACTTGCTGCAGTGTATGCAGAAAGTTAACCCGTCTTTGAGGAAAAGCAACAACGACTATAATCTACATTGGAGATCCATTCCAACGACTCTTTTGCATCATATACTCTATAAGTACAACATGGAGCACCTCATTTACAACTAAGAGAGACAATACACATTATTTTATTTCTTTTAACTTGAAAAATCTAATTCATTTCATTCAAAATAAGTGCGTAAACGCATGCTGGTACATCAAATATTGTCTGAGAATGGACTGATAACAAGGCTACCCCCGCTAAGGTATGAGCCACCTTGTTAGCCTCTTTCCTAGAGAACTCCACATGAGAGTTTACATTAAAAAAAGAAAAATCCTCCCTACAATAATGTACGTAAAATACATCCATAATCAGAGGTAATTGTAGGAGCTTTGTTGAAGTCGTCCACAACGATCTTAGCATCCATCTCAAAGATTACATTCTGGTAGTCTAGTTCACGCACCCAATCAATCGCGACTAACAACCCAAGAGCTTCGCCTATTGTTATACCCCAATTTTGTCCGTTTTCTTTTTCTCGCTTTAGTCGTTTATTTTTAGTAAGGGCGTGTTTCGGAGTCGCATGATTACGAGAATTATTAGTGTAGAGTCTCGGTTACTAATTTCAATCACTCCGTTCAACAAAATCGAAACGCCGTTGTTTAAATTAGGCACGCACGCGAATGATCGATCTTTTCGCGCGTTCTTCAATTTAACGTCCGTATTCGAGCTTAGTCGTACGTGAACAGGTCCACCTAAAGTCATTTTTCTCAAAATTTGGTTTAAGTTCAGACTTAATAATGCGATTCCGAGTTAATTTTGGGGTTTTTAGTTAACGCGCCCATTTCTTTTATTTTTGGTCTCGTTTTAGCGCAGTTGTCCGGTCCGGCCCGTTCTCGTCTTTGTATTTGGCCGAACTCCTTTTTTATTGTTATTTTTATTTTGTTTATTTAATTTAAAAGCACTATAACAGTTCAAAAATGTCAAGATTCTATTTATTTTAATTTACAATTTTAAAGTGTTTAAGAGTCAAATAAGTCCAAAAATGTCAAAAAAATTGTATTTAGTTTAATTTACAATTTAAAAGCACTTAATAGTCCAAAAAGTCCAAAAATACAAAAAATAATAATACTAAAAAACACATAAAAATAGGATCCGAAAATACAGTTTAAAACCAAGAAATTAGGGTTTCAGCTGATCTCCTAAAAGTCTTTGAGAGTCTTTGTTGGGCCTGGGTTCCAACCTGAAAAATTATCCAAAACCCAGTCAAAACTCAATTAATGCCTTAACCCTAGTTTTTATATAAATAAGCAATCCACCCATAGTCAAAAGGGGATGATTTCACAAACCAGAAAAAGGATTAGGGTCTCACATCGAAACCCTAATCACCGAGACGCTAAAATTGAAATATCGAGAAGCAAAAGCCGAATCAATCGTAGCAGTTAGAGGTACCAGTAGCAGTTACATGGAATAGCAGCAGTAACACTAATCAAAGAGAACCTCAGAAGCTGGAAACCCAGGTCGGTTCATTAATCATCCCATCTTATTTTATCACCGTGGCTACTAGTTGAGTTGTGAGTAGGTTAAAATTCTTAGTTACGAGCATGCTCGGTTTCGAATTTAATCATGTTATATCAACCTTATTAATAAAAATGTGGTCTTAATCAAAAGAAACAGGAACAAAACTCACGTGAATCAGATCTATAATAGAAAACATCAAAGGGTAGTAAAATTAAGATCAAATAGGAGTTAAGATTATATATATATAAGATAGAAAATAAAGCAAGTCGCTGGGATGGCTTGAGGGAATCAAGGTGAAAGTCACATAAAGAAGAGTGGAATTAGGAACCAACTTGATGAAATAGAAGTGCAGCTTCATGGAATTTGATTTGGGTTTTTAAAGTTGTTTAAAAACTAGAAAAGAAGCATCAAGGATAAAATAGGAATAAAAAGGCATCAGGTTAGAGAGAGATATAAGGATGAAGTATAGCAAAAAATGAAAAATACAAAAAAAAAACAGAAGAAAATCGAACACTTTGGTCATCTTCTCGTGAGTTGTCGCGGCGACAAAGCCAATTCGAGATGGTCATCACCCCATGGCCGATGACCTTCTTTCTCTCTCTCTCCTCTCAAAGTCTCCTTCTCTCTCCAAAATTGTTCTTCTCACTCTCCTCTGTATAAAGCTACTGATGATGGAGTGTTAATTGTGAGGATTAGATCTTGTTATATCTATTCAATTTAATGTTCCTTTATTGCCTTTTATTTTTAATGTCAGAATTATAATTACACCACATGTTTTGTTTAGCTACAATCCTCCCTTGCACGTGAGCCTTTAATTTGCTAACATCAGCCCAGCAGCCCAACAATGCTGCTAGGCGCACCATTCTGCTTTTGCACCCCCAGTGTTAATAGTATAATCTCCCACTACTAGTTACATTCACGTATTACTAGTTTCACCCCTTTCTCGTTCCTTAATTAATTATCTTCAAAATAAATAAATTCTCATAAATTAAAAACCATAATTAAATATTTTTCCACCCCAAAATCAAACAAAAGACTAAGTCGGTTGTACAACCGGGTTAGTCATTATTTTAGGGCCAATGAGCTGTACAGTTCAGTAACCCTGCAAACTTAATAAATACGAATAAATTATTTTCCATAAATAAACGGCTAAGTCGGTTGTACAACCGGGTTAGTCATCATTTCAGGACCAATGAGCTGTACAGTTCAGTAATCCTACAAAAAACTTAATAATATATAAATAAATTTATTTTTCCTAAAAATAGGGGACTAAGTCGGTTGTACAACCGGGTTAGTCAGCGTTCTAGAACTAATGAGCTGTACAGTTCAGGAGTTCTAGAATACCTATTCTAAAACAGACCCACCTCACACTAAACCAATTTCTTTCAAAAAACTCAAAAATCATTTTCAAAAAAGTAGGGAGCTAAGTCGGTTGTACAATCGGGTTAGTCAGCGTCCTAAGAATCAGTGAGCTGTACAGTTCAAGGAATCCTAGGACCCCTACACTAAAAAACACCCAACCAACAAACCTTTTCAGGAAGAACTACGTAGCTTTGATTCCTCCATTGCATCCGGAGGTACGTAGGAGCAAGACTCAACTCTTGTCAAGCACTAAAAACCAAAATTTAAAATAAGTCTTTTTCTCTACAAATAAAAAGGGTAATTATTAAATAAATCTAAATTAATTAGACAATGGATGTCGTGGGGTGCTAATACCTTCCCCACACATAATGACTCCCGAACCCTAACAATGCCTTGTCCTAAAACATAAAGGGATTTTCCGAATTTGCCCTTAAACTAAAATTTGGTGGCGGCTTCCTAAAGAACCTTTCGAAGAATCCTTTCCCGGATTTTTCGGTCGCTACACCTATATAAACATCAAGCAATGGTGCAAAAGTGTGTAATTTGGCAGCCACAAATACCCCTAACTCATTGCAAATACACATCCCAAAACCGACCCGATTGCCACTGGCATCAAAAGCTGCATCAATGTTGCATTTAACAAAGTTTGGAGGAGGTTTTTGCCAATTTATTCCTGCAGATAGAATGAGCTGCACCGTGAGAGGAGCACCGCTTTGTTTATGCGTGATGACAACAAAGTTGGCCGCGAGCCACTCATCAAAGAATCTGGCTCCTTTTTGAACGATGACAATTTGCATTATCACGAGCATTATTCCACACTAATTTGTCATTTGGACCAAATACTCCAAAGATTCATAGCCCAAGCACTACGAAGGTCCCCACAAGTTCTTTCGCAAGACAAGGAAAAAACACCTGAATCGAGCAAATGGGTGTAACACAACACTAAACATTGCATTAGAAGCTTTCGAGTTACCTACCTTCTCTCCAACACAATCATTGCATTTCAACATCTTCTTGGACTATCTTGAATGTGTTTGTAGCTTTGTGTCAATTGATGTATGTATTTTATTAAAGCTATTGTATCCCAGTCCAAAACTAAACATATTTTGTATATGTGTACCTTCTAAACATGACATCGCTTGTTGCATTTTAGCTATCAATTACAAGTTGACACATCCTTAAAAAGAAGTTAGTAACCACCTTATATGTCAACCATATACCATGAATTATTATTGGTTGTGTTTGTAAAAAGTTTATCTTGATTCAGGTAACAATTAAATTCAATCTATCTAATGTCACCAAAATCAAGATTTTAATCGTAAAATTGGATGTTTTTTTTTATAAGGCTATGATTCATTGAAACTCAAGTACTAGATGTGCTTGAAAACATAATTACAAATTGTTTAAACACAAACAGTCATCAAGCCACCAAGACGAAGCAGAATAACTCGAATATCTACCCACCCCATAGATAAACCAACTCAATGAAAGACATTTAACATACGATACAATAGAGTCTACAACAAGTAAATCCTCTTTGAAAACTGGGTTATTCCTGCAAGCCAAATACACCAACATGTTGCTAACCAAATAATAAACTTTGACTTGGTCGCATTCTTTCCTGAAAAAGCTGCTCCAAACACTTTGAAATGATCCACAATGCTATTGCAATGTTGAACTTTGGAATGGTCCCGGTCTTAGCCCAAACCTCTTTAGCCAAACCACAATGAAAAAACAAGTGCATCGCTGTCTCTTTCCCCTATACACAAAGAACAACCTGATGCATCTTCTGAATCAATAACATGACAGTATAGCAAAATGCCACGCGTTGGGATAGGTTAAATGGGAGAGGTAGTGCTTTTAGTAAATAATAGGCTTAAATATCTGTTTTAACCCTCGTAAATATGGCCATAATCCAATTTGATTTCGTAAAAAAATTAAAAAGGTCCTTGCAAATATTAAGTGTTTACAGTTTAGCCCACGAGTTAACTTTCCATCAAAAAATTGATGTGACTAATGGACATGACGTCAGCATGACATCATCAATGATGTCACTGCCACATGTCATCATTTGATTGGGCCTCTGTGCCACGGGAACTGACATGCCACGTCATTACCCCATGTCACTACTGCCACGTAGTACTGGCACGCACATCGTCAGCAACCAATGGGTGGTTGCCACATGGCAATGTATTTGTTACTAAAAAAGTAGAATTTTGGAGAAAATGGGCGTTAAACTCGTGACCCCCATGTTGTATACACTACCCAATACCACTAGACTACATCCATACTTGTATAAAATAAGTCAACTACTAATATATAATACATAATTCTCAATTAATTTAAAAAAAATAAAAAATCTGCAAATGCATCTTCAATCTTCAACCAACCCTGAAGAACAACCTTCATGGGCTTTTGCCCTACAGATTGGAATAAAAAATAATAAGGCATAAATGAAAATAAATAAAAAATTTGCAGATCTGGAATCAAACAAATTCACCACAAAAAAATAAATTTGCCTTAAACAAGAACGAAATTCAACAAGAATTTCATGGTTGCAGATTAGAAAGATGAAGACCAGCAACGATTCAACAAGAACGAATTAGATCTAGAAGATGAAGATGTGGTTTTCTTAGATTCGTTTTTAATTTCATTTCAGATCCGGAAGATTAATTTCATTTTTAATCAACAAGAATAGATCAAAATTTCGTTTGCAGGCAGTGGCGGAGCCACATACAAGTGAGGGGGTTCAATTGAGCCCCCTGAAAAAAGAAAAATGCTACTTACCACCCTATATAATTTTTTTTGAACCCCTTGAAAATTTTAGTTTGCACTAGTAGTCTATATTTTGCACCCAAAGACCCAACACTCCACTTAGTCCTCTCTCACACTCCACTTAATTTGAACAAGTAGTCCCAATATGCATGTAATATATTGGACATATTTATGATGTTTGGGAAAACAACTATTGAAGCTCTCCTAAGGAGAGTATATCAAATGCAACAATTCAGAATATGAAATATATTTAAGTTGTTTTTAATTATATTTTTGGCGATGTGCGCGTTTAAAAATTTTGAACCCCCGACCCCGGATTCTGGGTCCGCCACAGTTGTAGGTTAATCAAAATCGAAATCGAATTTTGTTTGCAGGTTAATCAAACTTCGTTTGCAGGTTATATAAACGAAACAAATCAAAATTTTGTTAATCAAAATTGAAGGTTGGGATTGAGGGTTTTTGATTTCATTTGCAAGTTTTGTCGTTTGAAGGATGAAGGTGGTTGTTTGAAAGTTCAATAATATTGAAGGTTGTTCTTCATGGGTGAGGAGGAGGAGGAGGAGAAGGAGGAGGAATTTTTCATTTATTTTTTTGTTAGCATTTGTGTAATATATATTGATAGTTGGGTTAGTATACATAATTATTGAGGTGGCTTATTGGTGAGAGGATGTGTTGGTTACTTGGAGGTCACCAACACCAATATTCCCCAAAATTATCTTTTTATAGAAACAAAGGTGCCTCACATTGTCATACCAACGCCACGTGGCAGTCATCTATTGATTGCTGACGTGGCACGTGTCAATGCCGCGTGACTATGGTGACATGAGATGATGATATGGCATGTCAGTGTTATGTGGCATAAAATCCCAATCAAATGTTGACATGTGACAATGACGTCTTTGTTAGCCACGTAAGCTCTTTTGGATGAAAAGTTAAACAAAAGGCTAAACTGTAAACACACAATATTTGCAATCGAACTCTTTGGATTACGATCATATTTGCAGGAGCCAAATATAATTTTACATAATATTTTAACCACTCATATAATTTTACATAATATCCTACGGTCAATTTTAGTGGTTCACTGATAAAGAATTTAATTTTCTCTCTCACCGTAGAAGCACCCAAATAATAATACCAGGAAAAATTAGGTTAAATGAGACACTTTAAAAAAAAAAAAAGTTAAATGAGACACTTAATTTGTTGCCTTTAATATTTTTCATTATATTCTTTTATTATTAAAAAAAATAAAAATAAAGACACTTAATTTTTCCAACGGCTACTATGCTCAAAAATGTATTGAAATTGAGGTAGTAGCCGTATCACTGAAACGCTCTCTCAATCATCATCATCTCAAACTCATGGCTGATTCTTCAACACCACCGTCAAATCCACCATCACTTCCCCTCCTCGAGAAACCAATCCAAGACCCTCTTCCTCTTCCACTTCCTGTATCTCTCACCGCAACCGAATCCCAATCGCCACCCCCTTTCACTGTGCTCCTTGTTTCACCTTCACCTCAAAGAAAATCCAAGACCCGCCTCGCCGACCGCCTCGAAATGGCAGCAGAGGAGTCACCGGAACACGTCGGTCTCCGACGCCGTTGCAAAACCAAACCACCTCAAATTGCATCTCCGAGAAACCCTCGAAAACCGAGAAGGCAACGCTCCGAGATTGAGAATCGAGAAGATAATAAAGATGTTGGATTGGTTGAAGAGATTGGAAAACCTAGAAAGAGAAGGAATAGCGGTCGACCTAAAAAGGAGAAATCCAACTTCACTCAACCTTCAACCTCATCTCCAAGTAAGAAATTGAAACTATTTTATTCTTTGTTTTTGTTTTTGATTTAATAAATCCCTGTATAAGATAAGTTCCAATTTTTGTTTGATTTTTGAAACTGTCTTACTTTTTTGATTATTGATTATTGTGTATAGAAATTGAAGAAGAGAATGGGGTTGATCTTGAATATTTTGGACAGCTAGTTAGTGATTTAGTTATGTGGAAAGATGTATCAAAATCAACCCTTTGGTTTGGGTTTGGTTCTCTATGTCTCTTATCTTCATGCTTTACTCAAGGACTCAACTTTAGGTATTGCAATTTTCTCTTCTATTCTAGAGCACTTTGCATGTTTTATTTATTTATTTATTATGAACAAAATCTGAGATGTTCATGATTGAGATATTTCAGCATTGTCTCGGCCTCATCGCAATTGGCGATTCTCTTTTTAGGTGTATCTTTTTTAACAAATTCAATTTTCCAAAGGTAAGATCTTGCTTCTGTTAAGGATGCTGTATTTAATTGTTCTCTAAACTATCCCTTTTATTGGGTGTTATTTTATATGATTTTTCTGTTTTATATTTCAGAAACTGTGTTAAAGAAAAGTCTGAAGTCAAGCTCAAGGAAGATGATATTTTGCGTCTTGCAAAACTGATTCTTCCTGCTTTGAACCTTGCAATTTCAAAGGCTAGAATGCTATTCTCAGGAGAACCATCCACAACCCTTAAAGTAATCCACAGAGTTTAAATTTGTTATTCTTTTTAATCATGATTACTAACAAACAAATACTTAAATCATCAGCTACTTTTTTCTTGTTTGGTTGCAGGTAGCTCCTTTACTTCTACTAGGTGCAGAGTTTGGCCACTTTATTACAATTTGGAGGCTCTGTATCATTGGTGAGGATAGTAGCATACCATGGCCTTTCTTTCCAATTGCCAAAATAGTTTAGTTCTTGATCTATCACCTATGTATCTTGCTAAATTGCTATTGTACACAGGATTTTTTGTTAGCTTCACAATCCCAAAGCTTTATTCTTGCTACACTACCCAGATAGACCATAGAGGTATATATGAGACTGAGTCCATTTACTGGAACTTTTTTGTGTGTAACATCTACTTTTTTATGCTTAATCAATTGTTTTTTGCATGCAGCTGAGTGTTTGAAATTATGGCTGTTGGAAACATGGTGTGCTTGCACTCACAAGAAGAAAATGATGGCATTTGTACTCTTGACATTCTGGAATCTATCTTCAATAAAAACACGAATCTTCACGGGTGAGTCTTAACTTAGAGAGTTGGTTGCTGTTTAATGGCATGAACTACAATTTGCTTAGGTAGCACTTGCTCAAAACAATTATAACATAAGCTCTGAATTTTTACTAATTGGCAGACTTGTGCAAAATTTACTGGTAATGGTAGATTAGTTGGAAACTAGAATATAAAAGCTTGTCTCAGGACTAGTCAGGGAAACCTTTTGCTTGTCATATAGATATTTCTTTGGTGTACATTGCATATTAAAATATAAGTAGATAATTTGTATATGGATGCAGCAACTTTGCAAAAGGGGATTTTTTGCTTCTCAGAGATATTTCCTTTGTCTACAATGAATGAGTCTTAAAATATTAGTTAAATTATGGACAGCTAAATTTACATATGGGTGAAGCAACTTTGCGATAGTTGATTCTTATGATGAAATTTTCCTGGCAGCTTTTATGTTGCTTGTACTATTTAGGTATTTAAAGCAACATGTGGTGCAACAATTACAAGATGGAGAAGCACTAGAAGTTGAGAAGGAACAACAGCAAGCACTGGTGCCAAAACAAGCACCGTAGGAAACTAATTGACATAGATGGTATGTTTCCCGCTTATGTTTTTGTATTGGCTCAACACATATAATCAAGGTCTCTCATTTTTCTTGCCGCTGCTTAAAATTTCAGGCCTGCTCTTTTTTGGGATCCCTAAGGAAGAATCCTGGTGCATGCTTACCTAAGAAAGCACTGTAGTAAACAAACTTTATCCTGCACAAATGTAGTAAGAAGAATCCCGGTGCATGCTTACCTAAGAAAGCAAACTCATATCATAGAGGTTGTGAGGTAATAAACTCATATCATAGTTTGTAGTATTTGTTAATTTTTTGATACTCTTCATCTTGAGGAAGTTGGTTGTTTCTCAATTAGGGTTATTGCATTATTGTTTTTGAAAGGTTGGTTGGCTTTCTTTACCAATTTGATGTAAGTGGTTTAATCCTTTGATTTCGCTATCTATCCCTGAAGCGAGCATGCGCCCCTTGGTGTTTTTTTTTTCTTTTGGATCTTTAATTAGGCCTGCGTGCCAGGAACTATGTTTATTTTAATTTGGAGCCGTGTGTAAGTCTTGTCTTAGTTGCTGTTAGCTATTATGGTGGATCCCTTGCTTGGGCCTCCTAGCCACAATGTATTTGGTTGGAGTGGTTTGCGCTTTGCCCAGTTTTAATGAAATCCTGCAACTTTGACAACAACAAAATAGTTCAAAGGAACATGGTGCTTTTTATATTTGAATCATTAATTTTTGTAATCGTGAATATGTTTCTCGTGAAGTATTGCAAATGTTTGTAGTTGGGAAGTCAATTGTGGTTAATTCATGTTTACACACATAAGCTTTGCTAATATTTACAAACAAAATAGTCGCGACAAATAGCATCGTTGGGAGAAAACTCGAGGCATTGAATGATCTGTGTTTTATGCTTTTTTTTTCGTGAAGTTTTGGATACTAAAATAGTTCCAAAAACATGCATATTATTATGCACCTTTTTTTAATTGAAAGGCATCTTTTGCATTTCTTTCATGATAAAATTTGCAATAAAATCTGGAATTGAGGAAAACAATTGAGAACAAGACTAAACAATGGCTACTCTTGCTAAGAAATGAGCTACTATGTTTGCTTCTCTCTTTACAAAAACAATTTTGCTAAGTTGTGAAAAATTAGAAAAGTTTCTTCTAAAATCTAGAATAATAGACCCATATTTGGATGCATCCTTTATTTGTTGATTGACGTCCTCCACTACTATTTTGCAATCCATCTCAAACCATATAAGCACCCCACGCCTTGATTCTACATTCTTTCCCTTCTTTCCACTGTTTTCATAAAATTCAGCAAGAACCAGAAATTTCATCTCATCCATTCCACTCATAAATCGAGTTGCATGTGGGTTGGGAAGCTGGATTTGGGAGTTTTAAGGCTTGCATTTCAGTTCAGAAGCTAGTTTTGGGTCTTTCCTCACCAACATTGTGAATTCAAGTGATCTAGAAGAGAGTTTGGGGGTTGGTGCTACTTGTTCGAGTTATGAAGCTTGAGATTGGGTCTAGGAAACCATAGTTTTGCTTGTTTGAGTTCAGCTGAACATGTGAGTCCTCTATCCTTTTCTTTGTTTTCATTTGATAAGTTTGGTTTTAGCATGTTAGTTGTATGAAGTTGATGCATGTATGGTTGCTTGTGTTTATATGAACGGTTTGCAAAGGAGTCTAAGTAGAATATTGAACAAAATCTAAGTTTAATTAGGTGTTAAATGCTTTCATAATGTTATCTAATTTTAGTTGAGATTTTGTTGATTTGATTGCCTCTCATGATGCTTGAGTGTTAAAACGCTGTTTGTTGTTGTGGTTTTGATTAGGGCAGGTTTGAGCAATATGGATTGAAGGGTAAAAGTTTTAGAAAACAACAAAAGAGGGCACCTTATGAACTACCACGGCCCATGGCAGCCACCACGGGTACCCGTGGCAGTTTTGGCCACCAGCAGTTTTTTTTTAAATCTCTTGACACGGCCTGTGGTAGCCACCACAGTTGCTCGTGTCAGCATTTGTTTTACTCACTCTTTTCTTCACTATTTTTCCCTCAAATGCATTGTGACATGACTAATTCAATCCCTGTCATAAGTATTGTCCACTGTGATTGTATAGGCTTAATTTCCATCATTGAAATGTGCTTGAACGTGGTGAGTAAATGTTTCCATTTTGATTACAAAGTTTCTTCTTTTTTTTTTGAATGTGATGACTAATTAGTACATACATAAGTACAATTATAGAAGAATGGAGAATGTACTTGGGGTGTCTTAAGGCCCAGAGGTTTTTCGCTCAATAAAATGTTAAGTGTGGATTCCCCATAGTGTACACTAATAGCTTTTAGATATGTAAGTCTATTTTTGTCAAAAAAAAAAAAAAAAGGATATGTAAGTCTATGGTGTTAGGGGGATGCATTCTAGGTAAATCAAGAAAAGATATACCGAGTGCATTATGGAAGGAGTCACGAAAAGACTCACTGAGATTATTGTAATATCACTCTATATTATGTGGTGTTTTTACATATAAACATGTGACAATTGAGGTCAAAGGAAAAAGGCTCATTGATGTCTTTACGAGTGGAAGTTCAATCATTCATTTGATGATGTCTCCTCAAGTGTTCATGTAACATTCCTTATTGATTTAAATAGAATGTATGCTTCTCTTAAGTTTGGATTAAGCGATAGATTTTGATTATAGAGAGTTATTGAACCACCAATTGGTGAGAATTTGAGGAAATATAATATGAAGGCTTACTTCTTCTTTTTTTTTAAAGTGATCTTCTACAAGGCTCCTAGCGAGCAAATTAATCTAAACTTAAATAGTTGTGTATGTCTAATTGAACTCAAAATGTAATATAGTAGACTTTATTGATGTCAAAAGTTTACGATGTTACACTTTCCTATATTGACAAAATGTGTGTATATATAAAAGTTGTCCTAAAATTAGTGAACTTTAAATAAACCCTTCCAAAATAGGGATGACCTAAATTGTCTCAAGGCAACGAGAGGTTGTTGCAAACTCTAAATTCTATATTTGATATATAATTTCATCAACCACTAACTATAGAAGGAAAAAGTATACTATTTAAATGCATCCAAACCTCAAAGAAAATCAGGTTGTTGAGGTTAAATCAATCACTGCAACTTCATAAATATTTTCCTCATTCATTATGGCAATGTCAAAGGCAATGTTGGGTGTGATCCTCGGTGCTATTGTGATTTGCTCACTTTTCACCCAAAATGCTACTGCTGAAACCATAAGTATAGCAAAACACATTGAAACCGTAACTAGTGCGGGAAAAGGAAAATATATAGGATACGGGGCATTGGAAGGGGACGAGTACAAATGTAGTAAGAAGAATCCCGGTGCATGCACACCTAAGGCAGGAAACCCATATCATAGAGGGTGTGAGGTAATAAACAGATGTCATGATGGTAGCACAAAGGGACATTAAACAACAATATAAAGGAAGTCAAGTGGGTTGTTTTGTAGTATTTGTTAATTTTTTGATGCTCTTCATCTTGTATTAGTGACAAATAGCATCATTGGGAGAAAACTCGAGGCATTGAATGATCTGTGTTTTATACTTTTATTAGTTAAGTATTGGATACTAAAATAGTTCCAAAAACATCCATATTATTATACACTTTTTTTTATTGAAAGGCATCTTTTGCATTTCATTCATGATAAAATTTGAAATAGAATCGGGAATTGAGGAAAACAATTAAGAACAAGACTCAATAATGGCTACCTTTGCTAAGAAATGAGCTACCACATTTGCTTGTCTCCTTACAAAAAAAATTGCAAAGTTGTGAAAAATGAGAAAAGTTCCTTCTAAAATCTAGAATAATAGACTCATATTTCGATGCATCCTTTATTTGTTGATTGTCGTCCTCCACTACTATTTTGTAATCCACCTTAAAAAACACATTAAAAATGTAAATCGGTGAGCCACTTTTTTTTCCCAATAAGCAATATTTCATTGAAGGAGCACTATGAGTGCTCAAACCCAGCAACAAAAAGAGATCAAACATTTTTAGGGCTGTGATTGGATTAATCCACCAATCTGAAAATGAGAAGTTAGAGCGGCTACCCGCTCGATAGATAAACCAACTCCAAGATATACATTTAACATGAGTAACTATGGAATTGACACTAGCATCCTCGTTCCTAAAAACTGATCCATTCCTCCCCAACCAAATACTCCAGCAACTAGTAACCCATATCAAATATTTAATCCTCTTCGCCTTCTTTCCTTTACACGCTTGTCCAACCATGAGAAAGTGACAACCACACTGATTGGGAAGTTAAGCTACAGTCCCATCCAAGTTAGAATTGCGTTCCACACATCGCTCGTTAAGCTACAGTCAATAAACAAATGTTGCACAATTTCTGTATGTTGCTTGCATAAAGGACAACAAGCATCCTCCACTGCATGAATAACATCTCGTTGTAGCAATAACTCACGTGTGGGAAGCGAGTTGCGAGACAGACGCCACCCAAAAATGAGAACCTTCGAGGGTTCTATTGTCTGCCATAATTTCTGAAAAATACCTTTGACGCCGTTAATTGAGCCATCACCTACAACCCAATACGCTGAAGACGCTGTGGAATCCAAACTAAGAATATCATGCCACCACAGGGAGTGCTTAGCACCTCTACTAATACATCCCCTTGGCCAATAGACAAACGCAGAAGCAAAGTTGCCATATCTATATAGTAACACATCCCTCCAACTCACATTGTCCTCCACTAAAGCCCTCCACTTCCATTTGGTCAACAATGCTACATTGAAGAGCTCTAAATTTTTAATACCGAGTCCACCTTCCTTCTTGGATAGACAAACTCTGTCCCACACCACCCAATACATACCTCTATCTCCTTCATTAATCCCCCACAAAAAGTCTCTTTGTATCTTGATCATAAAGTTGAGAACCACCTTCGATGCTTTGTAGAAAGAGAATAAATAAAGCAGAATATGATTCAACGCCGAGTTAATGAGAGTTACTCGACCTCCGATAGATAAAGTGCGACCTTTCCATGCGGATAATTTTTTGCGGAGCATTGCCAACACCGGTTTCCAAGTAGCATCTTTCCTAGGATTAGCGCCCAACGATATGCCCAAGAACTTAAGCGAAATGGACTCTGTTCTACAATGAAGAAAAGTAGAGGCGGTCTCTAAAAATTCTGCCGAAACGTTGATATGCTTGCTTTTGTGAAAATTAACCTTCAATCCCGACACCAACTCAAAACTCCTAAGAATTATCTTGATACTCCACAAATTATCCCACATTTTTTTTCCTGTCAAAATAGTGTCATCTGCGAATTGCATAATAGGAAAACTCATCCTATCATTAATTGAATAACAATTAAACGTACCATTATTCACCGCTTTATGAACTAAATCCGTTAATCCTTCTGTTACTATAAGAAAAAGAAAAGGAGACAGCGGGTCCCCTTTCCCTAAGCCACGGGGAACCTTGAAATCATTAGTTGGGCTGCCATTCACTAAGATCGACAAAGTTCTAGTACAAACACATGTCTTCATCCATCTAATCCACATCCCATAGAAACCCATCCTATCCCGCATGTAAAATAAGAACTCCCAAGAAATAGAATCATAAGTCTTCTCGAAGTCAACCTTAAATAAAAAGCAATCATCATTTCTTCTTTTTAAAAGATCCATCGTTTCATTGACCACCACCACCCCATCCAAGATATTTCTACCACCTAAGAAGGTTGATTGACACATAGATATTAAACTAGGAAGAACTTGCTTAAGTCTATTAGCCAACACCTTCGCTAAAATCTTGTACAAACAACCGATCAAACAAATAGGTTTATATTCGCCTAAACTTTGTGGGTTATCAGACTTAGAAATGAGAGCAATGAACGGCGCTGATATGGCTTTGGGAAGAGAAGCTTTAACATGAAACTCGTTAAAGAAACCGACCTCATCTTCTTTCAAAAAAACCCAACACTCCTTGATAAACCTAAAATTGAACTCATTCGGTCCCGGACTTTTGTCACCATCGCAAAGACAATATGCCTCATTCTTTGACATTATATTGGGAATTATGCCATAAAAGTCTAGCCACGTGTTTGAATTTACTCTCCCATCAACTTTTATTTTAGTTTTGTTTTATTGGATTTATTCTATCATTATTTTCACTGAGATAGGCTTTGCTCACCATATATAGTCGTAAGAATATAAAAGGATATACAATATGATTTTAAGTGCTCCCACAACCAGTGCTAGAGTCAGGACTTCATTGTATTAGCAATAGGCAATGCTGCATCTCTCAATGTAGTAGGGCTAATGTAGTTAGTGATGAACAAAACTAACTCCGAATTAGTTGGAGGCTCGATTCGACAATTAATTTATTGAAATTAAGTCCATGAATCAAATGAGTTGAACTTGAACTAAGAATTGGCTTGAAAGGAAAATGATGTATGGCATGATAAGTCACCACATTTTTGAAGTAGTAGTACAAATACTAATACTAAGGTCGCGCGATCGCATACTGTTGAAAAGCCATAATTCATTTTTAGACTAGAGAGTACGAAATCATCATAAGATAAAATCAAAAATGCAACTACGTATTTGAATTTGAATGCCGAAGGCTGAATGCTTTTAATCTACTAAGGCCTTCTTTAAGATCTGAAGGATCAACAGCAAGACTAATCCGAAGCCAATTCTTAAGTCCAACGGTAACACCTGCAAGTATAATTATAGTCATAGATCAACAAAGAGATATCTCCATCGTGATTTAATTCACAAAATCGACAAACTTGAGATTCTTATGATTACTTCTCCGTCCTTTACAGAATATAAGCAAAAACTGGTCAACATAAGTTGATGTATCTAGTTTGAACCAGATACATCAACCTCTCATTGACTGTGATATATCAACTTCTATTGACCAAATTTTGCTTATATATTTTGTAATGAAAGGAGTAGTACAAAAGATCCTAGTACAAAATATCCTTACCTGGAAGTAGAAGTACAAATTCCTCTTTGGCCAATTTGGCACAGAAATCCACATCATCAATAATGCCTTTAACTTGTGAAAAGTTAATCTTCACCTGCTCAATTCAGTATAATATTAGTCCTAACATGATTTATTGTGACAATAACAATCTTCATATATTTCTGTACATCGCACGGGTAAAGACGCTAGTAATTACATGATAAAAACCTTAAAACTATGCACGTACCATAGCAGACATGGCTCCTTCTGGTTTGTGAGGGCATGTCAAGCAAGGATCTCCTCACACATATCATAGAATATGTCTGCAGCCTCTCTCATCATATTGAGATTTTTGAAAAGAAATCAGCTTTTGTTCTCTCAAGAATTTGAGGTAATGCTGCCTGCAAACCTAACTTGTCATAGTTTTTGTTTCAAGAAAAAACAGAATGAATAATAAAAAGGATACTTGGATTGGAGTACAAACATGTATTAAATTCTGAATTATGTATGCCTATTGATCCATTAAGCTAAAGAAAAAAAATTCACAACACTAATTTTATGTTACTATTGTGTTTTGCTTATGCTAGAAAATTGATTAATTACCTGCATGAAGGTTGGAGGGTCAGTAGTGATCTCCAAATAGCTGATGATATTTTTCACTATCTGATAAAGAAAGAAAACAATATCTTGCCATTTAAATATACAGCTTAATCTTCAAAAAATGAACCTATACCCTTTCTTAAACATAAACAAAAACTCACCCCAGTTTTTTGAAAAATTCTGTGGGGGTCACATGTGGCAATCCAGCCAAGTCTCCAACCAGGAACTAACCATCTTTTTGACAAGGATCCAATTGTAATAACTGGTGCTATTGAGGAAAACACTCCCATTGGCACAAATGGATTGCTTCCAAATGCCACATGACCATAAACTTCATCAGAAATTATACAGATTCCAAGTTTCCTAGCAGTCTCAGCAACCTAAATAGTCTCGTGTGTTTATGCCAATAGATAAGTCCAAATAAGTCAATCCAAATAGGAACAATATCATAAGTACTTATACCAACAAATAAGCAAATCTTAACATGTCCAAAGTAACAATGTGAATAAAGTGGTATTATGTACCTTTTCTAAATGTTGGTGTGTGAACACATTCCCACAAGGATTACTAGGATTGATGAGGACCATGGCCACAGTGTTCTCATCTGCTAAAGCTTCTAGGGAATCAAGATCAACCTCCCATCCTCTCTCAGGAAGAAGATCAAAGTACCTAACTTGAAGGAGACAACAAGCTGCACGAGAATCATATTGTGGGTATCCTGGTCTTGGAAGAAGAATGTTGGCACCAGGACGTGCAAGGACAGGTAAGATTATATTTATAGCTTGTGTCCCACCAACAGTCAGAAAAACATCTTCTGGTGATAACTTGTATGGAAGATCAGAAGAAAGATAATTTGCAATAGCCCTGTTTTGGGAATTTTAGTATATTAGCAAAGAGTAATGATTCTTTGACACACAAAACCGACAGCAAAATTCAACACTAAAATGGATGGCTAATACAGTTCACATGTGGTTAATTATGTTTAGTGGATAATATCAAAACACATTAACTATCAATGTAACTTCATCAAAATTGATTTACCACAATTTTGATGTGTTCAAATCAACATGCTTTGATTAGTTGAAAAATGTGGTTAATTACAGTCAAACTAATGGTTAATGAATTTTGATACCTAGCATATCTATTAACTATCAATTATTTGTGTTCAAATAGCATGATCGATTAGCAAACCAACACAAATATTAGAGCTGTCAAATTGGACCGTTCGCCACTGTGCCAAAACGTAAAAGTGGATTAGGTCAGCCCAATTGTCTATTGACTATATTGCAGCGCGGCCCAATCCAAAACATCGGGCCAACAGCTCGGCCCAGTCCAATACAGCTTTTACCAAAAGAAATCACAAAAAATGTCAAAAAAAGAAGATAAAAAAAAGGGTCCAACTTAGCCTATGAGCCAACTGGGTTGGACCAAAATTGGCCCGTGCTTTTCTAGGTCTCTATTTAGTGAGTCCAACCTAGAACACTGGACCATCAAACCGACCCGTTAGGTGGGGCCAAAAATTGACATCTCTAACAAACATGTTTGTTGTCTTTTTTTTTGGATTACCAAATAGTACTACGCATCCTCAAGGAAATGAGTATACTCTCAAATTAAACTAAAAACATTGAATGCCATTCATGGCCGATAGGCGATAGCACCAATAATCCACAAATAACATACGTGAAAATATATTACTATTACTATTACTATTACTATTTTGAATGAAATGGCATAAGTTTGTTTGCTTCAAAAAAAACTACTAAAGTTGGTAATATTAGGGATCCGGCTTGTCCGGTTAATAAATTTGGAGTCGTCCGATAAAGATTGGACGATCCAGATTTTAAAGACGGTTTTTTATTGAGGAAAAGTTAAAAACTGTTATTAAAATATAGAACGTGCAATCTTAATCAGAGGGCCTCAAACTATGCTTGACTGCACAAAAGTCTGACAATATTTAATCCAATTTCTATTATTATATGATGATGAGATTTGATGGGAGTGAAATGAACGAACCTTTTTGCATCTGGTAAGCCAACAGTAGGAGGATAACAGTTGAAGTTAAAAGAGTGAACTGCAGCTGCAATAGCATCAGGAGCTACAGGAGCAGTCCGAAAGTGTGGGTTATCAGTGGGATCTACACGACAGAGTCTAACAAGGGGTTTGTTGTCTTCATTATTAGAATTGTTGATGGAGTCCATCAACATGTTATAAACCCCTCTCACTGAAATAGCTGAAGCATTCAACCCTTTGTTCCTTGGAACTTCCACTTCTCGCTTTCCTTTTCCATTAGCTTAATTTCCTGTATCTCAGATTGGTAAGCCAGTAAACTAAAGATGCTAGTAATTGCCAAGTATCCGAGAGAATAATGCAAAACGTGAATAAAGACAAAATCCCACTTGCATTGTAGAACTAGGTAGCTGAGACGTGTACGTGTTCAACAACGTGAATAAAGGCACGTGAATAAAGGCGAGGACCGTTCCAAACAATACATAGACCCTCTTTCTCTTCATTCTCTCTCTCCTGGAGTCTGTACCCTTTTGGAAATGTTAGGTTCCAAAATCCTAATTTTTCCTTTACAAATCCCTCTCCTCTTTTTAATTTCATGTGTTTGTTTTAATTTTCCAAAGTTTCAAGAATTTGAGAGATAGAGTGCTTTGTTGTTTTCCACCACCACCTCCATACTCAAAATCACCACAACCCCAAACCTGCGGCTGCGAGAGATGAAACAAAGAGAGAGAGAAGAAGAAGAGAAGAGAGATAGAGTGCTTGTTTGGTTTGCAAAATTTCTAGAATCTGAGAAAAATAAAATAAAGAAGAGGATTGGAATATTAGGGATTTCCAGAATCTGAGAGAAATGAAATAAATTATCCAACTTGGCATCCATGTTGGCAGCCACATCACCATCCACTAACGGTGTTAGCCAAAAACTAACAGCGGGGACCAAACTAGAAGCGTTTGGTATTTGCAAGAGTTTTTTTTAAAAATTTAAAATTGCAGGGACGAAACTAGATTTTATAGATATTTGCAGGGACGAAAAGTACATTTAAGCCAATTTTATTTTTACCAACTAAAATTCAAACTTCAATGCAATACTCAATCCATTAAGTCTTTCTTGTGGCATGGTAGACCGCAAGTAAGACTTCAACAACTTCAACTTTGAAAAACTTATTTCTGCAGAAGTTGCACAAGAATAATCAATAAAATTCTATGTGCAATAATTGTGTTAGGAAAATAATCCATGCCTTTCAAATATCTTAATATATCAATAGCTATCTTTTCTCTTCCGACAACATTTCTCTCAATAACTTCAACTCCACAAATAATTCATTTCCAACAATATCATATTGCTCAAGATGTCTCAATGTCGGTTCCAAACGACAACAACAAGACTTCAAAGTTGCATCTTCCAATGATTGTAACTTGCGAGAAGTAAATAAGAAATCAAAAATACTTTCATACTCTTTGTATTGCTCAAATCTCTTATTAAAATAAACAATGGCTTGATTAACCAAGCAAATAAAATAACTAATTCTAAAAGATTCCTCTCCAGATAGTTCAGTTGATGAGGTATTCAAATTCTCATCAAACTGTCTTTTTCTTCCAATTATACACGCCTTTGAGAAAATATCAGGTCGATATTCAACGCAATAGCAATTTCCTTAGCAGTATCCAAAGCTTTAGAAAAATTAGTATCTCTATATCCCTCAAATAATGAAATCAACTCCTTTATTTTTTTCATAGCAACATCAATAAGCATCTCATTTTATTGTAAGAGCCTGCTAACCAAATTAATTGCCGATAATATTTCAAACCAAATAATTATAGTCATGACAAACTCAAAACCACCAAGCTCATTTGTTGCTAAGGACTTAGCTGCACTTCCTATTTGTGAATCAGAATCCTTTTCTGACACTTCAAGTAAAGCTTCTCTAAAATCTGACATTTGAATCTTTATAGCTTTGACACTATCTACAAAACTCTCCCAACGAGTGGATGACAATGATCTTGGATTCAACCCCTTTACATTATCTTTCAAAATTTGTCATCTCTTAGTAGAATTGGCAAAAATTGTATAAATATGCAGAACAACTCCAAAAAAAACTTTAGCTTTACCATAAGAGTTAGCCATATCACACAATGTCAAACTAAGACTATGACAACCACAAGGTGTATAAAAGGCTCTCGGATTTATGTCAAAAAAAAATCTTTTGTACACCTTGATGTTTCCCTTTCATATTTGACTCATTATCATAACCATGTCTATGCACATCAAATAGGTCAAGATCAAGATTTTTCAATTCATATTGTAGAACATCAAAAGCCTGTGGCCACTTGTATCATTCACATTAAAAAAAAACTAAAAAAGATTCCTCAATGCTAACTGAATTTGAAGAAACATCCACATATCTTATTATCAAAGACATTTGCTCTTGATGACTAACAACAGGAGTGCAATCAAGTATTAACTCGCTTTGGATCCTATGCCCAAGATAATGAAAGTGAACATCGTCATTTGTAATACGTCTAACATGTTCTTTGACAATTGGGTCAAATTCTGATAACATTTCAATTAAACCCAAAAAATTGTCATTACTATCTTGGTACAATCTCTCATTAGAATTATGAAAAGCCGAATTATGTTTAGCAAGGTATTTCACTATTGAAATCATTCTTTTTAAAACATCTTTCCAGTGATCATTTTCTTTCTGAATTAGGCTATGAGATGTTGTATCAATAGTTTTTTTTTTGCAGTCTTCTACGCAACTCATACCAAGTAGTATAATTCTTAGCATGTTGCATATCTGTCTCATGCTCTCTAAGTCTTTCACCAATATGTGCCCAATCACTATAACTCTCTGTATCTAATTGTCCTTTACCATGCCCCCTTTGAAAAACTTTGCAACAGAAACAAAATACTCTATCAAGCTCTTTTCAACGATTAGGCACATAAACAAGTTTCTCAATCGCTCCACACTTTGCTTTGCAATCTTCAATGTAACTTCCATGCAAGTGGCTTGTTTGCTTCAAAGTAACTCCCTATGCCAACAATAATATCCTCGACTACCAAATCTTCATTTGTTGATCCCTCAAGTAGTGGCCCCTCGGTTGAATTAGTTATGCTTTGCTGAGACAACTGATAACTCCTCATAACTTTTTGTAGGTGTTGTTTTAGAGATAACTTTAGAATATAAGAACCATTGAAGAAGTATAAAGTCTTCCATAGCACTTTGAGAACTGCTCTATGATAATTTGAGGTAATTGGCCCACCTAGACTCGGCTATACATTCACCTCGGCTAACAACTTGGCAATTTTAGGAGTAACTGCTTTGTTATGTAGAATCTCAACCATTGATCGATCGAAGTAAGAAAAATAAACTTAAACACATGAAGAAATAGAAAAAATGCATTGAATGATTTAGATTTCACACTTCACACTCTTAAGTGAAATTCTGAATAGAGAAAATCTCCTCTCCATTTTTTAGTGTTATTTATTAGTAATAGTGTTATTTATTAGTAAGATTATATATTTATTAATTTATTCCATTGTTTTAATTAACTCATTACCAATATTTCCAATTTATTTTAAGTGTATCATTATTTAATTCTTTTCAAAAATTTCTGTGGAAATTCAAACTTTTTTAGTAGTGCACTGTTTAAGTACTTATTATTCGGATCCAAAAGTGTTACACAACTAGAACAAGATGAAATAGCGATGATTTTAATGAAGAATAATTAAAATTCATCTCTGATTTCCTCGTCACAAAAGGTTAGCAATGACACATTTTTCTTTATTCATTTTTTAATCTATTGACTCTTTTTCATACCCAACTATCATATTTTGTATCGCTATAATTAATTTTGATATTCTTACAATTTCTCCATTATTTGCTTCCTTTATATAAATATTTGTATTTGTATAATGAAGTTAATCTATTGATAGGTCTTTCAATATAATTTCTAATTCATAATTCTTTATTAAAAAAAAATTTGAAGCAAAATTATTTATTAAATTTATTTATATTTATATTCATTTTCTATTTTTATTTTTCCTTAATCTTCTGATGTACTCCTCCGCTCCCTGTTATATATTCTTATAATTTATTCATTTTGACTTATCTTAGAGGTCTGATACTAGTTAAGTCATTGATCTATTAAGTTCTAGATCTATTAAAGAATTTTGATATTATTCTAAACTATTTTCAAGTTACATACTATATCTCTTTTGTTGTTCTGTTTCATTTTTTATTTATAAACAATATTCTAATCTTTTCAGAAGTTCGTCTATCAATCTGTCGTCTCTTTTATATGATTTTTTTTCCATTATTTGCAAATCTTTCCGCATTAATTATAGATCAATTAATCATACTCTATTCTTTATATATGTAGGTAATTTCTTTAGTTTTTTTGACAGTAGGTAATTTCTTTGCTTGATTTGTTTTTTTTTTGACCAAACGGTTATTTGCTAATTTATTAATATTAATTTCTTCTATTCTTGGCTCACAAAATTTAATTGGTTTTGAAAGTTGAGTTCTTCTCAAATTTAATATTCTTGATTTATTTATAAGTGTTACTAATTACGTTATTTCATTTCTTGAGAAATGCTAACAACATTCTCTTTGTCACACTCCTTCCAACACTTCCAATATGATTGGTTAAAATTCGTGCAGATCTTACTAAATTAATGAGTCCCACTTTCAAAGTGGTGAGACTTACATGAATTTTAATCAATCATAGAGCGAGTGTTGGAAACTGTGCGTAAAAGAGAGTGCTGCTAGCATTTTTCTTCATTTCTTTTATGATAATAAAATTTTCCTATGTCGTCAAATAAACTTGGAATATCTATTCTATTGTTGTCTTTACTAGTTCGTTCACAACTGAACAGGTACAGACTCGGTCTTGATTTTTTAGTAAATTACATGACATATATTTTTCTAAATAAGCAATTGACATTTATTTATTTTTGTCCAGTTATTTGCTAATCGTGATTGTAGTTTGTTGGCATGGGTATGATCGTCGGCAAGTCCCTTGGGATGATGATTGTGATATCTAGATTCGACAACAGACGAAGATCATGTAAATAATATTGCATGTTGGTAAAGTTAGAATGTACAGTTCCAATGTTACAGATGGAACAAACACTAGAAGAATATGTTGTTGTAAGTTTAGATTGAAAGGTAAATTTATTAAGAAGTTTGGAGGATAATTTTGAGGGTTATGTGTGGAGCACATAACCATGCATTATATGTGTATGGTGAAGGTCATTCGTACCACGCTAGATTAACGGCAGAAGAGAGTGGAGTAGTGGATAGAATGAGTAAGAATTTGACCCCCCTAATCTCATCCTTAATGAAATCAAGGCTATGAAGCCTAAAGATAGCCATACCACTCTCAAAGAAATATACAATTGTCGTTCAAGGCCAGTGGCAGATTCAGAACCTCAAGTAAATGGGGGCAAAAAAAAGCCGTTGATCAAACAACCGGATAGTGATAAACCAATTGTGTGGTTGACTAGGTCACTAATTAAATTATGTGACTCAGTTTCCATAGCACTCGTGGATCACTAATTAAATTTAAATTTCACAACTTGATCAAAATTTCAAAGGCAAACATAACATAACATATAGGTTTTATATTTTATAAAATTATTTAAAAATTCAAACAATATCTTGTAAAACCTATAAAAAATACAGTACAAATTTATTATAACTTTACAATCAATTAATCAGTTATATATAGTATATAATTAATTATATTCTTTGTAAATTAGTTTGAATACTTTGTAAACCATTTTATATTTTAAATATAATTGTCATTTATCTATAGGAAGACAACTATAGGAAGACAACTATTAGTGAGTGAGTGACACATAACAATAAAATGTTTTTTCTATCAAAGTAAATCAGTTCCTACTTTTTAAATATTTACCCCATGAATTTAAATGCTTCAAATTGTAAGGAACCAACCCAACAGAAGTCTCCAACAAAGATCCAAATCAAGTAAGCATACCAAGGTAGCCAAACTTAACTTTGTTGTCTGACTTGTCAGCGAACAAGGTGAAACCCAAAAGATACAGAAGGTAGGCCCTAGCAGCATGAGCCCACCGCCCCTCAGCTATGGCTGGGTGGTAGACCCTATCCCTCAACCATACTAGACTAACAAACAACCCATAACCGAAGTGCAGGCGTTTGCATCTTCGGGGTGGCCCTAATAAATCAATCAGCAGCTCCTCTCCCTGCCACGAAGTCCAGTCAAGCATGTCATAGAACCGGCCAGTGATGGGGATGTGTAGCAGCTGCGATACATCATCAAGGGTGATGCTCTTCTCACCCACAGGAAGGTGAAATGATGATGTATTCGGCTGCCAACGCCTATGAATGCGTTGGCTGAATTTCTGTGGAGAATGGGAAAACCAAGTCAGACCGGAGGAACCAACGAGTATCCACGATCCTAGCATGAAACAACGTGGGTAATGAGTCCATGTGGAATCAAATTAAAATCGGGCGAACTGCATTCACAAATGGCACAATAAGCCAAAACATTCAACAAAGATAAGAACCAAGCCCTACCCCTAGTCCTACCCCTACCCGGGAAGGTTCACGGCCTTCTTTCCTCCTTTTGGGTTCAAAAAAGTAGGAGGTGGCCTACTAGCTCGCTTCGGATGGTTGTTGGGAATTACCACCACGGTGCCTCACCATATCCGAAACAACAATCAAATCGGTAAATCACTAATTAAGAGAACCAATTAAACCAAATTAAGAGAACCAATCACAATAATGTAAAGCGTGATCATCAAACACTGCTCGAACACCCCATGCGAACATGTTCGACAACCCCATTCGAACAAGAAAATTTCACATGCCAACTCACAATGGTTCGCATGAGGTCGTTCGTACGGTGTTCGCATGACCTCATTCGAACACCTTCGTTTTCACTTGTTCGCATGGCGTCGTTCGAACAATGCAGCTTAAAAAAAAAAACCAAATGCGATGAAGAGGAGAGACTTACCTAGGCGAAAATGGAACTAATAGAGAGAGTGATTGGCCGTGAACAAAACCCAACAACTCTTGATTTAGTTGGTGGAGGAGATTGTGTGAGGGATTTGGGGGAGATTGAGTGAGTTGAAGAAGTTGAGTGAAAGGGAAAATGAGAGAGAAGGGTTCGGTTGAGAGTGATAGGGAAAGTGAGAGGAGTGAGAGAGTGAAGGGGTGTGAGGGTTAGTGGTGGGGGGAGGGTTTTTTTGTTTTTTTAATTTTTAAATTCGGGGTATTTTGGGGTTTTTAAGATTGAAGAGGTGTGAAAGAGTAGGAAAGGGTGTGGGAAAAGCAATGTACTTAATGTATCTTAAAAATAGTTGTATTGTCTTATGCCATAGTCTTTTACATGACATTAAAACATGACATATAAAAAGAAGCTATCTCCCGGAACTAACAATAACGTTCACCTGTCTGATTTTGTGCATTGGGGGCAATGCATAATTTTTAATGGGGTCAAACTATATATTTATAGAGTATGCTCTCATTAACAAATTTCAATTGGTGGGGTCAATTGCCCCCAAACCTTTGAACATGTATCTGCCCCTCTTCAAGGCTACGGTCTTCTACGTCGCAGTAGGGTGAGATCCAACAATTGATAAGTCTATTGGAACGTGATTAATATGTGTACTGACATCGAGTTGCAACTAACACTAATATTGTCAGAGAGATCTTTTGGGCACATTCGGAATCCATAGAACTTCTAAACACCTTTCCCACTGTATTGTTATTGATTCCACGTATTACACACCCTTTTAACAATATTTACACGTCCGATGTACCATTGCCGTACCGGTTCGGTGGGTAATAACCGAACCAAATAAATACTTAACATTAACATGGAAGAATGGTATCATACCAGTTCGGCATGAGCCAACCAAGCCATTCAAAAACACGACGTCCACATGAAGGTATTTTTGGAATATTTCTAATTAAGGGTGTAGAAGGAGGTTGGGAAAAGCATGAGCCAATCCTTTTGGAAAAAAATATTTGAAATCATTTTTTTGACCAAAAATAAAATAATTCCAAATCTTTGACAAAAAATAAAAAATTCCAAATCCTCTTGCTCTCGGTATCAGATCGTACCGAAAGCATATTCTAAGAAACACGCGTATTTCGTTTCGGTGCGACGGAGAAGAAAGAAAGATCATTCAGAAACAAACACAACAGGTAAACTCTCTGACCAATTCGTCACATGCTACGACTTTTCTCTGTATCTAAAACGAATACATAATCAACACATTTTTTTGACCAAATAATCAACATGATTTATCATCGAAATCCAACTCCAATTACACTCGATTTCGTTGATTTCTATTATCTTAGCTAATTGGTACTTCCTTCTAATTTCGTTTATATATGTTTAGGATTAGCAAAACTACTTTACTGTTAATTCCATTTCCATTTGTATTATAATGTTTTTGAGTTTGCAATTTGGAATTAGTTGAGATTAGCACTTAAAGAGCTCTTATTTTTATTGCTGTTGTAATTGATTATTCATATTAATCAAGTTCAATCTTGCGTTTTACGATTTGTGCGGAACTTTTTCTGAGATTTAGTGCTTGAATTGATGTATAATATGTGATGGACTAAGTAAGCCTTTGTTTATTAATTGAGACATTTTTCCCTCTTATTTATTGATTATAAATTCTTCAGTACTTTATGGAGGTTAAGTTGACCCGTTAGTTTGAATGGTTCTCATCGCGCAGTTGCGCTTTGGTTTAATTAGCTTTAGTTGAAGGTATTATACTTGGCACATCTTAAGTTGCACACTGAATTTTTCGATAGCATTTTGCATTTAGATAGGTGAACAATCGAATGAGTAATGACATTATATACTGATGTAGCTTGCTTATTGAGATGCTCAGATTTCTTTTTTTTTAGAATTGTAGAAAATATTTTTTCATATTTTATTCAATCCTTCAATCTTGTCATCTTTGCCGATATCTTTCCCTAGTTCTATTTTTCATGGTAACAAAATTTATGTGCAAATCTGATATATTAATTTTTATTTTCTTTGTTTCTTGTAGAATAGGACTGTTTGAGATTCTTTTTTCAAAACGGTTCTCTTAGAGAATTGCAATGAAGGCGTAGAGGAGAACAGTCAAATGCTCAGAATTCAACAATGAAGCGTTATGTTTACATCAACGATGATGAGTCACCTCATGTTTTATACTGTGATAATCGTATATCAAATAGAAAATATACTGTGCTGAACTTCCTTCCAAAAAATTTATGGGAACAGTTCAGGTAATCTTTCTGCTGATGTTGCTTATTACTCATTCTCCTTATGTTGCAAGTGTGATAATATCGATGCACACTCATAAGGATTTTTGCACATTGTTAGAATTGGCAATGTAACAGTAGAAAAGAACAAACAAAATGGATAATAGTGTAGTATATTCCTCTGAATCAGTGTAATTACAGAGAAATGAATACTTCTAGAAATGGAAAATAAGAACAAGTGCAATACTCCAGAGTAGAGTACTGTACTCCCACCCAATGCCTAGCCCAATGCAGGCCTACCTCTCTCTTACTACACTACTACTTTTGTATAGTCCTCAGCTACTATGCGCGAGGTAAAAAGTGTGCATTCTCTCCCCTCCAACTCAGCAAAGTTGGTTACATGATTCCCTCCACTACTTTGTAACATTTACTCTCTTGCCCTTCCTAGAGTAAACCCTCTTAAACCTATTTGCTTGCCCTAATTCAGTCACACCCACGTTCTCATCACACATCTTCATGTTCTCCAATATGATCTCATTCCCTATCATCTTTGATACTAGATAACAAAAGTTTGATTGCAATGAGGGAAAAAAGGGAAAAATCATTTTTTTGGATACCCTGTTTGGAAGACACATCACTTTGCACGGGGGGTGGGGTGGGGTGGGTGGGGGTGTAGAGGATTGAAACAGTTTTAATATGACATTCATGAAACTCATCCTACACCTAGATTCTAGGGAAGGGAATCAGCCCTGTTCCTTTTTGTATATTTTTCAAGCTGCCTCTAGTGTTATGAATGACTAGGACACTAATTTTCGTTGAGCAATATGAGTTTTTCTTGGGTGGAACATTTATGGTGAATTTCTAATGAAATATAAGTACGTTTAACCCATCTGATTTTATGTCTTTTTTCAGCCGGTTCATGAATCAGTACTTTTTGCTGATAGCTTGCCTGCAGTTATGGTCTCTCATTACTCCAGTAAATCCTGCCAGTACATGGGGTCCACTTATATTTATTTTTGCAGTCTCTGCATCAAAAGAGGCATGGGATGATTACAATAGATATCTTTCAGACAAAAAGGCAAATGAGAAGGAAGTATGGGTTGTCCGGAAGGGCGTCAAGAAACACGTATGGACCATATTTTATTTTCTCAACTATAATTTTATTCCCAGTTTCTTAGGTGTTCAGAACAGAGCAGAGCAGCCGAAGAGTATAAAAAGAACTTAGCTTATTGTTTCCGGTGATTGATCATCATTTCATTAACTATTCATCGTTTTGTCTTTAATTTTAGAAATGAGTATAATCTTTTGATGTTTCCAAGATCATGTTACTCTTTCATTTCGGTAGCTGATTCTGATTTTAATAAAAACATTCACATAAGCTATCTGTTATTGTTTTTGAAATTTTAGAATATTAGGAAATCATTCAGGGTGTTTGCCCTACATTTAGGACTTGACAAGTTGGATGTATACTTGCTTGGAGTATACTCTTCAAATAATATGGATATTGTGTGTTTCTCTAAAGTTTAACTTCATGCAATGCCTTGTTCTTGTTTTGTCTTAGAATTGGGTTTGAATTTAACTCGACCCTAAAAGCTAGCTTATAGAGTGAGGATTGCCCCCCACTTATAACCAATAGTTAGGCCGCATCATTATCCACTGTGGGACTCCAACACCCCTCCCGTAGGACTGAACATCTGGAGTGTGAAGTTTGCTAAACTAGACATCCATGGGTGGCCCAATGGATCTGAGTAGGTTTTAATACCATCTTAAACGTTGGCTTTAAGCCTAACTCAATCCCAAAACCTAGCTCATAGTGTGAAGTTTGCTAAACTAGACATCCATGGGTGCCCCAATGGATCTGAGTAGGTTCTAATACCATCTTAAAATTTGGCTTTAAGTCTAACTCAACCCCAAAACCTAGCTCATAGGGTGATGATTTTAACCCACTTATAACCATTTCCCAAGCCATATCACTATTCAATGTGGGACTCAACATTTTGTTTTTCTTTTGCCCTAATTTTATGTATTTAAAAAGGTCAAAGACTAGTGCATGTTTGATTCGTCCATTCTTGTAATGGTAAATTTCTTGTTAACTTTTCTTTCATATTCTTGTACCTATTATACTCCAACAGAGCTTACTTTTCTTTTAAGAAATGCAAAGACTATAGGAAGGAAGTGGTTTAGCATATGCTTATCGTTATTTTTTCAATTCCTTCTACTGAATGAGGCCAAAGGCAAAAATGAGTGACTGCATTCTGCACCCAAATGCAGATGTTTTGAACTCTGGCATGCAGCTTTGAATGAAAGGACTCATTGGCAATATGCACCATGTGTTTGTTTACTTAAACATCATTATTCAAACATGAGTGCATGAGCACATTCTCACGCATCATCATTTTTTACCTGAATAACTTAAGCTCAATTTCATCAGTTGGAGCAATATTTCTTAGACCTTCTTGAAGCATAAATTTTTTAACATTGTGATTCTTATATATATATATATATATATATATATATATATATATATATAGCTAAACAACCATTTGTGTCATTTAAATAGTTTAGGTTCCATTTGTTTAAGCGTGCTTTGTTTAGTTATAAAACATGTCTAAGAAATTTATGATAATTACTAATTAGTCAATTAGATGAGTGTTTTACAAAACATTAAAAATGGTGTCTTAGTGTTTTTCATAAAAGCTAAAAAATGCAGTTTCTGGAAAATTTTCTGAGAAAAAGCTATCTCATAAAATCACTTCTTTAAAAGCTTGAATAAATTGGTCCTTAGACTTCAAGTTTCTACTTCTTAGTTCACACACAACTTATCCTACGTTCAATGCTGTAGATAGTAAAAGTTACGTGAGCTCTATCATTAAAAGCATAAAAGTCTGTTCCTTTTGATCATAAAAAAATCTAATATTATTTTTGGGGTTTGGGGTGGTTTCATTGATGGTGTTGCAGATGCAAGCCCAGGATATTCATGTCGGTAATATAGTATGGCTACGTGAAAATGATGAAGTGCCATGTGACCTTGTTTTGATTGGCACATCTGATCCTCAAGGAGTTTGCTATGTAGAGGTAATTAAGTTATGAAGCATCTAAAATTGGCACTATTCTTCTTTTTCTTATTTCCTATTTTTGGGGAAAGAACAATATAATTCGTTCTATACAAGTCAAGGACCTTATGATATGGCATTATATTCAGACTTCTGCACTGGATGGTGAAACTGATCTAAAGACACGGGTCATACCTTCTGCTTGCATGGGAATCGATGTTGAACTATTGCACAAAATTAAGGCAAGATATGATCTAAATAACTAAAGATGGTAGAACTATTAGAAGTTTACTGTCAAAAGTAATTATATTGGACAGCTCATCAATTAATCTTATTGTGTCTGTTTAGGGTGTAATTGAGTGTCCCAGTCCAGACAAAGACATCAGAAGATTTGACGCTAACATGCGTTTGTACCCCCCATTTATTGATAATGATATATGCCCTTTAACCGTTAAAAATACAATTCTTCAGTCATGTTACTTGAGAAACACTGAGTGGGCTTGTGGAGTGGCTGTCTATACAGGCAAGTCCATGCATCACATTTATTAAACTCTTGGAACTATATAGTTTTTCAGCAAGTTTGAATTTCGTGTCTGGCATGTTATATTCTTTAGGCAATGAAACCAAACTCGGCATGTGTAGAGGTATCCCAGAACCAAAGCTCACTGCTATGGATGCAATGATCGACAAGTTGACTGGTGCTATATTTATATTCCAAATTGTTGTTGTTATGGTTCTTGGCATCGCTGGTAATGTTTGGAAGGATACAGAAGCAAAGAAAGTACGTTACAATTTTTTAAATTAGTTTCTTATGCACTTAGATCTGTGTCAAATGTTATACCTGTTAGGATTACTTAAGTTGTTTTTGTTATGTGTATTGATATATTGTCTTTTCATTTACTTATGCTTCTTGGGAGGGAGCTTATACCCTTTGCGATTTTGATTTTGTTTCAAACAAGAGTAGGTTGGCTTGTTTGTTGCTTCCTTTGTCTTTCATGTGGACTAGTTACTGAAGCATAAATTGCTCTCTCAATTAAGAAGGTCTTTCATGTGTCATTTTTTTTTTCTATTACTTTCTCGATTTCATAAATATTGATATTTTAGGTTTTTGTTTTTGTTATAAAACTTTTGATGTTAAAAATCCAATCAATTGAATAATTATTTTGAATAAAATAAAGAGGACTGTAGATAAATTGATGACATATGATTTTCATGAGGTTCTTGTAGTGGATTATTTACAGGGGATTAAATAAGGGTATTTTAGTCCATATATAATACATTTTACAGCAATTAAATATTTCTTAAACTGTGTGCACTAACCTTAAACAACAATAGTTAAATTAGTTATGGAACAGAGGTAGCCATCCTTCAAGGATTATTTTTCGCTTTTATGTCCGTTTAAACTTTTTCCGTTTTTAATTCAATATCTGTAATCATTCTCTTGAAGTTTCTATGTTTTATAATATTTTGCTCAAGATGTATATAGATTGATGACCTATGATTTTCATGAGGTTCTTGTAGTGGATTATTTATAGGGGATTAAATAAGGGTATTTTAGTCCATACATAATACATTTTACTGCATTTAATATTTCTTAAACTGTGTGCACTAACCTTAAACATCAATAGTTATGGAACAGAACAGAGGTAGCCATCCTTCAAGGATTATTTTTTCGTTTTTATGTCTGTTTAAACTTTTTCCGTTTCTAATTGAATATCTGTAATCATTCTCTTGAAGTTTCTATGTTTTGAAATATTTTGTTCAAGATGTATATAGGTGGATCCTCATGTTTGTTTGTTCTTTTTTCCCCCCTTCTCAAGCTATGGTATGTTCTCTACCCTAATGAAGGCCCTTGGTATGAACTATTGGTGATCCCTTTGCGGTTCGAGCTTCTTTGTTCCATCATGATACCCATTTCAATTAAGGTGAGCTGGTGGTATAAGGGTTTTGGCATTATATTGCATTTTATGATTCAGCATGCTTGCCATTTTAAAACAACTGTATTATAAAATGTTGAGTGGTCACCTTTGGCAGAACTTTGATGGCTTTACGAACTATGTGAAAGGATACCATTAAAACTTAAGTTCTTACAAAACTATGATCTTGGACTAATAATTATAGATCTAATACCAATTATAACCAGTTATTATTTAACTTCAGATTATTTCAAGCCTGTGTAAATATCTGTAGATTGACCATTTGTAAAATTGACGTAGCTATCTGTTCCATCTCTGGCAGGTATCTCTGGATTTGGTGAAGAGCTTGTATGCGAAGTTTATTGACTGGGACCATCAAATGATTGACCTAGAGACTAGCATTCCATCCCATGCAACAAAGTGAGTGGTTGAAAGATCCCGATTACTAACTACTTTGACGAACTAGTACAACACATTCTTTATGAATTATGTTTGTCGTTGTGGCAGTACAGCGATTAGCGAGGACCTAGGACAAGTTGAGTACATTTTGACAGACAAAACAGGCACCCTGACTGAAAATAAGATGATTTTTAGAAGATGTTGTATTAGTGGCATTTTCTATGGAAATGAGAATGGGGATGCATTGAAAGGTCTGGTTGGTTGGTCTAACTATTTCTTTATGTTGTCATGTAATAGCTGTATTGGATTTTTTTTTCATAACTGGAAGACAACTTCACATCTGGATATCAATTTTCTGGCTTGATATTTTGAAAATTCCCCAAATGAATCAGATGGCTTATGGTGTTGATTGTGTATTGTATCATATCTTAGGCACATTTGATCTCCGGACCTTGCTGATATCAAAAATTTAAACAGAATTGTGATGTTTTCAATACAAAAATTAGTCATATATTTTGGTTCCTACAACCAAAAAACTAAAGGATGCAGTTACATTACATTCTAAATAAATAAAAATTGAAAAGAAATGCTTATGGTTGTGCTATACTATTATGTGTACAATTAAGCAGTTGCAAGGTGGTTGAGGCTTATTTGGTTGTAGAATAATATAATTGGGCTTGGTGACTTTTCTCAAAACCTTAGTTGATAGTCGATAGAACCAAGAAACTAAACATAACAATAAGAAGGGAAAATTGAGATGGTATTGATACTGGAATAGGAAAATTGAATGTAAAACTCTCTACAACAATAGCCCCGAGCCTAAGCTCCTCAGAGAACTCGTTCTCTGCCCTTACACAATCCCTAACAGAATACTTGGATAATCCTCATTATTCCCTCCACCCTCTATATCATTATGCCAATCATATCTATTTACTAACACGTGGAATTCACTTTTGTTATTTCTTTTCATCTTTCACTGCTTATGCATGCACTTATTGACTTATTTTTGTTTGATCATGAATGTTATGTGAGGATGTTTGTATTTGATTTAGATTGCAAGTTTCACCGCCTGATTAATAACTTCCTATTATATGCAGATGTAGAGCTTCTTAATGCTGTTTCCAGTGGTTCTTCTGATGTTGTACGCTTTCTTACAGTTATGGCAACATGTAATACCGTCATACCTACACGAAGGTGATTTTGCCTTCATCCTTGCTGGCACACAAATATGGAAAATGGAAGACTGACATTTTTCTTAATTAAGATGTTTGTAGTAAATCTCGAGAGCAAAAGTTTTAAATTTCATACTTGTTTCGTTTACTGTTGTACATAGCAAATCTGGAGGTATCTTGTATAAGGCACAGTCTCAGGATGAAGATGCTCTTGTTCAAGCTGCTTCTCAGCTGCATATGGTTTTCTTCAATAAAAAAGGAAACATTCTTGGTACATGCCACTAACCATTTATTTTGGAAGTAGGGCTGATTAGTTAGCTTCTTGGGCTGATATAATCAATTTCTTTGATATTTCAGAGGTCAAATTCAACACTTCTATACTTCAGTATGAAGTCCTGGAAATCTTAGAGTTCACATCTGATAGGAAAAGAATGTCAGTAGTGTTAAAAGATTGCCAAAATGGGAAGATCCTGCTCTTGTCAAAAGGAGCAGATGAAGCTATTCTTCCATATGCTCGTTCAGGTTAGATTACTTGCTCCTTGCTTCTTTGTATTTTTGGACAATCAAATATTAATTACCCGAGTTCAAGGTGCTGAGTTCAAATCCCCTTGGGGACAGTTGTAAAATGACCATTAGTGTCACTTTGATTAATAAAAATTTCCCCTTCCCCAATTTAAAAAAAATAAAAAATATTACCCGGGAATACTTTTTTTTAGTTTATGGTTTTGTTTCATGACTTCATATACCTTATCCTCCAAATTCATTATACTTCTCTGCTTTTCATATGAGTGAGAATGTTAGGCACCTAGCCTAACATTGACCGGCAATATGCAATTGGAAGCCTTGGAATTTGATTAGAGAAAGGAAAATGGGAAGAAAGTAGAATATTATTGATGTGTGATGAATGGATACAATTGGAGAGAAAAGGCTCCCCGCCCTCCGGCCTAACCCGGTCACGACTAAACTTTATGAATGATAAGATATATTCAAAGGGGGGTGGAAGCCTTTATTTATAAGCTTCCAATACAAGGGGATAGAGAGGAATAGACTAACCAATTAATAACTACCCCAACAAATATAACAAACTATCATAACTTCCCTAACAACCCAAACAAACTATATAACTTCCTTAACCACCTAACTAACTCACTTAGAATCACCCACTAACCCTAGGTCTAACAGAGAATGGCCTGCTACTTAGAATCAGGGTAAAGTGGTTTCATACGAGTAGGGAGTGAGCTATCAAGATTTAACACTTGAGTTATTGTTGGAACTAGGAACAACTTCGTTATATCCTTGCCAAATATAGATGCTAAAATGTTTCCTCAGTTTTATTCTTTTCCATTTTTTTCTTTTGATCTTACCTATATTACATGGACATCCTTTATTCTAAGATGATGCATCTTAATTGTCCCATTCTTTTTTTGGTTCCTGCTCAGTAAATATGCTCACAAACTGATCGAATTTCAACCAAATTTCATTATATATTTTAGATGGATCGGGTGGCTTCAAAACTGACTTAACTGGTCATGGGGCTTGGTTTTGTCCTTAAATTCGTAAATTTTTTCAGGGCCCACCCCAAAGGCTGACTAAAACTTTTATGTTAAATGAAGCCCAAAACTAGGTCTGTGATTAGGAGTTAGGACGTCCATCCATTGCCTAACTGATAGCCATATCTATCTTTCCATCTATCTATATAACACACATACATTGTAATAATTATGCTTAATATACTGTATATCTATGATTATTTTTATATATATATATATATATATATATATATATATATATATATATATATATATAAGTACCGTTACCCAAAGAAATTACAAAGAGAAAATCTGGTGCAAACCAATATTATTAAGGTTGGACTATATTGTTTGGTTTTGTCACAAGAGTGCTTTGATCAGTTGGGATTTTCTCCAAACTGATTAGGTCAGTTTGGCTGGTAAAGTTCCAAAGCTGAACCGAAACAACTGATGGACTTCCAGAATTTGAATACTCTGATGCCTTCATTTATTGGATGGTTAGTTAATTGTATGATTGACACTATTGCTTACTGCAGGGCAGCAAACCCGGCATTTCATTGAAGCTGTAGAGCAATATGCTCACTTGGGGCTACGTACGTTATGTTTGGCTTGGCGAGAGTTAAGAAAAGATGAATATCAAGATTGGTCTTTGATGTTTAAAGAGGCCAGTAGCACTTTGGTTGATAGAGAGGTAAAGGACACACTTTTAACTAATTTTGTATAATGCAACTTAGAGAAGTCACCACCTTTAATATCTTTCACAGTGGAGAGTTGCTGAGGTCTGCCAAAGAGTAGAACGTGACTTGGAAATTCTTGGTGTAACAGCAATAGAGGATCGTTTACAGGTGAATATGCTTTGTTTGCAGATAGCAATCTAATTTTAGATAGTCCAACCTAGTAGGAAAATACTTCATTATTGTTGGTTGTTATTTAATTTCAGATAGTATTTTTAAAGCCTACAATTTTACTGAATAAGCATGCCTTTCACATCGGTGTTTCTTTATATATGATATTTTTCAGGATGGAGTTCCTGAAACAATAGAGTCACTAAGGAAAGCTGGAATAAATTTTTGGATGCTAACAGGAGACAAGCAGAATACTGCAGTACAAATTGCCCTTTCATGTAATTTCATTTCCCCAGGTAGTTCACATTCAAGATCATGTATAATATTATAGTTTTCTTCTCTTTGTCGTGTTAATAGTTCACTTATTGTGTTTGTGTCTGTCCAAAGAATTAAGCAACATAAGAGTGTTGGTAGGATCCGTGATTGCTCTCCAAATCTGTGTTTATACAGAAATAGATAAATTTATCTGTGTTTATCCTGTAATTCTCTTCTTTGTCTCATTACTTTTGGGAATAAGTGTATAACTGTATAAGTAGTAAAGCTGTCCCAATTCCTCAACTGCATTGATAGCTGGGGCAGAGCTAAATTGTTTTAATTGGGGTAGCCAAGGAGAAAGAGCACAACTGATGAAATTGGATTAAATTAAAATATATTAGGTTGTTTCAGAAACAAGTTAAGTATAAATTGGAGAAAATGAAGGGTGGGGGTGGATAGCCTCCCTCAAGAACACTTAGCACACCATTTGTTTCTCTGTTTTCCTTTACTCACCTTACCCCTTTACACCTATTGGGTATGTGCTTTTTACCTTGTGCTAGTCGTTCTTATTTGTCTGTTTAATTATTTAGAGGGACTATTTATTATTCAAAAACAGACAAATAAGTAAGAGACTTCTCTTATTTTTTGGAATTGAATCTCAGTAAAAAGCTTCACGTATGAGAAATTGAAACTTTAAAGAAATCTAGGGTATGACCCAGGTGGGTTATGCTGTACTAAGCATTATAACTTATAAGACAGTTTTTTTCATCTGCATGAATTTAATAAATAACATAAATATCAATTAATTGTATGACAAAAATTCCAACCCATGGTCAGGAGAAGCATAATTTGTACCCTTCACTCAAACTATCTAACAACATTTGGATGAATGGAAAGACATAAATGCTTAAAATCAGGGAAAATCTAGAATTCCTTTTATGTGTTTGAAAATATCTCAAATCCTATTAAAATTGATGTTTCTTGTTCACATTCACAGCTTGGGCTACCAACATAGATAAAGACAACTTTTTCAACTTTAATTTACCTAACTGTTGTGCATGTAGTCCCAATTTTTGAAGAGGTTGGATATGATTGGTTAATGTTATATATCTTTCGGAAGGTTTTTAATTTGTGGCGGTAATTCTGATGAACTATCGCTCTTTCAATCCCCCCCCCCCCCTCCCCAATTCATAGAACCGAAGGGGCAGCTTCTATTAATTGATGGCAAAACAGAGGATGAGGTTTGTAGAAGTTTAGAGAGAGTGCTTCGTACAATGCGGATAACTACCTCAGAACCCAAGGTACTGCTTTACTTGTTTCTATCAACTTAGAATTCAGTGATTGGGAAACATTGTTTACTTAATGTTTTTTCCCCCTCTTCACTCAGGTTTTCTTGTGTTTTTGGTTTCTTTTGGTGGATACCTTATTATTTTCTCTTATACTTTTTGGTCTTCCTCTTAATGAATAAATTTCTTTTCCTATCTAAAAAAATATAATGAAGTCTAGTGATAGGCTGCTTGTAGCTGTATATGGGGTGTTTGGACTAGGACATTCTTTTTAGTAAACATGTATACTTCAGATCACGATAATTTATAAGGTTCTGAAGTTCATCTTTTTATTGTGCTGCTCCGTCAAACAGGACGTGGCTTTTGTTGTTGATGGCTGGGCCCTTGAGATTGCACTTACCCACTACCGTAAGGCATTCACGGAGCTGGCCGTATTGTCAAGGACTGCTATATGTTGTCGCGTGACACCATCACAGAAAGCACAGGTTTTTTTCTTGACAACTTCATCTGCATATAAAATTATGTTATCTTGTATTGTTTTAAGAATA
Organism: Oxytropis ochrocephala; assembly: GCA_020916435.1. NCBI lineage: Eukaryota > Viridiplantae > Streptophyta > Magnoliopsida > Fabales > Fabaceae > Oxytropis > Oxytropis ochrocephala. The sequence goes on from CM037093.1 coordinate 108,048,263, forward strand.
TATGCTTCACATTGCTTTTTTTGGTTTCCCTTCTCCTTGTTATATGCTAGTCTGGTGCTATCTTGGTTCTTTTTAATTAACAAATAGAAAGAGGAAGGGGATGACAAGGCCAATATCTTATGATTTTCTCTAAGGGGAACTTAATTCTGCTTTTGTATTGTTTCTGTTTTAGTTTATCTGAAAATGATGGAACTGATTTGACCTGAATACCACTATTTGTTGCAGCTTGTAAAGATCATAAAATCATGTGATTATAGAACATTGGCAATTGGTGATGGTGGGAATGATGTAAGGATGATACAACAAGCAGATATTGGTGTGGGCATCAGTGGTAGGGAAGGACTGCAGGCAGCAAGAGCAGCTGATTACAGTATTGGAAGTAAGCCCCTGCATATCTTTCACTTGTGAGATTGTGATGTGTATGCTAGTTCTGTGACATTTGTCCATATATCTTTTTCTTTTCTCCCATCCTGTTCAAATTTCTGTCGGATGTTTTGCACATACAGTTCTATAATCTTTATCAGTAGCTTTTCCATATCATTCTTAGCAACTATAATTTGATCCAACACATGTAAAGTCTATATATTTGATTGGCTTGAAATCATAAGTGACAAATTGGTTGTTCTCTTTCTTTTTTTTTTTACCAGATTTCATTTCTGATGTTATGATTCTTCTGTTAATTGCAGAGTTTAGATTTCTAAAGAGATTAATTCTGGTCCATGGCCGGTATTCTTACAATCGCACAGCATTTCTTTCCCAGTATTCATTCTATAAGTCCCTACTGATATGCTTCATCCAAATCTTGTGAGTTTTTACCAACAATGGCCTTTCAAATTCTTTTTTTCATCAAGCAGTAAAATATTTTGAATATAGACGCTCTTGTACTGAGGTAGATGTTTACAAAGAAATACCCTGAAACACCCACAAGTGGCCTAGGAAAAAAGGAAACATCATTTCAATTTTTTCAGTTTTCAATTTTCTAAGGTACTTACTAGTGACTATTGCATTTCAGTTTTTCATTTATTTCAGGTGTCTCTGGAACCAGCCTTTTCAATTCTGTTAGCTTGATGGCTTATAATGTTTTCTACACTAGTGTTCCTGTTCTAGTCAGTGTGCTTGACAAAGATCTTAGTGAAGAAACTGTTCTGCAGCATCCTCAGATTTTATTTTACTGCCAAGCGGGAAGGTTTGACATTATGTTGCTATTTGCCTTACTATTTTAAATGCTACCAAGTCCTCTCATTTCTTGTACAATTTCCATTTCGCTACAAGTGAACACAAATGTTTTTAGAACTTGGTAGCCACTTTTATGGCAGAACAATCAAATTTTATTACAGCAATATCCTTTTTGACAAACCAAATCTGGCAAGATTTTATTCAACTTGCACTGAGTAGCCATTTCATTGGTAAACATTGAGTTAACTATCAATATTGGAACAGGCTTCTAAATCCTAGTACATTTGCTGGATGGTTTGGGCGATCTCTCTTCCATGTAAGTGTTGTTTGTGAGCTTAGTTTTGGTACTTATATTGAATATTGATAATAACCAATTATTTATAAATTACCGAGGTGATTAGTTCATAAAAGGTTTATCATCTGGATTCTTGAGTCATGATGTGTTTGTTGCATGCAAAATAAAAAGCATCTTAAGTTCTTCTGCCCTAAATCAATCATTTAGTTTCGGGAACATTTTATGCCTGTTCCTTTTCTCATTTGCACTGATTATCATTTTCAGGCAATAGTTGTATTTGTAATAAGCATACATGCTTATGCCTATGATAAAAGTGAAATGGAGGAAATTTCAATGGTTGCACTTTCCGGTTGTATATGGTTGCAGGCTTTTGTAGTAACAATGGAGACCAAGTAAGCTTTAGTATTAGTAGCTCTTAATGCAATTGTTTATCATAAATTCATAATGCAATATCCCTTTAATTCTTCAAGTTTGGATGCTTTGCTGTTAGTAATGGATTAAAAGTAAAAGAACTAGCTGGCGACTGTAGTTTCCACTCTTAATGAAAATGGTATTTTTTCTGTTGGAGACTATTATTTTGGGTATATTACGCTCCTTGCCCTGGTTCTCCTCTAACTTTATGAAATACTCACTTGAGAGATAAATATATATTACACTTCAGCCTATGTTTATGTAGACAAGGTTCTGAGGGATATTTTTCTCAATGCCAATCTCAGCATCATGGGTAATTTAGTTTGGAACTCCTGCTATTGACTTTGGGACTTTAAAAAATTAGATGAGAATTTTGGGAAAACTTCTAACAATGATAGGAAGGGTATTTAAAACTTTATTTCATCTTTTGGAGTCCTAAAATCAATACAGTGTATTCAACATTAGCTACTGGTAGCGCTGAAAGCTGTAGAAAAAATAAAGATGTCCTACTAAGGCTTGTTCACTACCACTAGGAAGTTTGTTTATATTAAAATAGACTAAAGTGTAACTCCTTTTATTTCTTAGAGAAGGGGAAGGGCGTTGTGATTTAAGCATCTCAAGGGAGAAAACTGTAATTTATTTTTTACTTCTCCCTTGATTGGTTGCGAATGTTATTTAGTTGGTGAGGGAACTGGGAAAAGATCACTTATGTTTGAAAGTATTTGCTAGTTGCTTGAACCCGCTGGGAAGTTTTTTATGGCTTAATATCTGACTTATGTTTGATGCCGGCAGTTCCTTTACAATATTGCAACATCTCGCTATTTGGGGTAACTTGGCTGCCTTTTATGTCATCAACTGGATCTTCAGTGCTCTTCCTTCATCAGGGATGTATACAATAATGTTCCGGTTGTGTCGACAACCATCATATTGGATAACAATTTTTGTGAGTACCTTTGTACATCTCTTTCACTCAATGGAATGATCTTCACTCTCTTTTTTTACAACTCTGGCTCCCCTTTCTCCCTTTATGGCTTACAAGATTTTGTTCTTACTATTTCCTTTATAAATTTTTTGATTCCTTTTTCCTGATTAAGTGCATTTTAATATGGAATAAATTAACATATCATATAGTCAAATTGAGGAGCCAATTCATACACATTTTCTTTTCGGCTCAAAAATCTATTTATGTTTGCATTCGTTATGCTATGATAGTAACTATAATATTAATGCCATCACCATACATACAGCTCATGGTTGCAGCCGGGATGGGTCCAATTCTGGCCATCAAGTACTTTCGATATACATATAGACCTAGCAAAATCAACACACTTCAGCAGGCTGAACGCCTCGGTGGACCAATTTTATCTCTTGCCACCATTGAGTCTCAGCCCAAATCTATAGAGAAAGATCTTTCCACCTTGTCAATAACTCAACCCAAAAACAGAAATCCTGTATATGAACCTCTGCTATCAGATTCGCCAAATTCTACAAGAAGATCTTTTGGAGCAGGAAAACCATTTGATTTTTTTCAGTCACAGTCAAGATTATCAGTGTCTAGCTACACAAGAAATAGCAAGGATAAATGAAATCAGCATGCAGTTGGAAGAGCTCTAGAGGCCGCAGCTTAGTTGTATATCCCTTTTTTACTTTAACTACAAGTACATTGTTAGCTCCTTGTATTTTGATATTGATTTTGTCAATTGGTTCCTCTAAAGTTCCATTAGAGAACTGTTGACATAAAGTTAAAAGGAAATGACTGCTCAAAAATCTATATATTAACTGATTGTCTCTTGTCAAAAAAAAAAAAAAAAAGAAACAAACTGATTGACTTGATAATATTATTTGTTTTCCTTTCTTTTGTTTTCCAACTTCGAAAGACAGATTTTACTGTCCCAGATCTCTCAATGAATAGGTAAAAAAATTGGCCTTTCAATTTCTGAGTAAAAAAAAAAATCTATTTCAAGAACAATGGATATGCTATGTATGGGCGGATCTGGGAATGCAGAGATGTCTACAAATCTTCAGATGCAACAAATTTAATTTATGACTTGAATGGTGTCCAAAGAATCCACTGGGGCTATGTCATTCTCAACTGCAAATTGCATGGCCAGGTAGCATCAATTGAAACATCTGTATGCCATGGCGAGAATAGAGAATCTGTCGATAGTGGTGTAGCATTTTGCATGCAGATATAGATCTTGCAAAAATTGGCCTATCATCAAAATTTTGTTCACCGGTGCAGGTAGTTCACCCACTCATTCACGGGCGAAGAAAATTACAAGCATAATAAGGGGGCGTTTGATTCGCTAAGCAGTAAGAGATTGGACTGGACAACTTCAGTTGTACCCTATTTGTTTTGAAAACTGTTTCACAAGATCTTTGCGCGGGAATGAGGCCAAGGGGTGAACAAAGACTCAAATTTCTTGACTCACAAAACCACAAGATAACGTTGCTCCACAAGACAACTTCATGATCACTAAAAAAATACCAAAATATTATTTTGATTTCCTATTCAATAATTTTTTTTCTCTCCTCTATTCTACCTCTCTCTCTCTCTCCTATCTCATTCTTCTCTCTCTCTCTCTCCTAACCCATTCTTCTTTATCATTTTTTCTACCTCTCTAATACATTCTCATCATTTTATCTATTTCATTCATCTCTCTTTCACTCCCCCTCTCTACCTCTCATCTCTCTTTCACTCCTCCTCTCAACTCTCTTGTATCTTCTCATCTCATTACTCTCTCCCTCTTCTCTCTCCTCCTCTCTCTCTTCTATCTTCTCCATCGTACATTTGATTTACAATTTTTTAATTACATTATATTAATGTTATATAAAATCATTATAAACAATAGAAAGAGAATTAAAATAAAATTTACAATTTTTTGCTTGTGTTGTCCATTGTTCACCAAACAATGTACTGGACAAAAGTGCTGTCCAGTACTGTCAGTCCAGTCCAATACTATCCTGTTTGCAAATCAAACAGACCCTAAGAGTATGGGCTCAATGTCCCACAAAATTTTCTTCGTTAATATGTTCAATAAATGAAAATCAAGCTTACTGCCAAAGTAATAAGGGTATATAGTGGACCTCTTACTGTTGACGAATCAGCAAATCTCATCAAAGGAGCTACTCCAGTCCAAACACATATACCTTTGATTTACTCTGGCTGTTACTTTTACCACACCCCCTCCTACTCCAAACACACCCCCTCACCCTACACATTTACCAAACTAACCCCACTTACAATTCTATTTCCCTCTCTATCCCTCTCCCTCTTCTTCTCCAACACCCAAAAACACTCCCTCTCCAACACCTAAACCTCCCCTCTCTCCACTCCAAAACCCACCCATCCTCACCTTCATCATTCACTCCCATTCAACTACCCATCATTGGCAACTAGCTCAAGGTAATAACCCTACCAAACATTTTTCATTTTGGTTATGTTTTGAGTTTTTTACGCCATTTTTTTTTTCTGCAAACGCGCTCAGTTCGAACAGGGTCGTTCGAACATGTTCGCATGAACGTGTTCGAACAAGTGTTAGCCGGGTGTGAATTTGATTTGTTCGAACAGACTCATTCGAACATGTTCGCATGAGGCCGTTCGAGCAGCGTATGACAAAGAATCGATAAGTTGCGGCTTCGTCGCGTGTTTTGTTGGTTAAATGGATGAAATTGATGGTGCATCCGGAGCGATTGAGTTGTCAATAGAAAGGCGAGATGTCAATCGTCGCGATTGACATCTCAACCGACGTCGTTGAATCCCAAGACTTTACTAGTTCCTTCCAAACCGATACGGTAAGAATGAATTAGTTGTTTTAATTTTAGCTAACTATTCAAATTATGTAATCGACACATGGTAATTGAATTTCGATTATTTCCTACCGTGAGGAGTCACGACTTGAGTGCGTGCGGTTGGGAAATCTCTTGGGATGGTGATTGTTATAGGAAGATCGACACCGGACGACGATCGTAAACAATATCGCATGTTGATTTGTGATAAAAATTTGGATCATATAAGACAAATGTTCGAGGAAGACACAAACACTAGAAAATGTTGTTGTCCTTCGCATGAAAGGAAATTTATTAAGAAGCTTGGAGGATGGATTTTGAGGGTTATGAATGGAACTCATAACCACGGGATGGTTACTTATCATGATGGACGTCCGTACATTGGTAGGTTAACTTCGGAAGAGAAGGAACTAGTGGCTAGAATGATTATGAGTCGGGTCCGTTTAACGACTTGGCAACACCTTATCCCGATTTCATACAAGTATGTGAAGACCACACGCTAGACCCGCTTCAAGGAAAAGTTTATTGATGCATGGATAAATAAGCATATGCACCTTGGCAACACTACCACCAACAGAGTTGAGTGCGCACACTCTCACTTGAAGCAAATATTACGAGACAAGAGGGAGATTTGTGCAAGTCTTTGGGATGGAATGCACCATGCTTAGGATACAACATTCTCGACCTTAAAATGCACTTGAGCATAGTTTGAGTAGAGTGAAAGTTCAACACTTGAAGAAGAAGATTTTTGATGAAATTAAGGGTTTAGTTTCATCTAATGCTATAGACCATATTTTGGGAGAGATGCAGCAGACTGGATCCGTTTCACTTAACCCATCATTATGTCGATGCACACTCAGGACTACACACGGACTACCATGTGCATGTGAGCTTTCAAGGTATGATGTACACTCATCTTGTTATTTTGTCTATAAACTCAACATTATATGGGTTGTCACTAAATCAATGTCGCTTTTTTTATAGGGTTATGATGGACTGCACTCCAATTCCGTTGAGCATGATTCACCAACATTGGCAGAGGTTGAATTTCAAAATACAGACAGAGGTAATGGATGATGAGTTGAGTGTAGAAATTGAACTTGAAGCTATCAGAAGAAGGTTTGAGGCCTCTGATCACGCCGGTAGAGTTATGATTAAGGCAAAAGCACGTGAATTGGCATTCCCAGACACAACTTCTATGTGTCCACCTCCGGATACGATCATTACAAAGGGAGCACCGAAAAAAGATAAGAAAGGGAATGTTGATTACTCAACAAAGCGAGACAAGTCATTTTGGGAACATGTAGATGACATGAAGCCTGGAAGTCCAATGCCCCTGCCGGATTTGATGTGGATGACTAATAGGGCACCCATAGCAAAGGGTTGGGACTCGCTTTTTATTAGCCGCATGCAAAAGTGGAAGTGTTTGCTCATACAATCACAACCCCCCCATCCCCTTCCTTGTGTAGATTTAAGTAAAGATACTGATGGTAGTCAATGTTAAGTTAGATTTATAATTTTGGTACACAACTTTGTATATGACTATTAGTAGGAAACTTTTGAAATGAAAAATCTCTGTTTCTGTTCTGGTTTTTAAGTTTCTGTTTCTGCACAACACTCGTTCGTATGCAACCATTCGAACGCCTGTTCGAACGCCACCCTTCGAACATGTTCGAATAAAGCCCTTCGAGGCACCAATAACACACCCTCACACCAACAATTGGCAATATTCCTTAACACGTATGAGTTTTGTTGAGCAGGTTGAACGTTGCCGTCGAACAACAAAAATTCCTTAACACGGACAAAAAAGTCGTTTTCAAGCGCTGTTCAATAAATACTTAAACCACGCCGCACGATTTGGCCCCACGCGAGGTCATTTGGAAAAAAAAAAAGTTTAGGGGCGTGCGATGAGTAGAAGAGGGTGTGGAAAAAGCAAAAGCCTTTGCTCTCCTTTGTAAGAAAGGATGAGTAGCAGGGACCAACAACTCGACTTACGAATTTCAAATCCTCGATGTGTAGGGAAATAATAGCCCTAATGTGTATTGGTAAGTGGTAACTACCTATCCCTCCTTACAAGGACAGCTAGAATTTACTCGATTGTTTGTTGATGTTAGAGAGGTCCATATTGGCTTGTGGTGGTCCCTCATTTTTTGGATGAAAGGTGGGGATAACTTATAAGATGCCATAATACTCTAGGTAATAGCAAAATTGCAATGATTTCAATCTATAATGGATTTTTAAATGGGAGAGAAACTTATGGACCACAATTGTTACGGAGTAAATAGATTATTTCAATTAAAAAAAGGATAATTCAATATCTTAAACCATATTTCGCGGTTTCCATGCAGTTGTGTTTTCCTGTATGCTGCGCTCATTTCATGCGATTATGCCTTCCTTGTGCGTGCGGTAGGGTGTAGCCTAATCCACTTGCCTTTTTCTCTTTTTGTTTCTTTCCTCTTATTTCCAATTTATTTATTTGGACTTTTGTTGCTTTTATTATTTGTTCATTTTTTTAATGTGTTCTAGAATATTTCATTGTTAGTGTTAGTATTGTCATTTCATTTACTCTTTGTGTCATGATGGCCGACTTGGCTGTTTTTTTTTGTTATAACAAAATATGTAAAGTGTGACACTAAACCGTGTATTTTGAGGTATTTTAAAGTCCAGAAAAAAATTTAACTATTCAAATACGCGAAGTTCGTTCTTCAATAACCAGTTTGATAAAAACAAAAAATGATTTCGTGGCTAAATACGTAAACTGTGATGCTAAACAATGTATTTTCGGTACGTTAGAGTCGGAAAAAAAATATTTAGATGTTTGGACATGAAATTAAATGGTAAATTGTTTCATCCTTCAATATAAAATTTCAAAGAAAACAAATTGTAAGTCGGTGGTGACGTTTTTAAATGTATATATATACGCAGTTTCTCTTATTAATGTTGTTTACGTCTCTATCATAAGAGAGGTCCTATAATGGATTTTTAAATGGGAGAAACTTATGGACCACAATTGTTACGGAGTAAATTGATTATTTCAATTAAAGAAAAGGCTAATTCAATATTTATGAGATCCTCGGGTTGGTTGAGACACCTAGAGTAATAGTCGGTTTTGTAGGATAGTGCAATTTGGTCCTTGAAATTGTAATATGTTAATCAGTTTGTCATTTCATTTGAATCACTTAGAAAATATATGCTCAACATTATTCATTAGTTTCGAATGAATCCTTGACATTAACCACTTAATGTCATTATAGTCAACTCAATATTTTAGTAGTTGACCCGTGAGCTCAATTCGAAGAAACCTATCTATTATCAAACTGTTTGGCTCGGGTTTGGCAGATCACAAAATTCAAACTAGCCCAACCCGAGTAAATGTTGTTGGAGTTCATTGGAATTGAGCATCTTGAAGAAGTCCCACATTATGTTGATGGCTTTCGATATGGAGAAGTTCTTGAAGTAGTTTAGCTTCAAGTGAAGTATATATTTATGGTGGAGTGTGATAGTTTCTTTACAATTATGATTGTCGATGTGAAAATGAAAGTTAGATGATGTCTTGTGTATATCAATTACAAACAAGGTGAATAGTGATGAAGGTGATTGGAATTGAGCATTTTGCTAGGTATGCGAAAAAAGAGGGAGACCAATGTTATATATATGAGCTCAAGTTTTTGTCAAAAAATATACATATATATGGACTCAAGTTCTCATTTATAAAATGCACTAGTCAAAAATATTTTAAGTTTGAATTTGACTTTTTCTTTCTCTTACTAGTATTTTATATGTAAAGATACGGGTGATCTACGATATCAGACAATTTCTAATTTGTAAATTATAAATACATTAAAAGTTGTAAAATGTAATAAAAGAAAAGGAAAAAACTCCGTGAAAGACGATATTTCAAATTTATTAAAATAGTGTTGCAAAAAGTTTAAAAAAAAGTCGGTACCATCTTATAATATTAATAATAGAGTAAAAATGAGCAAAAAAGAAAATGAGATGTAATAATGGCTTATCTTCTTATAATAATGGCGCTCATGTTGTTGGTGCGTCTGTTAGCGCGCTCTCGTTAGCGCTTTCGTTGGTCTCTTGGTTGGTCTTGTTGTTGGTGCTCCGTTGATGCTCTCGTTCTTCGCTCTTATTTGCGACTCTCGTATGCGACTCACAAAAAAAGTGGATGAGATTTAATTATTAATTTTTTTAGGAAAAGTAATTTTGGAATTTTTGATAGCAGTATTGTTTTTTTGACAATCAAGTATTGGTTAAAATAATTGGGTTTAGTAGTTTTGAGTAGACTAAAGTAAATAATAAATTATATAATTGAATATTAATATTAATTTTATTAAGTTATTTAATTCTTGATTTTTAGAAAAATAAAAATAAATTATGTACTCACATTAAATAAATTAGTAGGTGTGTATGGGAGTCATTTGGGTGTTTGAGAGAATATATATCACATTAAATTCTTGTATATTTTGATTATGTTCATTTTATTTCTCTATTTTGTTTTTCCCAAGAAATGCAATTGGTCGGGAAACAGATTTAAACAAAATCAATTCAAACTGATTTATTAACAACTCTGATCACGACCACAAAACAAAAAAAATATAGTGTTGGCCTACACAACCATTTTGGGCTGATACTGTTGGCTTTATTTGGTTGTAGCTTTCACTTTTCAGCTTCTTTCAATTGTTAGAATTGTGGTGTAATAGTGAGTGGTCCTAAACAAGATTGTATCTTTTAGGATTAAACTGCGTTGGTGTACCTCCTAATCTAAATGGGAGCTCTTAACATTATACTTCAAGACTGGTGGTGTATTTGTTTCGGTCTAGTTCTTCTAGCACATAATTTTTTTTTTGACAAAACTTTTAGCACATGATTGTTTTGTTCCTTTTGCAAACCTTCATAGAAGGTGGATAGAGTCCACACTTATGATGCTGGAACTAGATTATCTCAATAAAATTCTTTTTCTGATAAAGAATAAAATATGTGTGTGCTATTAGGCCAAATCTTCGCTGAAGAAAATTGTCATGGTTGGACAACATACTGACATAGATAATATGTAAAAAAAAAACATAGATATTATGTATCCATCAATGTCTTGCTCAAAAAATAAATATAAATATAAATATACGTATACTATATTATATATACAAACTGCCTTCATCATGAATATGTTGTATATGCAGTGTATGTATCTCTGCTCCCATTCTATTGGGTTGTTTACAAGGTTTGTCAAAATAATTTGTAAGTGTATTAATATATAGGACAAATGTCGATTTAATTTCAACAAAACTTATCAGATCCAGAATTCTATAAAATTCTGATCAACTACCCTTTGATCGTGTCTAACTCATCATCCCCGAGCTTATAAAAAAATCGTTGTTTAAATAATATTGCAATTGATTTAAAGGAATAATAACTTGTAAAACACTCCATACTTTCAACAAAATGAGTAGGGTTTGAATCCTGTAGAACACAATTTGTTATTTATTTTTTCTTATAATTCCATTTCATCTCACTACTTACCCTCACTTTTATTCCCTCTCCTCCCAAATTTAACTTTTTTATTTTTAGGTACTGTTTTACCCTTTCGATTTAATCAAGGTTTTTTTCAGAGAATTTCTTCATATCAAGTTTTTTTTCACAAGTGTTCATATCAAGTTTTTTTTAACTTGTGTTCATATCAAGCTAATAATTGTATTTTGTGCTATTAAAATTGTTATCCATCTACTGATTAATTTTTGTTTTTATTTATTTATCATAAAATTACGCGCTCAATTATTGTGAAAAAATTGTTCATTTCGTTCTATTATTATCGCTTTTTATAAGCTTGTTATTGTATTTTAATATCATTAGTCTCCATATGTCATGTTTATCAGCTGAATAAATTGGTTCCATCAGGAAAAAAAAGTTGAACAAATTGGTGGAAAGATTTCCATTTCATAAATCAATAATCATATTTATGTATTTCTTTTAATTCTTCAAGACACTAGTGGATAATACCATAAAGTGGAAATTTTGTTCCGCACCATTGTAAAAATACGCATCAAACAATGAAATGAAAATTTTATTTCATTCCGATTCGCTCTCGCCCATTCCATTTTGCTCCATTTATTTTCGCTCCGCTCACTTTAAGCTATCCAAACGTACCTTGAAGGAACACCCAATTTTCAAATCTTCGGATCTCTTTGAAGGGAAGGTATACATAAGGCATACTTGGAGGGAAGGAAACAGTTGTGCAAATTGATTGACGAACTATAGTTTTCAAGTAGACACCATTGACACTGTTTTTTTAGAGGAGTTCCTTGAGGGCTTGTGCCCTAAAATTTTTGATGACATGTTCTAACGCTTTGTGACAATAGGACTCATTAATTTCGTTTTGTTGTTTTTCGTGCGATTGCCCTCTTTTATTACCAAAAATTAAAGATGTGATTTTTTTAGTTATCGTGTAACATTAAAGATGTGCGCGATTGCCTATACATTCTTTTTATTTTCCGACAATACGTTCTTTTTTTATTCATAACTGAAAGACTGATTATTTTTATTAGAGTTAAATTCAAAACCCTAATCACAACAATGAGAAAAAGTTGTAAAACAACTAGAAAAGAGTCGTTGATACTTGATAGACTAGTTGTTTTATAGTTATGTAGATGTAGAAGTCTAACAAAGTCGATAAGACATACAACAAAATCATGTTAATAAAGTCCTAACTACTTAATGAAATATACACACAACTTTACAATAAAAAAGTACTTCCTTCGCAAAATAAAAGTTCGAAGAGTGATTAGGGTTTGAGAGAAGAAGAAAGAAAACGAAAGGAAATGAGATAGGATTTGAATAAAAACCTTCGTGTGAGTCTTCGTTTTGCTTAATCTTCGTTTTCACTGCCTGCATTCAACAAAAAACAGCAAGAACAATTAGTTCGCATGCGTGTGAGAGAACGAGAGAGAAACGAAAAAGAAGAGAGAGACTAAACCTAGGGTTCTGAGGATAGGATTTTGGTTTTGTTCTAAATATCGGGTCAAGGGAATTCGGGTTGCGGGTTAGAGTAGGATTAGCGCATTTACTTTAAGTTCCGAGTTGTGGGTTCCACACAAAAAGATTTTTGGGCTAGTTGTGTTTTTGGTTTAACCTGGCCTTTTAATATTTACACCTAGAATTACTAGCCTAAGTTCTAGAATTATACCCCTAAGTTAATTTATATACATTGTTAGTGTAAAAGAAATCTCTTCCATTACTCAATCATCATATCATAAAAAACGTTTGACTTTCATTAGAACTCGTCCTAAAATCGCACATGCTTAATTGTGTTTTGATAGTGTAAAACGTTTTACATTGAAAATGTATAACAATTAATCTATTATACATTCTACAATTTCAACCGATGTAAGGTGGAGTAATTTTGTTTCAAAATTATAAAATAGTAGTGCAAACAAAAAATAGTAATTGATCTTAAAACACATTTTCCTCCCCTCTATATTACAAATTAAACATCTTCCCTCTTATTTTAACACTCACATTTAACTCCTTTACAAACACATATAATACATTTTAATCTTTTTTTTCTGAACTATTGTTGGCCTACTTATAGAGTGTCTAAACGCTTTCGACAAAAGGCTAATCCGGTCGTGTTTAGGAGCAAATTTTTCATTGATCAACACCGAGTTTGTGCACTGTGAGAATCAAATCCGAAGCACCACCAAGTCAACTCCCATGTCCAAGTATAGCTTATGCCAATAATTTTTAACAACTTTTATTAAAAAAATAAAATATTTTTACCAAATTAATCATTTCATACAAAATATCAGTCTTCTCTTTCATTGCATTACCTCAATTACAACCTATTTCAAGTTCTGAATGTTAAACGTTCTCAAAATGTTTTTTTTTATGGAAATTTTAAAAGATTTGTTTTCATAATAAAAATGGTGTAATTGAAATTATTTAAAAGTCAATGAAAGGTAAATGAAAGAACTAAAATGCATTATTTGTTGACTGTTAAAGAAGAGAAGTATGTTTTATAATAAGAGGCAAGGGAAGTGTAATTCCTCCATCTCTAATGGGAGGAAAGAGTAATTCGGAAAAATAAAAACTACAAGTTATATTAACATATAAAAGCAACTTATATTTTTCAGTAAAAAAATATATATGTAGACAACAAAAAATTAAAATATTAGTCTTAATTATGTTACACATAAGGCTTCACTAAGTAAACAAAAACACTATATACGACTCCACTACAAGAATAAGCTTGCATTCTACTAAAGTTTGCTCCTTTTCAAAGACCTTTATATATAATAACTACGAAGGACCGAAAGACAGAAATGGCTAAAAGCAGGAAAGAAAGGACAACAATAGGGTTTAGGTTTTGAAGAGTCACCTAGGGCTCCCCTTCCCGCCCTTGGGTCGCCCCTATTCCCTCCATCACTCTCCTCTTTCCTCAGCCTCTCTTCCTCCCTTCGCCTCACGTCCCTCTCTCCGCCCATTGGTTTTGTCTCTTCTGTGTAATTGGTAGCTACTCCTTAGTAACACAACAAAGGGCAATTCTACTTCCCGAACAATTAGCTTTTGTGTTACTAAGTAGCTAATTGTTCATTGGAGTCGTTACTAAGGGAGGATAACTATTTTTTGATGGCTCATTGGTGTTGTTTCTAAGGAAGTTGCAAACTACTTACTAGTGTTGTTTCAAAGAAAGGATATTTTCCCCTTGGGGCTGTTACAAAGGAAGTAGGGTATTGCTCTTTGGAGTTCATTCATGGGAGGATAATTGGTCATTGATGACTATTTGGCGTTGTTACTAATGGAGCAGCAACTGCTCATTTGTGTGGTTATAAGAAAGCGGCAAATTGCTCATTGGTGTTGTTACAAAGGGAGGAGCATCTTGCTCATTGGTGTTGTTACTATGGAAGGAGATCTGTCTATTGGTGTTACTACAAAGAGAGGAGCTTCGCTGCTTGCATTTTGCTTCTATTTTGAGTCAAGGTAAACACTTTGGTGTAGGATGTGATCTTCGCTTTTCAAAAGCTTTGGGTTTGCAGGATGTGTTCTTGAAGTTTCTTTTTTGGGTCTTTTTTTTACCCCCACCCCTTCCCATTTACCCCACGGTTTTTGTTAATGCCTAAAGTACCCTTGACATAATTGACAAATTTTCACTTTTTTGATATTCTCTCTTCTGGGACCCACTATATCTTGGATCGTATATACGTATGAAAGGTATATACGATTGAATTAAAAACTGCAAGTTGACTTGGAAAAAAGTCAGCATCGTATATATCTCGTGTGAGAGATATATACGATTGACCATATTTAATGGCCTTTAATGATTCGTTATCTACCTATCGTATATATGTATATACGATACGATTGGGTGTAGGATCTTCAATCGTAAATACGTTTTGACACGTATATACGACGCCGTATATTTAGGCATCATATGTATATGTGTTTGAGGTATATACGATGGCACTAGTGGAAAAAATGGATTCTATATCATCAATTCATATCGGTTCACACTATAACCGATATGAAAAAAGAGGCGGTGGCATTTTTGAAATTATGAGCAAATTATCTATATCGGTTCATGTTATAACCGATATGAAAACTCTATTTTACACTAATCCATATCGGGTCCTTTTCAAACCGATATGGAAACTGGATTTTACACTTAAAATTTTATTCCACGCTCCCTCTTTCACTGAAAACCCTCGATCGCTCTCGTTCTCGACGTTTCCTCTCTCTTCCTCGCGAACCCTCGTCCCTAAGCACATCTTTGTTCGTCTGCAGAGAAATCTTCAAAGGAGCATCGTTTTCATCTTCAAAGCAGTAAGCATCTCTGAAATCAATTTCGTTTTCGTTCTTCTCGTTCGTTTGCGTTTTCAATTTCGTTTTCGTTTTCTTTTGCTTGAAACCCTAACTTTCATTTTCGTTCTTCTTGTTTGTGTGAAATTGATTGCTTTTCTGGTTTTGTTTCATGCCATTGAAAACGAAGGAGAAAACGACGGCGAAGAGGAAGAAGAAGAGGAACGACGGCGAAGAGGAAGCGATTGGGCAGGAGAAAACGAAGGAGAAGAGGATGCTACTGGTTTCTTCGGCAATTGTTACTGAAATCGAAGAATAAAACGAAGGAGAAGAGGAAAACGAAGGTAAAACGAAGCTACTGGCTTCTACCTTTGATTTGAAAACCGTGTACCTATGAAGGATGCATAATCAAGAGGTAATAGTTTAAACTGTACATTAATTAAACTTTCAAAAGCTGCTTGGAAAATTATGTTACACTGAAATTGCGAATTTGTGTGGTTTCTGTAGCACATTAGAAAGGTGCTTAAGAAGTTGAAAGCTGAAACCGATGAAATTCAAACATGCCAAGCTACTAGGTATTTTTCATACCTGTTGTGTGCTTTGATTATTTACCACAAGGTTTTAATTTTGTTGCGTTGCAGCCCGATGGTTATAGACTCCCAACTCGAGGTATTTGTTGATAAGCATTGTACTATATACTATATCAGCATTTAGCTGATACATTTCAAACTTCAAATTATGTTATATGTGTTGGACTGATAATTCTATGTGAACTTCAGGATATTCAGAGAGAAATTTTTATTTGCAAGTCTCGATTGGAAGAGATGGAGAAGCGACTAAGGTTTCCTTAATCACTTTATAATTGCTTGATGCTTACTACTTATCATCAATTAAAAACTAAACCTGTCTCACTCTAAAAAAATTAGGATATTTGAAGGCGATCCTTCTGAGATCACCACACTGTGTGAGGCTGAATATCGTGAACAAGTCCTTCAGAAAACTCTAAAACAAGTTCAACTGCAAAGAGTGAGTTTTACTCATTAACTACCGCATAAATTCACTACTGCTGTTATTATTTGTACATAACTAGTTTCAGGAGTCACTAAAGTGAATTGTGAATTTTCAATTGTTTCTAAGATTGAAAACAACTTACAAATTTGTCTTGGACAGTGCTTTTTGGAGGAAGAGCATAATTCTCGTATGCGTTTCCACAGGTATACAAGATTAAACTGCCAGTCACCTCATTCCAATGTTATTCAGGGAAAAGTGTAGCGAGCAAGGAGTTTATTCACTGATATATTCTCAGATAAACTTATATTTTTCTTAGGACATTTGATTGATTTGTATGTTTGTGTTCCTAACAGAATCTAGTAACTCAAGTATCTAGTAGAAGCTTAAATGAAATTATATAATGTACGTGAAGCTTACCTTTGTTCTTATGATTTTGGACAGATTGAAAATGAATATGGACCTGTGGAGTATGAACTTGGTGCTCCTGGTAAATCCTACACCAACTGGGCAGCAGATATGGCTATAGGACTTGGTACTGGCGTATCCGTGGATTATGTGCAAGCAAGATGATGCTCCTGATCCTGTTGTAAGTTCAGCTCAAGTGTCTCTTATTTGATATTTTCCTTTATGTCTCCAAGGATTTCAGCTTCTAATTCCATTGGAAAATCTTTTACAGATCAACACTTGCAATGGCTTCTATTGTGATTATTTCTCTCCAAATAAGGCTTCTAAACCAAAGATGTGGACAGAAGCTTGGACTGGCTGGTATTGATTCCTTGTGTCTTATTTTTGATGTTTCCATTAGACCATTAGAATAAGATACATACAAGCTAGATATAACCCTGATCATACATTGCTTCCATTCCTCTATGTTTGCAGGTTTACCGAGTTTGGAGGTCCGGTTCCTCACAGACCTGCTGAAGACATGGCATTTTCAGTTGCAAGATTTATACAGAAGGGAGGATCATTTGTCAATTATTACATGGTAACTTGGTAACTTCATTATTCATTGATTTCAATGTGTAATTGTGTAAGTTCACCGTTTTTGATTTAAAAATATTGAACAATGGTTGTTTATGTCGTTCGCTCCAAAGATCACGGAGGAACAAATTTTGGTCGAACTGCTGGTGGCCCCTTCATTGCTACAAGCTATGATTATGATGCACCTCTTGATGAATATGGTAAACACAAAGGATTCCATACTAAATATGAAGAACTTCACATATTTTGTATACATTGATACACCTATGTAGAGTACTTATTTTTCTTTCTTCATCTGCAGGATTGCTAAGGCAACCAAAGTGGGGTCATTTGAAGGATTTACACAGAGCAATAAAACTCTGTGAACCAGCTTTAGTTTCTGGAGATCCGACGGTTACACGGATCGGAAACTATCAAGAGGTATGCCTTTTTTCAGTTATTTGAAAATTACGAAACATACCTAAAATGCTTTATAACCAAACTGATTTTCTATCTTTCATCATTCATGTCCAGGCTCATGTCTTTAAATCAAAATCAGGAGCTTGTGCCGCATTCCTTGCAAACTATAATCCGAAATCTTATGCAACAGTGGCATTTGGAAATATACATTATAACTTACCTCCTTGGTCTATCAGCATTCTACCTGACTGCAAGAACACTGTTTATATAAATAGATATCACACTAGTTAGACATTGTATTTCAATTTTGTATTTTTATATAAATATTGTATTTTTATATAAATATTGTATTTGTTGTGATTTTGTTGTTTCTTTGTATATACAATTGAGGAATTTTTATTTTTTAAAAAAAAAAAAAGACTTTTCATATCGGTTCCTTTAAATAACCGATATAAAAGTGATTTTCCATATCGGTTCAACTAAGAAACCGATATAAAAAAGCGTTTTATAGGTTTAAAAGCGACTTTCTATATAGCGGTTCTATTTTGGGAACCGATATAAAAACATTTTCCATATCGGTTCTTTAACCGATATAAAAGCTACTTGTTTTTAATATCCCTTTATCTATATCGGTTCTGAATCGATATGAAAAGCCTTTTTTAACCGATATAAAAAGCCTTTTTTCTAGTAGTGTGGGTTATTTAATTGCTGTATTTTTTTACTAATTTATATTTCTATTTTTGAAACAGATATCCACTTGCCTGCTGCAGATGCAGACTCTCAGTTGGCTCATTTCGATATCGACACTACAGGGGCATTTACCACAGATACGGTATATTTTTCATTCTAATTTTTTTAATCAAGTTTGATAAATATTTAATTAATTACTTAAGTATGTATCATTTTGTAGGTATTTTCTACACGCGAGGCTGTGGAAGAGTGGGCGAAAGCGGTTGGTAGAAGCATTGGAGTAGCGGTTATGAAAGTGAGATCTGACACAGCTGGTAAGAGGGGGAGTCGAGACAAGATTGATTTTGGTTGTGAGAAGCAATGGCAGTTTACTAATGATTTTAGAGTTTTCGGTTCTAAAAGAAGAAGCTGTCCGTTTAGATTGAAAGCTACTTGCACTATTCGTCATGGGGGTTGGGGTGTGACGGTTAAGTGTGGTCGACACACGCATGAGTTACTTAAAACCCCCATCGGGACAAATGCTTTTGGTCGTTTGTCTAAGGCGCAAAATGATATCGTTAATGAGCACGATGATCTTGATGTTGGTCCCAAAGCTACTCTTACTGCTTTGAAGAAGCTAGATCCGGAGAATGTCACTACTCTTCCTCAAATTTATAGGTAGCGTCACAAACATCGGTCTACGAAGAGGGGTCCTAGAACATACATATTCAGGAGGTATGAGATTAATTGCATCACATAATTATTTATGTTGGAGTAGAAAGGTTCAGGGGTCTGATGTGGTCAGTGATATCATGTGCGCGCATCCCACTTCTATCAAATTACTCAGGTTGTTTCCGAAGGTTCTTATTCTTGACTCAACCTAGAAGACCAACAGATACAACTTACCTCTTTTACAGATTGTAGGAGTCACTAACACAAAGTTAACTTTCCACGTTGCTTTTGCCTATATTGGACATGAGCTTGCTATTCATTTTTCTTAGGTATTGCAGCAGCTGAAAGATATTTGTGACTTGCATGCGATTCATCCTCTGGTTTTCTTATCTGACAGAGATCTTGGCTGTATGTCTGCTATTCTTGATGTATTTCCTTCTGCTACCAATTTGTTGTGTCATTGGCATGTCACAAAGAATGTCAAAGCGAATATTAAAGACTTGGTGCACAAGGATAGGCGCGACGATGTCATCTCTCTTTGGCACTCTATTATTGATTCTCTTGATGAGTCAGAGTACTTACCTAATCTGGAGATTTTTGAGGGTTCATGCGCTGATAAACCTGCTCTTATTAAATATGTGCATGACACATGGTTGACACTGCACAAGGAGCGATTTATCTTAGCATGGACTAACCATATCCCACACTTGGGGAATCAGACCACCAACAGGTATTTTTATCGTAGTTTAAATTTTTTTGACATGTGTTTAGTATTTTTATCGATTACTTAAATTTTTTTGACACATGTTTTGTATTTTTATCGTAGATTAAATTTTTTTGACACGTGTTTAGTATTTTTATCGTAGATTAAATTTTTTTGACACGTGTTTAGTATTTTTATCGATTACTTAAATTTTTTTGACATGTGTTTATTATTTAATAGCGGAGTCATTGCATTGGAGTTTGAAGAGACATTTGAAGACTTCTAGTGGTGATCTATCTAAATGTTTTATTTCTATTGATGAGATGCTTACAATTCATTTTAATTAAATTATCGGGTCTTTTCAAAGAAGCATTAACAAAATTGAAGTCTCCTCCAATATTCATTTGTTTAAAAAACTTCAAGGTCTTGTTTCCTTAAATGCATTGGGTTATATGGTTAAAGAGTTTCAAAGATCGACATATGGGGTTGGATATGACAGAGGCCGGTGTGGGTGCATAAAAAGGAAGACACATCTTCTTCCTTGTGCTTGTGAGATAGGTATTTATCATGCTTCCGGTACTTTTATTCAGTTGAATGTTGTGGATGATCGCTGGAAACATTTGAGCTTGGATGCAGTAGATGATAAATCCACCCAGGACAAATCATCTGGTTGTGATATTTCTTATCAGTTAGAGGCTATCTTGGCAAGTTTTAATAAACTGAGTGAGGAGGAGAAATTTATTTTGAAGAGGCAACTTAATGAGCTAGCATTTCCTTCTACTTGTTCAATGGTTCCACCTAAATCTAAAGTCAAAACAAAAGGTGCACCAAAGAAGAAAAAACAGAAATTATTTGATGTGAAGCGTGATCCTTCTGGATGAGAGCATGTAGATGCGAAGGTGAAATTGACCGAAGAATCTGAGACTTCTAATATACAATCATCACAGCGGTCTTCTAAAAATACTTCACAGTGGTCTTCCAAATTATCTCAGGGTGCTTCTAGAGTTTTATCACAGTCAATCGAGACTAAATTGCAGTTACCGTTTGTTCCTAATCACATGCACTCTTATGTTCAAAAAATTATTGATGTTAGGGCTGATGGTAATTGTGGTTTTAGAGAAATTGGGGTTGGTCTCGATATGGGTGAGGATTCTTGGTCTGTCATTAGGCAAGATTTAATTCAGGAAACAAAGGAAAGGGAGCCACTGTATATACTACCATGTTTGGGAAGAACTGAATTTTAGAGCTTCGCAAAGCCTTAACTATTGATTCCTACGGTTTTCAGCTGGAGACGAAGTGGTTGGATTTGCCAGAGATGGGGTATTTTGTTGCAACCAAGTATAATGTGGCACTAGTTTAGTTGCCTTTGAATATGAATTATACTTATCTGCCTTTGAGAGGTGTGTATGTTTCGTCTAAGTACAAGATCATATCTATTCTGAACAAGAGCAATCAACACTGGTTGCATATTTCGATCTCTTCTACCTCTCTGTTGCCTCCTATTGCTCCGCAGTGGTCCCATCACCGATCATCAGAGTCTGCTTCATGGTTGGATCCCTATACCGGTCGTTTTGCCCTCTGGCAGTCTATGTATCCTCCCGAGCCCCATCCCCCTCCCATTGATGCGCCTAGATGTGTTGACTTAGCCGATGATTCTCTTGACGATTTATAGATTCACACGTGTTTCGTATTTTTATTGCACTTGTATTTATTATTGTACTGCGTTTTTGTAATTACACGTGTTTAGTTATCCATATCTACACCGTTGATCAAATCACAACCATTAAAATTAAAACCGTTGATCAAATCACAACCGTTAAAATTAAAAGGGTTGATGAAATCATAACCGTTAATTTTTTTTCATGGGCATCGTATATACCTTTGGTGGACTTATATACGACCATGTGTATTACAACATCGTATATACGCCCACAAAACGTATATACGATACCCTCCTAACAATCCAATCGTATTTATGTCCAACAACAATATATACGATGCCTAAAAAAGTAAGGATCATATATATGTTCAATAACATATATACGATTGGTATTAATTTTTTTTAAAAAAAATACATTTTTTTAAAGATATTTTGGGGTTTCCATATTATGTGGGGTAGATGTGAAGAGGGTGGGGTAAAAAAAAACTTTTTTTTTTGTGTGTGTGTTTGGAGTTTGGTTTTCAATGGTGTATCCTCTTTAAGTGTTTTTGTGACCTTTTTGGTGCTAGCATAGATGTTTGGATGGGATTATCTTAGTTTTTGCCACTACAATGCATCTAGTAGAGGCGGAAATTTTTTTTTCATCCACGTGGCGGCGTTTTTGTGGCTCTTTGACGAACGTGGTACTGGTATTCACTCCAACAATGGGGCGCTTCCTAAAAAGCGCCACCCATTGCAAAACACGCCCTCCCAGATACGTGCGCTTTTTAAAAGCTACCGAATATTTGCAAAGCGTCCTCTCAGATCTGCAGCCGCTTTTTAAAAGCGCCAATATTTGCAAAGCGCCTCCTCAGATATCGCAGGCGCTTTTAAAAAGCTACCAAGATATCCCCATTGCCTTCCCAGATCACGCAGCGTTTGTAAAAAAAGCGTGAATATTTCTTATACGTGGCGCTTCACTAAAAGCACTGAATATTGCCTATTTGTGTTATTAAATACCCAGTAGCTTCATTAAAAGCTACTGAATATTGTCTAATTTTTTTTTTAATTTTTTCAGTTTTTGTGTATTTTCTATTTTATATTTGCAACAAAAAAATTAAATCATACATCCAAAATATTTTTAATAGTGATATCTATGAATTTGTTGTATTTAAACCGAATTAAATCATACATCATAAAAAAATTAAATCATACATCCAAAATACATCCAAAAATTAAATCATACATCTAAAATTAAATCATACATCCAAAATAATAAGTTATAATCTCTTGGTACAAGAATACTAAGTTAGTTTACTTGATACAATTGAACTACAACTCAATATGTACATTATCAATGTTAGTCACTCACTGGCATCTGTCACCAAACTAAATATTGATTAAGTAATAAATAAGAAGATTACCAAATTCAACTGCAACACAATAACTAATTATGGTTTTGCAAATGAATGTAATATATAACAAATAACAACATAAGTCAAAACCAACTATAATTTACAGTTAGTAACTGTTCCTCAAGGGCCAAGGACTTTAATACAAAAACTCTTTGTACATGTTGTGATAGCCAGTTCTACTCTGGTACCTCAACCATATCTCATAGTTCTTGATCTTGGTTGGGCTCTTCTCAAAAATCTGAAAAACAATAACACAATTACACAAAGTCATTAACTGAATATATTTCAAGCCAATTTAAATATAGTGCATATCAAATAAGATACACGAATGACCGCTAAAAATGTTGAAACAAACTGATACATCATATTATTTCAAGATAATACCCACAACATATATGAAAATTACAAATACAGAGTAGTGCACGTAAAAACAACATAACTTAAAGTGGATTAAATCAAGTATGAGCTAACTTTGATGAAGTTGGCAACCATGAAGATACTGGTGCATGAAGCAAAACATGAAATCAAGGTGAACAAAAGATGACTTAGAAAAAGTTCAAACACTTTAAGAAACCAACAAAGCCAAACCACATATAAAAGAGAAATAACCACTATGGTTAGGAGATTTACCGAGTCTCAATTCTGTCTCTTTCATCTTCCTCGAGGGTCGGTGATCGGATGTTAAGGCCCTCTGCTACCCTCCTCTCGCTAATGACAAAGACGACAATCACCGGCGTTGGACACGATTAAGTTACCGTTCTTAATCAATCTTTATTCTGTAACAAGTGCCACCATTGAGATCTTCTTTAAGAAATCGAGAATCGGTATTGAGGTATCCACGCTTCACTACCTCCTCAATATCATCTTCATCACTCATGATCACTTCATCTAAGACATTCATTTCTAAGTTATTTGCAAAGATATTCTCGCAGCTTTTGCACCTCCATGCCCATCAAATACGCCAAAAAAGCTCGCCATGATCATAAAATAAATTTGCGGTGGTTAGATTTTATTTAACTCAACCACAAGAACCAAGAGCATAGTCAGCAAACTTCAATTAACATCACATGCATAGTGATCTTTTCCTAATTTCTATTTCAACTATCTACACGTACATGTTACTTCAAATCTAATCTAATTCATGCAATAAAATATTATCATTCCCACATATGTATCACGAAACAAATTCTAAACTTGAGATCAATTCCTCAAGCACAAAATGATGTTATATTAAATTAAGAACATAAAAATTGAAAATTTTCCTAGTAGCTGAAGTTCAAGCCAAAATTTCCTTTACCAATTGTACAAACCTATCTCAAATTTCCATAGGCAGCTATAAAATTCAGAAATTGACATTTGACAAAAACATCCATAACCCTAAATAAAATTATTCATATTCTCTCCTAAACAAATCAATCAAATTAAGAAACAAAGCTTCTAACTCTTTACAACTTGAGGACACAAAAAATAACACAATCAAATCCACAGAAAAATATTAATAAAAAAATAATAATAAAAATTACCAGCTTATGTTCTCCGAGTAGATTATCCAAGACATTGCTCTTCTTAACCTTCTTCAGCTTCCTCAAAAAATACCTCAATATATCGCTCTTTTTGACAAAATCAGGCGTAGTGAATCAGAATCGCATTTTGGTCAAATCAAATGCTATAACCAGCAGCAAAACCAAGTTCAATATTGGGACAATCACAAAGAAACTTTAATATGCTGTAGATCTTATATCACTCAAATATAGAATGAAGACATAGAAGTAAATTACCACTTGCTGTAATTGAACTGAGAAGTACATCATCTTCATCAAGTATCCTCACAGTATATGAAGGTCGAATATTGTTTTTAGCCTCAAGTGTTGCATTATAAAATTAATGGTATTGAGGAGTCAAGTAATCGATCTAAGGCGTATAAAGAAATCTAGCAAGATGCAATATGAGCATACAAAATGGTGACTATTTTTTAAAAATAAATAAAGAAATTCATCTGCAAAACCGTTAGATTAATGTCAATCAAACCAACTCCCAAAAAGGGCAACATGTGGTGCTTTAGATTCTGTATGTTGGTGGAGATCAAGTGATCAAGGATGAGAAATAAGTTGTTCAAGAGCACAAAAGCACATCCATCCTAGTCTAAGATAATACTAGTAAACAAAGATAAGCTTTTGCATACTATAGTTACACAAAACCAGCTACCCATGCCACCCTAATAAATCGTCTTCGTCTGATACATTCTCATGAGCATGAGGTGTGGCAATCTGCGGGCTACCTTAAAGGACCATTCACATGCCCCGCCTCCGATCCTCTGTTTTCCAATATGCAAAGGCCAGGAGAGTTCTTAAACACCTTCTCCTCCTAACGATGACATAGAATCATCAGTACCAAATCTTTGACTTCCATGTTCACAGTCAGACTGATAAAAATATAAAGCAAACCATCTACAAAGTAGTTTACACTACAAGCTTTAGATTTAGACGAAGATGTTGTTCAAGAGAGAACTGAAGTGGAAGATCCATAGAGCAGGACCCTACTAGCTTTCATAGATACAAAGAGCAATCATCCAATATATCATGTCCAAAAGTATAAATTTAATGGCATGCAAACCATAATTCATCATCATGATACATAAACAAATAAACATTGATGCATGAAAAAAATCATAATATTACATAATAAGAACAATGTTAAAGTTGGGTAACTTTGTGATTACCATTAGCAGGAGTTCGAACACCGCAAGTGCAATCAGATCATTGACCCAAATAATCACAAATTCACTATTTTTGAAGTTCTCAAAAGCTTCTCCAAGTCCGTTGTTGTAGTAGTTGGTGCAAAGTCACCAACACAAGGACGTGGATTGGTCCCGTATATTTCTTGAAATGAATAAAAATACTAATTATAATCGAAGTGTTCTTAACGCAATATTATGTGCAGACAAAACCTAACACAGAACAGATTACCCTCTGAATGCATATGAACACTGAAAAACAAAAAATTTGATTTTCCGTATTAAAAACACTCATAATCAACATGCCAAAACATAAACCCTTCCATATGCAAAATAACTTGTGATACCAAATAGGAACTGTGTACAAAATAAACATAAACATATAACTAGCTTTACGAAAAATGGAAAATTAACAAGGTTTACTTACGCTTTTGTATATCTCTTTTATCTTTTGAACCACAGTGACTTCCTTCCTCCTCAACATCAGTCGTAGAACCCTCAAGTACCATATCACTATAAAGTTTATCTTTGTCATAAAAGAATTTTCCTCTTCCACGTCGCTTTGGGGTTTCACTTTTGGTATCTTCCAATTTAAGATTTGATATTCCGGATAAACTTTCCACCTCCAACAACCTCATCATCATCACTACTCAACCTGAAATTTCCTTTTAACATTCACATTAGGTTTTCCTTTCTCAAATCATCACCACCCCTTCGCTTCCCCAACGTAGAACCACCTCTACTACCATTCCTCCGCGATCGAAACCGTCCTTCTTCACGGTCAAGCCTCTAAGACGCGTCAGTGGAGGGTTTCTGAAATTGGGGGTGGAGAAAAAAGTAGATCTAAGAGATAAGGGTTGTTTGAGTGTTAAAAGAAGACGAAGAGAGGGAGAGGAGGAAGTGGAGGAGTTGACGGCGGCGACGGAGGGGGAAGACGAAGAGGGGAAGGCGAAGAGTGGGAAGAGAGGAGAGGGGAAGACGTGCGGAGGAGTAAGAGGGGAAGATGAAGGTCAGTGAGAGAGAAAAAGAGTGAAATGAAACTCAGCGTTTTTTAAAAAACGCTGGGTATTGAGAGAACGTGTGACCCAATACCCAGCGTTTTTTAAAAAACGCTGGGTATTAGGAGAACGCGTGAAGTCATACCCAGCGTTTTTTAAAAAGCGCTGAGTATTGGGAGAACGTGTGAAGCCATACCCAGCGTTTTTTAAAAAACGCTGGGTATGGCTAGTGCTTTTAAAGGCGATGAGCAGCATTTTTTTAAAAAACGCTGGGTATGGGTTAGCTGTTTTGGCTATGCGTGGCGTTTTTACTTAAAACGCTGCTTATAGGAGCGCTCTTTTTTGACAAATCTGGTGTAGTGTGCCTATATATCTCGATGTTTCTTGCAATAAGTGTTTTTTTCTTCTTCATATTTTAGGTGTTTGGTAGCAATCATGGGGTGTTACTTGATTGTAATGATGTATTTTGGTGTCGTTCATATCTTCCTAGCATGTGTGTTACTTGTAATGAGTCCTATTAATAAAATATCTTCAATTACCGAAGAAAAATGACCTTTACATATTAGTATTTTTGTTAGAGAATTGTAGGGCGGGTTGGGTGGATTGTAGCAGCGCCTGTGCGTGACAAACGCGACGCGTGGTGCTGGTTGCTTGACTCGTTCAAGGGATTTACCGTGAAACGTTGCTATGATTGGTTTGTGAATATTTTGCAGAACCGGTGGGAATTTTCCGGACACTTTGGTGTGAACGGCAAAAACTATGGAGGAATGACGTGCCATCAAAAGTCGAGTATCTTTGCATGGCGTGTGTTACATAACAGGATTGCTACACGGGAGGCATTGGCAAGAAGAGGAGTTATTCAACCACTGACTTGAACGAGTGTGTATTACATTTTTGGAGGAGGAAACGGCACAACATCTTTTCTCGAATTGTAATATCATTAAGAATTTGTGGCAATTTGGTTTTTTCTTGGTGGGGAAAATTACTATGAAAAGGATGAGGTGATCTCGCATTTTATGGAATTTGGAAGGATGGTAAAGGAAAGAGGCAAAAAGGGTAAAGCATCTTGTATGGCTAGCGGTGATTTGGAATATATGGATGGCAAGGAATAGAACAGTTTTTAAGGGAGAGGTATTGTCACTACCAGCACTTCTCTTGGGTATCAAAGACATGACAAGTCTTTGGTTCAAGGCGAGGAACGGGAAGAATTGTAGGGCGGGTTGGGTGGATTGGTATAATAGTCCGCTAAGTGTGTACTAGCAACATTGTAATTACTCTTCTTATGACTTTTGGAGTTTTTAGGGGAGAAACAGAGAGGGTGTTTAGCTATGTTGTAATTACATGTATGTTTAAAGAATAACGTTGTTCTTTTTGTAGGAAGGGGAGAAGCAATGGGTTAGGATATTTTTCCCATTGTTGCACAGTCTGTTTTGTGTGAGGTACTCTTTTTCCTTCCGGGGTCTTTTTCCAAGGGGTTTTGGCTCTGGGAGGTTTTTGAGAGGATACTCCTCCCTTACCATTATAGAATTGCAAGCACGTTTTGTGCTCGGTTTCAATGAATGTTTTGCTTATCTAAAAAAAACGATAGCTTTCAGTCCAAAAAAAAGTTATCGGTTGATTTTTTTCTGGATAGAAAGAACTTTTAAGATAAAAACACTTTTTTTTTCGACCAGAAAAAAAAGATAAAAACACTTTTTTAAATAAATATGAGTATTTTGATACTTTTAAGATGAGATTATCCTATTGTCAAAAAAAAAAAAATGAGATTATCCTATTCTAGTAAAAAACGACAAATACAAATCTTTTGCCTCTTCAAGGTACAGAAATCAATAAGTTAAATATTATCCTAGCTTACATAGGATGATTTTTTTTCATAAGATATGTTCAAATTTTATTCTTCTTAATAAAACATGAGCTATATTATTTTTGATATTGTAAGAGTAAAAAATATTTTGGATAAAATAAATTAAAAAATCAAAAACAAAATTAATAAAACATGTGATAAATTTAATTATCTAAAAATTAAATAATAAAATTTTAAAATTATATATAATTTCTTTAACAAAGATTTTTTTTAATAATTTACATAATTTGATGAATTTTTTTTGACCAAATAATTTGATGAATTTTAAAAATATAAAATGTTTAACAGTTCAATTTAAAATCTACTACAACATAACATATTTAAAACTAAAACTAACAATTACTATTAAAGTTTATAAAAATAACTAAAGCAAAATGTATTAATTATTAATTTAAAAATAATATAAATTTTGGTACAATTTTAAAAATTATATTAACTAGTCACAAAGATGATTTTGTCATTTTATATTTCCCAACAATCTAAAATCATAAAATGGTAATTCAAATTCTAAAAAATTTCAAAATATTTAAATAAAATAAACATTATAATATTGATTATTGATTTTAAATAATTAAAAGTAATTTTAATTTTTTCTCTTACCAAATTAAAATAAAATAAAAGGATTTAATAAAACATAAAAATTATACAATATAAAGTTATAGAAATTATATTCTTATATAAAACTTTTTATAGGAATTAGTTTAAATTAGTAAGAATCTAAAATTACTTAAAAATATTGGTTTTTTAATGGCTAATTTTTCAAAAGATTATATATTTTTGCCAATAAAGGTAGCAAAGGAATACATCTCCATTCAAATTGAAATTAAAGTCCTTTGCAATTGTGTAATACTCTCAACCTATTGTGTTATAAGGTCCTCAGTTTGAATCCAGCCTTATAATGCAATAATGTTAAATTTCTTGAAAGAGGATTTATTATCTGTTGTGATCTTACTCGATTCAAAAAATTAGTCTCTGCAATTACGTGCAGATGATACCCGATTTATTTTAAAAAAACTATTGTGTTACACTTACACCCTATCGTGGGCTAGAAATTTCATTTCCATACTACCTATGATGCAACTCATCCAAAAGGCGCACATATTTTAAAGAGAGAACTTATAATAGAATTGCACATAGCCATAACAAGTGGCTCCAATGAATTATCAAACTGCCACATACCCTCTTTTGCATGTTCATCTCAAATCTTGCACAGCCACGCACGCACCTCTTCCTCTCATCCCCATCTCTCTCATCACCCTTTTTCCTTTCTCTTCATTCCTTTCCTATATATAATAACTCACCCCTCGTTTCCCTCCACATCAACAAAGAAACCCTATTGTTACATACACCCTACTTTTTCATTTTCACACCCTCTTTTTACAATGAGCACTATTTGTGCTGAACAACAACACAAGTTTCATTCTTCTCACCAACCTCTCTCCCCCAAAAAACACCTCAGAGAAATCGATATCCCACCAAGGAAGCTTCTCACCCGCCGTAGCACCACCACCGCCGACATGTTTTCCGACGACACTATCCTCCAAAAATTTCTTCCTCACAATGACTCCGACTCTGACTCTGATGACCCTTACTCCTCCGACCACTTTCGGATGTACGAGTTCAAGGTCCGTCGCTGTACTCGTGAGTGGCGAGCCATGATCGACCGGACGCCTTTCGCCCATCCGGGCGAAAAAGCACGTCGTCGTGATCCACGACGATATCATTATTCTGGGACAGTGTGCCCAGAATATCGTCGTGGAGGGTGCACCCGGGGTGATGCATGTGAATTTTCTCACGGTGTATTTGAAAGCTGGTTGCACCCTGCTAGGTATAGAACTGAAGCTTGTAAAGATGGTAAGAATTGTAAACGAAAAGTTTGCTTCTTCGCTCACACTCCTCGTCAACTTAGAATTTTACCTGTTACTTCTTCTTCTCCAAATTCAAATGAACAATTCTCATGCAACAAGAAGAATGTTAACAAGCTGTTGAACAACCATAACCAGAACCATAAAAGTTGTCTGTTTTGTCATTGTGGTGGTGGTGGGGGTGCAAATAGTAATAATATTAATACTAATACCAACTCCATTGCTTCACCAACTTCCACGCTTTTGGCATGTCTCACTTCTCTCCACCGGCGTCTCCGCCTCTCTCTCCGTTGAAACCACGAAATGGGGTTTCTGTTTCTTCTCTTTCTCCTTACGGAGGTATGAGTAGTCATCAATATCATCGTTATAAAGACATGGTAGCTGAGCTTTTGGGTTCCTTTGAAGGTTTAAATTTCAATGATCAGATTCAGAGTTCTTCTCCTCTTTCTGGAGCACAGAATTTGTCTTGGTTAGATGTTGCTGAAGAAGAAGAACAACAACAACAACAACAGTTCATTGTTTCGAATTCTTCATCTTCATTTGGCTATGAAGATGAGTTGCAAAGACAAGAGTTGAATAATATTCTTTTACCTACGGTTACAACTCAACAGAACACGACAACAAATTTCAACAACAGCAATAAATTGTTTATGAATGATGACAATAAGGTTGTTGGTGGTGACGTTAATGGATGGTCATGTCCTGCCCCAGATCTCGGTTGGGTTAATGAGCTGCTGATGTAAAAAAGTGTGACAAAAAATGGTGCATGGTGATTGGTGAAGATTAATTTTCTACTGAAGTGTAGATATAATGAAGAAGCTAGCGACTTTTATTTTATTGAACTTTATTGTTATTTTTATGTTTATTTGTATTTTGTATTGTTTCAATGTCATTGCTTTCTGAATTTGTTGTTATGAATTTCTGTAACTTAATGTGCATTTGGAAGGATATTTCATCTTGATTTTATGTGTAAAAGGGAATATTTTGGTTTCATGTGTTTTTGTGCTTTACTTATCAATTGGTGAATATGACATATTGTGTGGTAAACCTACTCAATAGTTATTTTGCGGCTAAGTCCTTGAGATTTGTGAAGGAGGATTAGTTTTAGTACACATGGCAAGCATGCATGATTTGTTGTGGCAACACATCACAGGATTCATGATAATCTTGGATTTTTTTAATTAGTATTTGATGGATAAGGATTATCTTATTTGAGCATATCATGGAAAATTTGGCTAGTAATGGACATTTGGAAATAAGCAATAGAGAGAAAGAAGGAATTTATATCTTTCTTGAACAAGGAAAATTAAATTATTTTTAATACTTGAATAGATAAATGGAAAAAGACATAATTCATTTATTGGAAAAAGACATTCATATCAAATAAAAATAATAATAATAATAATAATAATAATAAATAGTTGAGAGAGACATAATTCATTTAACTTTTTCTGAAGATTTCATTTAATTTATAATTGAATAAAATGTCATAAAAATATTCTTTCATTCTAGAAATATGTTTTTATTGAAATAGATAATCATTGACAAACTATATTAAAGTAATGAGATTGAGCAAAAATTGATTTGGTTATCTTTTGATTGTTTGTGGGATATGATATTAAGAAAGAAAATGTCTTCTTAAGATGCTTTTCTTGAAGCTTTTCTCCTTCCTTTTCCATCCTGAAACAAAATGGGGACAAACTAACATTTCCCACCCCACTAACAATTAAGCGGTAACATGACACGTGAAGGAGTCGCACTATATGAGTCAAGAAGGAGGCCCCGGTGTTCAAATCCAGAAACTAACATTTCCCCCACCCCCACTAACAATTGTCTATCTAAAAAAAAATGGGGACAAAAATCATTAATTGGGGAAGTAATTTGAAAATTGAAGTAATAGGTATAGTGCAAAATTTAATTTGGTAATGTTTTTTTGATAGTTTGTGGCATTTATCACCAAAAATCATTAATGTTTTGATAGTTTGTGGCATTTATCACCGAAATTTAAACCATGAAACAAAGTCAAGAGCTCTGCATGCAGACTAACACAACACCATCACCATGCCTAAGGAAACCACCAAAGGTAGAGGGACCAAGATTACGCATTCTTCTGCCATCAAAATTAAGGATGATAGATCATCTCTGTGGGATATATGCCAAGTAACTTATCTAGATTACGAAGTCCTGATGCATGCTACAATGAAAGGCAGAGATATCAAATTTGCAAGACTCCACTCATTAATATGCTTGATTTGGATTAAAGGAAGTTCATCATTAGCAATACAACTAGAGTTCCGAGCTCTCCAAAGCCACCAGGTCAACCCAAGCTTTAACCAGGTACAAACATTATTCTCGGTATAAAAATCTGGATTAGGATTCTCTAAAGAATTCCAAAACTAGGTCGAAGGGGTGAAATCTCGAAGATAATGCAAAATATCCTCATTGGCTGAATTACATCTCTTGCAGATAGGAGAGGATAACATGCTACAGTGATGAAGCAAAGAGGCAGTGGAAATGGAATTGTGAGAAGTTATTCACAGTAAAAATTTAATTCAAGAAAGAAAAAGAAAAGAAACAACCTAAGGGATAGCCTTCTCTTAATAAAATTGGTGCTATATATCCTGAAAGTTACATTCGGGATATTAATCTCTTCA
This sequence comes from Oxytropis ochrocephala, assembly GCA_020916435.1. Taxonomy (NCBI): domain Eukaryota; kingdom Viridiplantae; phylum Streptophyta; class Magnoliopsida; order Fabales; family Fabaceae; genus Oxytropis; species Oxytropis ochrocephala. Next base: position 108,081,333 of record CM037093.1, read on the forward strand.
TCTGTTAGTATTAGTAAACTATAAAGACAAATTGCTTCAATTTTTGCAGAGAATAAATAGAAGGAAAAAAACAATTGATAACAAATCATATGTTAAATGTGTAATAAGCAATTAGAGTGATAATTAGGGTGATAATTGTAATTAGAATTTGTTTTGTACTCACTTGAGTTAGAAACTACATGCACGCCTCGATTCCAAAGTTCGATGGTTACTATGACCATTGGGCAATGCTCATGGAGAATCTTCTCCGCTCCAAATATTGGACCATCGTAGAAGGCGGAGTTCCGGTGTTATCGACACCGGCTACGACGGAGAACACCAAAGCGCACGAGGAAGGAAAATTGAAAGATCTGAAGGCAAGAAACTATCTCTTTCAATCAATTGATCGAGATATCATCGAAACCATCTTGAATAATAAAGAATCATCGAAAGCCATTTGGGATTCGATGAAGCAGAAATTTCAAGGAACGACGAAAGTGAAGAGGTCTCAGTTGCGTGCTGCGAAGAGGGAATTTGAACTACTCGGTAGGAAAGATGAGAAATCAATGTCTGATTACTTCTCAAGAACGCTCGCCATTGTTAATAAGATGAAGATCTATGGAGCAAAGATTGATCAAAGTGAGATTGTTGAGAAAATTCTGAGGTCTATGGGGGAGAAATTCAACTATGTGATTGCGGCAATTGATGAAGGAAATGATGTAGAAATGATGACAATAGATGAACTTCAAGGGAGCTTGCTAGTTCATGAGCAGAGAATGCACCCTCAGAAGGAAGAAGAGAAAGTCCTGAAGATAACCGGCACTGGCAGAGGCTCTACAAGGGGAAGAGGACGAACTTCAACCACTAGAGGAAGAGGTAGAGGTAAGTCATATTACAAAGATTCCCTAGAATGCTATAGATGTAAGAAATTAGGACATTTTCAATATGAATGTCCAAATAGTGAGGACAAGGCTCACTATGCTGAACTCGATATGGAAGAAGAAGTACTACTAATGGCTGCAATTGAGGCAGTATTAGAGAGAATTTGGTACTTAGATTCAGGATGTAGTAACCATATGTGTGGTGAGAAAGAATGGTTCTCAATGCTTGATACTACATTTAGGGAATCAGTGAAACTTGGAGATGGTTCCAAGATCATGGCTGAAGGTAAAGGTACAGTAAAGATGCGTGTAAATGGTATGATTTTGGTGGTAACTGATGTATACTACATACCTAAGTTGAAGAACAATCTGTTCAGTCTTGGTCAACTACAATAGAAGACAGAATTATCAATTTCCCTGCATCAAGATCAGTGCAAGGTGTATCACACAGTGAAAGGGTTGATCATAACTTCAAAGATGACAAAGAACAAGTTGTTTCCAGTGGTAGCTACTACAGTGACCTCAGAATGTCTGTATACTGCAAGTGATGATGTTTCTCAACTATGGCACCAAAGATTTGGACATTTGAATATGAAGAGCCTCAAGGAGATGTCTCAGAAGAACATGGTCAAGGGTTTGCCTGAAATCAAGGACTTGAGCAAGACATGTGAAGATTGCTTGAAGGGCAAGCAACACAGACTAGAGTTTCCAAAGGCATCAAGTTGGAGAACAACTAGCAAGCTGGAGCTCATGCACTCAGATATCTGTGGCCCTATCACACCAGAATCTTGTGGAAAGAAGAGGTATATCCTGACATTTATTGATGACTTTAGTAGAAGAACTTGGGTCTATTTCTTAGTTGAAATATCAGCTGCATTTCGGTGTTTTAAGAAATTCAAAGCACTAGTTGAGAAAGAATGTGGTAGGAGCATTATGTGTCTTAGAACAGATAGAGGAGGTGAGTTCACCTCCACTGATTTTGATGAATTTTGCTCTGAAAGTGGTATCAAAAGACAACTTACTGCAGCATATAGTCCTCGCAAAATGGTATAACTGAGAGGAAGAATAGAACCCTAATTGAAATGACTAGGAGTCTACTAGCAGGCAAGTCCATTCCTAAGAATTTTTGGCCTGAAGCTGTTAACTGGGCTGTTTATTTGATAAACAGAAGCCCTACTGTCATTCTAAAGGATATTACTCCACAAGAAGCTTCGAGTGATGAGAAACCAAATGTTAGTCATCTAAGAATTTTTGGTTGCATAGCTCATACTCATGTGCCTGGTGTTATGAGGAAGAAACTTGATGAGAAAAGTAAGAAATGTATCTTCATAGGTATAAACAATGAATCCAAAGCCTATAGGTTATATGATCCTATACTAAAGAAAGTTCTTGTTAGTAGGGACGTAATATTTTCTGAGAATGAAAAGTGGAGTTGGGCATCAGATAGCAAAGGTACTGCAGAACTTGATAGTAGTGCAGAAATTGAAGCTCAAGAAGAGAAGAATGATAGTATTGTTGAGACAGGGAAAAATGAGGAAGAAACTACTAGTGAGGCTCCAAGTACAGTACAAGGAAACCCATCTCAGAATGAAGAAACAGAAGAGACAGAGTCTAGAGTGAGAAAACCACCAGTATGGCTTGGTGATTATGAAACGTCCTTCTTTAGTGAGATTAGCAATGATACAGATAATTTGATGAATCTGACTGTCTTTGAATCAATTGAGGATCCCACCACTTATGAGCAAGCCTCCTTATATGAGGTTTGGAGGAAAGCTATGGATGTTGAGATGCAATCCATAGAGAAAAACAATACTTGGGGACTTACATCTTTACCCAAAAATGGAAAGAAAATAGGTGTGAAGTGGGTATACAAGACCAAACTAAATGAAGCAGGGGAAATAGAGAAACACAAAGCTAGATTGGTTGCCAAGGGGTGCTCACAAGTGCATGGTATAGACTTTGATGAAGTATATGCTCCAGTGGCTCGTTGGGATACTATAAGGAGTGTGCTTGCAGTGGCTGCAGTAAGGAATTGGAGTGTGTATCAACTAGATGTGAAGAGTGCATTCCTATATGGGGATCTATTGGAGGATGTGTATGTGGATCACCCACAGGGCTATGTTGTTAAAGGTAGGGAAAATGAAGTCTACAAGCTTCAATAGACACTTTATGGTTTAAAACAAGCCCCAAGGGCTTGGTATAGTAAGATTGAGTTTTACTTTGATGAACAAGGATTTGTGAAATATCCTTATGAGCATATCTTGTTCACCAAACATGATGAAAGTGGTAACTGTCTTATCATTAGCTTGTATGTTGATGACCTTATATTCACTGGTAATCATAAGGTAATGTTTGAAGAATTCAAGGAATCAATGAAGAGGAGATTTGACATTACAGATTTAGGGAGGATGAGGTACTTCTTAAGTATAGAAGTTACTCAAACTAATGAAGGCATTTTCATCTGTCAACGAAAGTATGCTCATGAAGTACTGATAAGATTTGAGAGATGAGAATAGTAAAACCAAAAAGACTCCAATGGTGACAGGCACAAAGATCTCAAAGAATGATGAAGGAGAACTGGTTGACAGTACCTTATACAAGCAAATAATTGGAAGTTTGATGTATCTTACTGCTACAAGGCCTGACATTGCCTTTGCAGTGAGCTTTGTCAGTAGGTTTATGGAAAAACCAGTTGAAAAACTCTTGATTGCAATCAAGAGAATAATGAGGTATGTGTAGGGCACTATTGAGTATGGTATAATGTACAAGAAGGGAGGATCAGAAGCTCTAAAATATATTCAGATAGTGATTATGCAGGGGATCAAGATTATAGACGAAGTACCTCTGGATATGTGTTTCTATTGGGCAATGGAGCTATTTCTTGGTGTTCTAGGAAGCAGCCAGTTGTGACTTTGTCCACAACCGAGGCTGAATTCATTGCTGCAGCTGTGTGTGCATGTCAGGTATATGGTTAAACAGAATTTTGTATAGATTGGGACTAACTCTGCAGAACAAAATGGTGATTCAGTGTAACAATACATCAACAATCAAACTCTCAAGGAATCCTGTGCTACAAGGCCGTAGCAAGCACATAGATGTCCAATTTCATTTCTTGAGGGAGCTCAACAAGAAGGGAGCTTTGGAGCTAAAGTATTGTGCCACTAAAGATCAAAAATGCTGACATAATGACTAAAGCACTCAAGTTGGAGGCTTTTGAGAAACTCAGAAATCAGCTAGGAATGATGTGTATGTCTGAATTAAACTGATTGCAAGTGTGCATTATCAGTTTAAGGGAGGATGTTAAATGTGTAATAAGAAATTAGAGTGATAATTAGGGTGATAATTGTAATTAGAATTTGTTTTGTACTCACTTGAGTTAGTTACTAAGTAGTTATAACAGTTTTAGATTTGTTAAACTGTTGTAACAGAAAACTTCTTCTCTTTGTTGTATTGAACCCTTTAAAAGGGTAATTATCACTCAATGAAACTCAATGATTTTCACTTAATTCAATTCTATACTTTACATCATACAATTCGAATGCATTTATGGATGAAACTCTTGTGCAATGTAGCATAAAAATGGCAATTAGTAACAAATCATACAATTCGGGTGCATTTCGGGATGAAACTCTTGTGCAATGTAGCATTTCGTAGAATTTAATATGACTTGATTTAACATATATTGTGAAAGTCCCTACCGATCCTTAAAAATTGAATTTTTTTATCAGCTTAGAGGAAAAGGTAAATAATATGCACACATACAATTCAAAGAAAATATACCTGAATTCGAATTTGGGAGTCGGTGTTCCCATGCTGCTGCAGCAATGAGGACTTATAAATTACATTCTAATCTTGTATGGGATTTAGGATAATGTTAATTGCTGTCGTGTCCAAGAGGTTTGGGGTTTGGGAGTGGATTGGGTGGAGTAGAATTCTCCTGGAGGAGGAGATTTTTTGCTTGGGAAGAAGGGATTTTCGGAGATCTGATTCATATCCTTGGTGGTTCTCTCCACTAAGGAAGATAAGTGAATATGGGAGGCTATAAGTGATGAGGCATATTCTATGAAATTGGATTATGATCTGCACTTCCAAGTCTATGTTAAAACCCAATGGTACATTGGTTCCCATGATCACCCTTATAAGGTGATAACTCTATTTTATATAGAGTTATTCATGCATTTAAACTTAGATAATTTCTTAAATTCAATTAAATTAAAGTGTTAAATATAGTTTTATAAATAAAGAACAACATTCAAAGTATCAAGAAGGGTTAAGCATGTTGCATATATTTTGGTATGTTTGATGTATTTGTTCAGTGCAGCTGCAATTGGTGCACCTACACCAGAATCAGCACCTGGTGTGCCTACACCAGATTAACACAGTGTACCTACACTTGATGCTCCTGCACCTCCTGCACCAAGACAAGCCTCATGCACCAAGACAAGTTGAGCGACATTGGAAGCACCTCAAATTTCACCAAAGCTTTATCACCTCTATGACATCATGCTTAGTCATGGATCACATGGAGACACATGCCCACTTGCAAAAGGAGGTGCCTACCATAGCCCACAATAGAAGACCATTTTTTTATGGGACATGTGGCACTTCATTATTAGACCACACCATGTGATTTTATGTGACAATCAACTTGCTTGATGGGAGGTCTGATTAGTAACTTTGGTTAGCTGATCTTGGTCAAGCTTTGTCTCCAAGCAACCCCTCTCGTGAAGGAAAGCTCAAAGCCTATATAAAGACCCTTCTCACTTGAAGAATCATCTCAAAAATCCAATTCACTTCTCATATCTTGTATTTAAATTTCATAGAGTAGTTTAGGTTAGTTAGTTTTATTTTCTCTTGTAAGGAGGTTGTGAGAAGGCAAGGAAGAAATTGACGACTTCTTCCTTTACTTCAACAACAACCACATGGAGTAGTGCACCTGCATCACTTGGCAATTTCATGCAAAGGAAACTCCAACTGTGTAACTTCTATTTTATTGTTTCCTTTTGTTATTTCAATTATATGAATATGACTTGTTCTGTTTATATAAGCCTTGTGATGACTTGCATGAACTAAACTCTTTTGGTTGAGATGTTCTAACCTTATAATGATCTTTTAAGTAAGTTATTGTGTTCATATGTAATGTTTGCATTTTAGTTCTTGTATGATAACTCTTTCATATTCATCTTTAGAATTTGCCAACTAAAAGTGAATGCAATCATAAATACAGACATGGTTTATGATTAATTCAAGAACTAATAGGGATAAATGTTTAATAAAGGAAACTTTGTTAATTACATGCTAAAACCTAGACATAGGATAGCATAGTCCTTAGGATGATGCAAATACAAGAGTGAACTTATTTAGCATCTTAGACAAGAATTGTAAGAAGGCAGGAAAGGAATTGACAACTTCTATCTTTACTTCAAGACAAGGTTTTAAGAAGCTTGTAATGAAACTCTAAAGAAAGTGAGTGAAAAACACATACTGATGCAGCTGCATCCAGTGCGTACCTGCACCACATATAACACAAAACTCTTAAAAGTGACTTATTTGGTGAAGACATCTCAACTATCATTCTCCACTAATTCCTTACATCTTTTATTGCTTATTTACATTATGTTTGTTTATCAACATCACCTATTTGTGAGTAGGATAGTGGTTACTTTTCACTAGTAAACTATTTAATCTAAACTTGTAAATTAATCCAATCTCGTGGGAACGATACTCTACTTTCACTTTATTACTTGATACGATTGTGTATATTTGCACATTTGTGTGTATATCAAGCGCACCATAAGGTCCAAAATTACATGTTGTTTTGGAAGTCAAGGTTAATCGTGCCATCTAACCTAGACCTTATTCAGTCTTTGTTAACTGAGTTTCACACCTCCCCTTTCGGCGGTCATGCCGATATCAAATGCACTAAGGCTAACGTCGCTGCCCAATTCTATTGGCAACATATGGGCAAGGACATTCAGCTATTGTGCCCTATTGCCTCACCTGTCAGCAAGCTAAAGTCTCTAATGCACTTCCAAGTGGCCTTCTGCACCTACTCTCTGTAGCGACCGAAAAATCCGAGGAAAGGATTCTTCGAAAGGTTCATAGGAAGCCGCCACCGAAATTTTAGTTTAAGGGCAAATCCGGAAAATCCCTTTATGTTTTAGGACGAGGCATCGTTAGGGTTCGGGAGTCGTTATGTGTGGGGAAGGTATTAGCACCCCACGACATCCTATTGTCTAATTAATTTAAGATTTATTTAATAATTACCCTTTTATTTGTAGAAAAAAGACTTATTTAGGTTTTTGGTTTTTAGTGCTTGACAAGAGTGGACTCTTGCTCCTACGTACCTCCAGATGCAATGGAGGAATCAAAGCTACGTAGTTCTTCCTGAAAAAGGTTTATGGGTTGGTGTTTTTTAGTGCAGGGGTCCTAGGATTCCTTGAACTGTACAGCTCACTGATTCCTAGGACGCTGACTAACCCGGTTGTACAACCGACTTAGTCCCCTACTTTTTGAAAATGATTTTTGAATTTGTGAAAAGAGTTGTGAGATGGGTTGATTTTAGAATAGGTATTCTAGAACTCGAACTGCATCTGACCCATTAGTTCTAGAACATTGACTAACCCGGTTGTACAACCGACTTAGTCCCCTACTTATGGAAAAATGATTTATTTATATTTTATTAAGTTTTTGTAGGATTCTTGGTATGCATGACTCATTGGTCCTAAAATGATGACTAACCAGGTTGTACAACCCGACTTAGCCGTTATTTTTAGAGAAAAATAGTTTATTTGTATTTATTAAGTTTGGGGTTTCTTGGTATGCACTCATTGGCACTAAAATAATGACTAACTTAGGTTGTACAAACCGGCTTAGCCGCTTAATTAATTTTATGAGAGAAATTATTTACGTTTGAATTGGAAAAGAATTAAAATAGAAAGCAGGGGGTGACAATTGTAAAATGGGGTTTTATTAGTCGTAGGAGTGTATAATTAATAGGAGCAACAGAAAGAGGGCCCAGCCGCTTAAAGAAGCCCAACTTCAAATCATGGGTTTGGATTTAAGAGAGGAGCATCATTGAAATTGAGGTGTATATAGTATTCTCAAGTTAAAAGGGAATTAAAAAAGAAAATGAATAAACAAGTAAGCAAACAGAAACACTATATAGCAAGCCAACCCTAATTTTTCATTCATGTGCGCGCATTCTTATTAGGAAAGAGAGAGAAAAAGGAAAATTTTCATAGTGAGAGAGGAAGGAAGCGAAACTTCAGTGGAGGAAAGAGAGTTGTTATAGGATGGGGTTTCAAAGAGAAAGTAAGAAAGGAAAGAAAAGGAAGGAGGCAGAGAGAGAGGTGTCTCACCGGAGGAGAGGGTCGCCGGAGGAACAGCGTGGTGGGCGCGATTGTCGACGTGAGCTCCGACGGAGGAGGTGGACTAACAAGAAGCGGTTTGCGGCGTTTTTGCGCGATGGTTACAGTTCGAGGTGGTTCGCCGGAGTGCTCGTTTTGGGGAAGCGAAGTCACGGCATCGGTTTTGGGTGGCTGTTGGTGGGGGTTCGCCAGAGTGCTCGCCGGAGAAGACGACCGGAGTCCTGGCGACCCCACAAAGGTTAGTTTTTTTGTTTGTTTTTTGGTTCTGATCTTATTTTCCATATTCTCCACTTCAGTTTCTTCTACGGGGATTCTCTATTTCTTTTCTATTTTTCCTATTTTCTTTCAGATCTGCTTTCTTTCTCTTCCCCAGGTTCTGGCTCTTTGGTTTTGGTACTTGTGAACTTAAAGCTTATTATTATTAAGAAACAAGGATTGCTGCAGATGTGTGATTTTTTACTTTGCAATGATTTGAGTAAAACAAAAGCTTGTTTTAAAGTCATGGTCAATTATTAGTATGGGGTTTCATACGTGCTCCATCAACAGAACCTATGATATCCATTTCGTGTTATTAAAATAATCAAAGCCTATATGTATGAACAGCAAGCACACATTCATCATTCAAATTTAATAAGATTAAAAACTGACCTGATCTCCAGCTTTTGATAAGTCTCCGATCGTTTCTTCGTTTGAACTGCTACTATTTACGCCGGTGACTCTTCCGTGGTTGCTTGACCGTTCTGGTCGCATCGCTTCTCCTTTTTGACGCCAAAAACTCGTAATCAGTGTTTAGTGGATTAGGGTTTCGATGTGAAACTCTAATCCTTTTCTGGGTGATTTTTGGAGTAGTCTCCTGCCTCTGATCCCTGTGTGTTTTAGACTCTAGGCTAGCCGCTTATTTATAGTTAGAAATTAGGTTTTAGCATTAATGACTGTTTTTGGGCTTTTGCAGATCTGGTAATGTGGGCCTGCTGAGTAGTCTTGGAGAGCAAGAATAGACCCCAGAGATTACTGATGCTGCTCATTTATTTAATTTTCGTTTTTTATATTCTTTGTATTTTTTATATTATCATTTTTTTTGTATTTTTGGACTTTTTGGACTATTAAGTGCTCTTAAATTGTAAATTAAACTAAATTGAATTTTTTAAATTGTATGTATGCTTAAATAAATTAAATAAACAAAATAAGGATAAAAATAATAATCATAAAAGGGGGCCAGGCCAAATACAAAGACGAGACCGGACTGGACTTGACAAGTGCGCTAAGACTAGACCAAAAACAGAAGAAATGGGCGTGTTAAAAAAAATTAGCTCGGAATCGCGTGACTTCAAAATACGAATAAAATAAACTACTAAAACAAGAAAAAGAAGACGGACAAAATTGGGGTATAATAATTTGCCCCTCTTTATTAATATTTCACTAGAAAGTGCGGAGCTCTCGAACTTTCGTAGTAGAAATAGGAATAAAGATAAGATAGACGCTAATTTTGTCCGTTTAAGGGGAAGTGGAAGGTTTGGGAGATAAGAGGAGCGGTTAATACTTGGCGCATTAACAGAGAGTTGAATGAAGGGTCAACAAGGACTGAAGGAGCACTAAGGCTCGAAGGACCACTCGTGGTCCGAAGGAGCGACAATGCTCTGAAGGACCACTTAAGGTCCGAAAAGGTCGCCTAGGCCTTAATTGAAGGACCATCGTAGTGCGAAGGAGCGCAATTAGCTACGGTACTAATTAAGCGGATGCGAGGGGGCCTTTATACTCGAAGCGGCCATGATGGGTCAAGATCGGTCTAGAATCGATATGTTGACCATGAAGGACGTACATGCGTGTCTTCAGTCGACACAACTAGTCCGAAGGACCACGCGGGAGTGCGGAAGGTCCGCCGGGCTCGACTCCGACGTTTGCGACTGGGCCACTTAGGGCATCGAAGGAGCGTAGTGCTCGAAGGACCACTCTGGTGCAGGATCACTTGGTGATCGTGATGCGACACGGGATCAACGCTTAGAGCTTTGATCTTAGAGGAACAAAATATGGGTATCGACACTTGAAGTCGATTCGCAGGCAATACATCATGTAATGGACATACAACGCCAATAATACATGCACATGCAACGGTGATTTTTGGTGGGGTGATGGATGAAATAGGTGATTCTTTCTCTTTTTTTTTTTTTTTTTTTTTTTTTTTTTTTTTAATTTTTATTATTTTGCCTTTTTTTTTTGCTTGCTTTTTATTTATTTATCGATGGATGCATGAAGTATGAATGTTAATATGATGCAAATGAAATGTTTGAATGCAAATGCCATGGTGCATGGTGTGATGATATGAAATGAGTGATTGAGTGCGAAACATTTTTGTGATGATGAGATGTGAGACTTTGGATGCGAGAGGCGGAGATGAATATTGATAATTCTTTGAAAGATTAGATTTGATTCAAGCTTGGCAATCTCAAGGTTGTTATTTCTGACACCGATGTGAAAAAGTACTTGCAAGCTCGCTTCTTTTCTCTTCCATTATGATGCCCCCGATGACCCGAAATTTAGGCCCACACAACTAAATAAGTGGATTTCCAACATCATATGATCAACTTGTGTTTTCTCTCTGAAGCATTGTTTTGTGAAGATGTATAGTAGTGCGAATATAGATGAATGAGTCGATTAACTTGGGGTTCTAAAGACCTAGGGTGTGGGCATTTGTGGCACATGAAGGGGTGAATGTGACCGGTCTTTGTCAAGGTCATGAAAGGTAGGTTTTCCCAAGCCAAGGAATGTAGGACTGCCCCAATTTAGTTTTGATGACGGTGAGTGTCTGCCCCTGTCTAGTGGTGACAAGCTAGGGGTGTAGAAGATGATGAGTTGGGAATGCATTGGCTCTGGAATGAAAGGTGGCAAGTAGGAGATGTTGTCTCAACCCATAGAGTTTGATGTTTCCCTAATTATGGTAAGGACAAGATTGCCCCGACTAGAGTAGAAACATTTAGGATGGTGAGTTGAGAAATTGCCCCGGTATGGTTTTTTGGCTGTGAATATGGCAAGGGGATGAGATGGGTGCAGGGTGAATTTCCCATTTGAAGGTGGAGTGAAAAGCGACAGGATTGCCCCACTTGGAATGGTATTTCGAATGGTTAGGTGACGGAGTTAAGGTTATGGGTTGTTGGAATGGTTAAATGCGGCTGTATAGACTGGGGGTGGCATGGGATGGATACTGGAAAAATTTCCCCAAGTTCAAATGGAATAGATGGTAAACGGGATGCCCCACTCTAGGATATCGATGACGATCCTAGTATAAACTTTTGGTTCTCTATAAAATGATTCCCAGACTATGATAGTCTTGAGTTTTCGCTATGATGACAACACCACTTAGTGATCACTAAACCTTGTCTTAGTATAACTGTAATTTGAATGAATCTTGTGGTGCAAGCCTTTTGATTTTTTTTTTTATTATTATTTTTTTTTTTTTTTGAGATATGTTTTTTTTTTTAGCAAATATATTGTAAATAAATAAACTTATTTGTCCTAAGATTAAAACTTTGAGAAAACAAAAGCAATCGGTCATTGATCGGAATGTGGCCGATGGTTTAGTGATTTATGAGGGAAATGATAATTGGGCTCAAGGTAGTGGTTGGGGATTGATGGGACGAATGATTTTTTTTTTGAGCGGTATGATTTGGCTAATGGTTAATGGTTTGTGAAATAAGGTGTTATTAGGCTCAATGAAGTGTTTGATGATTGATGGGACAAATGATTTGGTGAAGTAACTTGGCTAATGGGTGATGATTTATGAAGGAAATGGTTGTCAGGCTCAAAGGAGTGTTTGAGGGCCTATTGAGACAGTAATTGATGTGTCTCATGGTAGGACGGACTTGTTTAGGGGTGTAACTTGGCCAAGGTTTTATGAAGGATAGGATATTGAGGACAAGGGAAGTGTTTGGGGGTTTATTTCAGACAATGATCTCTTATGCATTTAATGGTAAGAAGTATCAGCTCATAATTGTACCACTTTTGCTTTTTCGTGGTTTTTCGATCCTCTTTTTTCACTTTTTTTATTTTGATTTTTTTTTCTTTTTCTTTACTTCGAGCTGAGTGACTTGATAAAAATGGCACACCATTGTGGAATTGATCATTGTCTAGGGTGATTGAAAGTTTCTTTGGATTTTGGCTTAAGGTGGGTGGCAAAGGGTTTATTGAGGATATGGGAAGAAGGTTAAACTTTATTTCAAAACATGATTGCTCGTTTTCTCAAAATTAACTTAAGGACAATAATTTACTTACTTTTATATATTTGCTCTTTTTCTTTATTTCTTTTTTTATGCCCTAATTTTTGCTTAGGCCGCTCTTACGAGTTTTTCACCTAACGGGCCTTTTTGAATTTATATTTTTTTTTGGTAAAGGACTTGCACCAAGGGAATACAACGTTGACAAGGTATTTTAGAGATCACAAATATGCCCCAGTATGGAGGGCTTAAAGCGTTATTTCATTCGAGAGAACAAACCAAAAAGTCAACTATGTACTGATGTGAGGAGTATGTACTTTATGGGTGGTCGGGTTGGGATTAGACTTTGACAGGGGATGATGGTAAGGTAGGGACATTAACTGACTCAAACAAGAATGAAGACACATGTTACACACAAGTTACTATACAAATGCTTCGTAGAGAGTTAATGATAGAAATTTTTGACGGACATTTCGGTCATTTATCATGGGATGGAAGAGATGCAACGTTTGGTTAAAAATGTGAGCAAGCTAGAAATTTGAAAAACTGAGTGACTTGAAACACTTTGAGCTTGCAATGAAGTATGACTAAACTCTTTCCAAAAAGAATGATTTATTTCACAAGAATGTCTCACCTCTCATCACAATTTTTTCTAGAGTTATGCTCATTTTTTTTGTAATGCAAGATGTAAGTATGCAAGTGAATGAGTGTGCATGAAATGCGAATGAATGTATGTGAAATGCAAATGTAATGATGACGTATGTGAATATATGATTTTATTTATCGCGTCGGGGAATTATAAACTTTTCATTGGAGAGTGAAGTACAAAATTTAATTTTGACTTGAGCGTGCGCGCTCTCTCCAAGGTAAAGATTTTTAATTCTCGATAGTCATAAAAGTGCGAACCTTGAGAGATGTTTATTTGCCGTAGTTTTGTAGTGCAAAGAAAAAGAAAAATGCATGTGGTATATTTTCTAAAAAGTAGTAAATAATGATTTTTGATTTTTGACTTTTTGATTTTAATTAATTTTTTTTTTGGATAAAAGACGGTATGCATTAATGTTCGTTTGAATGCAAGGGTGTTAAGCTCCTTTGTGAACCTAGGAAGGTACCTTATGGAGTGGGTCTAAAGTTTCCTTTATAGTGAACCTCACAAGGATGGTTCTAAAGAATCCTACACATGGTTCCTAGAGCCAAGGACTCCAGTCAAGGACACTGACCCCAACAATAGGCAAGCTATTAGAAGGGATAGCATCCTCAAAAGGGATCAAACTCTAGGTGAGATTTTCGTGACCACCCAACGAGACGTACGTCCCGCAGGCCATCACTACGCAATCTCGTTCTAACTTAGGTTTATGCTCAAGTCCGGGTAGAGGACCTTTCTCACGTGTGTGAAGTGTAGAAGTGAAGTGTGTGTAGGAGCAATTTAAAACAAACCCAAAGCTGCAAAACAAACATACATACAGGTATCGTCTTCTACCCTAAGGTTTACACAAATAAATAACATATTTATGCAAAAAGCAAATAGACAAATAAAAGGGTAAAAATTGAATTTATCCTAAATTAATTAAACTAGGTTTTGACTCTCTAAAAATAAATAAGTCCCCAGTGAAGTCGCCAACTGTAGCGACCGAAAAATCCGGGAAAGGATTCTTCGAAAAGGTTCATAGGAAGCCGCCACCGAAATTTTAGTTTAAGGGCAAATCCGGAAAATCCCTTTATGTTTTAGGACGAGGCATCGTTAGGGTTCGGGAGTCGTTATGTGTGGGGAAGGTATTAGCACCCCACGACATCCTATTGTCTAATTAATTTAAGATTTATTTAATAATTACCCTTTTATTTGTAGAAAAAAGACTTATTTAGGTTTTTGGTTTTTAGTGCTTGACAAGAGTGGACTCTTGCTCCTACGTACCTCCAGATGCAATGGAGGAATCAAAGCTACGTAGTTCTTCCTGAAAAAGGTTTATGGGTTGGTGTTTTTTAGTGCAGGGGTCCTAGGATTCCTTGGTATGCATGACTCATCGATTCCTAGACGTTGACTAACTTGGGTTGTACAACCGACTTAGTCCCCTACTTTTTGAAAATGATTTTTGAATTTGTGAAAAGAGTTGTGAGATGGGTTGATTTTAGAATAGGTATTCTAGAACTCCTGAACTGTACAGCCCATTAGTTCTAGAACGCCGACTAACTTTGGTTGTACAACCGACTTAGTCCCCTACTTATGGAAAAATGATTTATTTATATTTTATTAAGTTTTTTGTAGGATTCGAATCTGCATCTGACTCATTGGTCCTAAAATGATGACTAACCGGTTGTACAACCGACTTAGCCGTTATTTTAGAGAAAAATAGTTTATTTGTATTTATTAAGTTTGCGGGGTTCTTTGAATCTGCATGTGACTCATTGGCCCTAAAATAATGACTAAACAGGTTGTACAACCGGCTTAGCCGTTAATTAATTTTTGAGAGAAATTATTTACGTTTGAATTGGAAAAGAATTAAAATAGAAAGCAGGGGGTGACAATTGTAAAATGGGGTTTTATTAGTCGTAGGAGTGTATAATTAATAGAGGAGCAACAGAAAGAGGGCCGGGCCGCTTAAAAAAGCCCAACTTCAAATCATGGGTTTGGATTTAAGAGAGGAGCATCATTGAAATTGAGGTGTATATAGTATTACGAAGTTAAAAGGAATTAAAAAAGAAAATGAATAAACAAGTAAGCAAACAGAAACACTATATAGCAAGCCAACCCTAATTTTTCATTCATGTGCGCCGCATTCTTATTAGGAAAGAGAGAGAAAAAAGGAAAATTTTCATAGTGAGAGAGAGGAAGGAACGAAACTTCAGGGAGGGAAAGAGAGTTGTTATAGGATGGGGTTTCAAAGAGAAAGTAAGAAAGGAAAGAAAAGGAAGGAACCGAGAGAGAGGGGGTGTCTACCGGAGGAGGGTCGCCGGAGGGAACAGCGTGGTGGCGCGATCTTGTCGCGTGAGCTCCGACGGAGGGAGGTGGACTAACAAGAAGCAGTTTGCAGGCGTTTTGACGCGATGGTTCTGGTTCGAGGTGGTTCGCCGGAGTGCTCGTTTTGGGGAAGGCGAGTACTGGCATCGGTTTTGGGTGGCTGTTGGTGGGGGTTCGCCGGAGTGCTCGCCGGAGAAGACGACCGGAGTCCTGGCGACCCCACAAAGGTTAGTTTTTTTGTTTGTTTTTGGTTCTGATCTTATTTTCCATATTCTCCACTTCGATTTCTTCTCACGGGATTCTCTATTTCTTTTCTATTTTTCCTATTTTCTTCAGATCTCGCTTTCTTTCTCTTCCTGAGTTACGGCTCTTTGGTTTTGGTACTTGTGAACTTAAAGCTTATTATTATTAAGAAACAAGGATTCTCTGCAGATGTGTGATTTTTACTTTGCAATGATTTGAGTAAAACAAAAGCTTGTTTTAAAGTCATGGTCAATTATTAGTATGGGGTTTCATACGTGCTCCATCAACAGAACCTATGATATCCATTTCGTGTTATTAAAATAATCAAAGCCTATATGTATGAACAGCAAGCACACATTCATCATTCAAATTTAATAAGATTAAAATCGACACTGATCTCGACTTTTGATAAGTCTCCGATCATTTCTTTGTTTGAATCGCTACTATTTACGCTTGGTGACTCTTACGTGGTTTCTTGATCGGTTCCTGGTCACTCTTTGCTTCTCCTTTTTTGACGCTCAAAAACTCAGAACCGTGTTTAGTGGATTAGGGTTTCGATGTGAAACTCTAATCCTTTTCTGGGTGATTTTTGGAGTAGTCTCCTGCCTCTGATCCCTGTGTGTTTTAGACTCTAGGCTAGCCGCTTATTTATAGTTAGAAATTAGGTTTTAGCATTAATGACTGTTTTTGGGCTTTTGCAGATCTGGTAATGTGGGCTCTTGAGTAGTCTTGGAGAGCAAGAATAGACCTGAGATTCACGATCTTTGCTCATTTATTTAATTTTCGTTTTTATATTCTTTGTATTTTTATATTATCATTTTTTTGTATTTTTGGACTTTTGGACTATTAAGTGCTCTTAAATTGTAAATTAAACTAAATTGAATTTTTAAATTGTATGTATGCTTAAATAAATTAAATAAACAAAATAAGGATAAAAATAATAATCATAAAGGGGCAAAGCCAAATACAAAGACGAGACCGGATTTGGACTTGACAAGTGCGCTAAGACTAGACCAAAAACAGAAGAAATGGGCGTGTTAAAAAAATTAGCTCGGAATCGCGTGACTTCAAAATACGAATAAAATAAACTACTAAAACAAGAAAAAGAAGACGGACAAAATTGGGGTATAACAATTTGCCTCTTTATTAATATTTCACTAGAAAGTGCGGAGCTCTCGAACTTTTCGTAGTAGAAATAGGAATAAAGATAAGATAGACGCTAATTTTGTCCGTTTAAGGGGAAGTGGAAGGTTTGGGAGATAAGAGGAGCGGTTAATACTTGGCGCATTGTAGAGAGTTGAATGAAGGGTCAACAAGGACACCGAAGGAGCACTAAGGCTCGAAGGACCACTCAGTGGTCCGAAGGAGCGACAATGCTCGAAGGACCACTTAAGGTCCGAAAGGTTGCCAGGCCTTAATTGAAGGACCATCGTGGTGCGAAGGAGCGCAATTAGCTACGGTACTAATTAAAGCGATGCGAGGGGGCCTTTATACTCGGCGGCCATGATGGGTCAAGATCGTGTCTAGAATCGATATGTTGACCATGAAGGGCGTACAATCGTGTTAGGCCGACACAACTAGTCCGCGACCACGCGAGTGCGGAAGGTCCGCGGGCTCGACTCGACGTTTGCGACTGGGCCACTTAGGGCATCGAAGGAGCGTAGTGCTCTGAAGGACCACTCGGGGTCTGGGATCAGCTTGGTGATCTGTGATGCGATACGGGATCAACGCTTAGAGCTTTGAAACACATCAGATTATGTTATGGAGAAATCACACGCCTACTATTCACACCCCTCTCTGCTCAAAAGGCCAACTGTTTGGGCCTTCAACAACCAAGGCCCATAAACATTCATCCAACAGCCTACCATGCGCCTCCACAACCAATGGTTCAGATGATGACACCCAAGTGCTTCCCAAACCTATAAATACTGCATTTATTCCAAGAAGAGAGGTACGCATTAATTATCACTCATTTGCATTAACTCCATCGCTCATCGACTTCAAAGACATCGAGTGTTTATGCAGGTACACCCCACCTCAGCTCGGAACAATCAGCTC
Source organism: Oxytropis ochrocephala (assembly GCA_020916435.1). NCBI lineage: Eukaryota > Viridiplantae > Streptophyta > Magnoliopsida > Fabales > Fabaceae > Oxytropis > Oxytropis ochrocephala. The sequence continues at coordinate 108,099,028 of CM037093.1, forward strand.
GGAACAATTAACTCGGACATTACTCTATATTGATCAAAACCTTATTACCTACCAACTATCTCGGATATACTTATCTTTAGATACGGTACTGAACATTGGCGACCACAGTGGGAGCTTTTCCCGAACTCATTAAAAACTTTATCTATTTATCTTTGATCAGTTATGGATCCCGAATTACAAACCGGTGTACGGATAGCAAGTATCATCCGATCACAAGAAGAAGGAACCCCAGAGGGGATTGCTGTAACCCAATCTGTTACTGACCGAAATGTCAATAACAGAGAGTCAACCTCAAATCGAGTTCCTTCACCTCCTACAGTTATTCCCGTTCCAGTAAACACTTTACAACAACTTGTTCAGATTCTAAATCAGCATAATGAAGCTTCTCAAGCTAGGAGCCTCCGTATCTCCGAATTAGAAGCCGAGGTTGCAGGTTATCAGGCCCGAGATATCGCAGATCGGGGTTCTCCGCAGCGATATGATCCCCGGATTAACCCGATAGAAGAGCCCGATCAACCCTGCAGAACAACTGAGCCCCGAAGACGACATCGTTCTCCCCCGAGACGACGTCATTATCATCGCTCTCCCCCTAGAAGACGAGGAAGAGAAGAGCCGAGGGCAACTCTTAGAGATGTAGAGGACTCTGGCGAAGAAGATTCTTCTAATGCATCATCCTCACCACGCATTGACGATCTAGGAGAGCGAGAGAAAGTCCTCCAAGGCGAGGACATCACTACTATAAAGAGAGAGCCCCGGAACGAAAACAACATCATTCCAATTACCAACCTCGCAAAGCTCGAAACCAGGAGAAGAAACAGGAGGTGCAACCACCGAGAAGAGGGCCGTTCACTTCGGAAATAGATTATTTCCCTGTTCCGAGAGGTTTAGAGAAACCTCCTGAACACTTGAAAATTTATGACGGACTCGGAGACCCAGATGTTCATTTAGAGTACTATGAAACCATGATGCAATATCGGAATGCTCCGGTGAGATCATGTGTAGACTTTTTTCCCTCACCCTTGAAAAATCTGCAGGTTTATGGTTCAGAGACATCCCGGCAAATTCAATCTCTTCCTGGGAACAACTTTCCAAGTTATTCTCGGCGAGCTTCGCGCATTCGAAAGTAAGACCGAAATCATGGATGGTGTTGCATGCAATCCACCAAGCCGATGATGAATCTATCCGGTCTTATATTGCAAGATTCAACCGAGGTAGGAAAGGTGCATGGGTTAAATGAGGAATTTCGCCTCAGTATTTCCTATCCCGGAGTTTCGCAGAGGCACTTTATTCCAAATTGACGTAAGCATCAACCAACCTCAACTTTGGGAGTTCCTCCGACTTTCAGAGAAGTACATAGATCATGAGGAAGGCGATGAAGCTAGCAAGTTCTTTGTGAAAAGTGTAGCAAACCAAACCAAAGAGAGCCGACCTCGAGTCGAAAAGTCAAATCCTAATACTGAAATTCCTCGGAGATTCCGGGCCGCGGTCCATCTAGTGGAATTCAAACCTCGACAAGAGGCGACATCGAGACTACACCGAACTCATCTGTGGAAAGGAGAAAATCTTGCAAGAATGTCAGAACAATGAATTCAAACACGTAAGGTATCCTGATCCTATTCCCCAAAGGCCGGGAATGAGGAACAACAAGTACTGTCGTTATCACCAAAGCGCTGGCCACGACACAAATCGGTGCAACGCCCTAAAAGACGACATTGAAGACCTTATCAAAAAAGGAAAACTCGGGCAGTATGTAAAGAAGCCATTCCAACAAGAAAAAAGCATCAAACAGGAGAAAGAAGTTGACGAAGTAAGAGGGAAAGAAATCATAGATTATAAAGAAGAGCCAGACACTCGAAGGAGTAGAGGCCGACATGTGGTAATGGTAATCTCAGGTGGTGAAGTCCAAGGAGCTACAGCAAGAACAATCAAAAGAAAGTGGAAGGAAATTCAATGTGTAGCATCTACATCATCGGCCCAATCAGTAGCAACTCGTCCCCCGCTGTCATTTGGAGATGACGATCTTCTAAACGGGAAGGTAAACGAAGACATTCCACTGTTAATCTCAGCAGTAATGGCCGAGAAAGAGATAAGAAGAATTTTAATTGACCAAGGCAGCTCTTGTGACATCATGTTCTTCGATGTACTGGAGAAAATTGGAATTACACCAAGGGAACTTTTTCCCTATCACGGAACGGACCTCTCCGGGTTCAATGGTTCCCGAACAAGACCGATGGGTCACATAGACTTAAGGGTCACTTTTGGAGAGGAACCTTTATCTCGGACAATTTTGGTTAAATTCATGGTACTACCTTGCTCATCAATCTACAATTGCATCATTGGGAGGCCGACTTTGGGGAAACTCGGGCGGTGACTTCATCAGACATCCGAAAATGAAGTTTCACTCTCAAAGTAACGAGGTAGTAACTATCAATGCCGATCTAGAATCTTCCGAAAGATGCTATTACCTCCTTCTCAAAGCTGAAATTTCTGCAAGAGACAAAGCCGAACTTGCATCAAAGAGTACGTCTGCGAAAGAAGAGAAAGTGAAGTTTTCAGAGGTAAATGTAATGGATTTAGACGCACGCTTCGATCACGAGAGCTCGGACGAAGAGAAAGGTAGCACTCAAAGCATCCTCATTCGAAAAAAGGCGAAACGGCCAGAAACCGGACGGGAATTCATCGAGTGATGTTAGGAGATGATCCAACAAAAGCGGTCAAGATCGCGCAGACCTACCTGGACGAAATAAAAAGAGAATTAACCCGATTGCTTAGGGAACACGCCGATCTCTTTGCTTGGTTGGTCAAGACATGCCCGTATACCACCAAGTCGCTTGCCATCATTTGTCAATATATCCCGATGCAAAGTGGGTTGCCCAACGCAAAGGGTTGAGAATATCGAGAAGATCAAGCAAACAACGACCAAAGCAAGTAGATGATTTAGTAAAATCTAATTTTGTAATCGAGCTCAAATATACGACTTGGCTCTCAAACCCGTACTTGTTAAAAATCAAATGGAAAATGGCGCATGTGCATTGATTATACCGATCTTAATAGGTCATGTCCTAAAGATGCTTTTCCGGTTCCAAATATTGATCGACTAGTCGATCATGCATCGGGATTTGGTTTATTATCATTCATGGATGCATATTCAGGATATAACCAAATCCCAATGTTTCCCCCCGATCAAGAGAAAACTGCTTTTATGACTGAAAGCGGAAATTTTTGTTACCGAGTTATGCCTTTCGGTCTCAAAAATGCAGGAGCAACGTATCAGAGAATGATGAATAGAGTTTTCAAAAACCAGATCGGACGAAATGTAGAAGTATACTTAGATGACATGATTGCAAAGAGTAAGCAAGCAAATCGTCATGTGACCGATCTTAAAGAGCTTTTTTCAGAGATAAGAAAAAACAGGATGAGATTAAATCCAGAGAAATGCACTTTCGGGGTCAAAGCCGGAAAGTTCTTGGGATTCTATCTCACCGAAAGAGGGATTGAGGCAAACCCAGACAAATGCAAGTCTCAGAATGAAATGAAAACCCCAAACACCAAGAAAGAAATTCAGAAACTTAACGGCATGATTGCGGCTCTATCTCGGTTCATCTCAAATGCCGCTTTTAAATCACTACCCCTTTTTAAACTTTTAAAAAAGGAATCTGAATTTATCTGGACCACGGAACGGGATGAGGCGCTCACCCAGCTAAAAAAGATATTATCAGAACCTCCGATATTAACCCGACCTGAACCAGAGGAAGTATTATATTTATATCTCTCAATATCCGAGGAAGCATTAGGGCAAAGACTGGTCCGAGAAACAAAAAGAGAGGACAAAGCCCGGTTTATTTTGTGAGCAAAGCTTTACAAGGGCCAGAACTTCGATATCAAAAAATAGAGAAAATAGCTTTGGCCTTAGTAATAGCTACTCGGCGACTCCGACATTATTTTGTTTCTCACCAAGTAGTCGTTCGGACAAACCATCCGATCAGACAAATCCTACATCGTCCGGACCTTTCGGGAAGAATAATAAAGTGGCGGTGAGAGTCAGTCTCGAATTCGGTATCAAATATGAATCAAGATCGGCAATGAAAGCTCAGGTGTTAGCCGACTTTGTAGCAGAAATGACTTCGGCAGAAACCGAAAATGAAGTATGGACAATCCATGTCGATGGCTCTTCCAATCCCAAAGGGAGTGGGGCTGGAATCATTCTTGAAAGTCCTTCTGGAGTTGTTATAGAAGTATCACTCACTTTCAAATTTACAACATCAAATAATCAAGCTGAATACGAAGCATGCATTGCAGGCCTACGATTGGCTTCAGATCTCCGTATCACTCGGCTAAATCTCCATACTGATTCACTCCTCGTGGTCTCCCAAATCGGGGGACAGTACGAAGCAAAAGAGCCAATCCTCCAAAAATATCTGAATCATGTCAAGAAACTCCTAACCGAATTTGATTTCGCAGAGGTTAAACATGTCCCGAGAACAAACAACATTCGAGCCGATGTTCTTTCCAAATTAGCAAGCACCAAAACTACTGGAAATCACCGATCAGTTATACAAGAGATCCTCAGCAAACCTAGTTTTGAGGATGACTTACACTCGATGTCATCAGTGTACGTAATAAGTAAAGACCAAACATGGATTGCTCCTATCTTGAATTACATCATGTCGGGCACAGAACCTTCCGATTCTACAAAAGCCAAGATCGTCCGAAGAAAAGCAGCATCTTTTGCAGTTTTCAATGAACAGCTTTACAAGAAGGCGATCTCTTCACCGTTATTGAAATGTCTAGAACAGACGGAGGCTGACTATGTGTTAATGGAAATTCATGAAGGAATATGTGGCCAACATTTAGGTGGTAGATCCTTAGCCAGGAAGGTGTTAAGGGCGGGATACTTTTGGCCAACCATTGAAGGCGATGCAAGGAACTATGTGAAGAAATGTCCGAATTGCGATTCACGCAAACGTTCACATTGCACCTCCTACCGGTCTCACAACTCTCTCCTCCCCATGGCCTTTTGCATGGTGGGGGATAGACCTTCTAGGACCTTTTCCAAAAGCCCCCGGGAGGAATAAATTCTTAATTGTGGCTGTTGATTATTTTACTAAATGGATTGAGGCCAAACCACTATCTGTTATTAAGGCAAAGAACTGCATCTCTTTTTTCCGAAAAGAAATAATTACCAGATTCGGGGTGCCCGAGGTGGTAATCACGGACAATGGAACTCAATTCGCGGATAAAGGATTCAGGAAGTTGATGTCCGATCTTAAAATCAAGCATCGATTCACGTCGGTGGAGCATCCCCAAACAAACGGTCAAGCAGAAGCAGCAAACAAAGTACTTCTCAACGGATTGAAGAAAAGGTTAGACAATGCTAAAGGAAATTGGGTTGAAGAGCTCCCTTATGTCTTGTGGGCATATAGAACAACTCCCCAAAGCTCCACAGGAGAAACGCCTTTCCGGTTATCATATGGGAGCGAAGCTGTCATCCCAGTCGAAATCGGAGAACTATGCTTGGAGAGAACCACAAATCCGAAATCACGAAGACAACGAACAAGCTTTACGAGAAGAATTTGGATCTTATAGAAGAAATCGGGATCACGATCCTCAAGGAAGCCATCAACAAACAAAGGATAGCCACCCGTTATAATCAGAAAGTCGTCCCAAGGGAGTTTGACGTCGGCGACCTCGTCTTAAGAAGAGCCGATGTAGGGTTGAAAAATGCATCACAAGGCAAGCTAGCACCGAACTGGGAAGGTCCATATCGGGTCACGACAAAAACGGGAAATGGCGCTTTCGAGCTAGAAACCTTAGAAGGCAAAGCGATCCCAAGAACATGGAACGCCACCAAGCTCAAGAAATATTATAGTTAGACTTGCTTTGCTAAGGCATTCTATTTCCGATCTTGTTTAATATAGACTTGCTTTGCTAAGGCATTCTATTTCCGATCTTGTTTAATATAGACTTGCTTTGCTAAGGCATTCTATTTCCGATCTTGTTTAATATAGACTTGCTTTGCTAAGGCATTCTATTTCCGATCTTGTTTAATATAGACTTGCTTTGCTAAGGCATTCTATTCAATATTATAGTTAGACTTGCTTCGCTAAGGCATTCTATTTCCGATCTTGTTTAATGTAGACTTGCTTTGCTAAGGCATTCTATTTCCGATCTTATTTAATATAGACTTGCTTTGCTAAGGCATTCTATTTCCGATCTTATTTAATATAGACTTGCTTTGCTAAGGCATTCTATTTCCGATCTTATTTCTATATAAAATCAAACATCAATCGATATCGCTATTTTCACCTAATAAACTTGTTTAAAGCAAAAGGGAAGAGATATCCGAGATAGAAACGCAGTCACAAAGGAAGCCAAAAATATGACAAGTTAATACGGAGATATCATTACAAAAATACTAAGTTACAGTAGGACCCTCGGTTTCAAAAAACAGATGAAAATAAGCAAATTACACATCTCTCGGATAAACGATCCTTGACACTTCGTCGGATTCCGGGTCAAACTCAACAATATGACCATCATGAACCCCGTACTCCGGGTTAAGAATATCACGATCGGCAACAAAGTCAGGGTTAACTACGGCGACTTGGTCAAGGGCGTTATTGAAAGCCTCGACAATGCCTTCTTGACCCATCTAAATAGCCTTCTTCCGATCTTCCAGAGCTTTAACATTTAGAGCGGTGAGTTTCTCAATTTGTTCCTGAAGCTCGGGAAAAGTATTGGCCGAGGTCGAAGCCGTCAACTCCGCGATCTTAGCATCTTTTTCTTGAAGCTCGACGACGACCTTTTCGAATTTTTCATTTGACTGCTTCAGTTCGGCCTCCAGCTGCTTCTTTTCAGTTTCAAGTTGAAGGCGCTTAGCTTCCAAGTCTTCGGCCATCTGTTTGTAAAGTTCCACATCTTTTTGAGATTTTTCGAGATCAGCCCGAAGTGGACTTACAGCTTTCCGAGCTGACTCATACTTGGCTTCAAGATCTGTACAAATAGATGAATACATAAGTATAAAAGAAGTTGGAAGACCGGATGGACGAGCTTAGAAAACCAGAAACCGTACCTTTAATTTTTTGAGCTGCAGCCGTTTTATCCTCCCTCACTAAATCGACCATCCTTGAAAACACCGAGAGAGAAACTCCGAAGGGGTCAGCTTGGAATTCCTCGGTCTTGAGGGTCATATATGCCCGTGGATCAAAAGGAGCAGCAGACTTATGTTTTTTGTGCTTTTTTGAATGGTCGCTCAGATCAATCACATTTTTCTCCCGATCTTGGGGTTTGGACCTAGGAGGAAGTTGACCAGATGGTTGCTTCCTTTTTCTTGTGAATGGCCGAGTTTCCTCTTCATCTTCCCCCTCGGGATTAACCACAGTGATAGGCACAGCCAGAGTGACAATTGCTGGAGAGTTTCCCTCAGCTTGAACCCCGCTACTACTTCCGACTTGAGGTATCACTGGGGTAATTTCTTCAAGTGCTAAGGCTTTCAAAGCCGCCATATTCCGTCTCGGGGCCATGCTATCTGCAGATTAAATACAAAATTCTGTTAGAAAGATTATGCAAGAAAAGATCGGCAGATATAAAAACGGCAGACATAGTGAAAATAAACTAAGAGAAACGTTTTAAAACCGACCTAAAGCTTTCTCGACATGCTCAAATTTAACGGATGCCACCAACAACTTAGTATCGAAACCCCAGTGATTCGCCCTATTCTCGTTATTGGTGACAATCCGATCTGCAATAAACTGGAGCACTTTCAAGGTATTCTGATCCTCCACGTTTAAATGATTCTTTTCAACAGAATGCCTTTTTGATTCGTCTCGTCGGGTCCAACCAAGAGGAAACTTGGTGGTGAGAACAATGTCATTTTCGACATTAAAAGTCCCAACTTCGGTCTACCACCACTCGGCAACACACGGTTCGACCGAGAAAAACTTATTTTTCCATTCATACTTCAAACTTTCGAATATGGCGAAAAACCTTGATTCACGGTGCGGATCGGAGGCATAATGCTCTAAACGCGCAGTTTGCCGCTGTTCTTCTCGGTCCTTTTGTTTATTTGAAACATGTGTAAGAAAAGTTGAAGGAAAGGGCCGACCTAAATGAATGCATACCACTCAAAAGCTCGCGACGAATGCCCAAGCATTGGGGTGAAGTTGAGATGGGGCTACTTCTAACCTGGCCAATACCGACTGTTGGAAGGCCGTGAATGGAGGACGGATGCGCATGTGAGCCAAAGTCGTCCAGTAAACAATAAACTTGAGAGAATCTGGGTAAGTGGCCACATGCTCGCCCTTTCCCATTCCAAAGACACGCCAGCGCTCGGGATCTTTTGCATAAAGCCTTTTTGAATAATTGCTGATGTCGATCTCCGGAGTCAATAGCGAGTCTGTATTACGGAGTTTTTCGGATACCCAGGAGTAATCACGGGGCGAACCCAAGGGGGGAACTACGGGGAGGTCGACGTTGTTAACCCCGGAATCTTCATACCCGTATAACAACTCGAAACTCCCAGTATCTTCCGGCTCTTTACCTCTTCTATCCTCACCAACATTCTCCTCTTCTGGGTCAGCAGACGGATCGTCGACTTTTCTTCCGTCTCGATTTTCAGATCGGATCTCGAACTCGAATCAAGATCGGAGTAAATCGAAGAGCTCGGATCTAAATCAACATCTACGTGAGCCTCGGAGTTCGGATTGTTGGGAGGCGGAAGGGTGGGCGATTCTTCATCGGAAGCTCTTCTCATCACTTCCTCTAGGCCGGAAGACATTTCTTCCTGTATTTCAGAGCAGCCATTCTCTCCTATCTAATGGATTAGAATCAGTTCTAGATGCCATTAGCTTTTCCGATGTCGAGGGCCTCTAGACTTGCGAGCTTGCTCGGCTTGGTCTATAAGTCGGAGCGTTTTTGCGCGAGTTATGCATTTTGTTTTCGCGATTTTACCTACACAGGAATGGGGGCAAGTTATCGAGGATAAAATCATAAGAAGATGTTGGGTTCACGAACAAGATCGGAACCCGACACGACAACCCCATCGGCAAAAAAAGATGGCGGTGTCGAGGCTAGATCTCGGCCGGTGGAATTGAAAACGAAGCGCGCGAAGAATAAATTCTACGAAAAACACGGCAAAAAGTAAATTCAAATAGAAGCACTAACCTCAGAAGAAAGTCTTGAGGAAAAATGAAGAAATTTGATGTCAGAATTCGAAGGAGCGAGCTCGGAGAACTTAAAATCACGAAGTCGGTAGCTCTGAGTGAAGCAGGAAACTAAAAAAGATGAATGAATTACCCTCGCTTGTATTTATAGGGTTCTGAGATATGACCGTTACTATTCATTCGAAGCGACGCACTCAATCAGAATCGAAACGACGCAAGAATCGAGGAAGTCATCATTAAAAAGACGCCTCGAGTACTGTGAACGGTCACATCGATCAACACGAGCATTTAATGCTCTGTCGAAAAAAGAAATAAATATTAAAATGAAGCGTCACCAACACTCAACCATCTTCAAAGATCGGTAGAACAGTTCGGCTTCAATCATCTTCAAAGATCGGAAGTACATTTCGGCATCAACTCTCTTTAAAGATCGATAATACAGTTCGGTTTAAATTAAATACAAGATCGGTAAGAAAGTCCGAACACAGCTATTTTTTACAATCTCACTTAAACGATTTATTTTTTACACATATTGCAAGTCTAGTTTAACCTAACATGCCAAACCGACTTGGGGGGCAACTGTTTTGGAGAAATCACACGCCTACTATTCACACCCCTCTCTGCTCAAAAGGCCAACTGATTGGGCCTTCAACAACCAAGGCCCATAAACATTCATCCAACAGCCTACCATGCGCCTCCACAACCAATGGTTCAGATGATGACACCCAAGTGCTTCCCAAACCTATAAATACTGCATTTATTCCAAGAAGAGAGGTACGCATTAATTATCACTCATTTGCATTAACTTCACTGCTACTGACTTCAGCATCGGAGTGTTTATGCAGGTACACCCCACCTCAGCTCGGAACAATCAGCTCGGAACAATTAACTCGGACATTACTCTATATTGATCAAAACCTTATTACCTACCAACTATCTCGGATATACTTATCTTTAGATACGGTACTGAACAGATTAGTTGCTTATAAATTGTTGTTGCCCCCTACTACACAGATCCATCATGTTTTTCACATTTATGTTCTACAGCCTTGCAAAGGGCGAGTATAGTTTAGGTAACTAAATAGATTATTTAGTTACCATCACTAAAGGGATATCTTGGTCAACTACAAATTAATACAAATATAATTTTACACATTCAAAAAAAAAATTATTCCATAATTACTATGCATTAAATACGGAATCCAATTAAAATAAAAACGTTCTAGGAAAGGGAAAACGGAATCAATACAAACCCTGATACATTTCAAAAAACGAATGAAACGGCAAAAACCCCATTGCAGATAAACAATCGCCAGAAACTCGCCGGAACTAACCACAACATCGCACAACATAATGAACTAACCACAACATCGCATTAATCGTGGCTAGTTGGTTAGTAGCCACGAAAAAATACGATCTTTTTGGTTAGAAACGCTCATGATACCAAAAATATAGTAATATGTAAAAGTTTCAAAGAAGGTGAGATGGATTAAAAAAAGAATGAACCTTATGGAGGAAGGAAGAAGGAATAAGGAGGAAGGAAGAAAGAATGAAACATAATGAACTAACCACAACATCGCACACTGTGGCTAGTTGGTTAGTAGCCACGAAAATACAGTCTTTTGGTTAGAAACGCTCATGATACCAAAAATATAGTAATATGTAAAAGTTGCAAAGAAGGTGAGATGGATTAAAAAAAGAATGAACCGTATGGAGGAATGAAGAAGGAATAAGGAGGAAGGAAGAAAGAAGTTTACCAACAAACTTGGCTCATTATTAGGTTTTATTAAAAAACTATATTTAAGGGATTTATGCTTAATTTAACGGTTATGGAATCAAGTCATTAAAGGGAAACGAAATTTTATCACAAATCAATTCATACGGTTATTATCAAAAAATCAATTCCGAAAAATCATCCATGAATAATGGAACCGTAACTTTATTTTTAATAAAAATTAAGTAATTAATATAATTGAAAATATGATAATACATATATACCCCTTTCAATAACACCCATTGGATCCCATTTGGAACCTAAAACAACGATCTAACGGTTACACTCAATTTAGTGATGATCACTAAAACATTGTTTTTAGTGATCTAATCCAGAGCCGCAAAGGGCATCACACAGTCCCTTATTTGCCTCTGCCACTATCTATGACAGAGTTGGGACCTCTCATGGCGCCCAAGACAGTCTTGTTGTGTCACGTTTTACAGCACCAACAATAGTAGATTTTGCAGGTCCTCATACTTTAAGCAACTTAGTGAAGGAGTTTCTGAGCATTTCATTGTGCACGGTTATTTGTTTCTCACTTTACAAAAACTAGTGAGGATTTGAGCCTAAGACATATCAATTACAAATCTATGTCATACTCCACTAAGTCAATCATTGGGCTTATTAACTATATTGTTTTTATTAACAACCTTTTAATAACAACACTTATATCACTGAAATTATAAAAAGGTGAAACTTCAATAACAAGCATCACTTTATGTTATGCTTACCTTGTTTTTTCACGATTGCAACTACAAATGTGCCCATGAAAAATCCACCACGCTCCGAACGAATGCTAAATTTGACAAAAATGAGTTATTTTCGACCAATAATGACATTTCGCGATGTTTTACAAGAATACATCTCGTGATGATAAATAATTTGTTATTAACTGAATCCAAGATTGATCTTTGACAACATGGGAAAGTGTAAGAATACGGATGCAATTGATTTTCTAGATAGAAAGTGAGAAGGTAATATATTTCGAAATAAAAATTAGTTTGCTAAATTACAATAGTTTTTTTTTTGACAAGAAATTACAATAGTTAATAACTTGAGAAAGTAGAAATATAAAATACACAATGCATCTTATTTCCATTCATGGTTCAAAATTATTTTAAACCTTTCTTTCATCTCCAATTAGTGAATCCTGCAAAAAGACAAAAACATCATTAATTATATCTGTTTCACAACATGTTAATAAACAAATTAAGGGAATGAAATTGCAAGAGATTAGTGTATTAAAAGAATATTTTACATGGAGCAATTGATGCTATTAGAAATTACAAAAGTAACAGGTGTGTGACACTTCATTGGAAGATCTGCGATACGAGAGAGATCAAATTCGATATCCAAATCCTTTGCCAAATTCTCAATACATTGACAAATAGCTTGATCATCTTGATCTGCTTCCTTGTTGATTTCAGTTAAGGATTTACAACAGTGTGTTGTGGGGTCAGGTTCATAACCTGCTAGGTACCTAATGCATGTTACAAAATCCCAGTACACATTATCACAGGATATGGGTGAACTTGGAGATATTTCTGATTTGTGCTTATGTATTATTAGGAGAAAAAGAGTAAGAAAAGCTAGAAGGCGAGACATATTAGTAATATTGTTTTGATATTTGAGTACTTCAGTTATTATATATATATATATATATATATATATATATATATATATATATATATATATATATATATATATATATATACACGTATGCTTACATACTTTGTATTAATCGAGCACGTAATGTAGATATTGTTTACTTTTCTATAAGTATTTAAGATATGTGCAATTGTCATGGCTCGGGAATTGCGGAAAGTTGTTATGAATTTTTAACCAAAAAAATTGTGTTGTTTATGGTAATAGTTGGATACTATGCAGACACAGCTGTTAAACTGGGCCGCTCGGCCCGATTCATCCTAGCACTATGTGTTAAGGCGTTTGCTTTTCCCACACCCCCTCCTACTTCAAACACACCCCATAAGGGTGTGAAAAGACCAAAAGGCCAGCCAAAACCTCTTTTTTCACGAAATTTCACTGTTCGAACACGGGCCTTGAACAGTTCGAATGACATCGTTCGTGTGTGTTAAATTTTGACTTCACACTCTCTTTGGCGTTTTTCACTGTTGGTGAGTGCGTCATGCGAACTCATTTCGCATTGACCTTGGTCGAACTCCGTCAACGACATCGTTCGAGTGTGTTAAATATTGACTTCACACCCTCTTGTGCGTAATTTCACTGTTGAACGAGGTCATTCGAACGATGTTGAACAAGGTCGTTCAACGATCTTCAAACAAGTGAACTCGCGTTTCACGCGAGGTTATTTTGGAATAAAATTTGTTAAAAGGTGTGAAAGAGTAGGAGGGGGTGTGGGAAAAGCAATGACCATGTGTTAAAGTGCATAAGTGGATTGAGTTAAACCAGTCCGATTATCTATTGGACTGCATTTTGAGTTTTGCTTTTCCCACTCCTCCTCCTACTCTTTCACACCCCTTAACAAATTTTATTCCAAAAATAACCTCGCGTGAAACGCTGTGAGGACGTGTTTAATGATGGTTCGAACGACCTTGTTCGAACACGTTCGAGTGACCCCGTTCGAACAGGTGAAATTACGCACAAGAGGGTGTGAAGTCAATATTTAACTCACGCAAACGATGTTGTTCGAACGGGTTCGAACAAGGTTATGCGAACATGTTCAAGTGACCTCGTTCGAACATGTCAAATTACGCACAAGAGGGTGTGAAGTCAATATTTAAATCACGCGAACGATGTCGTTCGAACGGATTCGAAGTCCCATGTTCGAACACATGAAATTTCTTGAAAAGAAAAGACACTTTGGCTGGTCTTTTGGTCATTTCACACCCTTATGGGGTGTGTTTTGAGTAGTAAGGGGAGTGGAAAAAGCAAAACCCTTGCAATTTTTGTGGCCAAGCCTAGCCCAAAACACTAGGCCTAGCAGGTCAGCCCGACCCACTTCACATTTTAACAAAGCAAAACACAAAAAACTGCTCAAAAAAGTATAGCAAAACAGGCTCAATTTGGCCCATGGGATAACTGGACTAGGCCAAAATGGCCAAATTCTTTTTTGCCTCTATATTTGGCTCATGCTTCTTCCAACCCCCCTACTCACTAGACACCCCCATAAAGGGGTGAAAAGACCAAATGCCCTTAATGAAAATTTAATTTTATATTTTTTTAAAACATTAAGTGCGGTTCGACGCACGCTTGATCGAAGTGGATCGAACACTGGTCATACTGAACACGTTAATTTTACTCGGACACCCCAAATTAAGTTTTTAATGAGTTCGACCAAAGCAGAAGGTCGAACCGGAGTTGAATATGTGAGGGCGAACTAAGTCGTTGTTGGTTTTTTTAATCTTTGTTAATGAAACTACTCCGAACGATAAATTAACAATTTCACAACGATTAATTATTAACTTTTAACGAATGTAACCATAAATTAAATACTCAATTATCGACTAATGATAGGTATAACAAAAACTAAATATATATAGATAAGTGCAATCCGTAGAAATACAATCTGTGCAGAAGAAAAAGTAAAGAATCCGTAGAGTACAATCCAAGGCAATTACAAAACACAACTACTGTGGATGTCTCTCCCTCGCCTGGGAGACACAACAAATGCCTCATCATATGAAACCCCCAGGCACTCAACCAAACACTCCTGGGATTCAACGTGGATGTCTCTCCCTGCGAAATGCGAACAGCAACAAAGCACTCTTGTTCGAACCAACCTTAACAGGTTCGAAGCACGCTTGATCGAACCACACCTTTACAGTTGCATAAATAGGGGGTTTGGCGCACACTTGATCGCTCCAGATCGGCCTCTGCAAGGCCGAACCACCCAAAACAGCGGAAAAAATAATAAAAAACGCGAAGAAGAAGATGAAGAAGCGTACCTAGAAGTGGATTGAAGGAAATGTCGTTGATTGTTGATGGAAAACGAACGAAAATGATGGATTGAAGTTGAGGGGGTGTGGGTTCGGTTGTAGGGTAGTTTTTAGGGAGAATGAGAATGTGAGGGTGTGTGAGGGTGAGAGGGAATAGATAGGGGAAATTGGAGATTTCAAATTGGGGGTATTTTAGGAAGAAGCATGTGCCCTATTTTTTGAGTCTAGCCAAACCCAAAATACTAGGTCAATGGGCCGGCCCATTGGGCTGGGTCAAAACTATCAGCTCTATGCACACTAGTGTAACTAAGCTTTGAGTCTAATACCATTCTATCATGATTCTCTATTACATTGGCAAGTGTGTTGAGTTTTTTTTGTTAGTCGCATAGAATGAAGTTCCCTACAGTTTCATGTCGTTGAACAATGTAGGGTGGGTATCACAAAGGCACTCTCATGCTTAAGTCAGTATGGTGTTCTTAACTATTGCAAAAAGATTAGAACAATGTGCATATCTTTGTATGGTATCTTGTTACTCGTTTTATATGCAGCAAAGTGAGAACCACCTTTCTTGAAACCATGTGTCTGAGGTCTTATCTCGCCACAGGATCTCAATATATCAGACAAGCACCATACAACCCGTAATATGCAGCTATTCATGGTTGGTACAAAGCCCCTCAACAAAGATCGAACAGGGGGCGTGTTTGTTAGGAAGTCCAAAGTAGCACTAAGAGCAACAAGTTGATGACTAAGACCACCAAAAGACTTAGACAATACATTTCCACCCAAAACCTTAAAACAACAAGTATATAGATCACCTCTTTTATACAACATTCATTTAACTCATTTCTAATCAATGTAGAATCGGCAACATATTAGAGGTATATTAACAAACACTATTAACTTTAGTGATATTTAAAAGCTCCAAAAATATAGTTCCAAAATGTAATTAGACGCTTCCAAAAACTCTTCACAATTTATCCGTAAATACATTTTTGGAGGTCTTCGGAAGCTAATGAACCCATGACCTGGATTTATAACCTGACAAGGGGTACGCTTGCTAGCAAAAACAGGGGTGTATTTAACAATCCCTTTCAGACATTGCTATGCCACTACCGAATGTGAAAAACTCATTAAAATTGTCATATAATAACACCGATCTCCACCATCTCAAAAAATTAATAATTAAATAAAAAGTCATAATTTTAAGAGTGTAATAAATCATATAAAGCTGAAACTATAACTAATATCTTATGACTTGGAAGGTAAATCTAAAACTCGTTGAAAACATTACAACGCTAGAATAACATTAGGGAGGTTGTAATAATTAAGTACACTATAGAAATTTATTTTCCTTTTATGAGATTGACCGGTTGAGTTGAGGGTGCAACTAGAAAAACGACTTTAGGAAATTCATTTTTATGTACATGCAAAATAAGTTCATGGCATTGTCCATCTCAAAAGCCTGCAACCAAGATTATAGTGCCTCCTTTCGCCTGTATGCCAGGATCTGAAACAGCAAAGGCAAACAAAACGAGTTTAGTGGCGAGGTGTGAGGTTAATTGTTATACATTGTCGGTGTAAAATATTTTACAATGTCAATCAAATACCATCAATAATATGTGTGACTTTAGTTATGATGAAGGTAAAACTTTTTTAATGATCTGATAGTTACAATTGAGTGACAGTGTAAAAAACCCTTACACTAACCGTGTATATGAATTAAATCTGAATATTAATGATGGAAAAAACACCTTAATACTTACCAAGTGCTCCATTTTAGATATGCATTTGGATCTAATCTCTGCAAGTGATTCATGACTTTGCAAAATTTCCAGCTCGTCTTGGCGTGGATCGATAACCAGCGTTGTTAGCTCATCACATACAAGGGCTGAATTCTCATCAACTGACTTATCGCGAATTCGTATTGCAGCATCCTTTAACTGCCAATATCTCAACTTCTTCGACCGATAAAGGTGTCTCACGAGCAACATACTATGCAGAAAAAATACTTCAAAATATCAGACAATCATTGTAAGAAAAGTAAAATTGACTCATTAACAAAAGCATATTATGGCTAAGCATTCTTTTTTAACTTCTTCAGCAGACAGACATAGGAGGAAAACAATAATAGGCCTTATCATGGTGAAGGCATAAAATGAAGTTGATGAAATCAATCACTGTCAAAAAGAACGAAATGATCGAAGAGAGAGAATCAAACTTCGTAAAGGTGCTTGACCGACAAAGTTGGTTGACAGCTCAGGTGAGGCTGCTGCAAACTCGGTGTACTTTGTTTATCCAGAGAAAAAAGCATGAGATGAATATCAAACTGCAAATAAAAATATATCATCTACTTATTAAATTGAACTGAAATAAAGACTGCAATCATATTAAATAAGCATTCAGTAGTAACATCTACAACCTGTCTATTAGAGAGGAGGAGGAAGAGAGGATAATAACCTGTACCTCATCGGCTTTTTCGTCCAAATTTCGGAGATGATCAACCAACCTAGACAATCGACTACTGCGAGAACTTTTGCTGTTGCTACCACCACCACTGCCATGCCGCGTGTTACTCCTAAAACCGCCCCTTCCCCAAGTAAGCTTTCTAGGTTTTGACACCTGTCTTGACATTCCTCGATTTTCTCTACTTATATCCAAATCACTTTCAATGCTTCCGCCATCTGGACTTGCCATTGATGATGAGGGCTGAGAGGTGCGAACTCGAGTCCATCTCTTTCGTCTTTTCTGTCGGAGTTCTGTACACCGTTCATCCGCAGAGGATGACTCTTTTTCATTATTGTCATTTTCTTCATTATCTTCAGATCCTTGAATATCAATTGCTTGGTTTTGTCTCCTAGAACTAACGTTTCTCTGATTACGCTGCGATCTTGGAAATGTATTTGGTGTATCTTTACGTCTCTTTACCAGTGCTTCAGATTGCTTTTGAAATACTTTTGCTATTGAAGCTTGAATCTGCAAGAAAAGCTAGAATGCTAAGATTTCATAGATCCGATAATGCTGATGATGACTGATAAGATTCAACATTAGTGAAGTAAATAATCATTCATTTTATAAAATATGTATTTAGTTAGTATGCTTCGGCAGCCACACCGTGACTTGTGAGCGTGCATTAATGTTTACTCAATAAACATTGACCTGCTTATTTCGGTTCTTCTCCTCTTCACGAAATTGAAGCTCCTGCAATAGGATAGAGAGCGGCGGTATTACTGGTTAAATTTTATGAAAGATGTATGCAAACATGACCATGCAAAAGTATAAAGTAGTGAACAGAAAAACTTATACCTCTTCCTCATACTTCTCAATATCTGGATATAAAGCAGCAATAAGGGCATCATAGTTCGGATCATCTCTCAAAGAGCGACGACTGGCACAATGTGTGCGGCAAGCAGGGCATTCATTGTTCCTGAGATAATACATAAATGATATACGATAAATGATAAATCTGGCCACATACAGAGATTATAATGTGCTTTCTGATTAGCACAATAGGCACAAGGACTTAGACTAGCATGTTAGAAAGAAAAAAAACACTGGAATGGTTCCTGTGACCTACCCTAGTCGCATTGATTTGTCAATGCATTCCCTGCAAAATCGGTGCAAGCATTCCATAACAGTTCTTGTTTTCTTAATAATGCCTGTACATGCACTAAAAATGTTTGGTTAATTCATTGCCAAACAGGAAATGTTTGTCATCATTCAAGCATAAATTAAGCTGCAGGTTTCAAAAAACAGATCACCAAATTTGAAATTGCATGCATGAACCACAATTAAGACTGGGTTGCCAGAAACAACAGGCAATCACATTATGGTTGACATTTAAAGCTACTTTGAGTTCAACTGCATTGTCCTCTCCATAATAATTATCAGGATATAAGAGACTTGTATGCATTAAAAACTCTGATTATGAAAATAAGAGGTTACAATAAAATTAGGAAGGATAGAAAAAGTTCCAAAATTAAATGAAACTAGTAAATTGATGATTCCAATTGAGACATATAATCATGTCAAATTATAGATATACTTCATTTTGTATCTAACTCACTAAAGTCATTCATCAGACTCTAATGTGCGAAAGTATTCCTCTGTTAGAATGTATAGGCCATAAAGTGATAATTTGTAAAATGTATATCTATTAATAGATATACATTGCTTCAATATGATCAAATTTCCAACTATGAATTAGGTCATAGTATCAGCAACAATACAGAATATGGAACTACTGAGGACCCAGTGATAGTTTCGTAATCAACGAATGGCCTACTATACATCAGTAAAAACTCCACCAATATCTATTTTTTGGTTACCATGTTATCGGTGCGCAGTTTCCACTGATTTTGCTGATGACTAATCTACGCCGAGGAACCTGGCTGGCCACGAGTACCGGCTTTGCCGGCCCGTGTGGTTCTCCCCTCCCAATAGAGTTTTTGCCACACCCAATATTTAAACCCGAGACCTTGGGGTGGGATCCAAGTCCAGTTAACATTTGGACCAACCCTTGTTGGTACTCCACCAATATCTATAAAACAACATATATAAAATTCCATCCCTTCTCCTCCCAACAAAATATAAAAGAAGCATTGGCATAGAAAACTTTCCATTATACATCATGATCTAGAAATAAACATTATCTACTTGCTAATATCCATCATTCTCCACATAGAACTTACAATGGCAGGAAGTATCCTAATCTATAACTCTGGGCACATTTTGATTGTTGTAAAAATAAAAACAAAAATCATATACAAGTCACTGTCCAATTATACCATCCAAAAAGGTTGAACAAAAACATACCAAGGCAAATTGGACATTGGACATCTTTTCGAATTTCCAGAAGTTCTACGAACACAAATCTGCAAGCAAAACAAGAAAATAATCATCTATTTGCATAAACTCAATATAAAGAACAAGTTCATATGGCATGTAGGACATATAACTACCAGTTGGGTAGTTAGAAATCTCATTCCAAAATTGCCGATAGGGTAAGAAAATTTAGCAGCTCTTTTAATACAAAGAACTTTGACACAAAATCGACCTTGATTATCTAAGTTCTCTAGTCTAAACTGTAGTAAAGAAACTTGATACTTAGCAGCCACTTTTCACAGAACAGTTTATACTTATACTATCAGAAGCAGCAGAAATGCAATTTTAAAACTTGGCTGCAGACTTGTGGATATCGAGTCTATTTTTAATTTTGAATACTAAATATATTTCCCAACATAGGAAATGATAAGTAACATTCTTGAACATCTTCCACAAAAATGATACAATCCTTTCAAGACTGTTAACAATTACAATTCATGAGTAAGGAAGTAAATTTCCAGTTATAATAAGTATTAAGTCATTAATGGATGCAAACTATGAAGTCCAAAAAAATTATCTATGCTGATTCCTCCAAGAGAAAAAGAAAACAAATTACTGTACAATTGTAACTACGATACACTTGTATTTGGACAAACATTGCAACTAAGCATTTATAAATACTGAAACTTACTTCATAAAAATATAAACCAAAGTAACGTGATATTCTCTATTATCAACTCCTATGACATCATGAAAATATGTTTACATTTTTCCAACACTGAGTGTTAATCACACTCATTTGGATTATTCCACTATGGTTACATACTTTCAGACATACCAAATTTACATCACGAACTTGCACTGTTAACCAGCATGTCAATAAGATCATTAACTCCTCAGTCAAACCTTAAGGTTAATTAAATCACAGGACAATGCCATACAAATAAACTATAAATTTTAATAACTTGTGGACGAATCTATTTTTCGGCTGTTTTCTTTCTTCACCCAAATAAAAGGAGAACAATAACTGACTAACTATTAATATTTTTGTAAAAACTATGGGATAGTAATGGGTGAGACCTAAACCATTCTGGCAACGGCCAGAGAATATGGGCTGCGACAGAAACTAGCATCAAATCACCCCTATCCAAATGTAACCACTTATTTTTACCTGCTAAATCCACATGTTCAAGACAATGTTGAGAAAGAATTGGTTCAAGAAGAACTCATCCTAAAATGCTCTGTTGAATCAAGAACACGTTGATGGTCAACAATATGGTAAAGAATCAAACTACTATGAACTTCAATTTTCTGAAATATAACCAGTGTAACCAAAGTAACCTAGAGGCCTGACTAAGGTACAAAGACAAGGCAACAAAAGAGGTCAACTAGCAGAATGAGACGATTTAGGCATTCGCGTTTTTGTTTCAGCCAAAGTACTCCTTTAGGGCTTTATTGGTAACAAATTAACTATGATGAGAACAACAAAGAGCCCAATTATCTAACTTATTAATGATATGGTAAAGGAGTAAAATAGTCAGAATGTCAAAAAAAAACAAGCACTTGGCATTCTATGGGACTATCAGCAGCAAGCAGCTCAATTGTTCAATGAACCTAAATCTGCATTTTTCTCTTATAAATAGAACTAGAGGTAGTACTTCCCAAACCATTATGAACTTATTTGAGTCATAGTTCCAAAAACGTGATATTCAGAAGTTGACCACTGCAACCATGCCAAATAGCAGATGACGAACCGACAATGCATCAAAAAAATTGGATTCAAATGCCACACAAATCAACACAACTTGTTGACTTAAAAAACAGCTACTTAGAACATCCTGACACCCACACCTTGAACTTTTTCCACCCTTTGAAGTTTGAAAGCTAATACAGTTCAGAAGTTGCAATTTGCAAGTGTAGCATTACAAAACTAAAGAAAACTTTTCATCCATCTCTCTGAAGGAAAGAGATCATATGTGATAACTAATGCTAGATGTTTATTCCAACGCTATTAAACACCACTAATGATTCACATACTTAGGAACAAGTAACAAAAATCTAAGTGAAAACAGACAATTCCTATGATCCAGTATGAACAAGATGAAAATCCAAACATGCAAACGAACAATGACGAATCAAATGAGGCAATATTCATAAAAAAAAAAAAAAACAGAAATCAAAACTGAAATGACATTCATAGATGACACCAAATCAAAGTAACAAACACAAAATTAGCAAAATTCACACGCATCAGCTACCACGAAACAGACACAAGACCACAGAATCAAAGCGTGAATCTAGAAAGAAAGTGAAAAATAAAAAATAAAGCACAAAGTAAAGTTTAGAAGCAATGCGTGAGAAAAAGAGTGTACTCAGGTTTTTCTTCAGAGTCAGAAGATGGGGCTTCGTCGGAATCTGGCAAGAACGAAACAAAAAGATGAGAACTTGAGAACATGAAGAATCTCAAAACTAAAACAAAGCGTAACCCAGTTGAAGAAAAACAATTGGGTCACTGAAAAACTATGTGATCACAAAAATAAACGAGAGAAAGTTAGAAAACAAAAGCTGATACGTAACCCTGTGATTTTTCCTCGTCATCGTTATGGTGCTGCCCTTCTTCGTCTTCATCTTCACCATCATCACCGTCATCATCATCATCTTCTTCTTCTTCTTCTCCTTGCTCCTCTTCCTCCTCCTCTTCTTCCTCCTGCTGTTCTTCTTCTTCTTCTTCATCGTTATTGTCTTGTTGGTGTTGTTGTTGCTCGTTGAAGTGTGGGTCGCGGTGCGGTTGATGCTTGACATGGCGAGAATGGTGGATGTGGTGGTGGTGTTCCGAAGTGTCGCCGTCGTCCATTGCCTCAGCTAGGGAACGCTTCTGGGCTGGCATTGCTGCTCACAGGCAGAGAGAGAGATTGGTCGCTGAAGAAGAACGAAAAGAATGAGATTGAGATTTTGGTATGGGTCTATTATTATATAAGGGTATTTAATTTAATACTTTTTGTTTATTTTTATTATCATATTGATGAAAATAATCCACTTGATTAACTTCTAGGATTTATTTCACAATAGCTACATATTCTTCTTTTTATTCTTCTTTTTCTACAATTTTATTTAAAATGTAGATTTTTTGCAACGTCCTTCGATCACAAGACAAACGTCGTAAAAAATGTTTGACTTTATCTTAATTACCTTAAAAGTCACTGTATAATGATTTTCATTGGTTGATACTCTAAAAAATTAACAGCGACAATGTACACTAATTATACATTTTTTCTATAATATTCGTATGAGTTTAATTGTTATGCACCATTAGCATAAAATATTTTTACACCAACAACAAATCACAAATTACGATTCAAATGACTTTTCATGTAGGTCAGATAAAATTAAACAATTTTTAGTGACGTGTCAAATTGTGAGATGTGGAAGGTGTAAAAAACTTTACAGTGACTATTTTCTTTTGGTACAAATTTACAATGACTATATATGTAAATTAAATTTTGCCAAAAAAAATCTATGTAAATTAAATCATATTTTTATTAGCTCGATCATTATTCCGTGAAAATCATAAGGGGGTGAAAAATGTTTCAAAAAGTGTGCAAGAGAGAGTGAAAAAGTGAGGAAAAAAGTGTCTTAATTTATGTTTTAAGACGATAATACTAAGCCAACAACATGTAATATCTCCCGTAGAGGCTAAAAAACAAAATTGTATTAAAAATTCAAATTTTCCAAGGAATGAAATAAAAAAAAAAACTTATTAATAGAGTAGTGTATGTTAATAAAAATGTGCCAATTATAAAAGAAAATTATAAATAAATAAAATTTAAACTTTTTAAAAAAAAGGAAAGAGAGAGAGAGAGAGAATAGTTGAGAAAATAAAAAATAACCTTGAAGAACCTTTTTTTTGTTACAAAAAGGAAAAAGAGAAGAGTTGGGAAAAAATAAGAGAAGAGTTGAGAAAACGCATATGTGGTGTTGCTGACTTGGATTAAATTTGCTGACTTGATTGTTAATTTGTTATAAACAAAAATAAACTTATAAGTAATTAATAAATTTAATAAATTAATAAATAAAATAAAAATTGGTAAACAAAGGAACAAATAAAGAAAGGAAGAACCAAGTGAAGTAATTTTTCCCAAAAATTAGAATCTGAAGGACGATGGGTTCCTGTAAAAGCAGAAATCATTGAACGGTCTAATATGACGATGATCCTCGAAGGGTGTCCAGTTCACGTCCTTCATAGTCAACTCATTTATCCTCCTACGATACTTGTCCAACTTGACAGAATCATACTTCTTCCTCTTCCTCAGCGAATAAGTGATAACTCTATTTTATATAGAGTTATTCATACAATTAAACTTAGATTTTTGCTTATTCTTAAGTAAATTAATATGTAAATATAGCATATAAATAAAGAAACAACATGTCAAGGATTCAAATGGATTACAACAATGAACTAAGCAATTTGCATAAGTATTGGTATGTTTGATGTTTTTGCTTAGTGCAGCTACACTAGGAGTACCTGCACTGCCTGCATCTGATGCTGCTACACCAGTAATATGCACCAAATCATCAAAGGACCAATTTGATGCACCAACACTTGACATATGACGTCATGCTTAGTCATGAGGAGCAGACCCACTTGCATATTTCGGCACCTACTATTGGAGACAAGTTGAGAAGGTCACTCACTCAAGGACATGTGGCACTTCTTTATTGGACCACCCCATGTGAACTTCATGTGAAGAGCAACTTGTTTGATGGGAGGTCTGCAAAGTAACTATGGTTAGCTGATCTTGAAGATCATCCAAGGAAAGCTCATTGCCTATATAAAAGACTACTTCTCCTCACTTGAAGATCATCCAAGGATCCAAGCATCTAAGGATCACATATCTTCCTTATATTTGTAATTTAGGTTTAGTTTTTATTTTAGTTTCTAAATTGTAAGAAGGTAAGGAAGGACTTGACGCCTTCTTCCTTCACTTCTACTTAGAGGAAGCTAGTACAAGGAATTGGTGAACAACTCTATCTCATGCAAAGGATCTCCTACTTGTGTAATCTTTATCTTATTGAGTTCTTTTGCAATATTACTCATTTTATCATGTTCCTTATAGATTCTCTTTATTATACAATGAGTAATATGAGCTAAAATTCCTTTAGTTGAGATGTTGTAGCCTTATAATGATCTTTTAAGTAAGTTATTGTGTTCATATGTGATGTTTGCATTTTAGTTCTTGTATGATAACTCTTTCATATTCATCTTTAGAATTGGCTAAATAAAAGTGAATGTAAATCATAAATACAGACATGGTTTATGATTAGAACTCAAGAACTAATAGGGATAAGTGTTTAATAAAGGAAACTTTGTTAATTGCATGCTAAAACCTAGACATATGATAATATAGTCCTTAGGATGATGCAATTACAAGAGTGAACTTATTTAGCAACTTGGATCATTGTTAAGAGAGGAATTGACAACTCTTTTCTTTACTTCAAAAAGCAAAGATCATAAGAGCTTGTAATGAAACTCTAAAGAAAGTGACTGAAAAACACATACTGATGTAGCTGCATCCAGTGCACCTGCACCACATAAAACACAACTCTTAAAAGTGACTTATTTGGTGAAGACATCTCAACTATCATTCTCCACTGATTTGTTACATCTTTTTATTGCTTATTTACATTCTGTTTGTTTATCAACTAGCATGTAACCCGCGCGATGCACGGGGAGCAAATTCGGTATAGAATATAGTGTTAAATTAATTTTCTAAAGAAAATATATATAATGGATGGATAAAAAGGGTAATATTGATTATATATGTAAAATTCGAAAAATATTATATGACTTAGTGATTTTAAAATCAATATGGTTAGGTGTTTGTGTTGTACTAATAAGAAAATGAGTATTTCTACACTCTATTATTGTTTATGAAGACCATACATAATGTTAGATAAGTGCTTAAATAAAGTAATTTCTCGGGAAAAGTCTAAACATAAGTAGATTGGAAGGGTAACAATTGTTTTAATTTTTTTTGACAATAGATAAGAGTTACTACTATTTGTGATAAATTCCAATTTACGTGGGATACAATGTAGAGTTAATAATTCATTTATAAAAATTAATTTTTTCTCGGTTCATTAATATAGCAGCTGAAAAAGTAGTTGAAAAATGAGTTTGTACAATGAAATAAATTGGTTATTTAATTTTTTTGATAGGTTAAATCTTATTTAAAATAAATATGCTTTTAACGGGAAAAACACGCTTTGACAGAGGACTTGGACTATGTTCAAACATCCTGCTCAAAATGAAAAGATGAGAAGGATCAGACTATATAAACCAACTTATCAATTAAAAAATAATAAACACTAAATATTTAAATTCAACCCGTTAGAGATATTGCTTCAAAACATTGGTGCATAAAACCTCCTCTATGATCCCTCTTTGAAACTTATAGATCAAAGTTTTCTTGATAACTGCACCACTGGGATCAACCTGAAAAGAACAAAACAACAAAGTTGGAAGAAGCATAAAAATGCATGAAAAAACGAACGAAGTATGTAACTCACCCTACTATCCATCAAAAACCATCTCCGTTGAGAAATGTTCCCTCCCATATTTCAAGTCAGGCACATAGTACACCTCGTGACTCGACCAATACCATCCCTTGGTACTATGTCAGTTAGACATATCTGTTGATTTCAAAATCAAATGAAATGCAAGCAATATGGATGATGTAAATCGGATAAGTTAATTGAGGTATAAATGTTGTCAATATGGGAGAAGGAAAATTTGCAGCACATGAATTTTTTTTGGAAGATTGGTTGATATCAATTAGGACCAATTAAGATTTGACTCCACCATATGTATGTGGCTCCAATTTAATCTTGGGTCATATAGATTCAAACCAATTGGACAGCTTTTGGCATAATTATAGGATTTTATTAGTTGCCAAATACAACATATTTTTTTGATACATGCCAAATAAAACGTACGTTATTAATCCCCATTTATTTCGATGACAAACTGTTTTTTTTAAATGACAAACTGATAATAGGTAACTGTTTTGGATGCTCAAAATTTAAAAATGGCCAAGTCAATGTTGGAATGGTAGGTGTTACATGACATGGCAATATTTTTGAGACAGTGTACGAGAGATTAATACAGCCTATGTGGACAGGCCGAGAGGGAGACACATAGGATTTAGGGCCTTGAGGAACCTATTTAAATGTATTATTATTAGATTAGATTAGATTAGATTAGATTATTAGAGGTTGGACAAAGATTTTAATTTTCTGATTTATTGTTTTAGATATGATGATAAACATTGGTGATTTGGGTTTAAATGATGGTATGCAATAATTGTGAAATTTTATTGATTTTTTGATTTTTGTTGTAACTTCAGATCCGATTTCTGAGGGAATTTCGTGAAGGCTTAATTGGGAAATTAAGAAGATTAATTTGGAGTTTTGACTGTCGTTGAAATGTGGGTGACAGATCTGATTTTGGTGGAATGAAATATCAATTTGATGGAACTGGTTGGGAGTTTCTAATTTGTTTTGATCAGAAATAAAACTATTGTATGATTTGTGATTTGTTTTAACTCATAATTATTGGGAGTTTATGATTTAGTTAATATGTTGTAAGGAGATGCAAAATGTAAGGCAAGTAGCGTTGTGGATAAAGGGATTTTGACTGGCATTTAACATGCGGCAGTTACAAAATCAATTAATAGGTCTCATTGAATTATTTGGTCAAATTGATTAAATGATTTGGTCAAATAAAATTCGAAATTGACACATTGATTACATGTGGAATTGAGGAATGACACATCAGCCTAGCTAGTCGGGTTGCTGATGTGGACGGCCTCTTTATTCGACAACTCAGAAAATATGCTATTTGAGTCATTCTCATTTGTATATTTTATATCTACCACCTATTTGTGAGTAGGATAGTGGTTACCTTTCACTAGTGGACTATTGATTTAAACTTGTAAATTAATTCAATCCTCGTGGGAACGATCTCTACTTTCACTTTTTTACTTGATACGATTGTGTATACTTGCACATTTGTGTGTATATCAAGCGCACCAATAAGTGATAAGTCTGACGGGCACAAATATCGGAGAAATACTCATATATCCACGTCTGAAATGAACACAACACAACAAAGTCGTTATTAAAACACAAAATATAAATACCATATATTTTTAAATTCAAAAGCATATAAATCTTACCATAAGCAGTGTCGCATACCCCCCCTATCTGGGCACTAGCAGTCAAACTGGCAAACTTCAGCTGCTCATATAGAAAAGCCAATGCAGCTGGACCCCACGCCATGCACCAACCTGGTCCATGTCCTCAAAAAGCAACAGCCACTTACCCCCCACCCTGTTCCCTGTCTGGCTACAAAAGATGCTCTTCCCCAACAACAACAATAAAAAGGTCATGGTTTCAAATGCCTCATTGCCCGCCTCAATGTGATCACCACAGTCAGCACACATTAAATATCCACTCGAACCGGAAGTAGCCTCCCCTAGCCTCAATCGACTCCTGAGTGGCATCAGTAACTTCCAGCCCAACATATTAACTGCCAAAGAAATGGAAAGTGTCAATGATGTGAGTTGGGGTGGGGCGCGTAGTAGTTGCGCCATCGGTAGATGTAGAAGACATGAGACATTATCCAAGGTGATGGTCATCTCACCAAATGACATGTGGAATGAAAACGTCTCGGGATGCCATATCTTGACAAATGCTGAAATCAGCTCATGATCAACTGTGGTCATAGCTCCTCCGACCAGGGGGCAAAGCCTGACCGTGCGACGTACTCATAGAAATGAGGAGACTGGCGAGATGAGCCAAGTATTTATTAATTTTGATGCCATGTGCACTTACTTTAAGTTTTCCCCGATCCTGCCAGCATTAAAAACGAAACACGCATTCAACATAAATAAGAAAAACCAATAAAAAAATTAGTTGTAACCATTATGAAAAAATAACTAAATTTACCTAGCCTCTCAGAAAGATGGACACCACGTGCTCCTCAAATCTAGTCAGCACTGAACCATCTCTGGGTCCAACAATAGACTGCTCTGGCTGCTGGTAATGTTGTGGCTGCTGATCAGGCATGTTGTCATCATCATGATAAGCATGATGGTCATGATCAAAACCATGTTGGTGGTGCTGCAGCTGCTGGTGGTAAAGCTGGTCAAGCTGGATGTGGTGCTTAGCATGTTGCTGCTCCTGATGCTCCTCCTGAGCATGCTGCTTCTGGCCCCCTGTCGTGCCCGAACTAGTCTGTCTCTGGCAAAAGCTTGGTTGGCGACACGCGGATCGCGTCTCCTCACTGGAGTATGATCATCCTCCACCCGGGCCCGTGAGGACTCTCCATGCCCTCGTGAGGACTCTCCTCGCCCTGTCTGCGAACGCACCCAACCATCAGGGTCGGCCTTAGCCCGTCCACCCCGTGCTACCGTATAGGGCTTCGGCCCAATGACAAACTTTTAGGGCCCAAACTTTGCTAAGAATTATATATAAAGTCATTATTTCAACTATTGACAATGAAGGTGCTTTGGTTTAGTGGTTATCGCCTCTTTACTTGTTGGTGTAGGTTGCAGGTTCAAAATCCCGACACTTATTTTTTCGTTTAATTCTTTGGATTTTAGCACATATATATATATATATATATATATATATATATATATATATATATATATATATATATATATATATATATATATATATATATATATATATATCCAATGCTATATTTTGATATAAAAATATATCTATATACCAATAGAAAAACAAAATGTAGGGGTTGAGGCTTCTACTACTTTTAATTGTTAATTGTATGTCTTCTTAAAAATTATATTTTTTATTATAAATCTTTGATAAATTTTTTATGTGGATTTTTATTTTATCTTAAAAAAGAGTAATATGTGAGACCAATTTAATAAAAATAGGGCCCTAATTTCGAAGATTAGAATAGGGCCTCTGAATTATTTGGGACGACCCTGCCAACCATGAGAATCAGCAGGTATCCACCCTCGTAATCTCGTATAAACCACTGGACAATTAAGAAAAAATATTTATTAGAAAAAAAAATCAAAACGAAATTATGTCAAAAAATAATAATTCCGTAGTGCAATTTTTTTCAAAACGAAATTACATGTAATTCTGTCAGTTGCCCACAGATTTAATTGTAATTCCGTTTTGAAAAAATTTGCACTATGGAATTATGTTTTTTGACATACTTCTGTCACCCGGAGAACGAAGAAGGTTACAGATTTGTGTTAAATCTGTTTTGATATTTCATGACTTCAAACTGATTTAACATAAATTCGTTGTGAGTAAATTCTAACATTGGAATTACTTACTTCCGTCCGTCAGAATTAAGGTACCTCCGTGCAGGTTTTTTAACCGAGAAAGCGATGGGAGAGAGAGAACGAAACAGAAGAAATGAGGGTGGAGGAAAATGATTTGGGGTTTTTAAGTTTTTGGAAGAGTATTAATTTTTGTCTTTTCGTAGGGTTGGTGGGGGTATTAGGTACTATTATCATTGTGGGGGTCAAAAAAAATTACCGAAAAAAAGAAGCTAGAGTGTAACGGTTTTGTGTCAACAGGAATATCTCTATTTCCTTGCAATGTTCCACTAAAATTAACCAAAAATCGCAGCCTCACTAAAAATACAAGCAGTGGGTATCGAACCCCTACCCTGCTAGTGGAAGAAGCAACTTTTAGCTAATTGAGCTGTAATTGGTGATTGAGATAATACGGAATGCAATGTACTTAATACAACCTATATTGTCAGATTTTGAAAACAAATCAAAAACCGTGAATCAGGTGAATTTCCATAAATTAATTGCAACCAGTTAATTGCGGTCTTGTAATTAAAACTGAGAATAAGGTGAATTTCTAGAAGTTAATTGCAACCAGTTAATTGCGACCCAAATCAAACACTTTTTAAAACTGAAAAGTTTTTATCAAATCCCTAATTTCCCAGTTCCATTTTTTTAAATAGATGCATTCAAAATAAAAATAACTCCTTGGTCCCAAAATAAATCACATAAGGTCAATTGTTTTACATATGTAACAACCAGATCCTACAAAATAGCAACTCTTAATTGTCCATGTTCATTGTCTCCGAAAATAAGGTGAACTTTTCCTCAAATCTGCGTGTAAAAACGATTGAGCAAAAACATCTGCCCCTATTGAGGGACGTTTCTGCATCCACAACCATAGAAAAACAATACAACAAATTGAAACATCATACATCAACTTCGAAATCAATATGGAGATGCATGGGAATGTGATTGCAAGGTTCATTTTCCAACAACGGTCTACTTTGCAATTCATCAACAGTGTTGAATCAGCTGAGGTGAGTTTAAACAAAAATAATGGAACCAGTAACACAATAGCTGTTATTTTCCAATACAATAAAACTGTTTAATTAATCAATAGTCTACATTTCCCACCAATTTTCTTTGTTTGTATTGACAGCACGGGTCGATATTCATGTGTTTAGACACCGTAAGGTAGCTACTTCAACTATTGTATTTAGACACACACACACACACACACACACACACACACACACACACACACACACACACACACACACACACACACACACACACACATATATATATATATATATCTTAAACTCTTATGCGGCTTGGCATGCGCTTGAAATTGGTGGGAATAATTTTTTGGTGAATTGCATTTGATTTTTTTGGGCACTAAAGTGGCTGAGGCAATTCTTTTGCGGGTCCCATCGATTCACATCTTCCACCTTTTCTTTATTTAAATTTTTTTAAATTCTTTCTCTCTCTTTATTATTGTAGAAACTCAGTTTAAACATGAGGAAAAATAACAAACCCATGAATATATGAACAAGTGAACATTCATCAGCGCATAAACATCAAGAAGAAAATGTGGAGAACAAAATTGAATCAGAATTGGACATGAATCAATCATCAAAAACATCTAAAATCATAACATCTTAACAAAAAAAAAACGAAGAAAAACCACTTATAAATCAATAATAAAATACATCTAAAATCCTAACATCTTAAAAAAAAAAGGAAAAGTATATTACGGTAGATAAAAATTTCGAAAAAATTCAAAAGCAGTAACGAAGCCCTTTGCATGTATAGATCTGAAGCATAACGATACAGATCGAGAGGAGCTCTTAGTGATGGCGATGAACAAGGGGTGCAAACGATGAGGACGAACCGGAGATGATGAAGCGTTTTGTTTCTGCTAAACAAAACGAAGTGGAGAAGAAGATCATCAATGGTGAGTGTGATGTTGAGGGTGAGCGAAGGTGAGCGAAATGTGAATGAGAGGGAAGTCAATTTAGGGAGCGCTCGGAGAGAAGACAAATTGAGCAAGGAAGCTGGAATGAGATACATATGAGGGTGGGAGATGAAGTTTTAGAGTGAGAGAATATTAGGGATTGTGGTGAGATGGTTTTTGAACGGGTAAAAATGATGATCAGAGGGAGGTGATGTGAGTGGGAAAATGAAATGATGAGACGAAAGAGAGAATAAATGAATCAGAAGGTGGGTGAGAACGTGAAGGGTGAGGCACAAATTTTAGAGTAAAATAAGTGATTGTGGATTTGTGGTGAGAAGGTTCTAGAGTAATAAATGGAATAATTTTTTTATGGTGAGAATAAATGCAATAAATTAGCAACAGGTATAAAAAAGGCATAAATTGATGTTGGCAATTTTTTGTGAATTTTTTTAACCCCCTTTCCTCTCTCCCACCCCTATAAATCCCATTTTGGACAAAAAAACTCCTGAATTCAACAAAATTTCGAAAATATAGGTAATTTGGTAAATTCAATGGGTGTTTTGAGCGAAAAATGATTTGGTAAATTCAATGCTAGCCGAATTTACCTATCTGTGAGGTAAATTTGGAAATCCTTTTTTCTCCCCAAATTTATCTATAAGTTAGGTAAATCCGGTTAACATTTTTGCTAATCGAATTTACCTATCTGTGAGGTAAATACGAGAATCCTTTTTCTCCCTAAATTTATCTATAAGTGAGGTAAATTCGATTAGCATTTTGCTAACTGAATTTACCTACATGTGAGGTAAATCCGAGAATTTTAAAAAAAAAATTCTTAAAAAAATGAGGGGTATTTATATAATAAAAGCTTTTATGGGGGTTGGATAATCAACTTTTTGTTGTCGCTATGATTGACATTTTTTTTAATAATTGAGATTGACATAGTATTGGTCGTGTATTCTTTTTAGTTTATAATGTTACTATATATATTTTTTTATTATTTTAAGTATGTTGTTCTTAAATTTAATTATTTTTTATTTTTAAAAATCAACACTTTTATGCCTATTTAATAAAATAATTAAATTAATATTAAAAAAAAATTATCTTCTTTCTTACGTTTTTATGGTTACATTTGATGAATATGGATAATGTTATTATAGGTTGTTGTTTATTTTACAACTTTAAACTGATTGTGTTATGATTTCATCTGATATGTGTGATTAGGTTGTTGTTTATGCTCCAATTTTAAGTTGTTTGTGTTATGATTTGATTTAATATGTGTGATTTTTGTCTTTAAATGTAATGTCTTTCTAATACTTAAAATTTGTTTAGTAAAAAAAAATACTTAGATTTTGTTTGATGTTGTTATTTACTGTTGTTCTTATGCTTATTTTCTTTAGAGGTTTTGTCTGACACAAGTCAGAGAGAACTTACTTTACTTTTGTACAAGTTTAATGCCTTAAAGAAAAATAAATATAATTGTGTTTCTACTATCTTATATTACATTCGGCTTGGCATTGATTTTCCAATGTCAAGCTAGGCATCCAATTTTGTGGGGAATAATTTTTTGGGCAATTGGGTTTTAATTTTTTGGTCCATTTTTATTTTAAGCTTTGGTTTTTTTTTTCTTTCTTTTTTTTTGTTTTTTTTGTTACCATCTTATTAGTGTGTCGTTTTCATCGACTTTATCGATGACTAATATACACTGGAGAAGTTGGCTGACCAAGAGTACTCGGTTTTGTCGGCGTGTGTGGTTATATCCTCCCAACAGAGTTTTACAGATGACTAATCTACATTTTTTTTTATATATTTTTATATTTTAAAGTGGGATGCTAAATAGTGTGTTTTAGTTACTTGATGGGGACAACATTATTTTGTAGTAAAATGCGTAACGCGAAATGTTAGATACTGTATTTTGGGTTACTTTAGTAATCATAAATTTTTTAACTATTGAAACACTTCGTTTGCCAATAATCTATTTGATGGAAAAATAATTTGGTGGCAAAATACATAAAGTGCGATTCTAGACAGTGTTTTTTGGGGTACTTTAGAATATTGAAAAAAAATTAGATATCCAAATTGGTATTTTCTTCTTTATTTAGATAATTTCGCATCTAGAAGTATTAGAAGCATAGTTAAATTGATATTTACTTTTAAATCAATCTCTGCATGAGACCTACGTACGTGTTTTACTTTTTAATTATGTTGTCTTCTTTTCTCTTTAATTATGAGTTAAGTTTTCATGTGTACATTTTTTTTGGTATAAACTGGGTATCCTCTACCCGCAACTCTAGAGACTAATCCATCGAACCGGTGAGACGGTATTATGGGTTAAGTTTTTATGGTTACATTTGATGAATATGGATAATGTTATTATAGGTTGTTGTTTATTTTACAACTTTAAACTGATTTTGTTATGACTTCATCTAATCTGTGTGATTACGCTGTTGTTTATGCTCCAACTTTAAACTGTTTGTGTTATGACTTGATCTAATATGTGTGACTTTTGTCTTTAAATGTGATGTCTTTCTAATATTTAGAATTTGTTTAGTCAAAAAAAATACTTAGATAACATTCAAGGGATGAAAAAATACATAACAGGAGCCATATGGGTGTCCTTTGTTAAGGGGAAAAAACTGCGAGTAGGAGATTTGTTGAAATTGAAAATTGGTACTCCCCTTTGACTGTTTTTGTTGATATCATTAGGAAATCTGGTAGAAATAATTAACTGTAGTACTTACCTTTCTACTGAAACAATAGCCCTTGGCCTTTAAATATCCAAACTGTCGGATATTCATTAACAAATGTCTATGCTTTTGAACTATTTTAAACATGTTTCTTATTATTATTCCTTCTTCCTATTTGTTTCATATCTAAGTTTAGACCGGAAGAATTTTTACTTGATCTAAGCTACTTGGTTTTGTACCAAGACAATATGTAGTATGTCTTTACTATCTAGACTAGAAAAAAATCTGGCGAGTTGTATTCACTTTTAACCTACTGTAACCATGTTTGTCCTCCCTACAACATAAATTTTTAACTATATAGACTACATCTACGCTATTGTACTGTCCAAGTCTTTATAGACTCACTAAAATCGTCAGTAATGTTAATGCTTATTGTTGCAACAATTGTTCCTTTCTAATTTATAATTACATCTCCAAAGTTTTTCCACCTATCATCATTAACTTATGCACAAATTATAACACCTCTCCATTCTGTTATGAACCTATCTTTCATTACGTGTCATGGAGCTAGTATATAGTAAAGTCTCTCCTCTATATTAGGGATTTGAGAAAGGAAAGTGAATATTAACTTAAAAGCTTATTTACGAAAATACCCCTGATTGTTGGGCTGAAAAACAAAATCTACCCTTTTACCAAGTAGCATTAAACCGAAGCATCCAAATTCATTAAGATAGATCTATTATCACTCATTTTGGAAATTCTGAAGGTTTTAAAAATAATAGTAACACGTATAAAATAAATATACTACATGTATATTTTGTAGCTGGCCGAAAATGATTTTTAAATGAACTAATGGAAAGTTACTTATAACAATAAAATCGAATTCCCATAGGTTCACACGCTTAGGGGAAAAAAATTATGAAGAATATATTTCTAAATAGATGAGACATTCTATTATAGTATATCCACCGAATATGGCGGCATTAGTAATAGTAAATAATGTGTTTTTCTATATACTCATTGAGAAAATATTAGATGATAATCATATTTTCATCGATTTCAATACAATTCTTAGTACTTTGTTTGAATACTTTTATATTAATTTTTTTCTTAAATTAATTACTACAGAACATTATAAGGCAGGAAACAAAATCCTTATAATGACATAACCCCACATTCCATTTGAATTTATATTATAATATTATATATATATATATATATAACTAAATTTAATTTCATACTATTATATAAATATTTAAAATTTTACTTATGAAAATTGAAACAAAATGAAATATATGTATTTGTCTAAATACAGTAGTTGAAGTAGCTACCTTACAGTGTCTAAACACATGAATGTCGACCCATACTGGTACATTTAAATTATAGTAGTATCATTAAATTGAATAATTGGGTAGGAAAAAAAAGGACATTATTATTCCATGCTAACGTTATCTATTTGCGTTTGTTCTTTTGGCTAGCCGCTAGCATGCAAAAGCAAGTTCGCCCGTTGTTGGTTTGGCGCATATTTTAATTTTTTTTTACGTTACTGATGTACTCCATTTTACAGTTAATTTGAACACGAGCAAATAGATTTCAATCAAATGGTCAAGATCATCATCTATTGCGTGCAACTGCATGGTTCTGCTACTTTTAAGGCTTTTGTATCCAAAAATGGCTACACCAGTACACCTTAATTTTCTATTGCACTTTTTTGGTTGGAGAAATGCACCAGCATCTCACTAAATCACTCAGACACTCACTAGTCAATAATATTAATGTCTTGAAATGCACCAGAAACTCTAACATCAACACACACTCACTACTACAGTACTAGTACTGATCTTAAATATAATTATTAATTAATTACAGTAACCCTGTAGACAGAACTGCTGCTACATAAAAATGAACATTAAACAGGCTTCAAAAAGATGGATGAATGTTAATTACAATTTTTGGACAATCACAAAGGGAAAAGAATAAAATATATTTCATATTTGGAAAAAAATTACAATTATGTTGACTACCTTTCCAAAATATGTACAAATACTACATTCTCAGCATCTAGAATAAGGTGGAAAAATCAAATTACAAAATTTGTATCAGGAGAATTAACAAGAAAAGGTTGACAACCAAAGCTCGTCTGATTATTCACTATCAAAAGCAAAACACCGTAAAATTGAGCAGGGTCAACCTGTAAGGCCTAGCTCAACTGATAAATGACGAAATTGTTAGGCTGGATATCATGTCTTGAATTCGAACTTAGGATCTCACAGTGTGTGAGTTTCAAGTGGCTCTTGTCACTCTGTTTATAGACCAAAAAAATTGAGCAAGGTAAGCTGATGCTATTGACATATTTAGCGAAAGGCTTTCTAAGCAGTTGGTAAAGCGCGACGACAAGTTGGGCACTCCATCTTTATATCCATCCACCTTTGCAAACAACCAGAGTGGAAGAAATGATCACAAGGTGTCACCTGTGTAAGTAAGAAGCTGTGCATTAAACTCAATTCATATTGCAAAGTTCAACTTATGTAGACAAAGGTAGCAATCACATACCATGCAATCATTTGATAGATCAATGGCTGTCATGCAAATAACACAATCTGTAGTGTGTCGTGTATCCTGATCAAACCTCCTATAATAGCTGTACTTCTCAGGTAGAATCTACAAATCATGAAGAAGAATCGAGTATTAGAAAGTTAGTTTGGAAGTTGTAACAACTTTTCATAGTTGGTTAGTTAGTTGGATTTTTGCATTTACTTTCACTGGATGGTGCACTATATATAGTGAACACTTCTTCCTATTGTAATAAGTTTTTACTTCACAGTCATTTTGAATGATATTCATATTCAACGTGATCCAAGATAGTAAAAATGCTAACCTGATGAGGAATGAACCAACGCGATCCGAGATAGTGCTGAAGGAGAAGAATTGCAGCTTGAAGTCCAATGAATACAGACAAACAAACACACCAGCTCTTGTCTAGTTCGATGCGCATGAAGTTGTCAGGGCAACCAAAAATGTATAACGGGATTGCTAGCCGAGTCACAGTTATGCCTAATATATAATGAGGATGCAAGGGTTTGCGTGAATCGCGAATAACATTGCTAATTATTTGAGGTATCCAAAAGGAGTACATAAGAAGAAGAATTGGTTTCAAATGATTATGGAATTCATACACGAATAGAATGCCTCCCAACAGGATCCCATAGAAACGACTATATAAAACTGAAAGTTCACGCCGCATTGTCTCCCAGCCTTCGCCGCTACTAAAAGGCCTATTTGCCTTCCAAATGGCAAGTAGATATCTCATCTCAAATATTGAGAAGACCACAAACTTGAAAAATGCAGCAGTTGCAAAAGCATTAAACAAGGATTCTGCATAGTAACAATTATTCAGACAACAATATTATTATTACTAAAGAAGATAATTAGTCCCTGAATTTCTATCTTGAAACAATGATAAAACCATATTACAACCTGTGAAATTTTCTGACTTACCAACTAGTATTCCGGCAATCAGATGTAAAAGACAAAGATACGCATCCATTATCGTTTGCTGACCAATCATTAATATTGAAACCTTAGCAGCCCCCTGTAAAGATGTTTCAGAATCATATTTATTTTCCATAATCATACTTATAAAGTATTATGAACTTACAAAGTCTATCATTAAATCCATGACTAGTAAAAAACTCAACAAAAAAAATCCCAGTCTTACAGATTGAGTGCTGCTATACTGCATTTGACGAATCAGTAGAAGGACTTGCAAGATAGAGATCTAGTATATTTACATTAAGGATCTCACACTATAATGGAAAAATAATATAGAAATAGAACTCTGAGAATATTCATTTTCTTTATTAAGGATACAAAAGTAACCACCAAGGTATAGTTTACTGCTTTGTTATAGTAGACCTCCATTTTAACTGAAGTTGCATTTAACAGTAATGGTGAGAAACAGTTTCCATCATCATCATCCGCTGAGGGACTCTCCATTAACCCTTCTAGATGAAACTGATCACGCTCGCCTTCGGTAAGAAATAATACAACAATATGGTAAATCAGAGGGACAAAAATATAATTTATACCTACCAACAAGAATGAACTAAATGTATATAAGAAATGGGAAAAATCAAAGAGTAATGTATATAAGAAATTTCATAATGGCGCCATGTACCGCGTTTTTGATGATGACAAGTGTGAAATCTGTGCAGCAATTTCAATATTACAATGTTTCTCCATGTCATGCCCCAGATCTGCAAAAAGTGAATAGCAACCTTAAAAAGGTGAATGAAAAAGAGAGGGGGGGGATCTCCCTACTAAGTTTGTCAGATAAATTACGATGTTTACTTAGCAGTATCTTATCTTGCGATGAACCTTGCAGCACCTGAGATGAGAAAACTCCAAGCTGTGCACAAGAAGACATGTATGTAACAAATAAGTAACATGAATGCTCACTATATATAATCATAGTAGAGAAAAATGTAAACTATTAAGGATACAAAAAGAAAGATTGTTACTAGGTGATATGGATTAGATAAAATATAATCTTCATCCTGATTCAACTCTCCTTCTTTTGCACTGCAACAGGAGGAAACAAAAGAAAATTTACAGCACATTCAGGTATCGAAGGTATCGATCGCTCTAAGGAAATATCAGTGTTTCATTGGAAATAAAATTTGACAATTGAATAAGCACAACTGAACAAGTACAATCATTAAAGAACTGATTCAAGAAATGTACACATCATATTGATGATATTCATGAAATTTACCTGTTTGCTACCATTCGAAGCTGTCTAAAAGGCCATATATATACACCTTCCACTCTAATTTGAGTACCACCAACATTGTGTCCATTGTCATCATGAAATATAACCATCCCCTGACAAAAAACACATGAAAATAATATGACTAGAAAATCTTAAAGATTTCACTTATATATGAATACCATTATTCTATAGTGAAAAGAAAGGATAGATTAGTAGAACAAATAAGAAGCTATATGACAGATAAAAGTTGAATTCCTCTGAAATTAGCTATATAAATCAACATCTCACATGGATATAATGTACTCCAGTTATCTTTGTGGGTGTGCTAATTAGTTCAATTATGGAGTTTCCATTTGTTTCTTTGAAGTTTGGAAGTCTGGAAGAGCCATTTGTGGTATCTAAAAACTTCCAAGTCCCTGCGTTTCAAGAGGTAAACATACAAACAAACATCCTTAGACTCTGATGAATTTACAAACTCACTTCACAACAAATTAATCAACAAAGTTAGTTTATTCAAACATAAAACACCCCATTTAGATATGAAGCATAATTCAGTAAATTACACATAATCACTTTTTAATATTACAAGATTGTCCAAATGCATTAAGTTCATTTAGATGATTAAAAACACACAACTTTAAGCAAAAAGTCAGAAGCAGGGAAATTAGTCCCAACAAACCAATGAAAGCCACAGAAAGGAAAATTTTCAAGTGATAATATTCTAATTCTGTAACATTGTGATAGCTCTGATTTTTTTTGCTCTCCAATCATAAATCCTCTAGACATATGTCAAAGCATGCACGAAGCATTTGCTTAGCAATACTTCAAATGCGCAACTGCTTAAATACTTGAACAACAGATTTAGGCTACAACTCAAAGATAACAGCAAATGTCAATTACACAACACAATACAAACCTTTGTAAGTTCCTGTTATGTTCCATTGCGAAAATGGACCTATGTCACTCTCGTCTTTTCTTGTAAATAGCCACTGAGAGAAGCAACATCAATGACATGCAACTTAATGAGTTCACCTTCAGTCAGATTTTGTCTCAATCATAACAATCCAAATGAATCAATTCGAATAATTCTTAATCATAAGCCAGTGTTTAGGAAATTTAAATAACAGATAATCTAAAACCTTATGTCTTAAATTATAGTCAATTGAAAGTCCTTGTTGGTAGTAACAAATCAGTAAAAGCAAAAAACCAAAATCATGTTGTCCTTGTCCTCTACAATCAACTTAATTGCAAATGATATAATTTGTTCTCCACTTGACGATCCACTGAACTTCAGCTACTTTCAACATGGCTTCATGAAATGTATGTGGCCAAGTAACAGGGAAGCAAAGTATTGGGGCCCGTTTGGATCGGCTTATTTGGATTTATCTACTGACATAAGGACTTGTCTGACTATTTGGGAGAGCTTATTGAAACAACTTATGACATGTTCATAAGCTGTTTTCAACCAATTTACATAAGCTCCCCAAGATAACTTATGAAAAACAGCCTATAACTTATAGTTTAACACTATTTTATCTTTTATTATAGAAATAGCTTATATATAAGCTCTTATATGATTGCTGGTGGTTTGATAGTCCAATTATGAAGTTGCCAATGTGGCTTAAAAACAAGAGATGCGGAGAAGCTAACATGGTAGCTCCATATACCCCTTCAGTTTTAAACCTAACACCACAAATCAACATTCTAAACACATTAAACAACTCCTATCTCTCTTCTGCAAATACTCAAACATTTAACAGGTACATTACTAAACATGAAATTCCAGGTATCTAGTTTCTATTCTAACAACTGCATGAAGCAATAGCAGATAAAGAAAACCCCTTTCACAGCTCAATTTAACTGAAGCACAAAATGATCAATACTACAATTGATTTACTACATGCATTATCAATTACCATAGTCAATGACTCAACAAATATATATCTATATATATATATATCTATATCTATATCTATATATATATATATATATATATATATATATATATATATATATATATATAAAATAAAATAACTAATGCAGTTTTTAAGCAAACCTGATCACCCCATGAGCGAGTTTTCTCCCTCAAGGGTCTAAGACCATCCACAGGACTAAGGAACAGTAGAACAACCCACCAAACAAATGAAACCTGGAACAAATTTCCCAATCCCATTCTCCTCTCAATCAATCAAAGTTCCAATCTTTCAATGTAAACCACATCAAATTTCCGAAAATTCAACTCCAATTCAACAACCCAATTCTCAGTTGAAGCTTATTATAGAGAATCAAGGGGAATAACCGAATGCCCAACATAGCAAATAGCTTAAGGAACAAAAGGGTTGCTTTAGAAGGAGTTAAAAACCAAGAACAAGAGGGTTAAGAGTAAGTTTGATCAGATAGAGAAAGCGATAGTCCAACGACTCTAACTGATTACTCAATGCAATTTTATAAGCAAAAAGATTCCTTCAACAGCAAAGTTCTACACCAAATGTAGCTATGTTTGGGAATTTTTGTAGCAGAGGTGGTTGACGAGTTTGCTGGGTTTGGTTGAGTTGTGCTCCGCACGAGAGGAACAATTTGGTCAAACTCTATTTAGAAGGTTCATTGCATGTGCCAAAAGAATATTTAGTCGTTATTTTAAGGAGAAATTCTAACTATTTGACCCGTTATACCTAACCCTAACTGTATTTCATATTTCGATTGGACCATTTTGTAGAGCTTACTTATATAGGTCGGTTAACCAAAGGGTCAACTTCAGTTCATCCTAACTCGAAGCTGAGTTACTACTTCGCACCAGTCGAGTTTATTTGAAACTAGTGAGTTGAGTCGAGTCGAATTTGCAAGTTGTGGTGTGTCCGGCTAGCGATAGACTATTTAGCATCTTTTCAACACCAGCTTTGTGATGTGGTAAGTAGAGCTGTCAATTTAGCCTGCGGGGGCCAGCCCAGCCCCATGTGGCCCTAGGGCCAAAAGGTCCCATGGACCCAAAGCCCCTATAGGCCCATCCCAGCCCATAGGCCCTCAGAATTCTATTTTTGCAACAAAATTGGAAAGGGTTTTTTCTTTTGTACCCCCACCCTGTCCCCTTAAACCCCCACCCAAAATGAAATCCTCAAAATGCCCTTTGTCATCTATTTTTTTTTTTTAAAAAGGCGCATCGTATATATGTCAATTGGGACATATATACGATGCGCCTTAAATTTTGTTTTTTTTTTAATTTGTAAAAAAAATTTAACGCTCATGATTTAACGTTCAAAGTTGATCAACGGTGTAGATTGCACGCCAAAATCAACGGTTGATAATCTTTTACCTCATCTATAAATACTCACTCCCACCATCACTATTTTCACACCAAAAATTCAAATACTCACTCCTCCTTCTCTCACACATCACAAGTGAAGATGATGCAGGCTTCGCTAATGTCATACTACGAGCCTTCTTCCTCACTCTTGTTCATTCTAATATGGGGTTTGTTGATCATCGGTATCATCTTGAAAGATGATGGTATAAGTTTCGATGGGAGAGATGTTGTTTCGTGTAGGTTAAAACACGATATATCATTTTTCGCTCTTAGCGCGAAACCATGCGGATGGTTCAACCAGAGAAGCAGCGAACATGAGATAATTCGTATCGTTTATCGAAAACCCGAAACGACTAGTGGAGGTATTTCTTTGTCTACCATGGATGTCAACAATGAGGATGACGTCCGAGACATGATGTCCATTCATATTACAATTAAATGGAGGAGTTACATTCATCCGCATGCGTCGAAACCGGAAGGACCGTCATTTGAGATCCTTCGTCGATTAACTCCACCACATTTCGGTAGTTTCTATTGTATTTTCATTTTATCCGTCTATTTTTATTCAAGTTGTTTATGTTTTATCGCTTGTGTAACTTTGTTTTATCGAATCAATGAAATCAAAAATTCATGAAAACTCGTAAAATAAATAAAACATCCGAAAAAAAGTTAATAATATAATAAAGTGCCAAAATAATATCAAATACATCAAAAACAAATAAAAATCACTAACGGCGTCCCCTCGCGTCCTCGCCCCCCGTCGCCTAAGCTCCCACCACGTCATCCGGTCTTTGCCATCCCCACTGACCTATGGAGTGTCCGACACGCCGGATCGTTGCCATGCGCGATGTCGCAAATCACGAATCCCCTCTCTACAAGCCCTCACAAGCTCCCTAATCGTCCTCCTCAAATGGTCGCCAAGCCAGACATCCTCGGCCTCACTCATCAAGCATCCTCCCGTAGTGGTGAGCTTGGTGGTCGACTTCTTCTTCCGGTAGCGCCAGCACAGTGGCTCACGCACCGGGATATGACCGGCAACCTCTCCGCCATCCGAGGGAAATACCACATAATCCAAGCACGAAATGCGAAATAAACAACATATTTAATTCACAAGAATTTACCAAAAGTCAAGTCGCGATTTAACAAAAATACAAGAAGTTAAAATGTGTACACGAAATAGGTGGCATACCCTCCACACTGCTGCGTAGTCCTCAAAGACGCAGTGTTCAAGGACTCATACATGGCGCTAGTGCACTGCACCCCATGCATAGCCTCCAAGAACATCCGCTCTCGGATCATCCAGTAGATCGACCACTTAGCCTCTCACACTCCGGTCTTCGTAGTGAAGATATCAGAGGTCGAAGGCGAAGCAGATAAGCCCTCACAAAGAAGCGGTGATGTCACCCTCTCCTCCATGTTACGCTCATACACCGCCCAAACCATTTGAAGGTC
Source organism: Oxytropis ochrocephala (assembly GCA_020916435.1). Lineage (NCBI taxonomy): Eukaryota > Viridiplantae > Streptophyta > Magnoliopsida > Fabales > Fabaceae > Oxytropis > Oxytropis ochrocephala. Next base: position 108,143,206 of record CM037093.1, read on the forward strand.
ATGTCACGGACCCCCACGGGTGTTGTTAGCGACCTCAACCCGTGACACACACACCCGGATATGTCTCAAAGAAGTCGTGTGGCAAACTCCGAGCTCACAAAGTGATGGCGGGAGGTGTGGCATAGTTCCCCGGATGGGAAGGTGCGCAGACAAGAGATGTCATCGAGTGATCGCCATCTCACCAAATGGCAAGTGAAATGACGAAGTGTCCGAGTGCCACCTCTCGATAAAAGCCGACAAAGAACTCATGGTCTCTCGTGGCGTGGCGACTGGAGAAGTGGGGCCAATCTAGAGTCCCCGACCACGGTGGTGCATTTCAAGTAGGTCGGGGTAATGAAGATGGAGTCTAGTATGGACTTTGTTGCCATGAGCCCATACTTTGACAACACACGATACTCTGAAATAAAAATAAATAAATAATGTAAGCAAAAAGTGTGGACTATGTGACTTAAATAAATTATTTAAGCAAAAATGCAAAACTTACCGGTCGGTGAGTATAGAAGCTGCAGACATGATCCGCCAAGTCGGTGAAAAGAGAGAGTGAGGCTCCTCCCGAGGCTCCTCCCGATCATCTTTGAGGCACCTCATGATACTCGGGACATAGATAGTGCGAGTAATAAGCATCGACACAGAAATTTGCGCTGCCGATACTCGGGAGGTGGGGATGGTAATGAAGAGGTTGAGGATCGTGATCGAGGATACCGTGGATGATATCGAGGAGTAAAGTTGGGAATGATCTTGAGAAACCGCCTCCTCTATGCCAATCCTCCCGATCGCGTCTGCTGCGCAGTAATCCCCGAGATAGAAAGCTCCAGTGGCCGATCATCGTAGCTCGGTGCTCAGCCGGCTCGGTGCTCAGCCGAGCATCACCGCTCAGTGCTGTCTCTGTCTCCTCATTTGAAGCATGGAGTCGATTATGCCTCCGAGTCCTCGTGACTCGGGCGATAGATGACTCCTATCTCTCGATCGGGAGAGACCTCACGTCTCCCTCTCTATGCCTACTAGGACACGCAAGGGAAGAAAAAAAATTAGTAAAAAAACAAAAAAATTTCTCATCGTATTTACATCAAAACAGGTGTATATACGATGCTTACTTTTTTCTTCGTCGTATATAGGGTCTGCTGGCGTATTTACGAGTGGATGAATTTCTGGCTAATCGTATATACGCCTGAATAGGGGTATATACGGTGAGTAAATTTTTGCTCGTCGTATATAGGGCTGTGGTGGGGTATATACGATTGGTGGATTTCTGGGCTGATCGTATATACGTCTCTCTGGCGTATATGCGAGTGAAGGTGGTCAAACGTATTTATGACCAATTATGTGAAGAAATGGTGATTTTGTAAACAGACAGGGGTATTTTGGTATTTTCACATGGTGGGTGGGGGTTTTAGAGGAATGGGTGGGGGTCCAAAAAAAAAACCCAATTGGAAATGGCCACTCACTTTTGTGGGCCTAGTCCAGTCCGTATGCCTTTTTAAAAAAAACCTAAAAATTTCTTTTAAAAACAGTAGCGGTAGGTTTGAATGAGTAAATAGTCGGTTTATCAAACAATCTACTTCCCTCTATTTCCCATATATGCCACATTTTCTCCTAACAATCTCACCATTCCATATTCCAAAATTTCTTACATTAAATTAGACCCTTTTTGCAAACTTGAGAAGTAACTTGAAGAGATCACAAGCTACTACACAAAGAAACAATTGGAGTGTCTTGTCTTGTATCTATGTCTCTATATAACAAATAGTAATTGTAGTAATAGAGTGCTCATAGTGGTGATACTGTGATAGTGGTGAAAGTGGTGATAGTAGTGAAGAGAGAAAGAAGGTGATGGTGGTGGTGATAATGGTGATAGAGAAAAGGAGTTGATAATGGTGGTGGTGAGAACGAGAGAGAGCTAGTGGTGGTGAGTGGGAGGTGGTGGTGGTGAGTGGGGATGGTGGTGGTGATAGTTGTGAAAGAGAAAATGAGGTTGTGGTGGTGAGTGGGAGGTGATTGTGGTGGTGGTGGTGAGAGGGAGAAGGAGGTGGTGGTGATAGTGAGGGTGAAGAGAGAGAGGAGATGAAAGAATGAAAGTAGGAGGTGCAAAATGAACCAAAAAAATCGGGGTCATCCCACAAAACCCTGGCCCTAACCCACTAAAATATTTAAAAGTGTGGGTTGGGGCTAAAAAAATCTCCATTAATAGGGGTTGAAATTTTATGGAGCTCGGAGCTAAATTGAAAGGTCTGTGGTAAGTTCACATGGATCTAGTCACTTTAGAAATAGGCTCCACAAAATGGGCCCTCATAAATTTAATCATATAGAGAGTTTGGGAAAAGAGTGTTGTAGAATCTCAATTTTTTTTGACAGATTGAGGACTTTGGAGAAAAAGAAAGTGTATGATTATTTTTTATTTCTAAATTAAGCAAAGTATACAAATATTTCTAAAACTAATGAAGTGTACCTGAAATGGTCATCTATTATGTCATTCATTCAATTTTTCAACATCACAAATTTAAATCAACATATAAGTTTAGCCCTCCAAAACCATTCATCACATCTTTTAAAATGGAAGGAGTGGAGAAATTTAATTTGATGTTGTGTTTGGTTGAGAGGAAGGTGGGAAGCTTTTACTTGTTTGGTGCAGAAACAAAGCGGAGGGATTTCAATAAATGGGATGTCAATAATTGTTTTGGATTGGGCCACGAAGCTCAATCCAATGGTAAATCATGGATCAACCCAAATGAACAGTAGAAAAAAAATCACTCAAGAAGGCATCTTCACTGAGCCTTTGAAAAATGTTCATGTGAGACTTTTCAAGAATAATGAGAATCTTCACCGAGCCTTTGAAAAATGTTCGTGTGAGACTTTTCATGTGAAACTTTTCAAGCATAATGAAGACTATGATTTTCCAAACTTAAGAGGCCCAATTCCATTGCGCTCGACTATGAGAATAATGCTAGCTCCAGCATCTTCACTGAGCCTTTGAAAAATGTTCATGTGAGACTTTCCAAGCATAATAATCTTCACTGAGCCTTTGAAAAATGTTCATGTGAGACTTTTCATGTGAAACTTTTCAAGCATAATGAAGACTATGATTTTCCAAACTGAAGAGGCCCAATTCCATTGCGCTCGACTATGAGAATAATGCCACTTCCAAGATCTTCACTGAGCCTTTGTAAAATGTTCATGTGACACTTTTCATGCATAATGAGAATCTTCACCGAGCCTTTGAAAAATGTTCATGTGAGACTTTTCATGTGAAAGTTTTCAAGCATAATGAAGACTCTATGATTTTCCAAGCCAAGAAGAGGCCCAATTCCATTGCGCTCGACTATGAGAATAATGCCAGCTCCAGCATCTTCACTGAGCCTTTGTAAAATGTTCATGTGACACTTTTCATGCATAATGAGAATCTTCACCGAGCCTTTGAAAAATGTTCATGTGAGACTTTTCATGTGAAAGTTTTCAAGCATAATGAAGACTCTATGATTTTCCAAACTGAAGAGGCCCAATTCCATTGCGCTCGACTATGAGAATAATGCCAGCTTCAGCATCTTCACTGAGCCTTTGAAAAATGTTCCAAGTTCTCTGGCAAGAGGTCCCTCCATTATGCTTGACCCAAATTCTGTTGAGTAGTTGGCCGAGGAAGGATCTTACCGAGACAAAGGCTCAACCGAGCTAGTGCACATGGGTCGAGGCGTGTGAATATGAGCTGGAATAGGAAAAATCCTCTTAGATAAAAATCATCAACTTGGAGGAGAATTAATCTATGGTGTAGTTATCTAGGAGCCTTAATGAATAAATATTTGCCGAGGAAGGCATGAAATAGCTAATATCAAGTATACTTGGTAAAAAGCTTGGAAAAATGCTTCAGAACAACTCATAGGTTGAGATGTGAAGGGAATGATTTTGCTTGCTGAGGACAAATAGCTCAGCTAAAAGAGAGCTCAGGTGAGGAGCTAGTGGCCAAGGGCGTGATGGAGTGCATAGCTGAGGAGATTTTGGCCGATGCGAGAAACTTGCGTGGGGAACAAGTATTCAATGCATGTGGACAAGTTATAGACGTTGAAACAGTTGAAGAAAACGTGGAGAAGCGCCGTGGAAATAGGAGTGAAGGGAACTCACCCACTAACCGTGCTAGAGGATGTTGTGGAGGTGAGTTCTAGATTTTAGGGCGCATGCACATTATTGTATGTTGATCTTAGCTCATCCAACGATGGTTAGCTGTAGGCTAGTAGTAGTGGCCGACTGAGACCATGTTTGTGCGATAAAGAGCACCAGGACCACAGGTTAGGGGTACAAATTTTTTCAAACACACGCATCTATAAAAATATAATAAAAATAATACTTTAACAGGTTCACAACTTGTGTTGCACTAGGGCAACACAAATTAAATAACACTAACAAGTTCCTACATAAAAATTAAATAGCACTAAAAGAATCAACATATTAACAAAATACAAAACAAATTCAAATTAAATAGACTAACATAATCAAAATAAATTATATAGCACTAACACAAAATACAAATCAATCAAATAGTACTAACACAAATTTCCAATTAAATAGCATTAACAGAATCAAAGTTAGGATATTAAGAACAAGAACAAGAACTGATTCAAAGAGAGATAAAAAAATTAAATAAAATATGTGAGAGTGTGGTGTATTAGAGTGGTGCAAAACTAAGATCTTTGGTGCAAAATTAGGAACTTGGGTGTAAAAACATTTTTTCCTAAAGTATCAGTACTAATTTTTTTTTTGGGCAGTTCGCTTGAGCCCCCTGGAATACATGTAGGTCTGCCTATGTGTTTGTGTGTGTGCGTGTGGAAACCCATAGTTGAGGAATATAGTTCTTAATTCCTCAGCGTAATCATTTGAAGATAGAGGAATCAAAGGTTCAAGCTTTTAGCCGAACCTTGGCTAAGGGAGAGTTTGACGACAACAAAATTGGCACGCCCGATGAGACTAACATAGGTAAACAAACAAACAAACAAACTTTAGGGCTTGATTCACCTTGTTTGGATTATCATTGGCGTAAGTACCTACGTTATGGTAGAAACGTGAGTATATATGGATCCTCCCTCAACATATAACAAGGGACCTTCCTAGAAGCCTGAAAATTAACAATGAGCAACCTGATACATCGGGTTCATTGTGCACGATGTACCTCCTCTAGTTGTTCCAAACGAACAACCTCAAAATGTTGATGGGGAGAAGCCTGTGGTTACGACCACATCCTTCATCTGTCAACAGATTGATATGGGGATAAATGACATCATGTACCAAGTGTCCTAGCAAATGGCTGATATATTTAAACTTATGGTGCACAATGAAGTGCAATAGGCCAGAGAGCAGGGAAACTGAAGAGCTGCAAGCAGTAGCTCGACTGGTTTTGGTACCCCAACGCAATGGAGAATGCACAATAGATTTTTCGAATGCCAACACTGGGGGGAAATACATGTTGAATGTTCCTAACACGAGTCATCTTCAACCTAGACAGGTGAAAATGGCTAGAAGGCCACCCGAGGCCATGGGGAAGATTGGTTTGCCACATGAACCATCATATGGAACCCATGTAGTAGTTAACAATCCACTCTATGTTCGGGTCAATCCTTCGACTCAGAAGAAGGAATTGGGAGACTTGAGAGTTACTATCTAGCTTAGCAGACATATATAGGTTCCAAACCGACCTGGCTCAGCTAGTTTTCTGTTCAATCAACCCTATTCTGAAGCAGTTGTTCAACCTCTGATGGGTTCACATCCATCACAACAAGTGTTTGGCAACACTGGTGAGCAGACATGTAACAATGTTCCACCTTACCAGGGTAGTCAGACCACTACTCAAGGATCTGGCTTTGCAAACCTTAGCCAAATGGCACCAGGATCTGGTACCTCTTCATCCAGGAATGCAGAGTTCCCCATATCAACTATGGCGTCCTTCTATCTCAGATGATCCTAGGCCCTCAGGGTCCCAACTCCCAGATCCTAATATTATTGCTGACACCATCAATAAATTATTTGGTGTTCAACTAAAGCCTCTTGATAGGCTGGTTTAAAGGAAGCCTTACCCTAAGCGGGTGGATAAAATGGCACCTCTGCAGCCTAGAGGATTTAAAATATCTGAGTTTGGTACCTTTTCCGAAGAAGATGGAAAATCGACTATGGAACATGTTGGCTGATTCGCGACACAATGTGGAGAAGGAAACCAAAATAAGTACCACAAATTGCAGTTGTTCCCTTTATCTTTAACATGAACAGCCTTCACATGGTATTCCTCCCTTCCACCCAACTCAATTCAGACCTAGGCAGAAATGGAAATATGCTTCCATGACAGGTTTTGCTGGCCTTCAACTAGAAGTCACTGCAGCCGATCTCATCAATTTAAGACAAAGGTTGATGAGCCAGTAGTCGATTTCACTGAAAGATTTAGAAAGACGCGCGGCTGGTAAATGCTCAGTACAATTCCCTGAGTCGCAATCTAATTCCATAGCCACCTCTAGAATGCGCCCTCAGCTAAAATAAAAGTTTGTGGGTCAAGCATGTGATGACCTCAGTAGCTTAGCCTCAAGAGCTGTTCAAATTAAGTTGTTCATACAAGAAAAAGAGAAAATAAAAGCTGCTCGAGGCCGAGGCCCCCATCTAGCGTCTGTTGTGGATGCTGAAGATGATTCTGATTATGATGACTCAATCGAGCCCAAGTCAGACATCATGTCGGCCGAGATAGTGAAAGGCAAAGAATATACTTACCCTGCTCTGAGACCTGCCAAATCTTTGACTACTTGTTGAAGGACAAGCAAATTCGGCTGCTTGAAGGCCACATGATTCCCCTTCAAGAAGAGTGGAAAAGCAAAAATATTGCAAGTGGCACAATTCATACAACCTTGCCACATCCAACTATATAGTCTTCAGTATTGAGAAGGCCATCAAAGAGGGAGATGCCATTCAACTCAATAGGAAAGCTCGACCAAGCCATTTGATTTTCCCCACACTTGTCGAATATTAAGAGTCTAATACTCTACCTGCCCTACGTTGCCCTCACTATCAACATGAGGACCTCACTGGTGGGACTAAAAGCGCTTTTTGAGTCGTAGGCTTTCTGAGACCTTGATATGCGCCTCGAGACCAACTTAGACAAACTTTTATTTAGAAAAAAGTAATTTAGTTAAGGCAAACTAGAATTGCCAAGAGTGTTTGTACCCAAAAAAAATTGCCAAGAGTTTAGAACTAGCAAATGGAAAATAAAAAACTTCATATTGTCATCTAATTTTTTTAAATCAATTAATGCTTTTAAACTAAAAATATGATTCATACTATTTTGAGAAGAGAGGGCAATTTACTCAATTTACGACATCACCTCTTTCTCTTTTCATCAAATTTCATTTGAGTGACAAATGTCTGCCTTACAGAAAAATAATTTTTTTTTCTTAACTCAATTCACGCGTTAACATAGAAGGTACTACCTGATTTGTTTCCAAATATTTAAAATTAGAGTATAGCAAAAAAATATCTATGAACTTTTTTTTTTTGACCAAAGAATAAATATGAACTTTTCCATTATTAAACGATGACTTTTTCTAACAAAATTACCTACCTCTCTTCCATACAATTAATTTTTCGATCATCTTTAAGGTATAATGTTTTTTTTATAAGCTTAAGGTAATAATGTTTAAGATTTCTAACTTATTTTGTATAAAAAAACACTCCTAATTGACTTAAAGTTTTACTGTTTCTCCATCTCAAATAAAATGTGCTATATTTCGTAAGAAAAAAGTACTATAAATTTTCTTTTTTTTGACATCAAAGCACTATAAATTTTCAAGCTTTGTTAATGATTTCCTCACAAATTCTATCTTTTTCACTTTTTTTCCAATCTATCTACTGATAATCAAATTATAAATTTCTACGGTTAAGATTCTTTAGATGACTTGATCCCTTTTTTTTTTAATGTGACGACTTTTTTTTTTTTTTTTTATCTTGGTTAAATATCTCTGATGCAATGCATATCACTCTTTTATCGGAGGAGATCAATACGTCATTAATTCTTTTTATTTTCTTGGTTAAACACACCATTAATTCCTGGTCTGTGAAAAAAAATAGGTAATTCTTAATTTCCCTTAATTAAAACTTTGAATTCAAACCTTTTCAAATAAATTATAAATATCCTCTCCATTTTTAAGATAATATCTTAGTTAACATTCTTAGTCTTTTGTCAAATACAAAATTTATTTTAGTCAACATGCTTTTAAAAAAATTACACATAATAAACTGTGTCTTTTTTTTTTTTGCAGTCACACTAATGTAATTAGTTATACGTATTTTTTTTATGTAGTTTTAAATTATTATTTTTTTTTGACCAAAAGTTTTAAATTATTTTTTTGACCACTATAATTTTAAATTCTTTAAATAATTAATTAATGATTTAAGAAAAATCAAAATCTAGAAATAATTGTGGTAACAGTAACTGATAATAATAAAAGCAGAAAAGCACGGAAATTAATATAATCTTTTGGAAACGGCTAAGCGTAAGGATTGCACAGCACAGTTGTGATATCATCATCATCACAACGGTCAGATCTTCTAATCCCTCTATATATACACTCTTACTATCACTCACTCTTTTCATCTTTCATTCACAGCAAAACTCTCTCTCTTTTCTGAATCCTATAGTTTTAGGTTTCTTCAGCTAATACTATTTATTCAGTGTGAAATAGCCATGGGATCTGTTCATGGATTTCTTGGTCTTCTTCTTATGATCGTTCTCAGCTCTGATCAAGCATCAGCTTACAAATTTAACGTTGGCGGCAAAGATGGTTGGGTCGTGAAACCCTCTGAAGGGTACGGTCACTGGGCTGAACGAAACAGGTTTCAAGTCAATGATACCCTTTGTAAGTCCGAAAACCTTCTTATATTTCAACTTTATATTCAAACTCTTGAAATTTTTAATCTTATTCAATCTTTTTTTTAATATTCCATCATATTCGTGAGATCTTGAGACATAAAAAACTTTGATGTGATATTTTTAATGTTTTACTAGTATTTGATTTGATTTCATGCATGAAAATATATAGATCCTATATGAAGCAATCAATCTCTTTGTTCGAGGCTGATTTATCGCAATAGATTTTAATGAAATAATCAATTTCGTTGTTCGAGGTTGATTTATGGCAACCGTAGAAATTTTGCGAGTTTTGATTTCCATGTTTTTCTATGTCAGTATTAGGGTATTGGTGTTTTCAGAAAAGAAAAATTAATCTTGTTTATACATGAAGATATATTATAAAAAAGAACACTGTTTTAATTAACTTTTGTCATTTTTATTTTTTTTGGTTGTGGGGTTTTTGGCATGCAGATTTCAGGTACAAGAAAGGGTCAGATTCAGTGTTGGTGGTGAAAAAGGAACACTACGATTCATGCTACACACAGAATCCGATTCACAAATTGGACGGTGGAGATTCAACGTACAAATTCCATAGATCTGGTCCTTTTTACTTCATCAGTGGCAGGGTGGAGAATTGCAACCAAGGTCAAAAGTTAATCGTTGTCGTTTTGTCTCCCGAACACCACAAACGTGGTACTCCGGTTTCACCATCACCTGTAGCACATTCTCCGGCAACCGCACCTACACCGTCTCAGCCTCAAGCAATGTCACCATCCCAGAGCGCACCGGCACCGGAAGCTGAAAGTCCGAGCGAGGGTCCTTCCACAGAGAATTCTCCAGCGCCTTCTCCTGCACATTCGGGTTCTACTAGGTTTAGTGGTTCGGTTGTTTTTGCTTTAGGTTTTGTGGTCGCTTTGTTCTTCGCTTTCTAGAATATGTTTGGGCATCTGAACTTTGTTGCGTTTTGTTTCTGAATATTTGTCGTTTTGGTTTGTTTAAAATTGTCTCTGTCCTTTGTTTTGTTAGTTTGTTTGTATTGTTGTTATGCCCTTAACATTATTGTCTATTATTCATTGTTTCAAGAAATACAATTTACATTTTTTGGGTAATAGGAATGCTTTTACTTTTTTTTTTGAGAATGAGAAAATGCATCTACTCTGAAGTCTATATTTTTGTTCGTTTTTTAAAAACTTAATTAATGGAATTAATTATTTTTTTGAACAAGATGATTTTTAATAATAATGTCATTTTTTTGACACAAATAATAATGTCATTAAAGCTTATAAATAAATAGCACTTAATATTCTCGCTCACGAATCAAAGCCAGATATTGCCGGCCAAATACAGTGAATTCATGCGAGAGCCGAAAGGGTGAATTCAGTTACACTTGTTGACGTTGACCAAAATAAAATTACTCTTGTTGAAAATTTATTTTCCTTTTTTTCGGTACATACAATTTATTTTCCTTTAAAAAATATACTCCTATATACTTATTGGTAAACATCACTATTAAGATTTTAACATTCTTATTTTGTTGCTTCAAAAAAAACATTCTTATTTTGTCAAAAAAAAGATTTTAACATTCTTATGTATTGTTTTTTTTTTGAAAGTAAAATGTATTAATGTACGTAAATTTATTTCATTGAATATCAGAAATTTATAGTTTTGGTAACAAATAATTTTTTTTTTTTGACGGAAGGTAACAAATAAATTTGTTAAATCTCACAAAAGAAAACATTATGGTAATTTTTTTTGATATTGATATCGACAACTTTTCACATTTCAAGCCAAATTGATATATTAAGAGAGATATTTGCCTATAAAAAAGTATTTGCAAGGATCTTATGTCGGGTAATTTTTTTTGTCAAAAAATTCTTATATTTTTTTAACAAAAAAGGTGTTATTTTTTTTTTACAAACCAAAAAAGACTTATATTATAACTTCAAAATTGTTAATGTAAATATAAAATATGAAACTTAGATATATAAATGGAATTTTTAGTAAATTTAAAAACCATACTACCATTGGTTTCAAAAAAATTACCATACTACCATAGTTCTAATTAAGATGTTGGCACACTTATAGAATGAGTACACTACACATTGAGTTTAGCGAGGAAAATATCGGTGGCTAAAAGGGTCAATTCCGTCGCTAATTACCTCCTCGTTAATGGCAATTAGCGAGAGAAATAGTGTTCCGTCGCTAATTAACCACGGCCAATTCTCTCGCTAACTGCCACGACTGCACATCTCATTGGTGACTGCCACGTGTCTGCACGTCCCTCGCTAATTCCCTCACTAATTCCCTCGCTAAAGTCCAAAAAAAATATTTTTTTTTTTAAAAACCTGTTTATTTATTAATAAAACATCAAATACCTAAATCAATATAAATCAAACATTTCTAAAATGTTCTGTCAGAACAAAATACTGAAATGTCAGAATCCGAATCAACACAACGTAAAATCAAATGTCAGTACAACACAAAATACTGAAATGTCATAACAAAATACTCAAATATGTAAAACAAATAATACAAACAGTACTAAAATGACCTGTCATCAGACTCCTCAGACCCCTCAAAAACTTGATACTCAGACGAGTCAGACTCCCCAAGTTTCTGCACAGGCTGAGACATTAGACTGAAGAAACTCTATCACCCTCTTCATGTCCTTCTCCATCTTTTGCTGCCACTTGCTTTTGCATCTCCATCATTTGCTGCCACTCCAGCTTTTGCATCTCACTCTCTCGCAGCTTCTGCTGCGTAGCATGCAGCTCCTCCTCCATCTTCCTAAACCGCTCTCTCTCCGAATCTGATTGAGTAGGAAATGGTCTTCGTCTTCTAGAAGCTCTACTGGGGTCAACACTAGATAGGGTCATTAATGGAGCCAAGGGCCCCGTACCATACAAGCGACCCTTGTTCCAACCCGTTACTTTCTCCCAATGTGCATTCGACAGAGCTATCAACTCATGAGTAAGTTGACCAGGTGTTTCAGAGTTCCAGGTCCCCTGAGTCGCCGGACCCATCTCCTGAGTATGTGCCTCCTGTTTTGTATAACCACAAAAATAGCATAATTAGTGCTCCATTCATTTTAACAAAGAAACATATGTATATATAATACAATTCAAGTTGTGTATTTACCTGAGTAACCCTCGCGCGCTCCTCAACATATTGACCTTGAGTACCCTTCCTTACATGGGTGGCCCTGTGAAGCTCAGCAGCAGTGATAGGGCGTCCCAACTTCTTACTCTGTAAAATGAAAAACTTTTTCAACATTTGCTAACTAATTAACTAATGTAAAAAAACACACAGATATTTAAAATAATTTACCAATCGAATAGCATGTTGAGCCTGACTTATGGACCCAACACAGTTAAGCAAGCCACCCTTTTCTGAGTTTCTATTCTGCTTCGCCTTTTCAGAATTATACTTGAACGTCTTTGTTTCCCAATGTGCCTTGAAGGCATTCCAAACATTTTCACCCATGTAAGGAGGTCTCACATTTCCACGCCTCAACTTATACAACATATCCGGCAATTGACTACCGAACCTCAGAAAAAAAAACATCTCCGGACTTCTTCATCATACTCTTGGTACCATGTCACTTTGTTCTGTATTAAGCATAATGAAAGTATGTATTAGTATTATATTAAACATTACCAAACAGTAAATGAAAACTAACAATATATATAGGTACATAATGACATAATTGACACTTACCCTAAAAAAATCCATGAGCTCTCCCTTCACTTTCGCACTAACTTTACTCCACTTTTTATGGTAAGTTTGAAAATATTTCTTCGGATCACATATGTGATGCTTGATGAAAGCGCCTCACTTGGAACAAGCCTACATAATGAAAAAATATATCGAACAATCAAAATATATATATATATATATATATATATATATATATATATATATATATATATATATATATATATATATATATATACACACTAGTATAATTAACTTCGTACAAAGACGAGGGTCTAAATTCATTTGTTTAGACAAAGATAAGATAATTACTTCAATTATTTTAAATATTTGTATAATAGTAGAAATATTTGTATATTTAACCCATGCCCGTACACACGTTCTTTAAACTTATATAAAAATAGATGCATTTGTATATTTATGTGTATTATATATGTGAGATATAAAATACTTTGGGACGCCCCTCTTAAATCAACCTATTAGAAATCAACAGGGTCGTCTCAAACAAATTTGGGGCCCTGGGCAAATCTTAAAATTTGGTCCCCAAATTTTATTAAAAAATCAAATAAATCACCAAAAACTGTAAACTACATTATTAAATAAATTGTAAATAACATTTTGATATAATTTCAAAATAATATCAACCTTCTAGTTACTTAAAAAGAGCCATCTTTCGAGCCGTTTTTGAAGCAAATTCATCAACCAAGTCTAATATTGTATTGAGTGGTCACCAATAATTATAAAGATACTAAACTTGAGACTATATTTTAAGTGCACGATAATTATGGGTTATGTGTTAGTTTTAACTTTTGGGGTCCTAATTTATTTATTTTGAGGTTGGGCCCTGTGCGCAAGCACGTCTTACACATGTTGTTAGACGACCCTGGAAATCAAGAATAAAAAGAAACGCAAGGGGTGTACTGGAATTATTATATTGTTAAATTTAACGTCATCAAAATTTTTATAGTGTGAATATTTTGTGCATAAGTAGGAATACATCATGATAATGTGTATGGTGCAATCTGATTAAAATGGAATATGATTTCTGTTTGTTTTCAATTTAGGAAGTGAATCCCATAAAATGTGTATTGCTCTAAATTGATTCTTTTCAATGATTCAAATATTTGTGAAAAATACTGCGTTTTAAATTGATTCTTTTCAATGATTAAAATTCACAGTTTGTATTGCTCTATCCTAATTGAATCTCATTTGTAATATATTTTACATACATGGGATTGTACTTAATTATTTAAAGATTTTGAAATTGATTTGGTATTGAATTTGAGAGGATATATTCATAATTTTAAAATTTAAAAGCACAATTCAAAAAAACATGGTTAAACAAATTTTTTTCATTAAAACCTAATGACGATGGGTCTAAAATTTATGACATGTAACAAATAGTGCAAACAGTAAAAAAAATTGGAGAATCAACATTATGTTTCAAAGCGAACTAAATGGCCGCATAGAGAACATGGTAAATTTGTTTCTACGAATCACCATACCACTAAAAGTATAAAGTTATAGTTCATTCTAGTCACGGTGCATAGATTCTCTCAATAGTAGGTTCTAAAATATAGTTATTCAATGCTATAGCACAATCTCAAATAATCATGTAATTAAAAGATGTTACAACCCAAACTCGTACATATTACCAAATCTCTATTGCACAATCTCAAATACACAACTTGGTAATCAATAATATCAAATAAAATACGGATAAATTTGATAATACCATACACATTGGCTGTTTTCCATAATTCAGTTCAACGTGATAATAAGTTAATAACCCGAACTACGTAATCACTTATAATATGGTCAGATATATCCAACAAATTGACTTAAGAGGAGATGATCTCAACAAAAGCTTCACTCAAATCTAAGCAAGTATCTCCCAACATGCTCAAATCTTCACTCAGCTTATTTCAGTGCATTGGTTCTCCAACATGATGTGCTTCTTCACCATTAAATTAAACTCCCTGCTAATAAAGTGAACAAAGAATGAGCAAAAAAAAGTAAGAACAGCAAAATGAAAATCTTATAAGTTAATATAAGCTTACCTTTTCAGCATCAAAATGAGCAGCAGGAAAGACAACAAATAATCATTTTGAGCACAACCTATAAAGAGAATCGCGAATATCACTAATATCTTAAAAGTATAATATCCTAGAGGAAGTATCATGAGTGAAATTTACAATATTTGGCTCAACACTAAAAATATTGGAAGTTTAACAACAACAAAAAACACAAATGAAAGAGAGATTAAGAAATTAGAGTTTCTGAAGAAAGAAAAAGACAGATAAAAATCAAAACCAAAAGTTAAAAAGGCATGGTTAGGACTTAGAATATAAGACAAAATGAAAAATAGGGCATGACAAAATGACAAAAACAAAGTTTATCCTTTTTCTGTCGCCGGCCTATTGAAAAGGGGGCATCTAGGAAAGTGCATTCAATTTGAAATTGTAATTACAATCGTGAACACACAATGCATGCAGCGACTTTACAAATCTGAATTCGTTTATTTATCACAAATTCAACATGATTGAAAAAACATTTATTGATTAGTAGTAGTGTAATGATCGGAAGGAAAACCTATGATTATAATTCAACGAAATTTATTGTAAATATAGTAGTAGTGTAATGATTTTGCCATCCTGAACCAAGGTAATAAAGGTGTACGAATTTTATTTTAACATGGTTCCATTAGAATTTCCTTGCAAGTATAATCATGGGTTAGAAGTTCAAACATAAAATTTAAAGAAATTCAAATTTGTGAATGTTTTTAATAATAGGACAAATAGACCAAATTACGTGAATCATGGAGAAGTTAAAGAAATTCAAGCCGTGAACGTTTTTAATATGATCAATAGCATAGGAAGAGCTTTTAACTGATGGAGTTGCATGCCTAATGATATGATAGTAAGGGATGAACACCGATTGTGTGTATATTGGGGTTACTATGAATGTTTTTAATATGGGAGAAGTTAAAGAAATTCAAAGTTGTGATCGTTTTTAATATGATATGATTGCTCACCTAATTGATGCTAATGATATGATAGTGATAATATATAAAGAAATTCAAGTCGTGAACGTTTTTAATAAAAAAATCAAAGATGATCAATAGCATTTAAAATAGAAATAAAAATGACATTAAAGGTGATGCTTTCTGTCCCCCTAGATCGATTTGGTATACAAAGAAATCTATTTCAATAATAACCGTTGATTTTTGCATGATATTGAGACCGTTGATTTTATTGGCGGGATCCGTCATCTAACGATTCACGAATGCAAAGCGTTATTCTTTGTTGTTAGGTGAAGGATGAGTATGGTCGCCACATGGTTCAAATCAATGTTATTAAAACCGACCGGTGATCAACCCGGTCAGGTTACTGGGTCACTGGGTTAATGGTCGAACCGAAGGGTCATTGATTGGCCCGCATGACCCGTGACCCTAATAAAACGTGATACAAATAGGCATACTGTGTATAAATTCACTCATCACAGAGCTTTGAAATTTTCTATCATACCTTAAAAGATGTCCAAAAAACCTCAAACAATATTAACATAATTAAACTCTTTACTCATTCATCAAATTCAAATCTATAAACATAAGCACCTAACAACCATTAAACAATATTAGATATTAAATAATTAAGATATATATGTAATATGTAATATATAATTAAGCCTATATATAAGTATAAAAATACATATTAAATAGATATACTTAATAGGTAAAAAGGCTATTGTTAGAAATAAAGAAAGAAGTTTGTCAAAAAAAAAATAAAGGAAGATGAATGGTATTAATATATACGTTACAAATGTATAATAGCAAAAGTTGGTAGCTCATTTGGTTGAAATGCAAGGCTGTGGCTGAAAGGGAAGGGGTTCGATCCCCACATTTGGCTTTTTTTGGTAATTCATTGTGAATTTAAGTTGTTGAATTGCTGAGGTGGATTTAATTGGTGCTGACATATTTATTGACGTGGCTGTTTAGGTGGATGTCTATGTGTCAGATTCATGGTTATATATAACTAGTTTGCGGGGTGTGCTGCGTACAAAGGGTAAATAACTTCAGCTGATAAATATATTATGATCTTCGCGTAATAGATACCTCGACACCGTTAATTCGCCTATTAGCAGATGTGCCTTAGAGGAGAGGTTTTGTGGTTTTTTTTTGTTGATATAGTACAATAACACCAATCATGCATTCAATTGTAGAAGACATTTATTCTGTGATAAGTTGAGGAAAAACCAGTTCCGACACAATTTTAGTCTTGTATAATGTAAGTTCTGTGGTAGCGTAACAGCAAAATTAAATGCAGATATAGGTCTTTTTTACACATTGTGTGTGAAGCTACACCCACTCGATTTGTTATTAGGATACTATGGTGATATGATACCTTTGTAAGAATGAGAGACTGGTTAGAGTAAATGTCATTGCAAAGCAGTATATTAAGAAAGGTTTTTTGAAAATTAAGTGATCTTAGTATGAAAGTCACACACAAAAAAAAACTTCGCATTTTCTTTAAAATCTCTAACTACTAATCTATATGTATCACATACGTGAATCACTGTATTTCCAAAAACACATATGTATGTGTATTAATAAACAAAATAATGAACTGAAGAAAGAGATAAAATAGTGAGACCTTAATGTTTCAAGTGGAGTTAATTTGTATTAATAGTTTTGGATAGACCAGCCCCGGGGTATTTTCGTCATTTACATCTAACTTATTCTTCAATACCACTGCCACCGATCCAGCATCATAGTTGTTGATATAGTGATTTGTCAATTATAAAATGAATGTATTCTTAGAATTTAATATAACACATGATAGTCGATCGGCATACAACAACTCTTTATCGTAATCACTATCGTCAAACGTACCCTCGATTTTCAAGGTTGATTGGTAGCCTGGTGCTTTTTCCAGTCGTTGACTGGAACTCGGATTCCCGCCCGATCCCAGTAAGCACTCCAGCGACATCTTTCAACAAAAAACGATTTGGAAAGTGGTAAGTTTGACTGAATTAAATTCATCTGTAAATTAAATATGACGGAATGTGTAAATATATGGCTTACCAACTAAAAAGTTTTTGTTGAAATCCTTATCGAGACACTCCGCAGGAGGTGTAAATTGGCAGGGCGGTGTCTCAACTTCATCGGGTGAGACACGGGTGATTTCAGTATTGTATTTAATGTTCATCCTATATGGGTGGTTGGCAGCGCGGTACTCCCCATAGTTAGTTGCTAAAGAAAACTTCGACATCTTGTAGACAAAACCCTTATCGAGATACCCGCTCTGTTTGTAGATGAACGTCTTATCAATGTGGGCTTGGATCTTCGATCCCTGGACGAAGTAATGAAATCAAGCCATAAAAATGTATTCAACAACATTAACACTAAAAATACATTTTCAATTTAAAGGTGAGATGCATAAATTAGATAAGTTCAATAAAATATATTTCATTATGCTTAGTATTGCACATAACAATAACTGAGCTATGTTAATACCAAGAACCAAATTTTTGTTAAGATTATTGCATGAAAGTACATTCATATAGTATCAAGTTAGGTTTGGCCCTTATAGTCGAATGAATGATATACAATTGAAACATATTATTGAGATTAAAACTCTTCTATGTGATTTATGTACAGATGTACTTATAGAACATAATTGATTTATATGAAAACTAATTCATTACAAATGTTTTAAATCATTGATTTTGTCACCTCTTTGTCGACAAAAACTAAATCGATCGCCACGAGTTTGTCACCACTCTCGCAGTGTACACGCCCCACTTTCTCAAGACCTCACAACAACAAGTACATGGCTCTTTGTATGGGGGAGAGATTAGCGACGCTGACCTCCCGCATGTGGGGAACAATCATGTCGTTTTTCCGGATGCCATTTGAAACTCAAATATCAACTTGATCCTTTTGTAACTCAACGCCTTAGGACTAAGAAAGCGCGTGATATTTCTTTTCAAACCGTAATAGAGATATTGCCTTTTCTATACTATGTGTGCGTGTGAGGATTTGTTTAGGTTTATGGGATAATGCATATGAGAAAATCACTCAAATTATCATTGTGATCGATTATTGGTGTATTAATTGCAAAATCAAGTGGGTGTTGATCGATGCAATAGACACGCATACGTTAATATAATTTGATTTTGTGCTTGATTATTGGGTGGTTGGCGCAGCAGTACTCCCCATAGTTAGTTGCTAAAGAAAACTTCGACATCTTGTAGACAAAACCCTCATCGAGATACCCGCTTTGTTTGTAGATGAACGACTTATCAATGTGGGCTTGGATCTTCGATCCCTGGACGAAGTAATGAAATCAAGCCATAAAAATGTATTCAACAACATTAACACTAAAAATACATTTTCAATTTAAAGGTGAGATGCATAAATTAGATAAGTTCAATAAAATTTATTTCATTATGCTTAGTATTGCACATAACAATAACTGAGCTATGTTAATACCAAGAACAAAATTTTAGTTAAGATTATTGCATGAAAGTACATTCATATAGTATCAAGTTAGGTTTGGCCCTTATAGTCGAATGAATGATATACTGATTGAAACATATTATTGAGATTAAAACTCTTCTATGTGATCTATGTGCAGTATGTACTTATAGAACATAATTGATTTATATGAAAACTAATTCATTACACAATGTTTTAAATCATTGATTTTGTCACCTCTTTGTCGACAAAAACTAAATCGATCGCCACAGTTTGTCACCACCTCTCGCCGTGTACGCCCCACTTTCTCAAGACCCTCACAACAACAGTACATGGCTCTTTGTCTGGGGAGAGATTAGCGACGCTGACCTCCTGCATGTGGGGAACAATCATGCTGTTCTTTCTGGATGCCATTTCGAAACTCAAATATCAACTTGATCCTTTTGTAACTCAACGCCGGACTAAGGAAGCGTGATATTTCTTTTCAAACCGTAATAGAGATATTGCCTTTTCTATACTATGTGTGCGTGTGAGGATTTGTTTAGGTTTATGGGATAATGCATATGAGAAAATCATTCAAATTATCGCTGGCAGTCAGTTATTGGTGTATTAATTGCAAAATCAAGTGGGTGTTGACTGATGCAATAGACCTGCACACGTTAATATAATTTGATTTTGTGCTTAATATAAAATTACCACCTGGCTATATTTTTCCTTCAGTAAAATCATGGCAGTTACGACTTGATTATTGAAATAAATACTTAATTATAATTGAAAATATCCCAGCTTTATTAAAATTCGAAATTTTCGGCACAGCTTTATTGCATTAAACACATTTGGAAATTTCCTCGCAACAAAGTTTTCGTTTGTTGGTGTTCCTGCGTATTGGGTAGTGTAATAACAATGTGTTGCGACATCATTTATAGATGGTGCGCTCGGCTCAGTGGTTGAATGTGTGGCTGGGAAGTGGACGGTCCCGTGTTCGAGTCCCGCTGAGGCGGGAAATTTTTTTGGTTAAAGTATAATTGACTGCCAGCGGGGCGTTGGGGTCCCAGCTGGTAATGATGTGTAAAGCCACGTATTTATCGTGGTCTACGTGGCCTTTCTGACTTGGATGCTTAGGTGGTAACATTCGTGATTTAAATTACTTATGATATATATATATATATATATATATATATATATATATATATATATATATATATATATATATATATAAGTTGTTGCATAATTAACTTAAATTAAAAAAATCCAACCAATATAATACTTACATGTTACCATATGAATAAATGATATAGAGCTTTTTACGGTTGTTGATATAAACCACCTCCACTCTCTCGTCATCAACCACCTCCACTTCCGGCTCATTAGCACCATCACCACCAGCATGATCATCCTCCGGTGTGGGCATAGGTAATTCTGTCGATGTGCCAATATGCCCAGTAGATGTACTTATATGCTCAGTCGACGTGCCAATATGCCCAGTCAATGTACCTATATGCTCAGTCGATGTGCCTATATGCTCAGGTGGCATATGCCCAGCTGTATACCCAGGAGGTGGGGGAAGAGTCCACCAGATACCTGGAGGTGGCATATACTGAGTCAGATACCTGGAGGTGGCATATGCCCAGCTGTATACCCAGGAGGTGGCATATGTCCATGTGAGGGAATATGACACCAATTGGGGCCCGATGGAGAATGGGCTGGTGGGACATCCGAGGTGGTAGTCAGGGGCAGACCAACAAATGTACGCGACCTCATATTTCCAATATTAAGTACCACCTCATTATTTCTACTACGATTACGCCTCCTCTTACGATTACGCCTCCTCTTGGGAGACCCTTTTGCTTTTCCCTTCCCTTTATCTTGTCTCGGTGGGTCAGAGCCTCCTCTTGAATCCATTTCTATGAAAAAAGGGGAACACACAACAATATATAATACTAACAACATTAATGATACAAAATGTGATACTAACAACATTAATGATACAAAATGTGATACTAACAACATTAATGATATATTCATAAACAAGTTTCATCCAAAACACAAGGGTAATACACACGAACAATAATGATAATAACAACATAAGACTAATCTAATTATTCATCTTCTTCATCTTGCTCATCTAATTCATTTTCTTTTATCACTTCTAATACTGCTTCAACTTCTTCAACATGGATGCGATCATCACGTAAGGGGTGAACCGGTTCAACTTCAATTACCTCATTTACTCCGTACATTTCATCCACCTGATAAGGAACATCATCCTCCACATCACTGGCTTCAATGCGACCCCGTGGTTTTGTTTTAATTGCAACACACCATCCTTTGCGAGTTGATTGATATGGAACATAATACACTTATCGCAATGGAGATGATTTCGACCCGAATATGGGGGTCAAGGACAGCACAAAACCCTTTTCCCAAGTAGTGAAGGAAGTTATTTCGAACTCCTAACCTTACCGTTGTTAGTATTGTCTCGCAATTATCTCAATGGAGATGATTTCGAGCAAAATATGGGGGTGAGTAAGACCCGTCTCAACCCTAAGACCAGTCCCGTCTTTGTCTTATCAAACGCGCAAAACATCGGGTTCCTTCCGATCTAAGGACGAGTTAGGGTCTAATGAATTGGAGCGACCAAAATTTAGGTGCAAGTTAGGGTGAGGGTTAGGCCAAAGGGATAGCGGCTGTGAGGGCCGTTGAACCCTAACAGCTAATTTTACTAATTTTTGTTTCAGCTCTACAATTGGGTGAGGGTTAGGCCAAAGGGATAGCAACTGTGAGGGTGAGGCGGTTAGATATTTTTTTGATCACTACTCCAGAGAGTCTTGGGAATGACCTGTGTTGGATGGTGTATTTTTCTCGCAAGTGTCCTCAACCCAGAACGAAGGTTTTACCGAGGTGGAAATTGAGGATGTCGTTCGTTCTACTGACGCGAATAAGAGCCCGGGACCAGATGGTTTTAATTTCTCTTTTGTTAAAGCTTTCTGGCAGTTGCTAAAAGGTGAAGTTGGAACCTTCTTCAAAGAATTCCATACGAATGCTAGACTCCCAAAATGATTCACCTCATACCTTATTGACCTTGATCCCAAAAATTGTACGTCTGATGTCTTTGGATGAATTCAGGTCGATTTCTCCATTGGGATGCTAATATAAGTTAGTTGCCAAGGTGTTGGTAGCACAACTAGGAATGGTTATGGATAATCTTGTGGCTCAGAACCAATTTGCGTTTATCCAAGGGAGACATCTAGTTGATGGGGTAGTGGTTGTTAATGAGGTGTTTGACTATGCGAAGAAAATGGGCAGAGAATGTATGATCTTTAAAGTTGATTTTGAGAAAGCACATGACTCAGTAGATTGGGAGTTCCTATAGACTATTTGTCGGGTCGGTTTGGGTTTTCAGTTAAGTGGAGAGACTGGATTAGAGCTCGTGTTTTCTGGGGTAGCCTCTCAGTGCTAGTAAATGGCTCCCCAATAGAGGAAATCAATATTTCTTGTAGCCTTAAAATAGAAGATCCACTTGCTCCTTTCCTCTTCCTCCTAGTGGATGAGGGTCTTGGTGGCCTAGTTCGGCCAAGGGTTGAAAGGAACAGGTTTGTTGGCTTCAAGTTGGGTAGTCCACAAATGGATATTTCTCATCTCCAGTACGCAGAGATGATATCCTCCTGATTGGAGAGGCTACTATTGGAAATGTTTGGGCTTTGAAGGCAATACCGAGGAGTTTTGAAATGGTTTTCGGCCTTAAAGTATAACTTCTAGAAGAGTTGCCTTTTGGGAGTGAATGTTCAGGAGTCCTTCCTTGAATTGGCTATGAGGTTCCTTCACTACAGGATTGGTGAACTTCCTTTAAAATATCTCAGTTTACTAGTTGGCGCAAGTCAGAGGCGTGGGGCCACTTGGCTGCCAATGATCAAAACCCTAAGATGTAGGCTCAAAGGGTGGGGAAATAGATACTTGACTCTTGGATGGCGCATTGTCCTAATCAATTCAGTCTGAAATAGTACCCTAACCTTCTATCTGTCGTTTATGAAGATGCCTACCATGGTTTGGAAGGAGGTGGTTTAGATCCAGACAGACTTCTTGTGGGGTGGGACCGATGTAGAGAAGATCCCCGTGGGTGAAATGGTCGGAGGTTTGCAAGAGGAAAAAGGATGGGGGTTTGGGGCTAAAGGACCTCCGCCTATTTAACACCTGTCTTCTGGGCAAGTGGAGGTGGAAGCTCTTGTTGGGCGATGACTCACTGGCAATTCATGTCCTAAAGGCCAAGTACAGAAGTGTGAAAATTAGTAATCCCCACTTGAGTTTTGTTAGACCCCCATATGATCTTTATAGTGGAAGGATATTTGTAGGGTGGGGTGGACCCCAGAGTCGTCCCCAAATTGGTTCTCTGATATTGCGGTTAAGAAGGTCGGTAATGGGGCTACAATCACTTTTTGGGGCTACAATTAGAAGGTCGGAGAGGCTTCCCTTAAGGTTGTTTTCCGAGGCTTTTTTCTATCTATACCAGAAGAAATTTAGAGTACTAGAGGTTAGGGGCCAGGTAGCTGGTGGTATGGTTTGGGATCTTTCTTAGAGAAGAGTGCTATTTGTTTGGAAGAAGAGCTCCTAGGGGAGCTCGAGGCCTCAATTGATGGTGTTTACTCTGTTAAATCACCTTATGTCACTAGTGCAAAAAAGACTTTTAGTATCGGTTATTTTGCACTTTTAGTATCGGTTATCTGTCGATACTAATTCGACCGATACTAAATGTCTGACATTTAGTATCGGTTAAATAACCGATACTAAATGTGACTTGATGAATCCCCATCACATGATGGTTCTTAGTATGAAAAAGGGGATTTTATGTGAAGATTTTATTGAATGTAGGGAAAATGGCAACACTAAAAGAGTAAATTGTGCTAGTTGAAATTGATTTGCTTTGCAGTGTTTACGCTTGGTTTTTGTGGTGTTTTTGTGCCCCGTGACTAGGTGAAAGGAAGAACGAAGAAATGCAAGCAAGCAGACGGAAAAGTGCCAAGGAATGAAGTGGCGGGCGAAGTGGCGCTGAAGTTGGCGCTGAAGTGTCATTTGAGGCGCGGTGAGGCGACAAAGGAGTGCAGAAGCAAAAAGTCCCCGCCCATTCGCGCATAACTCTCGTGATGAGGCGCCAGCCGAGCGCGCGAGTCATCGTAGCGTCCTCCGAAGAAGTGGCGCTTAAGTGTCGCATGAGGCGCCAAAGTGAGGCGCGATCATTTGAAAAACACGATAAAACACGCAAAGCTGCGTTTTTGAGGATCTTGGACTTCTACACGAATCCAAACCCTAGCACACGGGAGAGAACGCGTTGCACTGTTGGCTCTTGAAGATTCAAGCATTGGGAACAAGTTTGAAGCTTCAATGTCATCATCATCATCGTTATTCTCTTGTAATTTCCCTTCTCTTTATCTTTCATCATGTGTAACTAAACCCCTCTTGTTAGGGATGAATTGATCTTGATAGAGCACTAGGTATTTGGTATTGACGTGTGTTTATTGTTTTCTCTCGTATCTTGTGAATTGAAATTTAGTTTTAACTGTTTACAATTGGGAAATTGTGAGATTATCTTTATTCGATATTTTAATGGAAGTTCTTATATTTGAATCGTAGAATTTCAATTCCTCGCATTGTAGCTTAGGATATTCTCCGAATTGTTGTACGTGCGTGCGGACTCTAGCGTTTAAGGCTTGTAGGTAATTAGGATTACCTAAGGAATTAGGGGTTTTAATAATCTACAAAGGACTAGTTACCTAAGGAATTAGGACTTAGTTATTATAACGTAATTCGGTAGCAAAATATAGAGAGAGATATCCTTGATGTTAAACGAGTTACATAGTGCGAAAGCAAAAGACGCTCATCCCTAGCATTCATTCTTATCGTAGTTCGCCCACGTTTCCTAGTTTAACTTTATTTAAAAACTCCAAAAATAATTTATTGTTGTAATTCGAGCTTCATAGCTCAACCTTTTCAAACAAACCTTTTCAAATTGGTTCAATTAGTAATTGTTAACGTAATTAGTAAATTAGCTCGATCCTCGAGGACGATATCCCTGCTTCTTACGGTTTTATTACTTGCACGATTTGGTACACTTGCCAAATATCTTAACAAGTTTTTGCGCCCGTTGTCGGGATCGAAATTGATTTACTAATTATTTCAAGGCAATCGCTAATTCGAACCCGTATATACAACAATTTATTTCAAATTGTAGTTTTTCTTTATTTTCATTTATTATACCTGTTGCTTTGACACTTGTCTTAGTTCTTGTTGTTTTTCGGTGCATGCGTGGAACAAGAGATCCTAAAGATTTACTCTACAATCCGTAGATCGAGAAAGCGCAAAAGCGAATCGGAAAGAAGCAAGGTTAAGAAAGCAAAGAGAGCAACAAGTAGCAACCGGAGAAACTCTGTGCAACCAATCAGTAACTCAAGTCATGGGAGACAATCCACCGCCGCACTCTTGGTGATTTTGGTAGAAGAAATCAAGGCGCCCAAGCTTATACCTTCCAACTGTGGGAGCTGTGGCATTTGAGATCAAGTCCTCAATCCTCAATGCCTTGAAATCGAACAATTCTACGGTTCGATGTCAAGACCCGAATCAGCACTTGTTCCAATTTTATGAAATTTGTGGGTCCACAAATCCTGCTGGAGTATCTGACGATCAGAAAAAATTACGTCTCTTTCCGTATACTTTGACCGCGGGGCTAAAGATCGGATCAACACTATCCCAAAGCAGGAACTATCAACAATTGGGGTGATCTAGAGAGCAAATTTCTCGAAAGGTTTTTCCCAATTTCTAAGTTCATCAAGAAACGGGCCGAGATATCAAATTTTGAGCAAGGGGATTCTGAGTCTTTGTATGATGCGTGGGAAAGGTTCAAACTCCTATTAAAAAGATGTCCTTCGCATGGAATTGATGAGTTTGTTCAATTGCAAACCTTCTCATCATGGGTTGCGGCCTCAAACTAGAATGATGCTAGATGCCTCGTTGGAGGATCTTTAGGTACCAAACTGGCCAAGAAGCCAAACAATTGGTAGAGCATATGGCTTCTAATGAGTACCGGCTGCAAAATGATAGAGGGCAACAAAGAAACCCGGAATGTTAGAGTTGGACGCCAATAGTCTTTGTGTTGGCTCAACAAAAGGTAATGTCACTACAAATTGAAGCTCTTACTAAGCAATTAGTCGCCGCTTTACTGTGGGGATCTCAACCCCCCGCGATCGCTCAAGCGGTAAACCAGTGGTGCATGTAACTATTGTGGTAGAGAAGCTCATGAAGGTGATTGTGCTACTCATGGAGATTCCAATGAACAAGTCAATTTCATGGGAAACTATCGAAGCAAGGAGGAATCCATATTCTAACACCTATAACCACGGGTGGAAGAATCATCCCAATTTCTCATGGAAAAATAATGATTCAAATTGGGTCAAATCAACAACAAAGACAATCTCACCATCATCTCAACAACAAAGACAATCTTCTCCATTGGAGAATGCTCTAACTCGGTTCATGCAGATGACGAAAACCACGTTTCAATCACAAGAGCAAGCCATGAAGAGTATGGAAAAGAACCACGAAGCTTCCATTAAGAATCTAGAAACTCAGTTGGCCAATTATCAAAGCAAACTTCTTTGAATCATCTAGTAGTGGATTCTCCGCGACCACCATTGATAACCCAAGGAATGAAACTGCTAAGGTTATTTCACTAAGAAGTGGTCGGGAGTTGAAAACGCCTGTGGTGACTTGTGAGAAGAAGGTGGAAGTAGAAAATGAAAAAAATGAGTTGAGTGGAAAAAATGAAAAAATTGGGGAAGTTGAAAATGAGCAAAGTGAAGAAGGTGTGAAGTCTAACCTTAATGAAAATAATTTGTTCTTTGATGTGCAGGTACAAGAGAAACTTCAAGCACCCTCTCCTCAAGTAAAGTTACCGTATCCTCAAGCGAGCAAGAAAAATCAAAAGGATGAGCAGTTTTCTAAGTTCATGGAGGTTTTCAAGCGGCTACAAATCAATATACCCTTCGCAGAAGCTCTAGAACAGATGCCCATATATGCTAAATTCATGAAGGAGCTTTTGACTAAGAAGAGAAAATTTAAAGAGGACTTAAATCGTGGCTTTAATCAAGAGTGCAAGTGCTATAATTGCAGGAAGCTCCTCGTAAAATGAAAGACCGGAAATTTCACCATTCCATGTGCAATTGGTGACATAGCCGTTGGCAAGGCCCTTTGTGATCCGGGGCTAGTATTAACCTAATGCCATTATCTATGCTAAAGAGATTGGGTGGTGGAGAGGTAAAACCCACTCAGGATGTCACCGACACTCACGATCGCTCAAGAAAATATCCTTATGGAGTGTTGGAAGATGTTCTAGTCGAGTTGATAAATTTATGTTCCCGGTAGACTTTGTGATCCTTGACATGGAAGAGGATGCAGAGGTACCGCTCATCCTGGGTAGGCCGTTCTTAGCCACAGGGAGAGCGTTGATTGATGTGCAACAAGGGAAACTGATCCTGAGATTCCAGGATGAGAAAATTACTTTTAGTGTTTTTGAAGCCATGCGTCATCCGGATGACAAAGGACAGTGCTTTAGGGTAGATATGATTGATAATTCTGTAAAAGAGACCTTTAGACAGGATGTGCCATCTCCTCCATTGGAGAATGTAATTGTAAATTCTATTGAAGAAGCAGACGAGCATTTGGGTAGTGAAATAGAAGAATGTATCCGGCAATTTGAAGCTTCTCAAGTAGAAAATGTCTCAAAGAAAAGGGAAGAGATAGATAGGGGGGAGAGTCCCGAGAAAAAGATCCCTGAATTGAAACAACTCCCCTCTCATCTCAAGTATGTATTCATTGAAGATAATGATCTTCATCCAGCTATCATTAGCAGCTCTTTGACCAAATTGGAAGAGGAAAAGCTGATGAGGGTACTAAGAAGCAACAAAAATGCATTGGGTTGGACTATCTCCGACCTCAAGGGGATAAGTCCAGCTTTTTGCATGCACAAAATCAAACTGGAGGAAGAATTCAAACCTGTGATCCAACCTCAACGGAGATTAAATCCTACAATGAAAGAGGTGGTGCGTAAGGAAGTTTTAAAGCTTTTAGAGGCCGGCATGATTTACCCTATCTCAGATAGCTCATGGGTGAGTCCGGTTCATGTGGTCCCTAAGAAGGGTGGTATGACGGTGAGTGAAAAATGATAAGAACGAAGTGATTCCGACTTCGGATCATTACGGGTTGGAGGATGTGCATTGATTACCAGAAGGTTGAATCAAGCAACTAGAAAAGACCACTTCCCATTGCCGCTCATGGACCGGATCTTTGGAAAGACTAATTTGGACAAGCTTTCTATTGCTTTACGGATGGATACTCGGGTATAACCGGATAGCGATAGACCCGTAAGATCAAGAGAAGACAACTTTCACGTGTCCTTCGGTGTGTTCGCATATCGGAGGATGCCTTTCGGGTTGTGCAATGCTCCAAAGAACTTTTCAAAGGTGCATGCTTTCTATATTCTCTCGATATGATAGAAAGCTCAATTGAGGTATTTATGGATGATTTTTCATTTTTGGTCATACTTATGATTCTTGTTTGGCCAACCTTGATGCGGTTTTAAAACGATAATGAAACCAATTTAGTTTTAAATTGGGAGAAGTGCCACTTTATGGTCAAGGAAGGTATTGTGCTTGGCCATAAAATTTCGAAAAAGGCATCGAGGTTGACCGAGCAAAAATCGAAGTCATAGAAAAGCTACCTCCCCTCTAAATGTAAAAGGAGGTGAGAAGTTTTTAGGACATGCCGGTTTTATCGACGTTTCATAAAGACTTCTCCAAGATTGCAAAACCTTTATGCAATCTACTTGTTAAAGAGGCTGAATTTGTTTTTGATGATGAATGTCTGTGTGCATTTAATATTTTAAAGGAAAAACTAGTCTCTGCTCCAGTCATAGTAGCCCCAAATTGGGAGGCTCCGTTTGAGCTCATGTGCGATGCTAGTGATTACGCAGTGGGTGCCGTATTGGGGCAGAGATCAGAGAAATTCTTTCATGCTATATACTATGCTAGCAAGGTTTTGAATGAAAATCAAGTGAATTATGCAACTACTGAGAAAGAATTGCTAGCCATAGTATTTGCATTGGAAAAATTTCGTTCCTACTTAGTTGGTTCAAAAGTAGTTGTTTTTACTGACCATGCAGCAATTAAATATCTGCTAACCAAGGGATGGTAGTCTAAGCCTCGACTCCTTAGATGGATTTTGCTTTTGCAGGAGTTTGATTTGGAAATTAAGGACAAGAAAGGGAGCGAGAATGTGGTGGCAGATCATTTGTCAAGGTTAGAAAACAAAGAAGTGACAGATCTGGCAAAAGAGATTCTGGAAGAGTTTCCGGATGAAAAATTACTTGCCATTGTAGAAAGACCTTGGTTTGCCGACATTGCAAATTATAAGGCAGCCGGAAAGATCCCTGAAGATTTCACATGGCAGCAAAAGAAAAAGTTCTTTCATGATGCCAACCATTACCTGTGGGATGATCCTTATCTCTACAAGGTCGGGGCTGATGGACTTTTGAGAAGATGTGTGTCCAGTCTTTGAAAGTAAAAGCATTCTCTGGCATTGTCATGACTCTCCTGTGGAGGCACTATAATGGGGACGCGACACCGCTAAGGTTCTCCAATCTGGTTTTTACTGGCCATCCCTCTTCAAGGATGCATATGAATACGTGAGAAGTTGTGACAAATG
Source organism: Oxytropis ochrocephala (assembly GCA_020916435.1). Classification (NCBI taxonomy): domain Eukaryota; kingdom Viridiplantae; phylum Streptophyta; class Magnoliopsida; order Fabales; family Fabaceae; genus Oxytropis; species Oxytropis ochrocephala. Next base: position 108,173,007 of record CM037093.1, read on the forward strand.
CCAGAGGACTGGCAATATTTCACGTAAGGGGGAGATGCCACTGAACCCCATCCTTGAAGTAGAAGTTTTTGATTGTTGGGGCATAGACTTTATGGGACCATTCCCACCCTCTTACAACTGTGAGTACATATTAGTGGCAGTTGACTATGTTTCCAAGTGGGTTGAAGCCACTGCACATCGCCAAGAGTGATTCCCAAACCGTGGTTAAATTTGTGAAAAAGAACATCTTCTCTAGATTTGGTGTGCCAAGAGTCCGATTAGTGATGGGGTAGCCACTTTTGCAACGCCTATCTCAACAATGTGCTTTCCAAGTATGGTGTTACGCATAAAGTGACAACTCCTTATCACCCTCAAAGCTATGGTCAAGCAGAAGTCTCAAACAGAGAAATCAAGAGGATCTTGGAGAAGACAGTGGGAAACTCAAGAAAGGATTGGTCATTGAAGGTAGATGATGCGCTTTGGGCATACTGAGCGACCTATAAGACACCTTTAGGCATGTCTCCATACCAATTGGTTTATGGTAAAGCTTGCCATTTGCGGTTGAACTTGAGCACAAAGCGTATTGGGCATTAAAGTTTTTGAATTTTACCACTTGACTGTGGGGACAAAAGAATCTTACAAGTTGCATGGATTGGATGAGTTGCGTCTCGCAGCATATGAGAACAATAAAATTTACAAGCGCAGAGAATGAAGGCCTACCATGACAAAAGCATCTCAAGGAAAGAGTTTCATCCTGGTCAGCAAGTGCTATTATTTAATTCGAGACTCAAGCTGTTTCCAGGAAAACTAAAATCCAAGTGGTCAGGGCCCTTTGTTGTAAAAGAAGTGACTCCTTATGGAGCAATTGAAGTAGAGGAACCCGATTCAAAAGATCGCTCAAAGTCAATGGGCAAAGGTTGAAGCCGTATTTAGGAGAGGTGGTGGGACAGAGAGAAAAGTGGCGGTGGTTTTAAGAGACCCTTAAAGCGGGAGGTAACGTCAAGCTAGTGACGTTAAAGAAGCGCTTATTGGGAGGCAACCCAACATTTCTTATCATTAAATTTTTAATTGTTGCATTATTTTCATAGATTAGGCACTTTAGGATGCATTTGTAGTCACAATCATTTGGTTTGAAAGTTAAAAATGGAATAGTCATAATGCTGGATGCTGTTGCCAAAGTCGCGCCTAAGTGTCGCGTAAGTGGCGCATCACACGCTGCTGTTGCCAAAGTCGCGCCTAAGTGTCGCGTAAGTCGCGCATCACGCGCTGCTGATGCCAAAATAGAGCTGGTTACTGTCCTTCCGCGCATCACTGTCGCGTAAGTGGCGCATCATGCGCGACTGGAGAACAACAGCTCTCGCTTCACTCACGCCTCACACACGCAGTTCACGCTTCACTCTCGCTTCACTCACGCCTCACACACGCAGCAGCAGCCCCGTCGCGTTTTTTCGTCTTCTCCCTCTCTAGTCACTTGATTTCTCTTCTCAAGGAGCCCCAAGGTGGGAAATTGGTTGTGGGTTTTCTAGAGTACTTCAATCTTCTTCCTATAACATCACTAATCAAGTAAGTTTTCTCAATTCCAAATCAAGTAAATTGCTGAGTTCAAATTTCATGATTAGAAGAGTGTAGAAACTGATGTGGCTGTATTATTGTTAAATTGGGTTTTTGCTTTTGAAAGAAAACAATTTGGGGAATGTGGAGATTCTTGGGTGTTGTTGTTCATAGGTGAAGTAGTCATGCATGCTATATGTTTGTAAAAATACCTCAATCAAAGATTTTTGTGAACAACAACTTGTATGCTTGAGCAATGCATAGGTGAACTCATTGTCTCCATCAAGGAAGCAATGTGGTGATGATCTTGAGCAACGCCAATACTTGTTTTATGGGTACTAACATCCACCCGTTTGTACAACTTTGGTTTTTGATGTGTGCAGGAAATGGCTTATAGGGCCCGAAAGAAGCAGGCAATCCGCAAAGGTTCAGCCTCCCAACCACCACAACCATCCTTCAACTCTTACATGTTTGGTCCCTGGGGTGTGCGAAATTCTTTGGGGAAATTACGGCAACTCCCAAGTTTGTGAAGGAAAGAGCAATCATTCTCTCCCCCGGTGAATTCGAGGATTTGCGACAAAACATTAGCAACCGGGGGTGGGATAATCTGGTGACCTATCCAAGAAAGGCAAGCAAGGCCTTAGTGTATGAATTCTTTTCAAATATCTTCCCCAAGCAAGCAGTGGATGGGCAAGTGGAGTTCCCCAAAAACACAAGTTACGTGCGGGGCCATGAGATTCCATATGACTCTGTTACCATCAATGAGCTGTTTAAGATTAGACCAGTGAAAACCTCGGGCATCGATTCAGAACCGTAACCGCTAAGCGAGAGGATAAAATACGAAACGAGCGAGCGGATGAGATCTCTGCGGCAATATGCAAACCAGAGGTGGGTGGGTGAGGATAAGAGGGGGAACCCTGAGAGAATTATGGTAACTTCTCTCTTTTGATTTGCTAGGGCATGGGCGCTTTTGTCCTCACCACTATATGCCCTAGCTCTAACAACTCAGAGCTGAGCTTTGAAAGGGCATGCCTCACTGCATGCATTATGCGAGGAGATCCCGTCAATATAGGGGATGAGCTTGAAGAGGAAATTAATAGCTTTGCTAATTTTAGGGATGGCGACCAACCGAGCTATTGGAGGCACGCCCGACCTCGTTGCCTGCTATGTGAGAGGCGGGAGTTATTGCCGAGCCAGATGAAGAACCCATAGAACCATCTGTTCCAATCTCGGGGCTTGGATTAGGACCATAGCGGGGTGGAGATGTTGAGCACCAAAGTGCCGTGAGAAGACCCCCACAGAGAGCAACACCGGGAGAGGGTGAACCATCCTTCTCTATGAATGAACCTTGGGCTGATCCTTATGGTGCGGACTTTCAATATCTGCAGGGAAGAATAGATGTACTAACAGCAAACCAGGAGCAAATGGCCGCGAACCAGGAACAAATGGCTGCGAGACAGGAACAGATAGCACAAGAGCACAGATTTGGTATGAGATCACTATACAGAGCTATGTGCACGATCCAGAGGGGAGGGCAATTGGACCCGGATGCGGACATCTTTCAGGCACCCCCTCCAGACTCTGGACGCGGTTGAGTAGTCTGCTCACCGCCAGGTTATTTCTATCTTCCCCTTTCTCTTTTGTTTTTATTGATTGTGTACTTTGTGCTCCTTCAATAGTTGTAGTTCGTAGGTTATTGTTAATTTCATTTTGTTTTAGTCTCAGTCTGTGTAAATAGGTTTTCCCCAAATTTCATCAGTGAGGACACTGCAAGTTTTTAAGTGGGGGAGGACCTATTGTGAGGTCAGTTGTGTCAATGTCATAGATATGGACAATCAAAAAAAAAAAAAAAAAAAAAAAACAGAGACAGTTGAGCAACTTAGTGATGATCTGGCGAGAATTGAGCGAATAGTACCCCGGTGGTGAATGAATTAGTGCAATCTTGCTTCCACACTTAAAACACTAACCAGTAAAACTTAGTGATCCTAGAGATGTGGGCAGCTAAGCTAGTGTGGTGGACCATGGGAGTCGTCAAATTTTCACTAAAAATGTAGGGTAGTTGTAGAAACTAAGTTTGGGGTGCATCAGTTGTACTAAGGTGGGCATGAGGATTGTAGGATGATCCAGTGCATCGTGTGTGTTAATGTGTGTGTGCAAAGCACTGTAACGTCTACCCGTAACGTTATAGTGTATGCCGCCGTGCGCGTCGTGTGTGTGCAAAGATCGCTGCGGCGTCTACCCGTAACACCGTAGTGTATGCCGTGTGTGTCGAAGTGCGTGTGTGCAACACTGTAGCGTCTACCCATAACGCTAAAGTGTATGCCGTGTTGTGTTGTTATAAAAAATAAAAATTGCTGCAATGTCCCAAAGCAAATGTTGATCAAACCCAAACAATAATGTAATGAAAGGGGTTGCAGCCCAAAAACAAGTTGTGTAGTTGTGTTGAGTGTGTTCATAGTCTGAATTGTGTGTGATAATAGTTTGTGCACTGGTCTAATCTGAAATGCCTATTTAAGACCCTTTGTTGTGCTTGATGCCCCTTGAACCTTACGTGGAAACGTTAATCTACCCTATGTTTTGAACCATCTTTGACATTCTCGGAAGAAAGCCCTCTGGTTCTAGTTGACTGCATTTTGAAACTAGCTTTGTTCCGACTGAGTTAAGTGTCACACACACACACTTTCGAGCAAGATTGTATTAGTGAAAATACCACATGGGGTTTGGAATTGAGTGGCCAGTCTGAAAGTTGATGCTCAACCTGTTTCTTTTATGTTTATGTTATGTAATGTATGCCTATTTTGATTGTCTGTTATCTATGTCTAGCTGTCCTGGTTTGTCTTGTCCTGTCTTTGCTTGAGGACAAGCAAATGTCTAAGTTTGGGGTTGTGATGAATCCCCATCACATGATGGTTCTTAGTATGAAAAAGGGGATTTTATGTGAAGATTTTATTGAATGTAGGGAAAATGGCAACACTAAAAGAGTAAATTGTGCTAGTTGAAATTGATTTGCTTTGCAGTGTTTACGCTTGGTTTTTGTGGTGTTTTTGTGCCCCAGGACTAGGTGAAAGGAAGAACGAAGAAATGCAAGCAAACGGACGGAAAAGTGCCAAGGAATGAAGTGGCGCTGAAGTGGCGGCTGAAGTGTCATTTGGAGGCGCGGTGAGGCGACAAAGGAGTGCAGAAGCAAAAAGTCCCCGCCCATTCGCGCATATAACTCTCGCATGAGGCGCGCGGTGAGCGCGCGAGTTATCGAGCGTCCTCCAGTAAGTGGCGCTTAAGTGTCGCATGAGGCGCCAAAGTGAGGCGCCGATCGGCTGAAAACACGATAAAACACGCAAAAAGCTGCGTTTTGAGGATCTTGACTTCTACACGAATCCAAACCCTAGCACACCGGAGAGAACGCGCGTTGCACTGTTGGCTCTTGAAGATTCAAGCATTGGGAACAAGTTTGAAGCTTGAATGTCATCATCATCATCGTTATTCTCTTGTAATTTCCCTTCTCTTTTATCTTTCATCATGTGTAACTAAACCCCTCTTGTTAGGGATGAATTGATCTTGATAGAGCACTAGGTAAATTGGTATTGATTGTGTTTATTGTTTCTCTCTCGTATCTTGTGAATTGAAATTTAGTTTTAACTATTTACAATTGGGAAATTGTGAGATTATCTTTATTCGATATTTTAATGGAAGTTCTTATATTTGAATCGTAGAATTTCAATTCCTGCGCATTCGTAGCTTAGGATATTCTCGAATTGTTGTGCGTGCGGACTCTAGCGTTTAAGGCTTGTAGGTAATTAGGATTACCTAAGGAATTAGGGGGTTTTAATAATCTACAAAGGACTAGTTACCTAAGGAATTAGGACTTAGTTATTATAACGAATTCGGTAGCAAAATATAGAGAGAGATATCCTTGATGTTAAACCAGTTACATAGTGCGAAAGCAAAAGACGTTCATCCCTAGCATTCATTCTTATCGTAGTTCGTCCACGTTTCCTAGTTTAACTTTATTTAAAAACTCCAAAAATAATTTATTGCTGTAATTCGAGCTTCATAGCTCAACCTTTTCAAACAAACCTTTTCAAATTGGTTCAATTAGTAATTGTTAACGTAATTAGTAAATTAGCTCGATCCTTGAGGACGATATCCCGGTTCTTACCGGTTTTATTACTTGCACGATTTGGTACACTTGCCAAATATCTTAACATGACTTTTAGCATCGGATTTTCAAAAAACCGATACTAAATGACGTTTTTTTGGTGTTTTTTATGCCTTGAAAACGTACTATTAGTATCGGTTATTTAAATAACCGATACTAAAACTAAATGTCACATTTAGTATCGGTTATTTAAATAACCGATACTAAATGTCTTTTCAACATTGTCTTTACTGTCTAAAAAATGACATTTAGTATCGGTTATTTAAGTAACCGATACTAAAAGTGACATTTAGTATCGGTTATTTAAATAACCGATACTAAATGTCTTTTCAACATTGTGTTTGCTGTCTTAAAAAATGACATTTAGTATCGGTTATTTAAATTAACCGATACTAAAAGTGACATTTAGTATCGGTTATTTAAATAACCGATACTAAAAGTCTACTTTTTAAAAAAAAAATTCTCAATTCACATCTTACCACACACACACGTCATATATAGATATCAATTAATAGATATCAATTGACCAATTTATAAATTCCAAATTCACAAAATTATCTCCACAAAGCGACTCATAATGAATTCATAAAAATATTTCAATTTCTATTGAAATTTAATATCTTACAATACAAATGAAATACTTAGTATATAAATTCTACAAATGGTGCATGTGATATGAAACATCATAACAGTGGTCATAACCTACAGTTCTGAATTAACTCTTCATAAATAACATTGAGACTAAAATACAAATCAGAGACTATTGTATTTTTGGGGAGGGGAAACTAATCAAAGTAAGACGAGTTGCCTTCTCAGGTGCTTCTGGAAGATCTAATTCAACATCACCAACTGTCAGCTCAATGTCATATCTGCCTGAGAGGTAGTAAAATTTCTCCACCAAGCCAAGAAAATCCTAAGAGCCAAAATTACAAATTGTGAGCAAAACAAGAACTGCATGGGTGGTGCAAGAACTATTGAATCTAAAAATATCAGATCTAACAAAACCATAGAATTCTTCCTAAACAAATTGTGCTAGTTGTTTGGCCAATGCAATTGAAACAAGATATGATAATAGTAATAGTAATATAGTAATTGTCTTAATTAAGTAATAATCAGGATGATTACAGTTTGTGAGCTTCAGAAGGGAAATCCGCATGATGATCATGAGCAACATAAAGTTGCTAAGGTAAAAATAAGAACAAGTATTTTTGGCAAGGCAATGAAGAAAACTAGCAACTCTGTCATGGTAATTTAACTCACCCCTAATACCGACTAGTATACATAAAAGGTATAAATTACCAACACATATTGAAATGAAGAGACAGAGAAGCCATCTTTTCTTCAATAAAAACAAACTAATGACATTCTTTTTGTCCATAAAAATGCATTAACGAGAATCTCTTATTCTCTCCTTAGTCTTTCAGAAATCGATCTCGCATATAAATATAAATATATACCTCTGCTAATGCCTGGCGAACGCGGTCTAGCACCATCACTTCCAGGCCCTCCATGATTTCTTTCTTGAACACCGCTTTGTCAACTTATTAGTTGCTCGAGCAAGAACGTGCCATCGGTCCAAAGTATTTCCTTAGCCCGACACCTTTTCCGGCTCCCGACAACGACGGGATGCTCAAAAGTTTCTTAGCCCAACACCTTTTCCAATGGGGTGCTGCAAGAAAAGTAGTAGGGCATTAAAGCTACTAATTTTGTATAAACATAAGGTATTAACAGATTAAACACAAGAACTAAAGTTACAAACTATATAAACATAAAGTATAAGCAAAATATATACACATGTATCAATGTATCTATATAAGAATCTCTTTCTCATCAGTTACCACAGATATCGCCATGCGCCTTAATAATAAAACGAGGAACCACCATTCTAGTACTTGCTTAAGTCCCAACTTTTTCATAGAAGCTACTAATGAAAAATCTTCTGATACAGGAGCACCATTTCTTAGAGATTCCTGAGCTGCCCTTGCAGTAGCTAGTTCAGTTTCCAAATTTGAAATAGTCTTATCCAAGTTTCTACATTCAAAATACAATTACACATATTTAGCATCAAATTAACAAAAAAAGAAAAACAGGTTAACTATAAGATCACAGTATATGTATTATGATGTAACTCACTGTATGGCTTTATGTGTCTTGAAAACATCCTTATATATTCCTTTAGCTTCGCGCTTCACTTCTTTCTCTTGCAACTAAAGAAACCAACGTAAAATTAGATGACATAGTGTCACCATAAATATTATTAACGAAAATATAATGGTGCTTACGATTCTCGAAATGCAACCCTCTGAAATTACATTTAATTTTTCAGCTTCCATAGATGCTGTCCTTGCAAGTTCTCTTGGTTCAGGAATAGTCCACATCCTGTTACACATGGCCAACCAAGGATAGCAAAATATGAGAACAAATAAATAATTCAAGTTGTTATAACACTTTTAATGTGGCAAATGGCAATACTATGTTATAATACTGCTATTATGATGAGCAAGGACAAAAAGTAGATGTAAATATAAAAGACCTCAAAATAAGTTACAGTATGACTATTTTTTGATAAGCAGGTAGATCCCAAAATAGGAGATCCATGTTTGAATGTTTCAACAATTAGTAAATAGAAGAAAGTAAGTGGTTCAGTTGCAACTACCATAGGATAGAGTAGAAGTGCCAATTCATTGTTAGGTGTCAGAAAGGTCTTCTTCACCATTGAAAAAAAGATAGATATTGAGATGAGAGGATGAGGCAGAGTGGTAAGACCAGAATTGACTTGTAATATGGAGTCAACCATATAGAGGAATGAATGACATCTTAAAATGAAATATATAAATAAGAAATTTAGAATTATTCATCCAATCAATTCAGATCCATTTCACTTCTTCTGAGAATTGGTGAACATGGGATTAAAGCGACTTCATAATAATCTGTGAATATTTTATTTTTAAGTATTATGAAGATCTAAAAACACCAAATAGAATAGGAATAGAGATTTTGAGGCTTAGAAAACCATGGAAAAATCAACATGAACTTTATTTTCAGAAATAGTTTATAACAGAATCATGAAAGCTTGGCCAATTATCAATATTGAATAGGAAACAGGAGAAGAGAGAAAATTGGTGTACCTATTGGTGAAGAACATGCCAGCACAGAAGCTTCCTATACAGAGAAAAATCATGCATTTCTTTGTCATAAAGCTACTAATGAAAAATGCTTGGTAGTTGGCAGAGCCTTTTAACTTAAGTCCCAACTTTTCTTAAGAAATTCAAATAAACCCAAAAGAAAAATAATGAGCACAGAAACAAACTTCAAACAAATTGAATGTTATTTATGAACAACCAATATCAGCAGAATTATACTTCAAAGACTCTACCTACTAACCAAAAGAATAAAAAAGAAGCAAATCAACACATGTAACATGTAACATGTAACATTATTAGCAATCTTTCAAAATGGGGAATTTGAAATCTTTCAAACAACACCAGACTTACAACTTTAGTGCAATCTTTCAAACAACACCAGTACATTATTAGCAATTTGAAATCTTTTCTTCCAAAAAAGAAAAAAATGAAACCCAACACATGTAACATGGAATTAATTATGTAGTTTACACACAATCAAACATACCTCATTTTCTATCTCCAACACTGCAAACAACTCTTGGTGAGTGAAATTTGAATCGATGCTTCTAGTACCCACTCCAAGGTCTTTCAAGCATTTGTTATTGTTCGTGAATCGATGCTTCTAGTACCCAACTTTGATGCTCTCAACATAGTATCTCCATAGCATACATTATTGTTCTGTTAATCAATTAACAAAACATTGAGTTTAGGGTTTCAAATCAAATACAATCTTCTCTTCTTTTTAGGGTTTTATTTGAAATACAAATCGAGAAGAGGAGAATACAAACCAGTGCCACGAAGAGGAGGTTGTCTTTGAAAAGAAGGCCGTTCGGAACAACAAAGAAAACTTCGCTAAGCTTAAAAGCGAGGTCGTTCGAAAACTTAGGGTTTTGAAGCTCTTTGCACCGAATGCGACGGCGAGGAAGGCGATGGTGACCAAGGCGACGACGAGAGAGCGAGAAGCGAGAGCGGTGAAAGTAGAGAACGGCGAGAAGACTTGGCGCGCAAGCTTTAAACGAGGTCGTTCGAAAACTTAGGGTTTTGAAGCTCTTTGACCGAATGCGACGACGAGCGAGGAAGGCGATGGTGACCAAGGCGACGACGAGAGTCGAGAACGAGACGGTGAAAGTAGAGAACAGCGAGAGAATGAGAGAGCGGCGTGAGAGAGTGAGAGAGCGGCGTGAGAGAGTGAGAGAGCATCGTGAGAGAGTGAGAGACAGAGAGACTTAGGGGAAAGGGAGAGAACGCGTGTTTGTGTGCGTGTTTGTGTTTGGAAAAATTAAACGTGGCTTTTAGTATCGGGTTTTTAGAAACCTGATACTAAATGTGTTTGAGATGCACATTTAGCATCGGTTGTTTAAACAACCGATACTAAATGTAGGCGTGAAAATTGAAAACTTCTACTTAATTTCAAAATTGCCACCGCGTCTACATTTAGTATCGGCTGTTCAAACAACCGATACTAAATGGTGCTGTTTAATGTCCTTTTTCCACTAGTGTGTGTTGTTAATATCTAATATCCCTAGTCTAGTTGTTAGCTCCCCTTGAGTTTTTTTCTTTAGATAATCAGTGGAAGAGTCGAGTGCCACTTAAGGTAGTTGCTTTTGCATGGCGTGCCCTTCTGGATAGGCTCCCAACTCAGGCTAACATATTTCCTAAGCATGCAGGTTATTGCTAATATAGATGGTATGAGTTTGTGCCCTTTGTGGGAGGTCTTTGGAATCATAGGTTCATCTGTTTATGTGATGCGAGTTCTCTGCAAGACTTTGGTACTTAGTGTTTAGGTTGTTAGGATTGGTTGTCGACTTGTCGTGCTCCCGCCTGATCTACCCAGTTTATTTTCTATCCTGTATGTTGGCGTCAGTCCTAGGAAAGGTAGAAATGGGCTTATAATGATCTAACATGTTGTCCTCTGGGTGGTTTGGGAGACATGAAATGACTGATTTTTTCAAACAAAACTCTAGATCTCTCTGAGACCTTCTTTTTGGTTAAGCTTTACTCGTGGAATTGACTTTTGGTTAAGGCTAAGTCTAACCACGACCTTTTCTACAAGTGGTGTGTGGACCCCCTGGATTGCATCTCCAGGGGTTAAGAGCATTGTTATATGGGCTACTATATCTCTTATGTTGTGGATTTGGTAGTTTGGTTCAGACTGGTTTATTTTTGCTTTGCTTTTGTTTCTGGTTGCTACTTGTGGACATCTTTGATCTCATCTGTATAAAGGTTTTTGTGTTCCTTTAAAAACACTCCGTATATAATATTATACTTTTGCTGTTAAAAAGAAAACTGCTATATTTAATCTTAGGAGGTTTTTCATTAACATATATAGGCCACCGGTCATAGTGACCATCGAAACGTGGAATTGATGGTTGAAGAAAATGCTTCAAATTTGTCTTCGAATCCATCGCCTAAGGAGTCGCTCTCACTACTTGTGTTTTCTCTCAAGAGTTACTGTTTCGACACAAGCCCCAATTTAGAGCTCTGATGCCAAATTTTTTTGAAAGGAAAACGAATATATAATAATAATAATAATAATAATAATAATAATAATAAGCGTCAAGCACAAGAAGTACTCAAACCCAAGTAAAAAGAGAGAAGTACATCTCACCTCTTAAAAGGGCAGAAAACGAAAGAAACACCTACCTCTTAGAAATACAATCAATAGGGTCAACATACCACTCCTAGAAATACAAACTGCAACTCATTTCATTGATTCAACATAATTTATACATTGACATGTGCTAAGCAATTTTGTTAGCATCAAGCTAACCTGTCTAAAGAGAAAAACAAAACTTGGCTTATGCCCTAAATAGATACACTAAGCCATGGGTCAACAACCATGGGCTCCTAACTAAAATATTGGACCTAACAGTTAGTTGATGGGCAGTTAATATAAGTTGGTACCCATTTTACTCTCTCTCTCTCTCTCTCTCTCTCTATATATATATATATATATATATATATATATATATATATATATATATATATATATATAATTTGTTTGCTCAAAAAAACTATCATAGTGGATACGTAGTTGTCTATATTTTTGTTTTTAGCCACAATCTTACATGATGTAAAATGTTGTTTAGCGGGTTAAGAACTTGACAAATAGTGTTAGTGTAGGTTTCTGTAGAAACTTGCAGTTTAGAGATGAAGTCTCTTCATCCTCAGCGTAATCATATGATCGGATCAAGAATCAACTGGGTGAGTATAATTTACACTTAATATTATGAGAGGAAAAAAAGGAAGCGTAACTGAATATAAAACAGAATCACTCTATGAGCGTAGATTTGGATCTCATCGCAGCTTAATATTTTGACTGCAAGACCAGAAGTAACCTAATAAGCAATTTTTCAAACTTGATTTCACAGTCAATCAATATAGGAAAATAGGGAGCAATAAACGGACAAAACATAACACGTTACACCAACGTTAAAACAAGTAATTATCTCATACGAATAACTAACCTAGTATACTTCATCACGCACCTCCCTTTCACTTATCAAAAAAAAAACACACCTCCCTTTCCTCTCAACCCTAGCTAGTTCTATTACATGGGTAATCTCCTCATGGTAATTACATTTTTCTTTGCCATTACCTTACCCATGGGATCTAACTCATCAGAATCATATACCCTTTCGGATGAAGAATATAAGGCATTCTCAACTTTTCCTCATGAGATCATTGAATCGCCTATATGTGATGGCTTGTTGGGAGAGTGTATCTTTGAAGATGTAATGACAATGGAACTGACAAGAAAGCTAGCTAAAAATGGAAGGTACATAAGTTATGAGGCTCTAAAAAAAGATTATACCCCATGTAAACGTCGTGGAAATTCTTATTATGGTTGTGGAGGTTCTGGGAAGGCTAATCCTTATAACCGTGGCTGCAGCAGAATTACACATTGTGCTAGATCTACAGACTGAGTAGATAGCTGCTAGCTTATTAGTAGTATGATATATCCTGGTTAGCAATTTACTTGTAGCAATAGCATTGTTTTCTTTTCCTAGTTTGTAGTTTTAGGATTTAATTATATGAGAGCATTTTCTATAACATTGTATTGAAATTAATTCTTTTCACAATCACCATTTTTATTTCTTTATCAAATTGACCTTTTGTGTTATAACAACTAACGGTTTTGGGAGTTCAAAACAAACCAATTATTCACTCTAAAGGAGACTGATATACAATATTTTTTCTGGACTACTGCTAACTGTACTTGAATGGAAATTTTATCAATCAAGTCGGTTAATTACAGAGAAACTGGATAGCTTTTTGTCTATCGCGGTTATGAGTGTGAGTCTCAGTTTTGGATATCCTTCTCCCTTTGTCTGGGCTCCTCTTTATAAAGCTCAGTCCCTCATAACCGTCCTTGGCGGTTGCTTTCAGAGATCTGGCTCTTCCTGCTCAACAAGTCGGTTACCCACACTTATCAATTGTGCGAGTTTTATCTGATCTATGTGTCCTCGTGTCGAGCTCCTGAGTCATCAGCCGGGCTTACGTGTTCTAGTCGGCTCACTCACTAATACTCCAATCCAAGCCCACCAAGCTCAAGTTGCTTTAAGAAAGATGAGCTTAAAGGTTTGTGAAGTGTTATGAATTGCCGTGTTGAGTTGTTTCTCACTTTGGTCTTAATCTTTTATTCTGGCCATTTTCCAGGTGTTGGGGATGTTTATGCGGGGTAACTTCGAGGGTGATGACAGGTTGACGGCTGAGCATGTTATTCCATGCTTGGGGAAGGTGCACATTTTCCTTTCAAGTCACATCAGTGCTCAGAGGAGAGAGAATTGCGAGATACTGCAGAGCGATTGATGTTTCACCTTCCTGACGTGTTTGCAACGCGTGGACCTCCCATTTTCTAAGATCTATTGATCTTCTGTGTAAGAGATTTATTTAAAGGCTGAGGGAAATAGAAAAGATAACATTCCTCCTCTTTCTTTGTTGCTCTTGCCCTTTGATTCTTTTCTTCATTTCAATCGTTGTCAGTTGCTACTCTGCAGAAGGACTACTTTTTTTTTGACACATGCAAACTTCTAAACTTCGTCTTTTTCTCTCCTTTTCCATTTCTTCTGTTCTTCTAAGTTTTGAAATGAATAAAACTTTAATTTATTTGTTTAATTGGCAGATTTGGGAATGGGTGTTATCAAATTTGAACTATATACAAAACACAATCCCTGTGAGGTTTTTATTTTGAATTTGGAAATTTTATTATAGTTATTTATATTTTTGTGAACCAACAATGGTAGGTCTAAAATCTTTTTTTAGTAGGTATCAAGGCTTAATGATAAAAGAATAAACCACTTAACTTAACATTGCCTTTCATCGTAAAAAAATATGATAGATTTGAACTTTCTATTTTTTTATGATATTATTGTTTGCTTTTTTATTGTGGTGATAATGTTATCCCAACAACCCTTGATTCTTGGTTTCATACTTTAAACTAGGGGCTCTTAAATATTTATAATACATGTTGAAGTATTACTTATATGATTTACAAAAAAATATTTAGAAGTGATAGATATCTCAAAAGCGTACACGATGTTTGATATCAGACTATTATAACTATTTTACGAAACTCTAATTTGAACTTACAACACATGTAACTTAATTTTTTTTAACAAACAGGCGGACCGCCCGAATTTATTAAAAAAAAAGGAAAAAAGAATAGAGAAAAGCGAGGGGGTTTAGACCAAAACTCCTACCATCAGAAAAGCTCAATCGAACACAATGATAGAGAGTCACTACAGAGTCCTTAAAACACTGCAGCCTAGCGCTAGACAAAGAATCTAAAACAAAACTAAAAAAAACTAAAAAAAATTAGATAACCAATCCTGAGAACGGAAAAACCAGCCAAGCCCTGACTATAAACAGAGAGTCAGAATAAACAATGACCCTCAAATCAAAGCAGGACGGAAAAAGGAACACAAACAGAGTTAGTCTGTGAGCGAGTGTTATACACAGCTGTTTTCTGAGTCGATTTCTTGTTGTGCTTCTTCTTTCGGGATGTGGATACCACCTGACTGGGCTTAGCCACAACTATGTGGTCATCCGCTTCGTCTGACACATCACCCCAATTCTTCCCCGAAATGCTCATGTCGGAATCAACCACAGGATCCGACTCTGAGGCAAGCGAGTCAAGCCTGGTGGTGGGAGGCTGAGTGGAATCACTATCAATTCGACTAGCTTCAGAGGTGCTAGACGTATGCTTACCAACCTCCGCTGTAACCAAGGCTGAGATTTCATCGGTAGAATGCGTGACCTCATCACTGGTCTCAGTCGGAAAAGAATTCCTGTGCTTAATTGCACAATAAATGTATTAGGTTCTGAACACGTACTTCTTATTTTATATCACACAACGTTATTTTCATGAAATGCCTAGTGCATTCAATAATTCACTGTTTTTTTTTTACAAAAATAATTCATTGTTGATGCATACAATTTTGCATTAGAAGAAGCGCAAAGTATATATTACTACACTGAAAATTACCTCAAGTTGATTATTGTGAACACAATTTTTTTGAAAGTAATCAATTTGGGACACAATTTTTGATGTAGTAATATATACTTTGCGTTGAAAAAAATAATCTAACAAAAAAAAGTGATCCAATTTTGTCGGATGGTTGTTTTTTGGACCGAATATTCCGGCCGAATCCGACCGGTGTCCACCCCTATTTCCTATGTAAGTTACTTTTGCTTTTTCAAAAAGTAACTTTTAGTTTTTCAAAAGTTTGAATTTTTTTTAATCAGTTACCAATTTACCCTCCAACTAATGTTTTACTAATTTTTTCAATTTTCTTTAATCAGTTACCAATTTATCCTCCAATTAATGTTTTGCTAATTTTTTCAATTGAGGGTGTTTTTATAATTTTGGTGGTGGTTTGTTTGCTAAGAGTATAATAGATAATAGATAATAGAATAGAATAGAATAGATAGATAGATAATAAGTCCTTTTTTTTGTTACAACTTTTTTGGTTACAGATGCAGGTCTTTTAGACGAATTCTCTTTTTTTGTTAATACTAAAGCGATTCTTTAGGATTCTTTTAAAATAAATAATATTTTTATTTAAATTATTACGATTATTTAAAAAATTTGTACTTTAAAAACTGATGCTATTATAAAAAGATTATAGTCCCCAAAATTTTATAAGTAGTCTATTATAGGAATTAATGTGATAAATTTTGTAAAACCTTAGTGATTATTTATAAAACTTCAGAGATTTTTTTGTAGTCACAAAAAGTTTAGGCGAGTTAGGTCTCGATGATTCACCAGGGTCGGAGAAAGCCTCAACGAGACAAATTCGAACCCACGTTCATATGTGATGTGAGTTAAATTCTTACCAACTGGACCAACATTCGTTAAACTTTAGGTATAAATATAATATAGGGTTAAATGAGCTCGATGAACTCGTCATTATTGAATGAGCATAGATTAAGAAAGAATAATCGGTTATTTGCGATCATGATTGACAATCAGAAACCCTAATTTGTCGAAGATGCACAATTGGTGAGATGCAGCCAAGATTCATGAACAAAGAACCCTAATTCGCAGAAATTGCACAAAATGAAATCGGGAAGAAAAACAATTTCAAGATGGATCGTTATCAAAGATTGAAGAATGCACACACACGATGAGATGTGTGGAGAACGAAGATGCATAAATTCTTCTACTTATACCATATAAAGTTGGAGAAACCGAGAAATGGAAGAGAGTGAGAAATGGTGAAAATGAATTTCATTATCTTCTAACAGAATTACCTACAGTTAAATAAATTGATTGTGTATGTACAGTCGGTTCTTCCCAAACATGTCAGAATACAAGAATTCCTGTGCTTAATTGCACAATAAATGTATTAGGTTCTGAACACGTACTTCTTATTTTATATCACACAACGTTATTTTCATGAAATGCCTAGTGCATTCAATAATTCACTGTTTTTTTTTACAAAAATAATTCATTGTTGATGCATACAATTTTGCATTAGAAGAATCGCAAAGTATATATTACTACACTGAAAATTACCTCAAGTTGATTATTGTGAACACAATTTTTTTGAAAGTAATCAATTTGGGACACAATTTTTGATGTAGTAATATATACTTTGCGTTGAAAAAAATAATCTAACAAAAAAAAGTGATCCAATTTTGTTGGATGGTTGTTTTTTGGACCGAATATTCCGGCCGAATCCGACCGATGTCCACCCCTATTTCCTATGTAAGTTACTGTTGCTTTTTCAAAAAGTAACTTTTAGTTTTTCAAAAAGTTTGAATTTTTTTTAATCAGTTACCAATTTACCCTCCAACTAATGTTTTACTAATTTTTTCAATTTTCTTTAATCAGTTACCAATTTACCCTCCAATTAATGTTTTGCTAATTTTTTCAATTGAGGGTGTTTTTATAATTTTGGTGGTGGTTTGTTTGCTAAGAGTATAAATAGATAATAGATAATAGATATAATAGAATAGAATAGAATAGATAGATAGATAATAGATAGAAATGAAGTCCTTTTTTTTGTTACAACTTTTTTGGTTACAGATGCAGGTCTTTTAGACGAATTCTCTTTTTTTGTTAATACTAAAGCGATTCTTTTGGATTCTTTTAAAATAAATAATATTTTTATTTAAATTATTACGATTATTTAAAAAATCTGTACTTTAAAAAGCGATGCTATTATAAAAGATTATAGTCCCCAAAATTTTATAAGTAGTCTATTATAGGAATTAATGTGATAAATTTTGTAAAACCTTAGTGATTATTTATAAAACTTCAGAGAGATTTTTGTAGTCACAAAAAGTTTAGGCGAGTTAGGTCTCGATGATTCACGTGGTCGGAGAAAGCCTCAACGAGACAAATTCGAACCCACGTTCATATGTGATGTGAGTTAAATTCTTACCAACTGGACCAACATTCGTTAAACTTTAGGTATAAATATAATATAGGGTTAAATGAGCTCGATGAACTCGTCATTATTGAATGAGCATAGATTAAGAAAGAATAATCGGTTATTTGCGATCATGATTGACAATCAGAAACCCTAATTTGTCGAAGATGCACAATTGGTGAGATGCAGCCAAGATTCATGAACAAAGAACCCTAATTCGCAGAAATTGCACAAAATGAAATCGGGAAGAAAAACAATTTCAAGATGGATCGTTATCAAAGATTGAAGAATGCACACACACGATGAGATGTGTGGAGAACGAAGATGCATAAATTCTTCTACTTATACCATATAAAGTTGGAGAAACCAGAAATGGAAGAGAGTGAGAAATGGTGAAAATGAATTTCATTATCTTCTAACAGAATTACCTACAGTTAAATAAATTGACTGTGTATGTACAGTCGGTTCTTCCCAAACATGTCAGAATACAAGAATTCCTGTGCTTAATTGCACAATAAATGTATTAGGTTCTGAACACGTACTTCTTATTTTATATCACACAACGTTATTTTCATGAAATGCCTAGTGCATTCAATAATTCACTGTTTTTTTTTACAAAAATAATTCATTGTTGATGCATACAATTTTGCATTAAAAGAATCGCAAAGTATATATTACTACACTGAAAATTACCTCAAGTTGATTATTGTGAACACAATTTTTTTGAAAGTAATCAATTTGGGACACAATTTTTGATGTAGTAATATATACTTTGCGTTGAAAAAAATAATCTAACAAAAAAAAGTGATCCAATTTTGTTGGATGGTTGTTTTTTGGACCGAATATTCCGGCCGAATCCGACCGATGTCCACCCCTATTTCCTATGTAAGTTACTGTTGCTTTTTCAAAAAGTAACTTTTAGTTTTTCAAAAAGTTTGAATTTTTTTTAATCAGTTACCAATTTACCCTCCAACTAATGTTTTACTAATTTTTTCAATTTTCTTTAATCAGTTACCAATTTACCCTCCAATTAATGTTTTGCTAATTTTTTCAATTGAGGGTGTTTTTATAATTTTGGTGGTGGTTTGTTTGCTAAGAGTATAAATAGATAATAGATAATAGATATAATAGAATAGAATAGAATAGATAGATAGATAATAGATAGAAATGAAGTCCTTTTTTTTGTTACAACTTTTTTGGTTACAGATGCAGGTCTTTTAGACGAATTCTCTTTTTTTGTTAATACTAAAGCGATTCTTTTGGATTCTTTTAAAATAAATAATATTTTTATTTAAATTATTACGATTATTTAAAAAATCTGTACTTAAAAAGCGATGCTATTATAAAAGATTATAGTCCCCAAAATTTTATAAGTAGTCTATTATAGGAATTAATGTGATAAATTTTGTAAAACCTTAGTGATTATTTATAAAACTTCAGAGATTTTTTTGTAGTCACAAAAAGTTTAGGCGAGTTAGGTCTCGATGATTCACCAGGGTCGGAGAAAGCCTCAACGAGACAAATTCGAACCCACGTTCATATGTGATGTGAGTTAAATTCTTACCAACTGGACCAACATTCGTTAAACTTTAGGTATAAATATAATATAGGGTTAAATGAGCTCGATGAACTCGTCATTATTGAATGAGCATAGATTAAGAAAGAATAATCGGTTATTTGCGATCATGATTGACAATCAGAAACCCTAATTTGTCGAAGATGCACAATTGGTGAGATGCAGCCAAGATTCATGAACAAAGAACCCTAATTCGCAGAAATTGCACAAAATGAAATCGGGAAGAAAAACAATTTCAAGATGGATCGTTATCAAAGATTGAAGAATGCACACACACGATGAGATGTGTGGAGAACGAAGATGCATAAATTCTTCTACTTATACCATATAAAGTTGGAGAAACAGAAATGGAAGAGAGTGAGAAATGGTGAAAATGAATTTCATTATCTTCTAAATGAATTACCTCTGATTAAATAAATTGATTTGTGTATGTACTGATCGGTTCTTCCCAAACATGTCGAATACAAGAATTCCTGTGCTTAATTGCACAATAAATGTATTAGGTTACGAACACGCACTTCTTATTTTATATCACACAACGTTATTTTCATGAAATGCCTAGTGCATTCAATAATTCACTGTTTTTTTTTACAAAAATAATTCATTGTTGATGCATACAATTTTGCATTAGAAGAATCGCAAAGTATATATTACTACACTGAAAATTACCTCAAGTTGATTATTGTGAACACAATTTTTTGAAAGTAATCAATTTGGGACACAATTTTTGATGTAGTAATATATACTTTGCGTTGAAAAAAATAATCTAACAAAAAAAAGTGATCCAATTTTGTTGGATGGTTGTTTTTTGGACCGAATATTCCGGCCGAATCCGACCGATGTCCACCCCTATTTCCTATGTAAGTTACTGTTGCTTTTTCAAAAAGTAACTTTTAGTTTTTCAAAAGTTTGAATTTTTTTAATCGATTACCAATTTACCCTCCAACTAATGTTTTACTAATTTTTTCAATTTTCTTTAATCAGTTACCAATTTACCCTCCAATTAATGTTTTGCTAATTTTTTCAATTGAGGGTGTTTTTATAATTTTGGTGGTGGTTTGTTTGCTAAGAGTATAAATAGATAATAGATAATAGATATAATAGAATAGAATAGAATAGATAGATAGATAATAGATAGAAATGAAGTCCTTTTTTTGTTACAACTTTTTGATTCTACAGATGCGAGTCTTTTAGACGAATTCTCTTTTTTTGTTAATACTAAAGCGATTCTTTTGGATTCTTTTAAAATAAATAATATTTTTATTTAAATTATTACGATTATTTAAAAAATCTGTACTTTAAAAACTGATGCTATTATAAAAAGATTATAGTCCCCAAAATTTTATAAGTAGTCTATTATAGGAATTAATGTGATAAATTTTGTAAAACCTTAGTGATTATTTATAAAACTTCAGAGATTTTTTTGTAGTCACAAAAAGTTTAGGCGAGTTAGGTCTCGATGATTCACCAGGGTCGGAGAAAGCCTCAACGAGACAAATTCGAACCCACGTTCATATGTGATGTGAGTTAAATTCTTACCAACTGGACCAACATTCGTTAAACTTTAGGTATAAATATAATATAGGGTTAAATGAGCTCGATGAACTCGTCATTATTGAATGAGCATAGATTAAGAAAGAATAATCGGTTATTTGCGATCATGATTGACAATCAGAAACCCTAATTTGTCGAAGATGCACAATTGGTGAGATGCAGCCAAGATTCATGAACAAAGAACCCTAATTCGCAGAAATTGCACAAAATGAAATCGGGAAGAAAAACAATTTCAAGATGGATCGTTATCAAAGATTGAAGAATGCACACACACGATGAGATGTGTGGAGAACGAAGATGCATAAATTCTTCTACTTATACCATATAAAGTTGGAGAAACCAGAAATGGAAGAGAGTGAGAAATGGTGAAAATGAATTTCATTATCTTCTAACAGAATTACCTACAGTTAAATAAATTGACTGTGTATGTACAGTCGGTTCTTCCCAAACATGTCAGAATACAAGAATTCCTGTGCTTAATTGCACAATAAATGTATTAGGTTCTGAACACGTACTTCTTATTTTATATCACACAACGTTATTTTCATGAAATGCCTAGTGCATTCAATAATTCACTGTTTTTTTTTACAAAAATAATTCATTGTTGATGCATACAATTTTGCATTAGAAGAATCGCAAAGTATATATTACTACACTGAAAATTACCTCAAGTTGATTATTGTGAACACAATTTTTTTGAAAGTAATCAATTTGGGACACAATTTTTGATGTAGTAATATATACTTTGCGTTGAAAAAAATAATCTAACAAAAAAAAGTGATCCAATTTTGTTGGATGGTTGTTTTTTGGACCGAATATTCGGCTAATCCGACCGATGTCCACCCCTATTTCCTATGTAAGTTCTTTGTTGCTTTTTCAAAAAGTAACTTTTAGTTTTTCAAAAGTTTGAATTTTTTTAATCGATTACCAATTTACCCTCCAACTAATGTTTTACTAATTTTTTCAATTTTCTTTAATCAGTTACCAATTTACCCTCCAATTAATGTTTTGCTAATTTTTTCAATTGAGGGTGTTTTTATAATTTTGGTGGTGGTTTGTTTGCTAAGAGTATAAATAGATAATAGATAATAGATATAATAGAATAGAATAGAATAGATAGATAGATAATAGATAGAAATGAAGTCCTTTTTTTGTTACAACTTTTTGGTTACTGAGATGCAGTCTTTTAGACGAATTCTCTTTTTGTTAATACTAAAGCGATTCTTTTGGATTCTTTTAAAATAAATAATATTTTTATTTAAATTATTACGATTATTTAAAAATCAGACTTTTAAAACTCGATGCTATTATAAAAAGATTATAGTCCCCAAAATTTTATAAGTAGTCTATTATAGGAATTAATGTGATAAATTTTGTAAAACCTTAGTGATTATTTATAAAACTTCAGAGATTTTTTTGTAGTCACAAAAAGTTTAGGCGAGTTAGGTCTCGATGATTCACCAGGGTCGGAGAAAGCCTCAACGAGACAAATTCGAACCCACGTTCATATGTGATGTGAGTTAAATTCTTACCAACTGGACCAACATTCGTTAAACTTTAGGTATAAATATAATATAGGGTTAAATGAGCTCGATGAACTCGTCATTATTGAATGAGCATAGATTAAGAAAGAATAATCGGTTATTTGCGATCATGATTGACAATCAGAAACCCTAATTTGTCGAAGATGCACAATTGGTGAGATGCGGCCAAGATTCATGAACAAAGAACCCTAATTCGCAGAAATTGCACAAAATGAAATCGGGAAGAAAAACAATTTCAAGATGGATCGTTATCAAAGATTGAAGAATGCACACACACGATGAGATGTGTGGAGAACGAAGATGCATAAATTCTTCTACTTATACCATATAAAGTTGGAGAAACCAGAAATGGAAGAGAGTGAGAAATGGTGAAAATGAATTTCATTATCTTCTAACAGAATTACCTACAGTTAAATAAATTGACTGTGTATGTACAGTCGGTTCTTCCCAAACATGTCAGAATACAAGAATTCCTGTGCTTAATTGCACAATAAATGTATTAGGTTCGAACACGCACTTCTTATTTTATATCACACAACGTTATTTTCATGAAATGCCTAGTGCATTCAATAATTCACTGTTTTTTTTTACAAAAATAATTCATTGTTGATGCATACAATTTTGCATTAGAAGAATCGCAAAGTATATATTACTACACTGAAAATTACCTCAAGTTGATTATTGTGAACACAATTTTTTTGAAAGTAATCAATTTGGGACACAATTTTTGATGTAGTAATATATACTTTGCGTTGAAAAAAATAATCTAACAAAAAAAAGTGATCCAATTTTGTTGGATGGTTGTTTTTTGGACCGAATATTCCGGCCGAATCCGACCGATGTCCACCCCTATTTCCTATGTAAGTTACTGTTGCTTTTTCAAAAAGTAACTTTTAGTTTTTCAAAAAGTTTGAATTTTTTTTAATCAGTTACCAATTTACCCTCCAACTAATGTTTTACTAATTTTTTCAATTTTCTTTAATCGATTACCAATTTACCCTCCAATTAATGTTTTGCTAATTTTTTCAATTGAGGGTGTTTTTATAATTTTGGTGGTGGTTTGTTTGCTAAGAGTATAAATAGATAATAGATAATAGATATAATAGAATAGAATAGAATAGATAGATAGATAATAGATAGAAATGAAGTCCTTTTTTTTGTTACAACTTTTTTGGTTACAGATGCAGGTCTTTTAGACGAATTCTCTTTTTTTGTTAATACTAAAGCGATTCTTTTGGATTCTTTTAATATAAATAATATTTTTATTTAAATTATTACGATTATTTAAAAAATCTGTACTTTAAAAACTGATGCTATTATAAAAAGATTATAGTCCCCAAAATTTTATAAGTAGTCTATTATAGGAATTAATGTGATAAATTTTGTAAAACCTTAGTGATTATTTATAAAACTTCAGAGATTTTTTTGTAGTCACAAAAAGTTTTTATAAGTAGTCTATTATAGGTCTCGATGATTCACCAGGGTCGGAGAAAGCCTCAACGAGACATTACACCGACAACAGAATTCAAACCCACGTTCATATGTGATGTGAGTTAAATTCTTACCAACTGGACCAACATTCGTTAAACTTTAGGTATAAATATAATATAGGGTTAAATGAGCTCGATGAACTGGATGAACTCGTCATTATTGAATGAGCATAGATTAAGAAAGAATAATCGGTTATTTGCGATCATGATTGACAAATCAGAAACCCTAATTTATCAAAGATGCACAATTGGTGAGATGCAATCAAGATTCATGAACAAAGAACCCTAATTCGCAGAAATTGCACAAAATGAAATCGGGAAGAAAAACAATTTCAAGATGGATCGTTATCAAAGATTGAAGAATGCACACACACGATGAGATGTGTGGAGAACGAAGATGCATAAATTCTTCTACTTATACCATATAAAGTTGGAGAAACCAGAAATGGAAGAGAGTGAGAAATGGTGAAAATGAATTTAATTATCTTCTAACAGAATTACCTACAGTTAAATAAATTGACTGTGTATGTACAGTATGAAGTAAATTACTTGTGGGAACTAAGGGGGATGTATTGGTTTAGGATTTCACAGGATTTTAAAAGACTTTTTTTGGGTAAAAAAGTCTGCAGGTATTCAATCAAGATTTTCTGTCACTTAAAAACAATCCATTGGTATTCGATCAGGATTTTCAAGACTTTTAAAAGAGTCTGTCACTTAATTTTCCCATTTTTCCACTACACGTTAGGGGCAACTTCTAGGAAACTAAGATGGGAATCCAATGCATGGAGAACTATGGTCGTGCAAGAGGAGTGATAATTTATGAAGGAGAGTTGGCAATGGTCAAATGTTCCACTCTTTGGTAGATGCAATCTGACCCATTCACTTGAGCCAAATGCATTAGTTAGGGAATTAATTGATCTTTAATACTAAAATGTTGAAGAGGGATGTTATTCTCGTCTGCTTTAACCCCTATGAAGCAAAATATTCCACTCTCCCAAAGACTTCCTTGAGAATAAGGTATGTTTGGCTTTAAGTTAGCGGAACAAAGCGGAATAAAATTTTCATCCTATTGTTTGAGAGTTTTACGATGGAGCGAAATAAAGTTTCCACTCCATTGTTTGGATAATGAACGAAACAGAATGAATTAGACCTTTTTATTTCTTTTTTACCCTTGATGTGTGTGTGTAGATGAACAGTAACATAAAAAAGGCATGAACTGTAACCATTAGGCGTGATTATTTTCAATTTGAAGCAAGTAAACTTGTGATACGAGTTGCAGCTCTAGCATCTGAGGAAAAAAAGGAAGAGGAAGGGGCGCACTACAGAGAAGCTTCTACCATTCCATCTATTACCATCAATCCTTTGGATACTTTATAATGAGCGGAGCAGAACGGAATGAAGCAGAATGGAGCAGAGTAGAAAGGAATAAAATTTTGATTCTATTATTTGGGTTTTTTACGATGAAATCGATGAAACAGAATAAAGTTTTCACTCGGTTGGACAATAAACAATAATTAAATACTTATGATAATTAATAATTAATAATACTAAATGTTGGTCTTACAAATTTAGTTTTATTAATTATTAATTATCATAAGTATATTTATGATAAAAAAAATATTGATTGTAATTTAGTATTATTAATTATCATAAGTATACTTATGACAGAAAGACTAAATTGACACACATTTGTAATTAAATACTTTTTTTTTTTTGTCTTTTTCTGCATATGAATAAATATAAAATCAATTTTAAAAGAGTACATATTTTCTTTTTGGGGACGATAAAGGAAACTATCACAACCAATATTATTTTTCTTGGTTGTTTTAAAAAATACTGCATGACTATCACGTACAGATCAAAGATATAGATGTATTAATTAAAAACGTATTATAAAAGAATGTAATTGTAAGATGAATACCAAAAAGCTTATCTAAAAAAAAAAATGAATACCAAAAAAATACTGTAAAACTAGTCAGAACAAAAACGACTTTTTGAAATACTGCGTGATGATGATGATGATGATGATTGATTTAGACAATGGATAAGTAACAATGTATTTTACTAGGGGTGTTCATGGGTCGGTTTGGATGAATTTTGACTAGATCTGTTATCTGAACCAATTATATTTAATTGGTTTGGGTTGGGTTGGATTTTGAGTTTTTTGTTATAGAATCCGAACTAAACCAACCCGATATTGAATGGATTGGTTTGAATTGGGCTCACGGGTGAGAGTGATGAGTAAGTATGATTAATGAATGGTTTTTTTTTCTGTACCCCCACCCCTTCCCTATATACCCCCACCCTAAAAGTTAAATCCCAAAATGTCCTTCTGAAAACGTATTGTTTTTTAAAAAAATTTGGCCAATCGTATATACACCTGGGGGGGTGTATATACAACCCTTACATTTGGGCATCGTATATACACCCCCTAGGCGTATATACGATTGGCACACTCCCACCTTAATCGTATATACGCCTTGGGGTGTGTATATACGATGTCTTATAACATAGGGTCGTATATACACCCCCCAAGTGTATATACGATTTGTATTTTATTTTAAGTCCAATAAAAATTAATTAAGCCCTGAAAATAGGTTTAGTGTGTAGTTCGTTAAAACGTGACGATGTTATACGTCAAACGAATAATTTAGGCTAAAAAATCGGTTTTTGGCAACATACTCCGATCGTAATGAAACCGCAGTCATTAAATCCGAAAAAAATCAAGAATCAAGAATCCCCTAGAAGGGACTTCTTACGGGACTACGGCCTCAAAATCCTAAATTCCATCGTTTACTATTTTTTACGAATTTTTTAATTTTTCATAGTCTCCAAAAAATCTAAAAAAATTTGTATAGCCTTATTTTGGTTTTGTTAGATTTTTAGTGGTGTTTTTATAATTTTGTAGAGTATTTTTGACTATTTAACGAATTTTTAATAGCCTTTTAATAATAAAAATTAAAACAAATCGTATATATGTCATTTTGGACATATATACGATGCCTACTTTTAACACATCGTATATATGTCCTTCAGACGTATATACGATTGCATCTTACACGGCTAATCGTATATACGTCTTAAGGACATATATACGATGAGTTAAATTTGATCATCGTATATATGTCCAAAATAACATATATACGATTTACCTTTTTTTTAAAAAAAAAAATAGATTGCAAACTTGGGATGCATGCAGTGCATTATTGCCTAGAATATACGTGTGGTGAACTTTGAAGGAAGGAATGGTTTTATGACTCTAAAAATTGAATGGGTAAAGTTGAAGAGGTGGAGAATATTAGAAGGGAAATGAACAGGTGTAGAATATTAGAAGGCCAGGGCCATGGCTGGAGCCCCCCCTGTCTTTCAATACTTGTAGCATTTTATAATAGTAATACATATATTTGATATACTTATATATAGTATTTGATAATTATGCTACTGAGAATAGGCACTATTTACGTTTACCGCATAGGCACTTTTTTTTAAAGCTCCATTGAGTTTTTCAAACTAATCTAAAACAAACATATACATTATTCATAATTAGTTTTTATAGGATTCTTTAGGCATAATCAATTTTTAAAGTGAGACCCACAATAAGAAGTTAGAGGTCTTTTCTGGCCTAATTTACTTTTATATACTAAACAATACCAAAATAAATATTAAATGCATATTTTGATTAAGCAATAAGTTAGAGGTCTTTTCTGGCCTAATTTACTTTTATATACTAAACAATACCAAAATAAATATTAAATGCATATTTTGATTGAGCAATAAGTTAGAGGTCTTTTCTGGCCTAATTGAGGCCTAATCTCGCCCCCGCAGCCAACCATTGCTGGCTCCGTCCCTGTAGAAGGCAAACATGTATACGTACGGGTTCACGGTTTGGATCGGATTTAATTTTTAAAATTCGTTATCCGAATAAAACTAGTACGAGTTATAACGGGTTGGTTTGGATTTGATCCGATCACAAAAATTATCCGAACCGAACGCTTTGGTTTGGATTGGGCAGTGGTTTGGATCAGATTTAATTTTTAAAATTCGTTATCCGAACCAGACTAGTACGGGTTATTATGGGTTGGTTTGGATTTGATCCGATAATGAAAATTATCCGAACCGAACGCTTTGGTTGACCCGATATTGAATGTATTTTACTGTCATATTGGAGGAACATGAATTTGAAGAGTAGAAATAAGTGATGTAAAATAAAAAATAAATAAGGTTAAAAGGGTAATTAGCCAGTTAAGATGTTTCATTCCATCAGTTACCTCCCAAATTGGATGGGAAGAAAAATGAGGTAATATCCAATTTAGTCTCCGACTTTTTAAAAATGTTCAATTTAGTCCCCGACTTTTCACATATGTCAATTTAGTCCTCAACATTTACAAATGTGTGTCAATTTGGTCTTTCTGTCAACCATGGTTGATACAAAGCTGACGTGGCAAATGTCAGGGACCAAATTGACACTACCAAAAAAATAAAAAAAAATCCATGTCAGCATGCCATTTCACACAAATGTTGGGGACTACATTTATACTTTTTTTAAATAAAATAGTTTGTTACGAGGACCAAAGTGACACTAAGTTATAAAAGTCAGTGACCAAATTAATACTAAGTTACATAAGTCAGAGACCTAATTGATACTAAGTTACATAAGTAAGGGACCTAATTGATATCTAGTAAAATAATGTGCATTACATAAACTTTCCAAACATATAACACAAAGTGCAATTACTTAAATTCGTTATATGAAACACTTGTTCCAAAAAACTAAACCATAAATGTATAATTAACGGTTTTATAAAGCATAAATTCATTTTTTTTTCGATAAGCAATGTCATTGAAAGGAGCACAAGGGGTGTCCAACCCTTACAATGAGAGGAAAAAAAGAAGGGGGAGAGCCTCCTCAAAACCTCCCTGAGCCAAAACCCATTGGGAAAAAGACTCAGGAAGGAAAAAGAGTACCATGTGAGTGCACTACAGTGGGAAAGCCTAACCCACTGTTTCTCCCCCTACTACCCAACAAAATGATTAATACAATGGTAAGCGTTATTCCACCAAGAATCTAAAACATAACCGGAATGACACCCCACCCCATAAATAAATCATGACCAAGACATAATTTTAATATGATAAACAATCGAGTCTAACTTTGGTTCTTCCCCCTTGAAAATAAGATTATTTCTAGTCAACCAAATACTCCAACACGAGGCTAGCCAAATAAGGTGTCTAATCTTCTTAGATTTCTTGCCGATAAACACTTTTTGCGAAGGAATTGAAATGCACCATCAAAGACTCCTCAACGATATGATCCACACCAAGCCATAACTCCACCTTTTTCCACACCATCCTAGCCAAAACACACCCCACGAAAAGATGGTCCAAATCTTCAAAATCATTCTGACAAAAAGCACACGCCGCCTCCTCCATAGACTGAATAGCGTTACGATGAAGCAAAGAAGAGCGAAGAGCTAGAGCCGAGACAAGCATACGCCAACCAAAAAGCTTAATTTTCGACGGAACAACTGTTTGCCACACAACTTCAATATTGGCCGATACCAGAGGAGGCAAGACAGTTGATGGCCGAACGCTTTGCACCTGGATATAACAAGAACTAACCGAAAACAATTTATCATGAGTTAGAGTCCATTTCCAGCAATCAGATTTACCTCGAATCGGAGAAACTTCACGCAAAATATCCGCCAAAATTGCAGCTTATTGAACACAAAGCTGACAACCTGTAACATTATTAAAAAGTGCAAAATAATATAACGACTCCACACTATCATGGTTGCCTTGCACTTTATGGTTTGTTTTTTTTAAATTTAGTGTTTCATGTAATGAATTTATGGTTTTTGTATGTTAATTATACATTAATGTTTAGTTTTTCTGAACCAAGTGTTTCACGTAATGAATTTATGTAATTGCACTTGGTGTTGTTTATTTGGAAAGTTTATGTAATGCACATTATTTTGCTCAATTTTAAGTTTCCCCGTTTTAATGTAATATATGCATGGTTGAACTTGATTGTAGAAATAGAATCATAAACAGGGTTGAATGTTGAAACAATGTCATATATTACTTTAAAAAAGTAGTAGCACTTTGGTCATTGATTTTTTTACTAGATATCAATTAGGTCCCTAACTTATGTAACTTAGTATCAATTTGGTCTCTGACTTTTTTTTAACCAAAGAAGGGATTATGGAGCCTCGTTAAAACCTTCTGATGGAAAACCCTCCTTAGGGAAAAACCATCAAGAAGGAAAGAGTACTCCCCCTACAATTTATTAAGAAAAAGTGGAAAACATACAAGAGACATGGGGGGACTACGCCAAAACCCATGAGTAAAATAACAATACAACCAAAAGGAAAAAGTAACACTCCTATAACAAGGAATCTAGACCTAGGAAAGTGAAAATTGACATGCAAAAGCATCACAATAGTGACTCCCATCCCAACCAGGTTGGCACCGAAGTCACTAACAATCATTTGCAGCACACCAAAGAAAAAAAAATACAACCAAAAGGAAAAAATAACACTCCTATAACAACGAGTCTAGACCAAAGGAAGAAAAAATTGGCATGCAATAGCATCACTATAGTAACTCTCATCTCAACCAGGTTGGCACCAAAATCACTAACAATGATATGCAGCACACCAAAAACAATAAGCCATAAGAAAACTGAAGCATTAAACAGAAATCAATTGAACCTATAGTTAGGCAGACCAGATTTATTTCTGCAGAAATCATCAGCAATGAAGCTAGGAGGAAGGTCCCACCAGACAAAACCACTTGTGTTAATGCCATACCCGGCAAGCTTGTCAGCACAGACGTTACCTTCTCTGTAGATGTGAGTGCAGACGAAAGTCATATGTCTTGTCTGATAAACGCAATTCTCCCAACGAGTTCTGAGCTTCCAAGGAACTATATTACAATTCTTGAAGGCGGAAACCACTAATTGAGAGTCGCATTCCAACCACAGCTGATGCCATCCTCTAACTGTTGCGCCCGAAAAAGTCCCCGAGGGGTTTTTCTTCGTTTACAACGTTTTAAGACAATGAAGTCGCCACCAATATTTTTTATAAGGAAAATATTGAAGAAAAACCTTTTTGGAAGACAAATGGTCTTTTGGAAAACCAGGAGATTTGGGTTCTGGGGTCGGTTAGGCATGGGGAAGGTATTAGCACCCACATCTCCTTTCATCGAAAGGAACCTTTAATTAAAGGTGTGATTTTAAGTGT
Organism: Oxytropis ochrocephala; assembly: GCA_020916435.1. NCBI lineage: Eukaryota > Viridiplantae > Streptophyta > Magnoliopsida > Fabales > Fabaceae > Oxytropis > Oxytropis ochrocephala. Next base: position 108,204,102 of record CM037093.1, read on the forward strand.
TGATTTGAAAAATATTTAAATTTGCCTCTTTCGAATAGACTTAATTAATTTTTATTTGCGGCGCTTGACGAGAATTAGCCGCTTTGGGTTTTTTGAAAGGAAAAATGTTTTTAGTTTATTGTGCTTGACGGAGGGGATCCGCTCCTACGTATCTCCAGGTGCGATAGAGAATTCAAAGCTACGTAGTTCTAGGTTTTTGGTTTTTTATCTTGTTTAGTTGTGGAAACTGAGCTTTCATGATGATCAATTGAGCGAAGGCTCCAAGTGACCACCATTAGCACTCCATTGTTAATAATCGTGCAAGCAAAGGCTTCGCAGGACTAATAACAAAGTTTTTGATTTAATGAAAAGTTTTTTAGGAAAATTAGGCATTCATGATGATCAATTGAGCAAAGGCTCCAAGTGATCACCACTAGTTCCTCATTGTTAATGATTGTGCAAGCCGAGGCTTCGCAAAACCGTTAACAAAGTTTGATTTAATGAGAAATTATTAAAAAAAACGAGAAGGAGGTGAAAATTGCAAAATGGGGGTGTGCCATTAGTCGCAGGGGTTATACTACCAAACAGGGGGTGCAGGAATTAAGGCCCTTTTTTTTTTTGGTTGTGGGGCGCTAGCCCAAAAAATTTGAACATGGGCTTGTGGGGGAGAGGGACGCGCAGTAATTTGGGGTGCAAACAGTAATCAGAAAAATAAAAAAATAAAAAAACTCTGGATACCCATATAAGCCTAACCCTAAAAAAAAACCTAAAATCTTATTCCCCTTTTCCCCTCCTTAAGCTGCGCCGCAGCTCCTCTCATTCAAGAGAGAGAGAGATTTGCGGAGTGATTCACGGAAGTGAGAGAGAGAGAGAGTCGGAGCAGAGAGAGATTCGCGGAGGAAGGGAGAACGCGAAGGGAGGAAGAACGTCACGGCGCCGGTGGTGGAGAAAGGACGTCGGCGAGGGAGAGAGAGGGAGGCGCAGATCGATGGAGAGAGGGAGAGAGTTACGGGTTCCTGGTGGTGGTAACGGCCAGGGGTTTTTTCCGGCGGTGGTGGGTTCGTTTTTGGTGGTGGGCTGGCCGGAGAGGGTGCCGTTTCAGTGAGAGAGAGAACGCGTGGAGTGTGGTGGTGCGACGGTGATAGAGGCAGTGGTGGTGGCTCAGTTTTTTGGCTGCTGGTTCGGCTTTGTGGTGGGTCTCGTGGTGGCTCACCGGAGCTTCGCCGGAGAAGATGACCGGAGGGTCACCGGAGGTGAGTTTTTTTTCTATTTTTGGTTCTGTTTGATTTTTAGAGCTTTCTGCAGTGCGATTCTTTTCTACCCCATTTTATTCTAGTTTGACTGTTTTGAGTTTGATTGGTTGTTTATATGTTCATTCATCACATTTAACTCATATACACCAATAGAACATAAAAACGAAAATAAAGTATAGTCAAGCGAGATCTAAAAAAATGCTAAACAATGTATTCTACATTTTTGTGTCTAGGGATCGCGAGAGAGGAAAAACCCAACCTGATTTTCAATTTGTTCTGAAAAAGAAGGATAAAAAACAAGATCTATGTTGTTGCTTGACTGATGTTGTTGTTGTGGTTCTGTTGTTGTTGCTGTTGTTTTTTTGATCAAGCATCGCTCACTTTTTGATCGCCTCGAGATCTAAACAAATCTGCTTAGGTGATTAGGGTTTTAGTGTAAAACCCTAATCTGTTTTTGTGCTGTTTTTATCTCGAAAAACGTGTACCCTTCTGCTGCTGTTGACCATCCTTTTTATATTAAAATTCTAGGTTTAGTCATTAATTGCTTTGACTGGGTTTTGACTCTTTTCAGGCCTGGACCCAAGCCCAAAGAATTGGATTTCTTTGGAACTGAACTCTATTCTTTATTCTTCGTTGTCGCGCTTCTATTATTTTTTGCATTTTCGAATTTATTTATTTTTGTATGTTTTGTATTATTATTTTTTGTATTTTTTGGACATTTGGACATTTGGACTCTCCTAAGTTGTAATAAAAATTAAATAATATTTTTTTGACATTTTTGGACTATTAAACACTTTTAAATTGTAAATAAAACTAAATAAAATTTCTTGACATTTTGGACTCTATATATATTCTCAAATTAAATTAATCAATAAGAAAGACTAATAATAATAAAAAGAGTCCGCCAAATACAAAGACGAACGGGCGGACTAGACGGATACGCTACAACGAGACTCAAATAGAAGAAATGAGCTCGAGACCTAAAAACACTACTTATGTGCGACTAAACCCAAATACGAAGATTAAATTGAAGAACGCATACGAAAAGATTGGTCACTCGCGTGCTCGCTTAATTTAAACAATGGTATTTCGATTTAGTTGAGCCGACGATCGAAATTGACTTAAATTAAAAAGGGCGGACAAAATTGGGGTATTACAGTTTGCCCTCTTTATTTCACATTTCGCCAAAAATATGAATTGGCCTTTTCATATTTGTTGGTGAAATGGAAATAAAGATATAGAAATAATACTAATTTTGTCCGCCGTAAAAGTTCAAATCTTTTTGTTATTTTCCTTTTGAGGGGTTAACATCGGTCGCATTAACGAGAAAGCAATAAATTGGAAAAAAAAGAAATTGGGAAAAGCGGTAAATTGGAAATTCGGAGGTTGCCTAAAACCTTTTTAACGGACTCGCCGAGTCCGAGCTCGGGTGGCCTTTTCGAGCGCCGATCAATATCAAGTCCGAATCGATTTGATCAATGGATTTACGCTGTGCCTTAGGGTCGACACAACTAATCCGAAGGACTTAACGAAGTTCGATGGATCCATCGCGCGTGCTCGCATAACGATGTTGTGATCTCGTGGAAGGAGCTCACTAACTCTGAAGGAGTTCACTAACTCTGGGTTGATGGAGTTTACGAACTCTGGATTGATGGAGTTTACGAACTCTGGGGGTGGCCTTTTCGAGAGGCCGATCAACATCAGGTCCGGAACTGATTTGATCAATGGATTTACGCTGTGTCTTAGGCTGACACAACTAATCCGAAGGACTTAACGAAGTCTGATGGATCCATCGCGTGCTCGTACACGATGTTGTGATCTGTGGAAGGAGTTCACTAACTCTGAAGGAGTTCACTAACTCTGGGTTGATGGAGTTTACGAACTCTGGATTGATGGAGTTTACGAACTCTGGATTGATGGAGTTTACGAACTCTGGGTTGATGGAGTTTACAAACTCCTGGCCGATGGAGTTTACGAACTCTGGGCCGATGGAGTTTACGAACTCTTTCGCTGATGGAGTTTACGAACTCTGTGCTGATGGTGATTTTCTAAAAATGGGATTTTTGGGACTCTCGGGTCCGAAGTAACTTTTCTCTTGGATGGTGCATGAAATGCATGCACTTGGGTATTTGGGTGCACATGGATGCAATGATTGATTTTGGTGGGATGTTTCTTCTGTTTGATTATTCCTTCGCTCTTTTGAGGTGCGAATTTGAAAGTGTAATGCACTACTGTTTGATGCCATGGAGTGATGAATGGTATGGATGACATGAGAATGATGAATGATATGAAGATGTTGTGTTCTGTTGTGTTCCGCCTCCTGTGATTTTTTTTTTTTTTTTTTTTTTTAAGACAGCTTTCTTTTTTTTTCCTGCTTATTTGTTTTTTTGGCACTCTTTTTTTTGCTGGTTAAGTCGATCTGCCGGACGGAGGCTGTCCTAGGACGATGATCACGCGAGGATTGCGCACTGATTCGTTATGCCTGTTTTGTCTCTTCTTTTTTGCAACTTTACTCACTTGGGAAATCATTTCTTTCTGTATTTTTCAAAGATTTCGTAATGATCCTGTAATGCTCTTGAATGTGCACATGTTTTGCAAATCAATTTCATCAATCATAAAAGTTATTATTTTGAAAGAAACTGAATAGGTGAAAGCAGAGACACGAAAAGCACATATATGAAAGAAAAGTTTGACTTTTATTGATATGGAAATTGGACGTGCAGAAAGTCACGCCAATTGAAAGTGCATTACAATCTTTCTTTTAAACTGAGAAAACACAAGAGAAAGGAACAGATCTCGTGATTTCATCTTCAAGTAATTGCGGTGTTCGCCGCCCATACTCATAACTCGATCACCCTTTTATCCAAACTTTTGGGAGTGCTGATTGCCTTTTCTTTTCTCGAGCCCAAGTTTTCTGACCCTAATTTTTGACTGAATCGCCCTTTGCGGGTTTTCGATCCACCGGGTCGCTCTGATTTTGCCTAGGCCGCCCCTTTGGGTTTTCACCTAGCGAGCTAACTTTTCCTTGGCTTATCTTTTCCTTTTTGTTTATTTTTCTAGGCATAATACTTCTTGACCACATCTGAGTTCACTGGATTTGGAATCTCATCTCCGTCCATGTTTGCCAGGATTAGAGCTCCTCCTGAGAATGCCTTCTTCACCACATAAGGTCCTTCATATTTGGGAGTCCATTTGCCCTCGGGTCCGCTCGGATCGGCAAGATCCGCTTGAGTACAAGATCTCTTTCTTGGAATTCACGAGACAGACTCTTTTGTCAAAAGCCCTTATCATCCTCTGTTGGTACAACCGCCCATGACACATTCGCGCCACCCGCTTTCGTCAATGAGGTTCAACTGGTCAAGACGGATCGAACCCACTCGCTTCATCAAGTTCTCGTCTCCATTAACACGCGAGAGATGGTATTTCAACTTCAATGGGGGAGGCGCCGCCCACCCGTAAACCGATGAGTAGGGGTTGCCCCGGTTGATGTACGCACCGAGGTACGATAGCCATGCAAAGCGAAGGAAGCATTTCGTGCGGTCTTTGTAAGTTACCACCATTTTCTGCACTATTTTCTTGATATTCTTGTTGGCCGCTTCAACTGCCCCATTCATCTTGGGACGGTACGGGGATGAATTGTGATGCTGAATCTTGAACTCAGCACATAGGTCCTTCATTATTCTGCTGTTCAAGTTGCTGCCATTATCAGTGATGATTTTGTTGGGGGAAGACCGTAACGGGCAGATCGATCTTTCTTGACAAACTTGGCAACCATCGAATCAAGTTATACTTGAATATGAGCGGCTTTCAACCCACTTGGTGATCTCTAAAACTTTGCCTTGATATAATTGCAACTTGAATGAATCTTGGAGTGCCAGCCTTTTGATTTTTCTTTCTCCCTTTTTTTTGAGATTTTCTTTCTTTGTTTTTTTTTTTTGACAAACATATTTAAGTAAATAAACTTATTTGTCCTAAAGCTAAAACTCTGAGAAAACAAAAGCAATCGATCATTGATCGGAATGGATTTTTGGAGATTGTGGGTTTTTGTGGAGGAAGGATGATTGGGTTTAATGAAGTGCTTGAAGCTAATGGTAGGATGATTTTTATTCGGCGTTGGCTGACGTTTGATGATTTATGATGGTTATTTGGCTTGATGAGGTGTTTGGAAGTTTTATTCCTGGCTAAGGGTTGGTGGAGGGCGGGATGCCGAGGTCAAAGGGAAGTATTTGCAGTTTATCGAGACAAGGATCTCTTGTGTTTTGTGGTAACGTGTATCAGCTCACCACTTACATTTCTTTTGTATTTTTGGGATTTTCATTTTTAAATCCCTTTTTTCTTTTTTTCTTTTTTGATTTTTTTTTCTTTGATTTTTTTCTTTTTTGATTTTTTTTTTCTTTGACGCGGGTGAGCTTGATAAAAAGTGATGCATCTTTTTGATATTTGAGGTGATCCTTGTCTAGGGTGATTTTTGGATTTTTTGGCTTATAGTGGGTAGCATAGTTTTTTTCCGAGAATATGGGAAGATGGTCGAACTTTATTTCAAATCACGATTGCTCGTTTTCTCAAAAAATTAACTCAAGGACAATAATTTATTTACTCCTATATATTTGCCCTCTCTTTTTTTTTTGAAGGAGAAAATCATCTTTGGGACTAGCACGATTCAGATCTCTGTAGTCGATGCACATTCTGACATTCCCATCCTTCTTGGGAACTGGGACAATATTGGCAACCCACTGTGGGTATTTGGCCACCGCTAGGAACCCCGTGATCAAATCGCTTCTTTACCTCATCCCGAATTTTCGGTGACATCTCTCGCTTCATTCTTCTTAACTTCGCGCTTGGTGGTGGGCACTCGGCTTGGCCAAGCAACTTGTGTTCAACAATGCTCAGATCTAACCCCGACATATCTTTGTACGACCATGCAAAGACGTCGGCATAATCATGCAAGAGTTGGATTAACTTTTTGCGTTCACCATCTTCCATGGCTGCACAGACCTTAACTTCTCTTTTATCTTCTTACAGATCCAAAGTTGACGATCTCAATCGACTCCCATGAGGTTGAATGATCTTTTCTTCTTGTTCTATTAATCTCATTAATTAGGAGGAGTTTCCCGATTTTCATCAACATCCCCTTCAATTTGGTTAATTGGATGATCAAAGTCGTAATAGGGATTGTTGGCAATCGTTATTTTTCGAGAGACAATTATTGTGGTTCGCGCTTTTGCCGGGCTTAAAAGGCAGAATGAAAAGCGAAACAAACAAGCAAACAAGAAAGAGGACACATGAAATATGGAGAAATGATTTTTATTGATGGAAATTCAAAAACAACATTTTTATAGATGATAATGATTCTGAAAATAAAAACATGCGTGCCCCTAACAACTAGTCCTTATGGCCTTGGGGCGAGCCACGGTGGTTGCACTACAACTAATTACTTTAAATTAAAAGTCACAGGAGAATCAACTGCCTTCCAATTCTTTAATTCTTCACCGACGAACCAGACTCGTCCCACCCTCTTCAGACTCAGAACTATCCATGATGGCAGCAACTTGGTTGTGTTGCTCATCTTCCTCATCCCATCCCGTATTTGGATGTCTTCCAATCGGATTTGAGCACTCTCGAAACATCATATCTCGACCAAGTAATCGAACTTTCCACCGAGCTCCCTAGGGTATCCCAACATCCCTCTTTTGCCATGTTGACAACCACTTGGTTGTGTTGCTCATCTTCCTCATCCCATCCCGTAGGCTGGATGTCTTTCATTTGGATTTGAGCACTCGCAGGAGCATCATATCTGACTAAGTAATCAAACTTTCCACTGGGCTCCCCTAGGGTATCCCAACATCCCTCTTTTATAGGCACTACTGTTACGTCTTCATTGATTTCTTCCTCTAGCTTTTCCTTCTCCAAAGCCATTTCTCCTAACTTAGCCTGCAATGCTTTCTTTTCTCTTCTACCTTTGCTAAAGCGATTTGACTTCGTTCTCACCTTCTCATAAGTAGGGACATAGGGCTCGTATCTCTTCCTCACGCATCTGATACTGACTTTTGGTTCCAGTAGGGTAATTCTGAGGGAAACCATTCACACTGTAATGAGGATTATTCATCGTCACTACGGCTGGGTTCACGTGTGGGTCACGTGAGTGAATTGTATTCCCAGGAATTGGTCTCTGAACTTGGGGATGAACCATTATTGGCCAATTGAAACCCGCCGGAGTTCTTGGAGCGAAGAAAGCAGGATTGGGATCTGGATCTCGGGCTTCGAGGCGCCCTGTTCCAACTTCATTCGCAACTCACGCCGGCCGAGCTTGCCCCGCGGTTCTTGGAGGATCTCCTTCAGGATTTGTGTCAGCAGCAGGAGGCGTGTAGCCTAGTGGGAGACCAAAGGGAGGCCATTGAAGGGCTTGAGGGATCCCCGACCCAAGAGGGGGAGGAGGATTGTCCACCCCAGCAGTAGTAGCTTCAGCTGTACCAACATTTCTTAAGGCACTCAGTACTCTTATGACCTCTGCCATTTGAGCTTTCATGATTTCTATCTCAGTTTGAAGGACTTGATTCCCTTGATTCTGACCTTGCGACCTCGACCATTAGGATTTGGATCTCCGGAATTCCGGATTTACGATGTGGCGATGGATTGCCACGATCGTGTCGCCTTGATTGTTGTCCATGTTCTTGCTTGCGACGCGTCAAATAGCGATGTCTAACCAGCTTGCCTGATCTTCTGTGGAACACGCTTATGAACACAAGAATGAATAATGAATGCAATGCAATGCTTTAATGCATGAAGAATGCAAATGACGAAAGCTTTTTCCTTTTTCAAGATTTTGTTAGATGCAAATGCAATGGTGCAAAATGATGTGAATGCGAAATGATGTGGATGCGAAATAGCAATAAAAGGAGGTTTAATTGGTGGTATTTTGAACATTTTTGAAGATACACGCTGCATGCCACCTCATGTAGGTGTTTATGAAAGAAAAATTACAACTTTCGAAATATAGTTTGAGAAAAAGGAATGCTTAAGCTAAATGCAACAAACAAAGGCGTGCCCCAGTGTCCTACGAATGGTGGGAATCCTAGGGTCTAAAGTCGACGAAAAGGGTAATCCTCCCATGTAGGTTCTAATCACTTCCTCACAATGGCAACCAAGAGCTAAAGTCTTTCTCATGATGACACCCACAATCGTAGAAAGCTACCGAGTGTGAGGCATCATGACAAAGCGTACTCTTGGGCGGAACTTTCATGAGAGCCATACAGACAAAGGTCTACGAATGGCGATCACTAGTCGTTCCCACTCTCCTAGGTTTTGTTCGGACCTTGGGTTTTAGGCCCCACTCAACGCTCACAAGTATAGGGTGTGAAGTGTGTGCGGAGGCACGATACTTAGAAATAACTACCCTTCCCCACCGCAAATGAAAACCTGAGCATACCCGCACGAGAAACAAACAATAACATGTTGTCTACCCTAGGGTTTAATATCAAATAAGCCAGCCTATGGTTTTAGCAACAACTAATTGCATTGCTTACCTCAAGAAAGGGAGCCAAGAAGGGAGGGAACATGATAAGAATGGGGAGAATGCATGAAAGAAAGAAGCATATAAGTAAAGAGGATAAGAGAGGGAAAACAATCATAGTAGAGGAAGAAGTGAATGCATATGAATGCAACAATGCTTGTATGAAAAAGAAAAAAAATAGAGGCAAAACAAGATATTCAAATCAAACACATAAATCACGTATTTAATTAGTTAGGCTCGACCCTCTTTAAAATTTTTTAGTCCCCAGTGAAGTCGCGGTACATTATTGCGAAAAAGTCCCCGAGGGGTTTTTCTTCGTTTACAACGTTTTAAGACAATGAAGTCGCCACCAATATTTTTTATAAGGAAAATATTGAAGAAAAACCTTTTTGGAAGACAAATGGTCTTTTGGAAAACCGGGAGATTTGGGTTCGGGGGTCGGTTAGGCATGGGGAAGGTATTAGCACCCCACATCTCCTTTCATCGAAAGGGAACCTTTAATTAAAGGTGTGATTTTAAGTGTTGATTTGAAAAATATTTAAATTTGCCTCTTTCGAATAGACTTAATTAATTTTTATTTGCGGCGCTTGACGAGAATTAGCCGCTTTGGGTTTTTTGAAAAGAAAAATGTTTTTAGTTTATTGTGCTTGACGGAGGGGATCCGCTCCTACGTATCTCCAGGTGCGATGGAGAATTCAAAGCTACGTAGTTCTAGGTTTTTGGTTTTTTATCTTGTTTAGTTGTGGAAACTGAGCTTTCATGATGATCAATTGAGCGAAGGCTCCAAGTGACCACCATTAGCACTCCATTGTTAATAATCGTGCAAGCAAAGGCTTCGCAGGACTAATAACAAAGTTTTTGATTTAATGAAAAGTTTTTTAGGAAAATTAGGCATTCATGATGATCAATTGAGCAAAGGCTCCAAGTGATCACCACTAGTTCCTCATTGTTAATGATTGTGCAAGCCGAGGCTTCGCAAAACCGTTAACAAAGTTTGATTTAATGAGAAATTATTAAAAAAAACGAGAAGGAGGTGAAAATTGCAAAATGGGGGTGTGCCATTAGTCGCAGGGGTTATACTACCAAACAGGGGGTGCAGGAATTAAGGCCCAGCTTTTTTTGGTTGTGGGGCGCTAGCCCAAAAAATTTGAACATGGGCTTGTGGGGGAGAGGGACGCGCAGTAATTTGGGGTGCAAACAGTAATCAGAAAAATAAAATAAAAAAATAAAAAAACTCTGGATACCCATATAAGCCTAATGATAACTCTATTTTATATAGAGTATTTCATATGTTTAAACTTAGTATTTGCTCTCTTTCAAGTAATAATAAAGAGTTTATATAGTATTTAGTGTGATATATGATATCTTGAGTGATTTGAATGGTTATAGTTAGTTATAGGCCATTTTGGATATATTGTGGTATGTTTGATGTTTTGTTTGGTGCGGTCTCACGTCGTCTGCATCAATGCTCCTGACCGATCTCGCATCAATCTGCGCAACTTGGTGAATAAGCGACTGTTTCATATGCATCCACATGCAATGTGATGACTCTCCGCTGCTTGCCTGATGCCATCCAACAATGTATAGTAGGCACCTACCATTCACACATAGCTATAGGCTTAGCTTAGAAGAGTCATCAACATAGGGACACTTGTTCTAACACCATGGAACCACCCTATATGATTAAGTCAAAGATTGCAACATGGATAAACCTCTGGAAAGCAACTACAGCTATCATCCACTCAAGATGACTTCAACATGAAGGAAGGAAGCACCTCACTTGAAGGCTATAAAAGGACCTCACATCTTCATTTGGAAATATATCACAATCCATAAGTTAGATCAAAATTTCAATATACATAGTTAGTTTTTATATTTTTAGAGGAAGAGGAAGGAATTGACAAATCCTCCTTTACTCATTTTCATAGTGTTTGTATAGTGCTAAGGAGTAATGCTAGTGCATTGCTAGAAGACTTCATATAAAGGTTTTCAACATTTGTAACTTTACTCTTGTTGTTTCTCTTTAGTGATTTCTATATATATAAACATGGTCTATTCGGTTTATATATATCTTGCAATGTCTCTTGTTAGCTAAACCTTTCTTAGTTGGAATGTTCTAATCATTTAATGAGCTTTTAAGTAAGTATGTTGCATGTATGTATGTTTGTACTTTAGTTCTTGCTTGATAATATTTTTATTACTTATTTTAAACTTGATCACTTAGAATAAGTATGAATTGTAAATGACCAGACATGGCTTACAATTAAGAACTCAAGAACTAATATGGGTGAGTGTTTTACATAAAGAAAACTTTGTGAAAACCATGCTAAGTCCTAGACATAGGATAGTATAGTCCATAGGATAATTGTGGGTACTTAAAATACAAGAGTGAATTCACTTAAGCAAAGTGATACTTGTTAGGAGGCAAGATAGGCACTAACACCCCTTTCTTTCTTGCATAGAACAAGGATCATAAGAGCTGGTAATGATACTCAAGAAAGTGACCGAAAGGCACATAGCTAATGCAACAACATCGGTCTGCAAATCATGCATCACATCTTGCATCATACACTTTTAAGTAAATTACTTGATGAAGACATTCCAACTAGCTTTTCTCTTTTTCAATATCAACATTCTTTTCTTTGTTTTCTAACTTAGTTGTGATCATCAAACAAAATCCAAAATTATTTTGTTACTTAATGACTTTACACTATATTACTTTATATCATTTAAAAGTGAGTTTTTCAATCTCGTGGGTTCGATCTTTTTACTACTTGTTTTTGGACAAGTGTATACTTGCACTCAAGTGTATGTGGCATATTCCACACACCAAGTTTTTGGCGCCTGCTGTCGGGATTGAAGTAAATTCTTTTAAAATTACGATATTGAGTAATTTAGTGTTGTATATAAATTCTGGTTTTTAGAGTTTTCACAACAACGATTACATGGTACTTAGTATATGTACAGTAACTGAGAAAGCAGAACTCCAGAATATAGTTTAGATTTAGAAATAGAAAGAAAATTCAGGAGATTGCTAAGACTCCAAAAACAGAATCAACAAGCTTGCAACATGTCATCCAGTGAAGAACAAAGCTCAAGGCCACACTCGGTGAGAGGAGGCCCTGGATCACTGACATGCTCTTTGAAGAAGAAGTTCATAGAGAAAATCTCATCCACATGGATCACATAGGTATGATTAATGATAGAGATAGACCTATGAGGATTATGCTCATTTGATCATCAAAACATGCAAACTAGCATAAGCAGACCTCATATTGATGCCATGCATTTTGAATTTAAACCTATGATGTTTCAAATGCTTCAAACTATTGGTCAATTTGGAGGATCTCCTCATGAAGATCCTCATTTGCATTTAAGGCAATTTCTAGAAGTATGTAGTAATTTTATTTTACTCGGTGTCGGTGAAAATGCATTTAGATTAAGGTTATTTCCATATTCTTTGAAAGATAGAGCCAAGGCTTGGCTAAATTCTTTAGAGAGCCTAACTCTATCCATTCATGGAATGAAATGGCTGAAAAATTTTTAGGAAAATATTTCCCACCTATCAAAAATGCCAGTTAAGAAATGATATTACATCTTTTAGACAAAAAGAGTTTGAGTCTTTATTTGAAGCATGGGAAAGATGGAAGGAACTTTTAAGAAAATGTCCTCATCATGGTTTACTGTTATTATTCAAATGGAAACATTTTATAATGGTTTAGAACCTCAAACTAGAATAATGCTTGATGCATCATCCGGTGGAGTGTTATTAAATCTGTCATACAATGAAGCATGTGAATTAATTGATAGAATAGCAAACTAATAGCTCTAGTTGGCCTACCGAGAGGGTAAGTGCCCAAAAGAAACCATCGGGGTGCATGAAATTAATGATATATCCGCGCTCTATCCGCTCAAGTAGCCACTCTAGCTAATTTGATGAAAAACTTCACTTACGCAATGCTATTTGCATCTAATGCATTTGCATCATCACGAGCGACAAAGATCACTTGTGAAGAGAACAAGTACCTCCGGGCACACCTAGTTGTGTGTACCTTGTGGAGAGGTCACTTGTATGAGGAGTGTTCTAGCAACCCTATCTCTGTAAATTATGTAGGTTATAATAGGAATAACAACCCTTATTCAAACACTTATAATCCCGGTTGGAAAGATCACCCAAATTTTAGATGGAACAACAATAGTGCACACCGCAACTAGAATCGCTCCAACTACACAAACCAACCCACCAGATTCCGACTCAAAATAACCAAAGAAACTCTCAACCTACCACCGATAATTCTCTAGAAACCATGCTTAAAGCATTCATAGGTGAATCTAGAAGCGCTAGACAAACCCAAGATGCTTCCATCAAGAACTTAGAGAATCAAGTTGGTCAATTAGCCATGACTCTGTATCAAAGGCCACAAGGTGCCTTACCTTCAAATCTGAAGCTACTCCTTCCCAAACCAAAGGAAAAGAGCAGGTTAAGGCTATTTCATTGAGAAGTGGTAAGGATTTGGTAGAGTTAACTGAGAAGGAAAGTGTAGAAAAGGGAGAAAAAACCAAAAATCAAAAAGAAACCAATGCAGAAGCATCTAGTGCTCCTGCATCACAAGAAGTTCAAAGTCCACTACCTAAGTTAGTACCTGAATACCCTCCTCCTCCTTACCCTCAAAGACTGAAAAAAGCACATGAGGAGAAGCAGTTTGGTAAATTCTTAGAGGTACTAAAACAATTACACATCAATGTTCCCTTAGTAGAAGCCCTCCAACAAATGCCAAATTATGCAAAATTTATGAAGGATGTGCTTACTAAGAGAAGAAGATTAGGTGAGTTTGAAACAGTTGCCATGATCAAGATTGTAGTTTGCTTATGCAAAATAAGATCCCTAGGAAATTGAAGGATCGAGTAGTTTTACAATTCCATTTTCTATAGGAAAATCCTATCTGTAGTAAAGCTTTATGTGATTTAGGTGCAAGCATCAACTTGATGCCTAAATCTATTTTTGACCGATTAGAAATAGGAAATGCAAAACCAACCATCGTGACACTTCAATTAGTGATGTGATCAATAGCATATCCTGAAGGTATCATAGAAGACATCCTAGTCAAGGTAGATAAATTTGTATTCCCTGTAGATTTTGTTATCCTTGACTTTGATGCAGATAAGGAAGTGCCTATTATCCTAGGTAGACCATTTTTAGCAACTGGTAAAACCATAATTGATGTGCAGAAAGGTGAACTCACTATGAGAGTGAATGATCAAGAGATCAAATTCAATGTAATGAATGCTATGAAGTATCCTGCGGAGGAAGCAGAAGAGTGTTCATCCTTATTCTCTCTAGATCAATTGGTAGAAAAACAATTTTACAAACAGTATGATCACTTAGCCAATGCAGATGCATTAGATGCAGCTGCATTGCTAGATGCTGAAATACTAGAAAAAGAGAATCTACCAATAGAAAACTCTTGTAAGGAAGTATGGGCTAGGACTTATGAACCACTCAATCTTGAGGATCCAACTCTCAAGAAGAACTTACCTCAATAGAACAACCTCCTAAGTTAGAATTGAAGATATTGCTGAACACCTTAAGTATGCATTCTTAGGAACAAATGAGACTTTACATTATCATTGCTTCTAATTTAACATCAAAACAGAGAGTGATCTCATTAGTACTCTTAAGAAGCATACCAAAGCTATAGGTTGGCAAATGGCAGATATCAAAGGAATTAGTCCTTCTATATGCATGCACTGAGTCATTTTGGAAGAAAATTCCAAAAATAGCATAGAGAGTCAAAGAAGACTAAATCCTATCATGAAAGAGGTTGTGAAAAAGGAAATTATTAAGTGGCTAGATGTTTGGAATCATATACCCCATATATGGCATGCGGTGCTTGGGTAAGCCACATCCAATGTGTACCAAAGAAAGGAGGTGTGTGGTGATAGCCAATGAAAAGAATGAGTTGATACCAACTAGAATCACATACGAGGTGGAGAATCTGTATGGATTCTGAGAAAACTCAACAAAGCTACCAAAAAGGATCACTTTCCTTTACCATTCATAGACCAAATGTTAGATAGATTAGCAGGAAAGAATTTTATTGTTTCCTAGATGGCTATTCGGGCTATAATCAAATAGCCATTGAGCCTAAGGATCAACACAAAACCACCTTTACATGCCCTTATGGTACTTTTGCTTTTAGGAGAATGCCATTTGGCTTATGTAATGCACTGCTACATTCCAAAGATGCATGATGTCTATTTTCTCAGATTTCATTGAGCAATCAATGGAAGTATTCATTGATGATTTCTCTATCTTTGGAGAGACATTTCAAGTTTGCTTAACAAACTTGGAACAAATTCTCAAGAGATGTGAAGAAACAAATTTAGTCTTAAAGCGGGAAAAGTGTCATTTCATGGTACAAGAAGGCATAGTGCTAGGACATAGGATTTCAAAGAAAGGTCTAGAGGTAGACAAAGCTAAAGTTGATGTCATTGAGAATCTACCACCACCCAATACAATTAAAGGTATCAGGAGCTTCTTAGGCCATCTTTGGTTTCTATAGAAGGTTTATCAAAGACTTTTCAAAAATCTCAAAACCATTATGCATGCTTTTGCAACATGATGTAGAATTTATCTTTGATAACTTTTGTATAGAAGCTTTTGACAAGCTTAAAAAGGCATTGGTGACAGCACCAATTATAGTAACTCCAGATTGGAGCAGGCCATTTGAATTAATGTGTGATGCTAGTGACTTTGCAGTAGGAGCAGTCTTAGGGCAAAGGTATGACAAAGTCTTTCATTCCATTTATTATGCTAGCAAGACATTAATTGAAGCTCAAGTAAACTACACGATTCTGAGAAAAGGAATTATTAGTTTGTGGTCTTTGCATTTGAAAAATTTAGATCATACTTAGTTGGCACTAAAATTATTGTCTATACCGATCACTCGCCATTAAGTATCTAATTTCAAAGAAGGATGCAAAGCCAAGGCTAATAAGGTGGATTTTACTCCTACAAGAATTTGATCTAGAAATTAGAGACAAGAAAGGAGTAGAAAACCAAGTAGCAGACCATTTATCAAGGATTGAAGGAGAATCACTTGGTACACAAGGAGAAGAAATCAAGGAGAGTTTTCCAGATGAGAAACTATTGGCAATCACAGTCAATGCAAAACATGAAAGCGCATTTGCTATAAGCAATGCGGGAGCATTAAATGCACTGCACCATGGTTTCTTTGATATTGTAAATTTCCTTGCAAGCAAAGTGGTACCAGTGAGTATGACATATCAACAAAGGAGAAAGTTCTTCCACATGGTTAAACAATACTATTGGGATGATCCATTCCTTTACAAGATGTGCCCTGATCAATTAATGAGGAAATGCATACCTGAAGAGGAGCAACAAGCAAAGGTTTACGCATTGCCATTCTCGCACCTTATGGAGGACACTTTGGAAGCACTAGGACAAGCAACTAAGGTATTCTGATCACTGGTTATTTTTGGCCTACTTTATTTAAAGATTCATATTTATTGGTCAAATCGTGATAAATGTCAAAGAGCGAGGAAATATCTCGATAAGCATGAAATGCCTAGAACAAATATTTTAGAAATAGAATTATTTGATGTTTGGGGCATGGATTTCATGGGACCTTTTCCACCCTCTTTTGGCAATTTATATATCTTAGTAGTTTGTTGATTATGTGTCCAAATGGGTAGAAGCGAGAGCATTACCTAATAATGATGCTAAATCGGTGAGTAAGTTTACGCAAAGAAATATATTCACTAGATTTGGAACTCCTAGAGCTATCATTAATGATGAAGGTTCACACTTTTGCAATAAGATCATAGAAAACCTTCTAGCTAAGTATGGAGTTAAGCATAAGATAGCTACAAAGATACCATCCTCAAACTAGTGGACAAGCTGAATTATCCAATAGGGAAATTAAGAGAATGCTAGAAAAATGGTAAGTCCAAATAGGAAAGATTGGTCTTTACATTTGGATGATGCTTTATGGGCATATAGAAAAGCATTCAAAACACCCTTAGGAATGTCCCCTTACAAATTAGTCTATGGAAAAGCATGCCATTTACTGTAGAATTGGAAAACAAATCTTATTGGGCTATCAAGAAGCTCAATTTCAATTTGAAC
Source organism: Oxytropis ochrocephala (assembly GCA_020916435.1). Classification (NCBI taxonomy): domain Eukaryota; kingdom Viridiplantae; phylum Streptophyta; class Magnoliopsida; order Fabales; family Fabaceae; genus Oxytropis; species Oxytropis ochrocephala. The sequence continues at coordinate 108,220,993 of CM037093.1, forward strand.
AAGGCAGGTAAAAGAGAATGATAGAGCTTGATGAGTTAGAAGAAATTAGGCAAACCTCTTATGAGAATGTCTGAAATCTACAAAGCTAAGACTAAGAAATGGCATGACAAGAAAATTCTCGTAAGAGAATTGAAAGAAGGAGGACTAGTTACGCTATACAACTCTAGGTTAAAGCTATTTCTGGAAAACTAAGGTCAAGGTGGTCGGGACCATTTAAGTTGATAAAGGTTTATCCACATGGAGCAGATGAGAGACTTATTTGATAAATCCTCAAATCTGTCTTCAAGGTGAATGGTCGAGAGAGTTAAAATGTACTATGGTGAACATGTGGTGAGAGACAAAATCACCACCCATTTGAAAAATCTCTAAGTGAAAAGAGGTAGTCAGTCGGTGACAAGACTCTTAAAACAAGCGCTTAATGGGAGGCAACCCATTGTTTTTAATTATTTTTGTGCAATTTTATGTTTTTAGTTGTTTTTGCAGAAATGCAGAAACTAATGCGGTTTGCATCAAATGCACATGCATTGAGAAAAATGTGCCCTGCATCAGAAAATTATAAACTTGAAGAAAATTGGTTAAGTGTGAATCATAAGGCTTCAGGAAGATCAAAAGAGGTTAAGCAAGATTAAATGACACATTGGTAGCCAAAGCAAGACACTTGGCAAGATGCATGCGCAAAGACGCAATGCTAACGGCTACCTAATAACTCCACTAACTTCCCTCTTCCTGAAACATAAAGCCTTCATTGTTACCGTTACCCCTTCATTCGCAAACTCTCACAAATTCTCTCATCTGAAACACAAATCAATCTTCTCATTCTCAATCCAATCTTTTCCAAAACACACAAGCAATCAAAAACCTAGAAATTCATTACAATGGTGAAGAAGCAATCAGCACAGAAATCATCAGGCAGGCAGGCCAAAACTCCCCAAAAAGAGAAGAAAGCCATGCATGCAGGATCATCATCATCATCGAGGAAAGGGAAAGCCAAAGAATCATCAATCGTAATCGATGACAATGTTCATCGTGGAACATGCATCTATTGCGAGAGAGAGGTATGATTTGAAGAAGGCAAGCCCATCATTCATGTCAACGATGGCCAATCTCAATTGGGACCACTTCGTGCTACCAAGAGGAGGCTATATTGAAGACATAGTGAGAGAATTCTATCTTTGGCATCACACCACAAGAAGGAGCAGAACATTCCTACACTTCCATGGTGAAAGGTAAACTTGTACACTTCCATGCAAAGAAATTGAATGAACATTATATATCTTTGAAATATAATGGGAATGAATTTGAAAATAGAGTGGCAAATGCCTTTAAGAAAGAAATGGAAGAAATAAGGAGTAGGATTGCTATACCAGGGTCTGTTTGGGAAAAATTCACACCTAATGAGATTAAGCTTAGAAGTAACTATTTGGTAAATGCATTAGGTAATTGGCATTTGTTCATAGCCAATTCAATTCTGCCTACATCACATACATATGCTATGACCAAAGAGAGATTGATCTTGCTAGATACAATTCTCTCCGAGGACATGTAGACATAGGTGATTGATAGCTAGGGAAATTCTTGCATGCTCAACAAAATCAAAGGGATTTCTGTTTTTCCCTTGTCTTATTACTGAATTATGCATGAAAGAAGGTGTCCCTATTGCTGCTAATGAACAAAGAAAATTTCCCCCTGGTAATTTGAGTGTTGAAGTGAAGGAAAAGTTGAGAAATGTAAGAGCCCCGCACTGCAATGCAAGAGCATTACATGCGAAGCGAGAGAGGCGATCTGGAAATTCGGAATGATCAACATGGTAGCTTCAATTGGTCTTTGACAAGATCTTTGATCTTGTGGGCCAAGTGAATGCCCCTGAATTTCCTACTTGGGTATTGAGAAGTGAAGGAGAAGAAGAAGAGGAGAAAGAGACTGAAGAAGGAACAAAAGGAAAGGAGAAAGTAGAGGCAGAACCTAGCACTAAGAAGAAAGTGACTAGGAAGCAATACAAAGTGCAGAAGAAGGTTGTGGTAGAACCTGTAGTTGAAGAATTGTATGATTTTGAATCTGAAGCTGAGGATGAGGAATTAAACGAAATGGATAAGGAGTTAGAAGAAGAAGAGGAGGAAGAAAGTGATGAGGAAATTGATGAAGAAGAAGAGGAACAAGCTAGAGGTGTGATCCTAGAGGAAATTGCTAGGCAGAAATATGCCAAACCCTCAGCATCAACCCAACAACCAGAAACCCCTATCACTTCACCAGTTACCAAAACACCCATCATCTCACCAAACCAAGAATCCTCCTCCATTCCAAAATCACCATTACCCTCCCTCAATGATCCACCAGTCCTATCACAATCACCACCACAAACAACCCCTCCACCACCCTCTCCAAGAAAAGAAACACAAGAAACAACTCACACAGAAGAACCAATCTCAGAACAAACCCCTGTTATGCCAACAGACCAAGCAATACCTTCTGACCCAAGCAACATTATTTCTAATGTTGTATCTGCTCTTGAGAAAGAGATTTTGCAGGAAAGAGAAGAAGAAGGACTCGACAAAGGAGATAAAATTGAAGAATCATCTGCAAAAGAGAAGAGAACTCAAACTGTTGAGATGCGAGTGATGCTCTGCATCACTTGTCAACTGCATCACAATGAGCCAAAATTGTGCATGATGAGGCAACAATTAAAATGGTTCGGAAGAAATGGCTAAGCAGAAGAGGATGCTCTGCACAACACTCTGAAGTTCTTCAAGCAACTGCGGGAAGCGAGCAAAATTAACACCAAAAAGGAAGAAAAGTGATGTAGCCAAGACCGATGCACATCGATTCTGCCAGAACAAGTTCCTGCAGCTACACGTAGTAGGAGGTGCATCCGCACCTGCTGAAGCAACACCAAGCAAGCCCAAGGAGAAAGCGGAAGGTGAAACACACTCTCCAAGCGGACATAGCACGAGAATCGAGTGGAGCCAAACCATGAGTATCAATTTACAAGCTTTCACCTACAATTGCTATATGCTTGTTTTGTTTCTTTATAACTATTTCCCCTGGTTGTACTAATCCTCTCCCTGTTTTGAACAAATAGTTTGTATTTTTGAACAAATTGCGGTGAGGCAATCTGCAACCCCTTAAGTTTGGGGGGGGGGGATTTGCATGTTATGTTATGTTTTTAATTGTTTTTATCTAATATGTTGTGTGTTTAATTAATATGTTTTAGATAGTAAATATATATGTTTTAAATAGTTTTTAGTTTGTTTAAATATTAGATGTACTTAACAAAGTAGTATCTAAATATTTTAGTAGAAAAGATCGGTTTTTCAAAAATATGGTGAAAACCCTAGGGATGGAATTTCAAATGATGAAAAAGAAGCCTTATTTCTCAGAAAAACCAAAATTATTTTTACTTCAACACTTCAAAACTGAGTTTGTGAAAAGAACCTTGCTATTTAAAGATCAATCTGATGCAGGGGAATTTTTGGTAAGCTTAGGTCAAAACAAAGCTTTACTAAAAAGAAAGAAGAGCTTAAAGAATTAAGTTTGGGGTGTTTTATGAAAACAAAGGCTGAATTTCAAAAGTGAAGAGTAAACAATGTAGAAAAAGAAAACAAAAATGTGGACAAGCCATATCTCGAATCTTTTGAAACTATACACGTGCTAAGTACATGAATGCATCCGGAGGTCAAAGACTGTGCCATGCGAGGAATAAATGTATTTGGAGGATAGTTCAATAAATCGAACTCGTGCCAAAGTGCAAAGAAAAAATATATGCATCGGAGGTCAAAGACTGTGCCAAAGTGCATTTGCATCCGGAGGTCGATGAGGAAGGTAATATGAGCTAGAAAAAGAAAAAGCATTATCAGTGCAGCTGCATCACTGCAAACTGCACTGAAGAAAAAACAAAATGCAGAAAAAAATCAATGCAAAAAAAAAAAATCACTTCAAAGAAGTATTGCATTTGCACAAAAAGATCCACACAAAAAAATAGAAAAATGCATTGGCTCAAAAGCTTTGAAAGATTCAACCAAGCCCTTTGATTTTAAAAACTCCCCAACACTTAAGAAAATTTTGTGAGTCTAAACTTTCTTTTGAAAAATAATTTGGTGTGACCAAAGATGAACCAATCCTTTCAAAAGCTAGGAGGAAATTTTTTCACTTAGTCTTGGAACCAATCTCAACTCAGTGGGTTCACACACACACAAAAGAGTTTGAATAGCTTTGGTAGTTTTGAAGAAATAAAGGCACAAGAAAGATTGTTGAAAAATGAAGTTCATAGGGAACTCCTCATGAAAATCCAAATCAAACTGATCAATCTTCTAGAATTATAGTTTTTAATAGTTTGTCTTTGTCATTACTTGCGGACAAGCAATGGTTTAAGTTTGGGGGTGTGATAACTCTATTTTATATAGAGTATTTCATATGTTTAAACTTAGTATTTGCTCTCTTTCAAGTAATAATAAAGAGTTTATATAGTATTTAGTGTGATATATGATATCTTGAGTGATTTGAATGGTTATAGTTAGTTATAGGTCATTTTGGATATATTGTGGTATGTTTGATGTTTTGTTGGTGCGGTCTCATCGTCGTCATGCATCAATGCTCCTCTGACCGATCCTCGCATCAATTCTGCGCAACTTGGTGAATAAGCACTGTTTCATATGCATCCACATGCAATGTGATGACCTCTGCTGCTGCTTGCACGATGCCATCCAACAATGTATAGTAGGCGCTACCATTCACACATAGCTATAGGCTTAGCTTTGAAGAGTCATCAACATAGGGACACTTGTTCTAACACCATGGAACCACCCTATATGATTAAGTCAAAGATTGCAACATGGATAAACCTCTGGAAAGCAACTACAGCTATCATCCACTCAAGATGACTTCAACATGAAGGAAGGAAGCACCTCACTTGAAGGCTATAAAAGGACCTCACATCTTCATTTGGAAATATATCACAATCCATAAGTTAGATCAAAATTTCAATATACATAGTTAGTTTTTATATTTTTAGAGGAAGAGGAAGGAATTGACAAATCCTCCTTTACTCATTTTCATAGTGTTTGTATAGTGCTAAGGAGTAATGCTAGTGCATTGCTAGAAGACTTCATATAAAGGTTTTCAACATTTGTAACTTTACTCTTGTTGTTTCTCTTTAGTGATTTCTATATATATAAACATGGTCTATTCAGTTTATTTTGCAATGTCTCTTGTTAGCTAAACCTTTCTTAGTTGGAATGTTCTAATCATTTAATGAGCTTTTAAGTAAGTATGTTGCATGTATGTATGTTTGTACTTTAGTTCTTGCTTGATAATATTTTTATTACTTATTTTAAACTTGATCACTTAGAATAAGTATGAATTGTAAATGACCAGACATGGCTTACAATTAAGAACTCAAGAACTAATATGGGTGAGTGTTTTACATAAAGAAAACTTTGTGAAAACCATGCTAAGTCCTAGACATAGGATAGTATAGTCCATAGGATAATTGTGGGTACTTAAAATACAAGAGTGAATTCACTTAAGCAAAGTGATACTTGTTAGGAGGCAAGATAGGCACTAACACCCTTTCTTTCTTTCTTGCATAGAACAAGGATCATAAGAGTGGTAATGATACTCTCAAGAAAGTGACCGAAAGGCACATAGCTAATGCAACAAAGATTCGGTGCAAATTTGCATCACATCTTCGCATCATACACTTTTAAGTAAATTACTTGATGAAGACATTCCAACTAGCTTTTCTCTCTTTTCACTATCAACATTCTTTTCTTTGTTTTCTAACTTAGTTGTGATCATCAAACAAAATCCAAAATTATTTTGTTACTTAGTGACTTTACACTATATTACTTTATATCATTTAAAAGTGAGTTTTTCAATCTCTGTGGGTTCGATCTTTTTACTACTTGTTTTTGGACAGTGTATACTTGCACTCAAGTGTATGTGGCATATTCCACACACCACCTAACCCTAAAAAAAACCTAAAATCTTATTCCCCTTTTCCCCTCCTTAAGCTGCGCCGCAGCTCCTCTCATTCAAGAGAGAGAGAGATTTGCGGAGTGATTCGCGGAAGTGAGAGAGAGAGAGAGTCGGAGCAGAGAGAGATTCGCGGAGGAAGGGAGAACACGAAGGAGGAAGAACGCGTCAGCGCGGCGGTGGTGGAGAAAGGACGACGGCGAGGGGAGAGAGAGAGGCGCGATCGATGGAGAGAGGAGAGAGTTACGGGTTCCCGGTGGTGGTAACGGCCGGGGTTTTTCCGGCGGTGGTGGGTTCGTTTTTGGTGGTGGGCTGGCCGGAGAGGGTGACGTTTCAGTGAGAGAGAGAACGTGTGGAGTGTGGTGGTGCGACGGTGATAGAGGCAGTGGTGGTGGCTCACTTTTTTGGCTGTTGGTTCGGCTTTGTGGTGGGTCTCGTGGTGGCTCACCGAGCCGCCGGAGAAGATGACAGGAGGGTCACCGGAGGTGAGTTTTTTTTTCTATTTTTGGTTGTTTGATTTTTAGAGCTTTCTGCAGTCTCGATTCTTTTCTACCCCATTTTATTCTAGTTTGACTGTTCTTGAGTTTGATTGGTTGTTTATATGTTCATTCATCACATTTAACTCATATACACCAATAGAACATAAAAACGAAAATAAAGTATAGTCAAGCAGATCTAAAAAAAAATGCTAAACAATGTATTCTACATTTTTGTGTCTAGGGATCGAGAGAGAAAAAACCAACACGATTTTCAATTTGTTCTGAAAAAGAAGGATAAAAAACGAGATCTATGTTGTTGCTTGACTGATGTTGTTGTTGTGGTTCTGTTGTTGTTGCTGTTGTTTTTTTGACTGCTACTGCTCACTTCTTTTTTTGACTGCTCAGATCTAAACAAATCTGCTTAGGTGATTAGGGTTTTAGTGTAAAACCCTAATGCTTTTTTATCTTTGTTTTTATCTCGAAAAACGTGTACCCTTCTGCTGCTGTTGACCATCCTTTTTATATTAAAATTCTAGGTTTAGTCATTAATTTCTTTGACTGGGTTTTGACTCTTTTCAGGCCTGGACCCAAGCCAAAGACTTGGAGAGCATTCTTTGGAACCCCACTCTCATTCTTTATTCTTTCTTCGCCTTCTATTATTTTTTGCATTTTCGAATTTATTTATTTTTGTATGTTTTGTATTATTATTTTTTGTATTTTTTGGACATTTGGACATTTGGACTCTCCTAAGTTGTAATAAAAATTAAATAGTATTTTTTTGACATTTTTGGACTATTAAACACTTTTAAATTGTAAATAAAACTAAATAGAATTTCTTGACATTTTGGACTCTATATATATTCTCAAATTAAATTAACTGCGCAAGAAAGACTAATAATAATAAAAAGAGTCTGGCCAAATACAAAGACGAGAACGGGCCAGACTAGACGGATACGCTACAACGAGACTCAAATAGAAGAAATGAGCTCAGTACCTAAAAACACTACTTATGTACGACTAAACCCAAATACGAAGATTAAATTGAAGAACGCACGAAAAGATTGGTCACTCGCGTGCCTGCTTAATTTAAACAGCGGTATTTCGATTTAGTTGAGCTGGACGACTGAAATTGACTTAAATTAAAAAGGGCGGACAAAATTGGGGTATTACACTAACAAAAGCAATTTCAATAGCTAGCATGGCCCCGATAAGCCCGACATGAAGAGCATAAGAATAGCAGCGCGTGTGTCCCTGAAAATACCACCACAAGCGGCAGGCTCCGGGCAACCCTTGGCAGCCCCATCAGTATTACATTTAATCATATAAGGCGCAGGGGGAATCCAATGAACCTCTTTAATGTTACCAGAACTTCTATAATTACCGGTAAAATGTCTTGATGATCTTAAACTCGGCAACAGAGGAAGACATCAGAGAATGAGAAGCATTCCCGGCAAGAGCGACATTAGAGATAATTAAATTTACAGCCGAGTGTAAGGGGACTACGTAATTATTAAATCTCACTTGATTCCGGCAATACCAAATGATCCATAAAATATTAACAATCGCAGCAGAGACAATATCCTGCAATTGGGGGCTCCAGCCATGGGAGGTCAAAGACAAGATATTCTAAAAAGAAGTAGTATCAATGTGGAAACTCAAGATTCCTCCAAGCCAACTCCAAATATGTTGGGCAAAAGGGCAAGCGAGGAAGAGATGATTGGAAGTCTCAGAAACATTACCACAAAGGCTGCAGATAGAGACAACAGTGCAACCTCTAAACCAAAGCTGGTCATCAGTTGGCATCTTATTATGAAGAGTTCTCCAAAGAATAAAAGATTTAGAAGGCGGGATGAAAGGCTTCCAGATTGTCTTGGTCCAAGGAACCACTTGCTCTAGGGGGTTACAGAAAAGAAAAGACTCCTTGAAAGTCAAATCCCCAGAAACAGAGTGATTCCACATTAACTGATCCTCAGCCCAAACAAAAGGAATAGCGATCGCTTGAATTTCCGATTGAAGTTGGGGGAAGTGAGAGAAAAGGTCCGCAGGAATGGACCAGGTACCATCAACAATAAAGTCCCTGAGGTTAGTCTTAAGATCCTTATGTAAACTAGGAGGAATTGCAATAATCTCCACAATAGGTCTAGAAAGCCAAGTATCAGTCCAAAAATTTATGTTAACCCCATTTCCAAGCTTCCAAGTCGAATTCTCAATAATATCAGGGATATGAGATTTAAACCCGAGCCAGATAGAAGAGGAAACATGATAATTCACCGGCTTATTATTCTTCAAAACTCTAGCTTTCAAGAGAAGAGCCCACTGCAGATTAGTAGAAGTAAAGTTCCAACCGAGTTTAAGCATACCTGCATTATTAATAGCTTTGATAGACCGCAGACCCAACCCTCCTTTCTGATAAGGCTTGCACACCTTACTCCAAGCCACAGTAACAACCTTCCTAGTATTAATGTCACCAGACCAAACAAAGTTTCTAATCCAGTGTCTCTCTGATGAGTTAGCGGACTACGGATCAAGCATAAATTCGAACTATAAACCAACATGCTACGAACCACATAATTAACAAGAAGAACACGCCCCATGATAGATAAAAGTATCAATCTCTGACTTATATATAACTTAGTATCAATTTGGTCCTCGTAACAAACTATTTTTTTTAAAAAAGTATCAATTTAGTCCCCAACATTTGTGTGACGTGGCATGTTGACATGATTTTTTTTTATTTTTTTGGTAATGTCAATTTGGTCCCTGACATTTGCCACGTCAGCTTAATTTGTAACTAACCATAGTTGACAGAAGGACCAAATTGAAACACATTTGTAAATGTTGAGGACTAAATTGACATATATATGTGAAAAGTCATAGACTAAATTGGGTATTACCTCAAAAAAAATAGGGGGATATGGTGGAATGGATTTCATCACTTACCATACCATTCCATCACTTTTTTAACAATCCAAACAATGGCATGTAAAAACATTTCGTTCCATTCCATCTCATACCACCGATCCAAAGATACCCTAAATGATCTTTGATTGTGGTATAAATGGAGAAATTGTACTGTTATACTTATATCAATAAATGTGGTGGTTGGAGTGCAACTTTCAATAATTGTATATGTGGTGTTCTCTCCTCCATGCAGGGCATGCTAAACTCTACGGGTGCCTTTCATTTTCTAAAAAATAAGACAATTCTAGTTGTACTTTTTGTTTGACTTGTAAATTGATTATGGTACTGGATAAAATTGAGGGCAAAAGACTAAACAAAAACACAAATTTATGTTCTTCACAAATCACAGTACAATTTTCTGTGTCACAGTGCAACTTTCTGACCATAAAAAGAAATACAAAATACAATTTTTATTTTCCCCTCTCTCTCTCTCTCTCTCTCTCTCTCTCCCTCCTATTTTCTCTTCTCATCACTCTCATTTTTCTTTATAATTTTCTAATTATATTATAATATATGTTATCTAAAATGATTATATACATCACAAAGGGAATTTTTGTAAATTTTACATTTTTATGTCCATTGTCAATTAAATAGTGTGGGATACAAAAAGTTTTCTAGTACTGTTCTATCCAGTACCACTAGTGACACCGTATTTGTTATAATTTGCTATTAACCTTTTAATACTTTGAAAATTGTCAAATTTAATAAGAGAAAAAAGAAAAAGTCGAAAAAAGGTTGTATTTTAACTTACTTAAAAAACCCGTGTTGCAAAAAGTTTAAAAAAGTCAGTATCTTCTTCTAATATTAATAATGGTGTAAAAATCATAAAAAAGAAAATGAAATCTAATATAATATATGCACCCCCATTTCTGCTCTCGTTGCCGCTCTCGTATCCGCTCCCTATTTTTGCTCTCTGTTACCTCTCTCGTTGTCGCTCTCGTTGCCTCTCCTATTGCCGCTTTCATTGTCAGTCTCTCGTTGCTACTCCCGTTGTCGCTCATTGTTGCCGATTCCGTTGTCAATTTGGTGGCCAGTCTCTCATTACCCGTTGCCGCTCCCGTTGCTAGACTCTAGTTGGTTTTTCTGGATTTGCGATTGTTTATATTTTTCATGCAAGGATCATTTAATTTTAATTTAATCATTTTAATTAAATTATTAAATTATTTTAAAAAAAATTATTTTGGATTTATTGATAGTGGTTAATTTATTTTTTTGTCAATTGTTACTGGTTAAATTGATTGGTTTTAGTAGATTACGGTAAATAGTAAATTCCATTTAATATAAATATAATCATTTTAATTAGATTATTATAAAAAGTAATTTTAGAATTTTTGATAGTGGTTAAATTTATTTATTTTTGTCTCTTAGTGATCATTTTATCTATTTGTTAATTTTTTTTGTCACATAGTATTGAGTATTGGGTATTGAGTATTGATTGATTGTTTGTTTTTTGTTTTTGATTATGTATATGTAACATATATATGACAAAGAGACATGTTTTTCATGTGTTTTCATTTTCTCATGCTTGGAAACAAAATTGTAGTGAGACCCATGTGTTTTACTTTATTTCTTTTTTGAGGTGCAAACATGTCTTCCCTGTTTGAATACGTCACACGTTAGTACCTCACTAGCTGCATCATTACACGTTCATAATAAGGTTGCATTCTTTTCTTACTTTTCCACGGTACTCATGCCTATAAATAAGTGTGTTGCAAACCAAACCAGAAGCAAATAACTGTGTTTTGTTCTTCTTCTTCTTCTTCTTTTTTGCAGGAGAGTTAGCTAAAAAGAAAGAAAATGAACAGTTTTGAGAAAGATGTTTCAATGCCAGTGAGTCCAATGGCTGGTTACATGAGCAGCTCTGTTATAAGCGTATTTGTTCTTGGTGTTCTTGAATCTGAGATTCCAATAGATGATTCAAGAGCTCAGATCATGCTTCAAGATGTGTTCCTTCCAATCAGCTCACGTTTCTCTTCTGTCATGGTAAATCTAATTCAATATGTTTGTAGTCCTAAAATTATAAGAAATAAGAAAAAGAAACAACTCACGTTTTTTGTCTCGACTAATTATGAATAAAAGGTAACTACTTTAGTCATATTTAATTATGTTAGCTCCAAAAATACCCTTCTTTTCTGGTGTAAATCAGACATTCTCTGTGCGCACTACACAGTCTAATCCTTTGGATAGAAGCACAATTGGTGACAAAAGTCTTCATCAAGAGTTTTAACGCTGTTGTATTCGAACCCTGATATTTTTGCTATAGACGGGTATCTTCTCATACAGAATAGCAGTAGACTAATCTCTCAGAATTTGGTAGGACCACAAGGGGTGGAAAAGCTCTGCCTCAAGAGATTTATAACACTGCTTTATACCAAAAGCTGAATTCAATTACAGGATCTTGGTTAAGCTGAAAGAGACCCACCCCTACCATCTCTTCCGAGTGTTCTTGTTAGAATATATTTATCATATCAATTAGTATTTATTATTATCTGTTAGAATATCAGATATGATATTCCATATCAATTAGTATTGATTAGTATCAATTAGGTTTTATTAGGTATGTAATTGATTCATTTTTCTATTATAAATATATGTGAGTGTGCTCTATTATAGACACACCGAGAAAATTACAAAATCAACATGGTATCAGAGCAGGTTCTGATCTTCTGACATAGTCTTTGTGCTTCATCACCGCTGCTGGCGGTAAATGCCGCCGGTAGCATCACTTTTTTCTTTATTTATTTTTTACCGCCGCAAACCCTTTTCCAGTTTTCATTAGTCTGATTTTTTTTCCTCTCTGAAAATCACATTCTCTCTTTCTCCAGAAACGCCATAACTGTTTCTGGTTTCAACTTTTCTACCTCGCGATCTTGATTTTGATCTGCGCTCTCTCTTTCTCCAGAAACGCCATAACTGTTTCTGGTTTCAACTTTTCTACCTCGCGATCTTGATTTTGATCTGCGTTCTTTATTCTCTCTTTCTCCAGAAACGCCATAACTGTTTCTGATTTCAACTTTTCTACCTCGCGATCTTGTTTTTTATCTGCGTTCTTTCTCTGATTTCTGATTCTCCTTCAAATCGTTGCTTTGAAATGTTGCTTCGATTCTCCTCTAGACCCATTTTGGGTTCATTTTCTCAGAATCTTGATCAGTTTTTTTTCCTCTCTTCTCTATGCGATTTTCTCTTTCTCAAATAATCTGTATTACTTTTTATTTCTCTTGCTTATTATCACTTTCTTTCTCATTAATTCTTTATAATATTTTGTCTTCTTTTCCGGTGCTGACTCTTTCCCACAAAGTAATTACTAATGGTCACTTCTCTTCCTACTGACTCTCATTCCTATGGTGACTTATGTTGGTTATTACTCACAAGTATCCATTCCAAATTTAGTTTTAAGTTTTGTGGGGAAATGTTTTGCTATTGTAACAAGCTTCAGCTTAGTAAGCTTCAGCTTAGTAAGCTTTAGCTTGAGGGGGGTGTTAGAATATATTTATCATATCAATTAGTATTTATTATTATCTGTTAGAATATCAGATATGATATTCCATATCAATTAGTATTGATTAGTATCAATTAGGTTTTATTAGGTATTATTGTAATTGATTCCTTTTTCTATTATAAATATATGTGAGTGTGCTCTATTATAGACACACAGAGAAAATTACAAAATCAACAGTTCTTGGGTTCGAACCCATCATATCGAAGGAAAATTTTAACTAATTGATGCGCCTTAAAACTATTTCATACTACATCAAATTAAATAGTGTCTTCTAACATCATTTAGTATTTTTCTTTTTGACACAACTAACACCATTTAGTATGAAAATTCATTTATTTTTATTTTCATTAAATAATTAAATAAAGTGACAAGATGTTATTAAATTTAAACAGATTGTGGATGACAAAGGAAAGAAACAATGGAAGCAAGTAGACGTGAGTCTCAAGGAACATATCAAGATTCCTAAATTTCCCACAACTATGCCACAGAATTTATATGACGAGAATATTGATGAATATATGACAAAAATAGCTATGGAACAATTACCAGAAGGTAAACCACTATGGGAAATGCATATAATTAAGTATCCAACAAGAAATGCTGCTGGTACTTTTATATTTAAGCTTCATCATGCACTTGGAGATGGCTACTCTTTCATGGTAACTTTGCTTTCATGTGTACAAAGAAGCAACGATCCTTCTATGCCTGTAACTTTTCCTTCAAGCAGAAGATCAATAGAAGCAAAAATCAAAAGTAAAACTATGGTGAAGCTAAAGAGGTTACCTCAATTTGCCTCTATGGTATTTAAGAGTTTATTTGATTTTTGGCAGTGTGTGTTAAAAGCTAGTTTGAATGCTGATGATCAAACACCAATAAGATCAGGTCATAAAGATGTGGGATTTAGACCTATGACTATCTCACATGTTTCTTTCTCTTTGGATAGCATCAAAGAAATCAAAAATAAGCTTAAAGTGGTAAGTCTAGTATGTTTTTTTAATTGTGTTAATTACTTTTTTTATAACTGTCCAATTGGGCCGCCAAGTCTAGCCCAACCTGATTCATTGGGCCAAAACACTAAAGCAGGTTGGATTGGACCAGCCCAATTATCTATTGAATTGTGTTTTTTGTACCACATCCTTTTCCATAATAACATTGGGCCAATGGGTCGGCCCGACCTATTCCAACTAAAGTGTCAAAAAAACATAAAAAACAGACCAACTCTGACCCATCGACCAATTGAGCTGGGCCAAACTGGCCTAGTTCTTTTCTAGGCCTTTCATTGCATCATCTCGCTGATTTACTGGGCTAAGCCAAAATTGACATCTCTAATTTTGTATAGGGGCAAAGATTACAACATTACTCCTTCAGTTCCATAATTTTTTTGATGCTTTAAAATATTGGAGTTAAATATTTTCTTCCATCAATGAAAATATCCGCTATTATTCAAATATTGATTGGCTAATGTGGTTCTAACACATTAAAGCTCTTTTTGGCGCGTCCCATTCGCTAGCGGATAGCGAATGAGAATAGCGTTTTGACTAGCGGGTGGCGAGTAAGCATGTTTGGCAAGCACTAGTGTTTAGCATTTTTTGAGTAGCTTTTAGCGTTTTTTGAAACGCTACTTTAAGTAGCGTTTTTGAAACGCTAGTGGATAGCATATAACATTTAGTTTTTTGGGCATTTTTACCTTTATTATTTTTCTTAGATTACTTCTCTTTCCTCATTAAATATTTTATCATTCTTAAATAATTTAATCATTAGTTAAAATATCCTTTTGTTATGTTAATAATGAGGTGATTTTACCAAACACATAATTTGTCATCAGTTAGCTTATCCACTATTCACTAACCGGTAGCTCAACCGCTATTCGCTAGTTTATCCCCGACTTTTTACCGAACAGAGCCTAAATAAATAAAAATATTTCGGTCTACATATGTGTCGGTAGATATTTGTTATGTTAATAATGAGGTGGGTAGGATTTGAATCTTGGTATTTGTACCTCTCACTCCTTACTCCCAAATTCTATCCACCTCAACCACCTTACAATTCAAAATTCTCTTAATTATTTCATATTGAAATTTTTGGGTACTTAAATGAATCAATGAACTAAACTCATCAATAATTAATTTGTAATTAAATCCATGTATTTTAATTGATTTTCTAAACTTTTGGTAAGAGGGACTTAAATTATAAAATATTTAAAAGTTATTTAAAAGTTTGTGAACTCGATCAAATTCATTAACCCATAAATTATTGATGATTTTAGGAATTTAATTACAAATTTTTAATTCAAGAACCTAAAGACTAATCCAACTTTTTAAGCAACCCATGTATTGATGTTTTTTGCTTTGACGAACCTTTTTCATGTAGAGCATAAATGATGCAGTGGTTGGCATAGTTTTCCTTGGCATTAAATTATACATGGAAGCAATGAATCATGAATCAAGCAAAACAGAAACTACAGCATTGGTTCTTCTAAATACCAGAAAAATAAGAGCATACAAATCAGTAAAGGAAATGCTTGGTGCCAATTCAGAAGCATCATGGGGGAATCGATTCCACTTCATGCATGTTCCAATTCCTGAACTAGGGGAGAGTAATTCTTTGAACCCACTTGAATTTGTGTTGAAAACCAACAAAATTATCAAGAGGAAGAGAATTTCATTGGCAGTTCCCCTAACTAGTGCTCTTATGCGCTTCGTGGATCGAATCAAAGGCCCAAAGGTTTACATCATTATGCCCATTTAAGAACAATTAATAAACTATTGTTTAGTATCATAAGTCGGACTCCATAAAATAGTTACGTAACTGGTTTTGCAGGCTGCAGCAACATACTTATACAAAACATTGAACAATTCAAGTTTAAGTATCTCTCACATGGTAGGACCAGTGGAACAAGTGGCTTTGGCTAATCATCCCATCAAAGGATTATACTTTATGACTGTTGGTTTGTCTCAGGTGCGTACAAGATCGAACAATATATGTTAGAAAAAAATGAGATAATTAACAAGTGAAATAGTAGTATTCGATATATTTGATTTCTTTTAGATAAGCAATAATTTTATTCAATGAAGATGAGTCTGAGGATCACAACTCTTACTGATGGAAAGATGGAAAGAGAGAGAGCTCTCAAAGCCTCCCCAATGAAAACTCATTTTGAAAAAGACTAGAACAGGAAAAAGATTATTCGATATATTTGATGTTTTTCATTACTTAACAAATTAACTAGAATATTTGTTTTCTGAATTTTGGCAGAGTATCACAGTGACAGTGACAAGTTACATGGGATATTTACGAGTTGGATTTGGAGTTGAAAAAGGATTCATAGATGATCAACAATTCAAGTCGTGTTTCGAAAGTTCTCTAGAAAAGATGCTGAAAGCAGCGAGAAATATTGCAACCGAAACTAAGTAATAGATAAAAGGGTATCAAATCAAAGTGTATTATTAGAAACTGAAAAGTACTATGTTAGTTTGCTCTGTTGTGTGGGTGTATTTATATTTGTCTTTCGTTGGTTCATGATTATTGGTAGTTTGTATTTGCTTCCATTCAATAAGGTTTAGATCAAGTGAAAGGAAGTCAAGTTTTAAATGTTTTTTTTTGTTACCACGTGTTACTGGTGCGCATTTGTTGGTGACTAATAAATGTTAGGGAACTTGGCTGACCCACATGTATGCCGGTCCGTGTGGTTATTATCTCTCAACAGAGTTTTTGTCATGCTAAAATTTGAATCTGAAACTTTGTGGTGGGATCCAAATCTAATTACCGTTCGAACCAATCTTTGTTGGTCGAAGTTTTAACTATTGATTAGCTTTGGAGAAAAGCTGCAAGGTGTTGTTTGAAAATAACAATTGAATGGTGATTAAAATTCCAACAACAAACCAACATTGTTTCGCTTAGTAGTTTAATCTATCTTGGAACACGGAGGGTCGACCTGATGCTCTCGAGTTCGATTTCCAAAATAGACAATCTAAGTGTTGGCCAGTGTAAAATTTGATTCTAAGCATAAGATAAAGAAAAGGGTAAAGAAGTGTAAGCTGTGAAGAAAACCAAAGAATTAGTAGACAAAGAACATGTCTGTATACAGGGCCGACCTTGGGCCTGTGCAGGCTGTGCTATCGCACAGGGCCCAAGCCCAAGGTCTTATTTTTGGGGCCCCCAAAAAATGTTAGTTGTGTATAATATATATAACAAGAACATTCGGTGGTACAATAAAAGATCACTTCGCCCTCCTCCTCTACTCAGGCGAGCACTCGTGACAGATGCGCAAGCTTTGTGGATTTGAAGCCTATTTCAGCTCTAAATTGACTGCATCACTTCGCAATTGAGCTCTCAGAATCTCAATTGTAACCTGATGCGCAGAGTTTCATGAATAATTTGGATGATTTGAAGTGGTGATTGCTGGCAATTGACCTTCGGCGAGGCTAGGGTTTCTCTCGCCCTATTTCTGGATCGCGAAGAACACTCTTTCTCTCTCAATGATTGATTTTTGCTTAATTAAGTAAAAATCGTGTCTGGTTTTTTTATCTATTTTAGTGCTATTGGGCTGTACTCGAATTGGCCCATTGTTTCTTTTGTTTCTCTCGTCGTTTGTTTTTGTTGCTTTTGTTGTTTGAAACCTGTATTGGGTGTTTGGTTTGGGTCTGACCCATTTTTTCTTCATGAAATGAAATCATAATCCTTCTGACCGAAAAAAAACACACAGTTGGCGCAGTGGTAGTTCTCTGTTTGCTAGTACATAGCGTCACAGTCTTGGGTTCAATACTCCTTGATGACATTTTTTGAGTTTTAAATCAATTTTATAAAAATTGTTTGTAAATTTCCTCAAAATGTCAAAATTAAGAGTTGAACCCCTATCACATTGTACTCTCCATGCAATACAAAATCCATTACACAACAATTGCTTTACTTTAATAAATGTAAGTATATTGATATATTACAATTCATTTTGATATTATAGCAATTTACCGCACAAACTTCATTTAAAATATGAATAAAGTAGTTTGGGGTTTTGGTGATTCATTCGATAAAAGTATAACTAGGGGCCCATTTTTAAATTTGCACGGGGCCTCCAAATTGTTTGGGACGACCCTGTTTGTATAAGTAGTGCAACTAGCAGTATACACTGTGCACATACAAAGATAAATAAATAGATTTCATGTCAAATATTTAGCAATTTACATCAAGAGAAAATTTTAATACATATATTTGGTGAAATTATAATAAATCTTTCAAGTTGATAAGAAAATGAAGCTTGAAAATTTAAAATGTTTACTTCAATTAACACGTTTTATCGTTAGGTAATTATCAATCATATAGTAATAATGTAGCTCCATCAGCGAATGAATATACATAATATATTAAAAGGTTTTATTCAAGCAGAATATAAAATCAAAGATTTTATAACATTTTTTCAGTAATGAAATAATACTAACAACATCTAACATTTTCTCGTTCTAACTCAAAATTAGAATATAAAATAATTACCAAATATTCTAAAAATAAATTCGAATAAAAAAATTATACTGCACTAAATATTCTAAAAATAAATTTGAATAGTAAAGCTAATTTATATACTTTTAGTCAAATATCTCTATAGTACTTTTAAATAAAATAAATATTTATAACTTTTTTGAAGAAAATTATACCAACAATATGTAGCGTTTCCAGTTGTAATTTCAAAGCAGAATATAAAAAATAATTATTCCAAAAATATATAATGTTTTCTCATCTCGACTAAAAAAATAATCAATCAAAGTTATTCATGAAGACAAACTATAAAAAAAATTATTTCGACAATGTGTAAATTGCATCATAAGGAATCAAATATAATGAAAATGTACTAACAATATGCAGTTTTTGCTGATTGAAACTCAAAAGTAAAATATAACAATATTTATTTAACAATATCTAGTGTTTTCTCGTCGGGACTCAAAGCAAATTAACGAGTTACAAAAAGAACATAATCTTCAATTATAAACAAGTAAAGATATTTATAAAGTCATATTATCAATGTGAAAAACAGAAACTTTCATTCACGTTTCTGTTTTTCACATCATTCTCAAATTTGCATTGTTTTCATTGGAACCTTTTACTATATTTCAACTTCTGCACTAAATAGGAGTTGAACACAATTGGTTTGACACAAATTGGTTGAGAAATGAGCAACTAAGCAAAAGAAAGTATTTAGAGTCTCATAATTAGTCCATTTGAGTAAGGTAAATATATAATTCTTAAATTTAACACAATTCATGATTCTAAGCTCAATTGAGTTGTAAAGAGAAGCAATGCATAAAAGGGAAACTTGAAGCGCTGATTGTATTGATTCTGAGAGTAAGAAATACATCAGCATAGCACCACTATATATACAATGGAAAGGATAGGATCAAAACAACAAAATATCTGAGAATTAAATCTAGAGTAAATCTCAAAACCATAACCGAAAGGAGAGAGAAGAAGAAGGTAATCCGTTGTGAGTGGGTGAGTGAAGCTCAAGTGGTGAGAATGAAACCATCTAGTTCCTTCTAACCTTTCTCAGCATCATTTTCCAGCTCACTAATAGCCATGTCACCATTGACCCCATTTGACTTGTCCACCGTGGATGTTGACTTGTTTAATAGCTCCCCGCAAGCTTGACCATGATATATGTTGATCATGCCAAGCTTGGAAATGAATGAATTGAAAACAGATGGAACCAATGCTTTAGTGAAGAAATCTGCTAATTGACCTTTTGAAGTAACCGGCAGTAGCTTCAACATTCCACTCTGCAATTTCTCTCTTACAAAATGACAATCTATCTCCAAATGTTTTGTTCTTTCGTGAAACACAGGATTGGCAGCAATATGTATGGCGCTCTGGTTGTCACAAAACAGTGCTGGTAGCCTATCAAGATGAATATTCAGATCAGCAAGCAAGGATAGTAACCATTGGAGTTCACAAGTAGCTGTAGAGAGAGCTCTGTATTCAGCCTCAGATGAGGATCTTGATACAGTTTGTTGCTTCTTCGTTCTCCAAGAAATCAAGGATGAACCAATAAAGAAACAATACCCTGTTACTGACTTTCTGGTGTCCAAACAATTGGCCCAATCTGCGTCAGAGAAGCCAGACAGATGCAGAACAGAATCTCTAGGAAACAACAGTCCTCTCCCAGGGTTCCCTTTCAAGTATTTTAAAACTCTACAAGCTGTGTTGTAGTGAGTTGTAGTTGGAGCATTGATGTGTTGACTTAGTTGTTGAATTGCAAAGGTTATATCTGGCCTTGTATTGGTAAGATAGAGTAACCTTCCAATTAACCTTCTGTAACTACTCACATCAGCATAAGGTTCACTTGAATCCTGATGTATTTTCACATTTGGATCCAAGGGTGTTGCAATGAGTTTTGAACCCAAAACCAAAGACATCTTCAAGTAGATCTAAGCAGTATTTCCTTTGACAGATTGTGATACCCCTCTTGGACTGAGATACTTCAAGTCCTAAGAAATATTTAAGTGCCCCCAAATCCTTGATTTTGAAAGCATCATCAAGAACATGCTTAATTCTGTCAAATTCAGACATAGAATTCCCTGCTAAGATCACATCATCAACGTAAACAAGTAGTGCAGTGAAATGTTCTTCTTTATTCAAGGTGAATAAAGAATGATCTGATGTTGATTGCTTGTATCCTTCAGCTAGCAGCAATTGAGTCAGCTTCTCATACCATTTTCTGCTTGCTTGTTTTAAACCATATAAAGATTTTCTCAACTTGCAAACTTGTGCATTCTTGGTACACTTGACTCCCTTTGGAATTTCCATATACACATCTTCATTGAGGTCTCCATGCAAGAATGCATTGTTTACATCTAATTGATGTAAAAACCAATTCTTCATAGAAGCAACTGCAAGCAAAGCTCTCACAGTAGTTAACTTAGCTACTGGACTGAATGTATCAAAAAAATCAAGTCCTTCTACTTGATTGTATCCCTTAGCTACCAATCTTGCCTTATGTCTCTCTATTGAACCATCTGCTCTATGCTTAACCTTGTAAACCCATTTGCTTCCAATAGGCTTCACATTGTTTGGAAGATCAACAAGTTCCCAAGTCCCATTCTTCTCTAGAGCATCTAGTTCCTTGTTCATAGCCTCAACCCAAGGATCATGTTTACAGGCTTCCTCATAAGATTGAGGTTCTATGCTACTATTTAGACAAGCAGAAAACTGTTTTTGTGCAGAAGATAAATTGTGCATAGAATGAAAATTCTGAATAGGATATTGAATACCTGTGGAAGAGTGCTTGGACTTGGGTGTGGATGTTGAGAGACTGCATATGTAATCAGAGAGATAAGCTGGTTCATGTCTTTCTCTGCTTGACTTTCTGATTTCTGTAACTTGCTCTGCTTCAACAACAGGTTCTGTTTCTGTGGTAATAGTGGCTTCTTGTTGTATATGTGAATCATCTAAGTCACTGTCACTAGGATTTGGACTGAAATAATTCCATTGAGAGATAGGTTGAGTACCTTTGTATGGCAAGATTTTCTCATGATAAGTTACATTTCTAGATATGAAAATCTGTTTATTATCCAAATCTAGAAGTATGGTTCCTTTCACACCTGTCTTGTAACCTAAGAAAACACACTTCCTTCCCCTAGGTTCAAGTTTGCTTCTATGTGACTGAAGGGTAGATGCATAACACAAGCATCCAAACACTTTTAGTTCCTCTAACTTGGGTAATTTTCCATGGAGGAGGAAATAGGGTGATTTGTTTTGCAGCAAGGGACTAGGAACACAGTTTATAATATAGGTGGCATGAAGAATAGCATATGGCCAGAATTGCTTGGGTAGTTTGGATTGGAAGAGCAGAGCTCTCCCAACATTAAGGATATGTTGGTGCTTCCTTTCAACTCTTCCATTTTGTTGGGGTGTTTCCACACAACTAGTTTGATGAATTATCCCTTTAGAAGCATAAAATTCAGATAACAAGAACTCTGGGCCATTATCAGTTCTAATGATTTTTGGTTTAGTGTTATGTTGGTTTTCAATCATGGTGATGAAGGTTTTAAGTAGTTCTTTGGTTTCTCCTTTTGTTTTCATCAAAATTACCCATGTGTATCGACTAAAATCATCCACAATAGTTAAGAAATATCTATGGTTATGTATGGAAATAGTGGACACAGGACCCCATATATCAAAGTGTATTATTTCATAAGGTTTGGTTGCTTACTACTAGTGCTAAGACTATAAGGAAGTCTTTTGTGTCTAGCATAGTGGCATACATCACACACTGCAGACCCTTCATCATGTCTTACAAAAGGAAAATCACTACTCATTAATTTGATTCTACTAGGTGACAAATGTCCTAGTCTAAAGTGCCATAAAGGCGATTCGGGGAAGTCTATCAAAGACTACCTTCTTCAACAAAGAACTCCATTGACCTTCTTAGCCTCTATCTCTAAATACATCAGTCCCTCAAACATCACACCCGAACCAATCCTCCTCCGGTTTTCAAATCCTGTATATAACATTTGGGACCAGAAATATCGACAGTGAAATCAGCTTTTATGTTAGCTAACAACAACTTGGGAACAGATAACAAGTTGATAGAAAAACCAGGGACACACAAGACATTGTGAATGCTAAATGTAGGTGTGAATTCAATAGTGCCAGCATATTTTGCTATGATGGTGTTCCCATTAGGGAGTGTGATCTTTCTTGGTGTGATGGCAAAATATTTCTTGAAGTGTTTAAGTGAACAATGATATGATCATCAGTAGCTTTGAATCGATGATCCAGGCACCAAGATGTATCATAGATGAGCTATAACACACTAAAGGAAGTATACCTGAGCAAGCATCTGCATAGACACCAACATTCTTCACCATATTTGCTTTGCTTGTGGTAGCAATTTGGCTTAACTTGCTGTCTTGAATAAGAGTCATCAACTTGTCATATTGTTCTTGAGAGATACCAATCTTGCTTTCTTTTGCTTCTTCCTCAACCTTTGAATGAACCGAAACAGAGTTTGCAGCAGTATTCCTTTGCCAATGTGGAGGGAATCCATGTTTCTTGTAACAAACCTCCACTGTATGACCGATTTTCCCACAATGAGAGCACACCTTGCTCGGATTTTTACTGTAATTGGAAGAAGATCCCCCTCTACCTCTGCCCTGACTAGGTTTTCTTGCCTCAGCAGCCACATTCATTACCTTAGTCTCATCAACATTAGCATACTGTCTTTCATGTTGAATCACCATGGAAAAAATCTTATTAAGGCTTGGTAAAGGGTCCATTAGCAGAATTTGTGACCGAATCATGGCAAAGTTTTCATTAAGACCAGTGAGAAATCTGATTGTCTTTCCTAAGGTGTGGTGTTTCTGGGCTAACTCAATGCCAGTGGTGCACACACATTTCCTAGGACAAGCACAACATGGCTCAGGCATATATGCCTCTAATTCCTCCCAAAGAATTTTCAATTCAGAGAAAAACTCAGTTACACTCAATGATCCTTGCTTCAATGAGTAAATTTCACATTGTAACTCAGAAATTTTAATCAAATCACCTTGAGAAAATCTTTCTTTGAGCTCCTTCCAAACGTCCACAGCATTCTCAAGAAAGACAATGCTATGTCCGATGGATTCAGCTACTGAATTCATAATCCAAGAGTGTGCTAGCATATTACATCTATTCCATGCTTTATAACTAGGGTGAAAAGAGTCAGGTACCTCGATTGAACCATCCACAAAGTCATATTTGTTCTTTCCAACGAGAGCTCGCCTCATTGATCTTGCCCAGCTGTGATAATTGGCTCCGGTTGCACTCAACACCGGCGTCACCGTGACCGAGCTCGGTCCATCACTTGGGTGAACATAATAGACGCTTGTGACATCAGCAGCAGGTGAGGTAGGAGATTGATTCACCGGTTGTTGTTGTTGTTGTCCTGGACCCGTACCAGATCCAGTTTGTCGATTTGCAGGTGCCATTGAAGCAAAGAAACGATGTAGCAAAAAAAAATAATGAATTCCGAGCAAGGTATTCAGAGCGAGAGCTCTGATACCATCTTAAATTTAACACAATTCATGATTCTAAGCTCAATTGAGTTGTAAAGAGAAGCAATGCATAAAAGGGAAACTTGAAGCGCTGATTGTATTGATTCTGAGAGTAAGAAATACATCAGCATAGCACCACTATATATACAATGGAAAGGATAGGATCAAAACAACAAAATATCTGAGAATTAAATCTAGAGTAAATCTCAAAACCATAACCGAAAGGAGAGAGAAGAAGAAGGTAATCCGTTGTGAGTGGGTGAGTGAAGCTCAAGTGGTGAGAATGAAACCATCTAGTTCCTTCTAACCTTTCTCAGCATCATTTTCCAGCTCACTAATAGCCATGTCACCATTGACCCCATTTGACTTGTCCACCGTGGATGTTGACTTGTTTAATAATAATTTATAAAAAGGGTCTTGTATCCCACTAGAGGATATAAATGGATATATTATTTGGATTACAAAAATAATCACATGGGCAATATAACATGGGATTAAAGGGATATATTTGGTTATTAACATCATACCTTAACCTCCCCATCATACAATTTTTTCAACTTAAAAATTCTTTGATATGCTTCACCTTTTTTGTCTGTCAATTTTGCTCTCAAAGAATATAATACTTTGTTTTTAGCCTCTAATGCTTTCTCTGCACGTCTAATACTGATTCTACATGCCATCAATTGTCTTCTATATTCCAAACAGCCATCAGAGAGAAGCTGAGACAAACATAAGACAGATATATGTGAGACATCAATAAGTCATGCATATTTAATATATATTTTTAAAGCAAAGTCATATTTAAGTAGACCCTACTAGAAAATAAAATTAGAGGGGTTTTATTTTTTACACCCCCCTTATCATCTATCCCACCCCCATAAGTAGCAATATCCCTAAAATGCCCCTGACATTTAAAAAAAACTAACTAGACCTACATAAAAAAAATATTCCGGAATTAGCAAAAAAAAGAGGTATTTCCGAAATTTTGGAGGTGAATTTTCCGGAATTAGCGCAGAAAATTGGTATTTCCGGTTCACAATTTTTGAACCGAAATTATCCCCAGAAAAGGTAATTCCGAAATTTTGTATTTTTAAATTAGATTTTTTCCGGAAATACCTTTTTCAGAGGTAATTCCGATTCACAATATGTGAACCGGAAATACCTATTAAAAAGGTATTTCCGAATTTTTTTTTTAACATTTAATTTTTTTTTAAATAGATGGTTATTACGGATTTAACCGGTGCCTTTACGACATCTGAGATATTTCCCACTCGTGATGCAATGACACGTTGGGTTAGAGATACTGGGAAAGCGAACGGAGTCATTGTGGTTATTGTTCGATCAGAGACGACAGAGAATGGGAAAGGGAAAAAGAACAAGGTTCTTTATGGCTGTGAGAGACGGGGCACACACTGATGAGTAGATGTTGGGTGTTCTGTTTGGTAGACACAAGAGTTCGAAAAGATGTGGTTGTAGGTTTCGATTGAAAGCTAAACCAATGTTACCTCCTAGTTCTGATTGGAAGGTGAGAGTGGTGGATGGGATTCACAATCATGAGCCTCATAAGACTTTGTTTGGAGCAGCTATATTTGGTAAGTTTAGCAAGGACGAGCGGTCAATTGTTGGGGAGCATCCGTCGCCTTGGGAGTGAAAGCATCCAAAAGTCTTGAAGCATTAAAGAACAAATTTAAGAACAACTTGAGCAACATTACTCAGTTGTATAGAACCCGCGCCAATATTCGGAAGGGAAAGAGAGGTAATATAACTGAGATGCAGCAGCTTATGACACTGATTCAGGCGAACCATTACTTGTGTTGGACGAGACGACTTAAAGGTACTGATATTGTTGAGGAGATCATGTGGTCACTTATTTCTCACACACACAACACTCTCATGGATACTCTGAATACACAATACTCTTGTGATTCTGCACTCACTGCCCTTCACCATCAGGGCACAATCACAAACAGAGAAAATGGTGTCTATTTCGAGAGTCCAAACCCCATTTTATGCAGGCTTAACGACAACATCACCTTTGAAGCTCTGAAAGAAAAAATAACAACGAAGGTGCAGCTGGAGGGTGACGAGCAAGAAGTCACCCGGATCATTTATCGCTACCCGACTATGGGCGATAATAATCGTGTTCAGTGGTCCACCATGGATGTGAAGAACAACGATGACGTTCGAGTGATGATGGACCGTTTTGACATATTTCAGATGCGGAGTCCTATTCAGCTGTATGTCGAAACCAGAAGGACCGTTGCTGAGGTCCTTCGACGTCTCCAACCACCATCTCACTAGTTTGTACCGTGTTTTTATTTCGTTTGTTGTTGCGTTATGTTATTTTTTTTCATCAATTTCATGTATTGTATCGTTTCGTGATCGAAAACGCGTCTTTAATTAATTTAAATTTGTTTTTAATTAAAATTTTTTTTTTTCGGAAATACCTTCAAAACTAGGTAATTCCGGTAGAGGTAAAAGGATTTCCGGAATTACAAAAATTGAGGTAATTCGGTTCAAATGTGAACCGGAATTACCTCAATTTTTGTAATTCGAAATCCTTTTATCCCCTTCCGGAATTACCAATTCGCTAAGGTAATTCCGAAATTTTATATATTCCTGGGGGCATTTTTGTCCAAAACGTATATTATGGGGGTGCGATTGAAGATGAGGGGGGTGTAAAAAATAAAACCCAAATTAGAGACGTAAAAAATGAAATAAATCTCTAATTTTATTGTCTGTAATAATCTCTAATTCTTAATAAGATTATTGATGACATGTCTGTGGCATTTGTGCCTCGAAATATTAAGACTCGTTGTTAGGGTGAGAATAGGTCAGACCGATCAACAGGGGCCTACGGATCAGCCTACGTCAGGCCAGACTTTTTTCTTAAACAGTTAAGGCATATGTTTTTTTAAAAGGCTATTTAGCTAAAAATGTCAGACTAAAAAGACCATTAAAAAGCCTTTTAGGCCTATTAGTCCGACTTATTTAAATAAAAATATATAATATTTTCATTACTATTATTATTATATTAAACTTTGTAATTCGTGTTAAATCATAAATTTGCTAATATTTGAATTTTAACATGTTGACCTACATCATTTTTACATATTTAAAGTCATTATTATAATCTCAAGAAAAAAAGTCATTATTATAAAATAGAGTTTAAATTGGATGACATAAAAAATAGTTAATCCCATTGATCTATTAGTTTCTTAGTCTATTTAGAAACATATATTACTTAAAGATTGTAGGCTTTTGTAAAAAAATTGTGAAATAGACTTTTTAAATAGGTTTTCAGGTTTTGTCGGGCTTTCTCATATGCCAAGCCAAACCTAAAAATTGGGCCTATGGCCAGGCTCAGGCATAGCACTTTCAACGCAAGATAGACCTAGGTCATGCAAAGCCTAACTCAACCCATCCTATTTCCACCTCTACTCGTTAGTTTTTCTTTTTGGAGGTAACATTTTATTTATCAAAAAAAAAAAAGTTAGCGGCGAAACTAGAACTTTTTATTTTTTTCTCCTCGTTATTTTATCTCAGCATTTCAACTTACCTTAATTTTTAAAAAAAAAAAAAAAAACTTACCTTAATTTGGTCTTTCATATCTTTCTTCAAGGATTCATAATTGGGAATTTTTCCCTTGACAGAATCATTACCAGCAGCTTTTTCCCATTGAATTAGGAATTCTTCAATCTCTCTCAGAAGCTTCTGCCAATTATTCAAACAAGGATTCCATCGAATCTGTTCCAATTTTCAATATCCCATAAAAAAATAGTATTAGCATTAATTTAGTAAAAAATGGTTATTTTTGTACATGTTTACTTAGTGAAGACAAAAATAGTATTAGCATTAGTTAATCAATGAAGTTAAATCTGCAAAATTTTCTTATAATAAAGAACAAAGTGAGTACCATTTTCTCGCTAATCCTTTCGGTGATTTCATGAATGTCTTGATTCATTTTCTTAACCAGGTTCTCTTCCCTTTTGATTTGAGATATTGAATCAGCAAAAGCCTTTGTTCTTCCACCATCACTTACTTCTGGTGATTTAGTTTCCTTATCCTCCATAGTGTTAGTTTTCCTGATTTTCACATAATAAAGGTTGGTTTATTAGAGTTTGAGTAATAAGAGATGAAAACTTGGTAGCAACAAATTGGCTATTAACTTAATATGGTCAAGTTCTTGCACCCCAAGCCAAGAAAGTCAACGTCTCCAATTTCTATTACTTTCTTATACCTTTTCAAATGATAGAGTAGACAAGGCAAGTAAACAGCTATTGGAATTGAAAAGGCCAAACTTTTGACTTTATGATTTATGTTAGACAAAATAACCTCAGATGTACATTAACTTATTTTCAGGTTTCGAATAAGTCCCTTATGTGTTTTTTTGTAACGAATAGGTCCCTTATGTTTTAAAATCATTGCACCGTTGTCTTTTTTTGATTTTTCCCGTTGAACTCTGTTACAAAAAAGGGCAACAGATGATTGATTTTAAAAACATAAGGGTCATATTCGTTACAAAAAATATAAGAGACCTATTCGAAACATGAAAAAAGGGCAACGGTGCAATGATTTTAAAATATAAGGGAACTATTTGTTAAAAAAATATTAGGGACCTATTCGTTACAAAAAAAACATAAGGGACCTATTCGAAACCTGAAAATAAGTTACGGAGGCAATTTTGCCTTTCATGTTACCTAACAACTCTTAGTTTAGATGATACTACCAGGCACCTATGGAATCATCTAAAGTGTTTACAAACTTGTTTTTTACAATCAGGAAAACTATATGGAATCGCCATGTTGATAGTATTTTTTGTTGGTACACAAAGGGAAACAAAAGGAAAAAGAAAGCGAAAGCAAAAAGGAAAACTAAGGTCTTAAGAACTTCACTCCGCTAGCATCAGCATTAAGCAAGGGGAGGATGCCAGGAGGAGGAGAATCAAAAACAATCCATATATATGAGAGCTGTGGAAGAGCCAATCTTAGCTAAGTAGTCAGCGCAAGAATTTCCTTTCCTTAGTGTGTGAAGAAGCCGAGCTTCCCAGTTGCGACCAAGAAAGTCTTTGATATTCTGAATAATGGAAGCATATAGGTGCAACAGGTTGATGCTCCTAATAACAAGCTGCATCATAAGAGTAGAATTAGAGTATACACAAATCCTACGGTAGCCTTTACTCCAAGCGTGCTTTAGACCATGGTATAAAGCCAGAAGCTCAGCATGCAAGTTGTTAGAATTTTCTATTGACCATGTGAAAGGCAAAGCCAGGCGCCATCTTCATTACAAAGAATACCACCAAATCTTGACGGGCATGGGTTACCCAAACTGCTGCAATCAACGTTGAGAACCACGAGAGACGCTCGACCTGGATGCCAAGTAACAATCCAAGGAGCATGAGAGAAGTGACCTTCAACAGGAATTTTTTTTTTAGAGCAAATCTGCAAAAGATGTCTTATGGTAAAGTTGAGAGGGATGAAAACTCTCCTGAGCCATACAAAAGGAATTATGGGCGCACCAAATACACCAAATGCCTGCAATTAAAATAGAGGGGTTAGTGTAAAGAAGCCCACCCTTGAACCAGTCCATGACCACCATCTTTTGGAAGAAAGACGGGTCACGATAGCCCAAGGCGTGCCAAACATGAGTCGAAGTAGTGCAATCTCCGAGGCAGTGAAGAACGTCTTCTGAACTAGAAGTGCAACGTTGATAAGTGCGAGAATTGGCTATTTCCCTAAGGTGAAGTAGATGCATAGTAGGCAAGGAAGCATGACAGATAAGCCATATGAGAAACTTGATCTTTTTTCAGGAGCATTAATCTTCCAAATCCAAGCCCAAGAAAGAGGGTTTCCATCCTGGGGGAGAGGATTTTTCTAAGAGCTAGTGGTTGTCGGATTTAGTTGTATAGACACCATCTATAGGATTGCACCAAGTGATAGCGTCCGAGACAGAGTTATTGGGGCAGTGAGGGATGGAGCGAATGTTCATGACAATGTTCTCCGGGATGGTGGTATAAAGGTCTTGTAAATTCCAATCATCATCAACACTAATATTCTTGATGCATAAGTGATTATCATGAATATCAACATATAACACGTGTTGATAAAGGTTTCCAAACTCAATCCAGGGGGTGTACCACAAAGAAGAGCTACCATCACCAAGTCTAAAAGCAACTCCCTCGCTAATCGCATCACTAATCTTCATTATAGAGTTCAATTTGACAGAGCCATTCGTGGTAGGAATCTCCAATATATGATTGGTGCCAAGATACTTGCTGCGAACCACCTGGATCCCACAATTTGTTGAAATTTTGGTGCGTTTCCCAAACCAACTTGCCAAGCATTGAAGTGTTCGTAACACGGGATATTCTCACAACCAGACCACTAGTCTTCTTGGGACAAGAAATAGTGTCCCAACCCACAAGATTAATACCCTTCTCTTCGGATCCCTTCCAAATAAAATTATGAGTAAGCTTGTCGATTTGAGAGCATATAGCTTGAGAAGGCCAAGAAACTTGCATATAGTAAGTGGGGATGGCATTAAGCACTGACCTAGCAAGAGTGACGCGATCTGATCAGTCTTCCAGGAAGCAAGCCAAGACTGCATTCCCTCAACAATAAATTGATAATCTTCTCTTCCTCCCATGGATTATGGGAAATCCAAGATATTTCTCGAAGGACATAGTACTCCGGATACCACTTATATATAGAAGTAATCTTCTCAACCTTAGAACGCTCTGTAGAAGCTGAATAGAAGGCTCGGGACTTAAATGTTGTTAGCTTTCACGTGGTGTTTATGGACAGTTCAAAACAATTCCATATTTAGAGCCACATTGTTAATGTTCATATACTTTATTTTGACTATTTTGATGATGGAGTTTTGGCCATGAAATTTTGTAATATTTCTAATGATTTAGTTACTTTTCTAAAAGATTGAGTACTTAACATCTTTGAAAATGTGTAACATTTTGATGTTACCAAAGAGATATTATTTTTATTTTACATTTATAATTTTATCAAAAACTGAAATCCAATCCAAATCGAAGTAAAATCAAATCAAATTTGGTTCAAAAACCAAAGTCATTGGACGACAAGAGTACAAAACCGCAAAGATTGAACCAGACGGTTTTTCTCCAAAATAGTTCAAATCCAATTCGCGAACACCTTAATCACAACTATAGATTGCTTTTCCATCTATTTCCAAATGATATTGGTACATAATAATAAAATGGATAAAATGTTTGTATTACAAAGGTACATGGACAATATTACATGGGGATAAATGGATATATTTCCTTATTAACATCATACCTCCCTAATAATAATATCATACAATTTTTTTCAATTTTTCTCTCAAAGAATATATTACTCTATTTATGGCCTCTAGTTGTTCCTCTGCATCTCTCCTACCAGTCCAACTTCCCATCCATTGTTTTCTATCTTCCAAATAGTCATCACATAGATGCTGGGACAAACATAAGATATGTGAGACTCCAAATGAAATTACTAGAAAACAGTAATAAAAATTGGAGACATATAAAAAAATTAAAACAGTTATAAAAATTGGAGACGTAAAAAATGAAAATAATCTTTAATTTTATAGTCTCTAATAGTTAGCGGTAGAAAAAATAGTACTATTTATTTTTTAGCATTGCTATTTGTTACAAGAAATTTATGTAAAATGCCACATAACATTTTTCTCTTTTTTGAAAAAATCTCTCGTAACATCCAACATTTTTTTTTATTTTTTCCAATCTCTAATATTTCAAGTTACCTTAATGTGGTCTTTCACATCTTTCTTCAAGGACTCATAGTTGGGAATCTTTGCCTTCACAGAAGTACTACTAGCAGCTTCTTCCCATTGAATTTGGATTTCTTCAATTTCTCCTTGAAGCTTTTGCCAATGAGACCAAGGAACCCATCTCACCTGTTTCAAGTTTTCCACATTCTAAAAATAACTTAAAGGTTAATTTTGTAAATGGAACTTATTGAAGAAACAAAATGGTAATTTATCATATCAAAATACCGTTCTCTTAAGCACTTCTAGTAACTTAATTGAAGCAACACATCTCTCTTGAATGTTCATATCCCTTAAAATTCGTTTTTCCTCTGCCAAGCTTTTGCTTCCATGTAGCATCATAGAATTCAACGACTAGACATTGTCATAAGGTTAGAAAATGGATTTCATTATATATTATATATAATATACTATAACTTGGATTTAATTTTCTTACATTATTCTTAAACTCTTCCCTAAACCATGTTTTATTAGCACTTGATGATTTCTTCATGAAACACAATTCATCAAGTGCCATATTCAACTCCCTTAAGATATTTTCGTTTTGGGACAATCTGCTTGTCCTTCTCCATCGTGAACCACAAGTGCACTACACATCCAAAACATTAAAAAAAAAATTGGAAACAGTTTTGAGCAGAGATTAATCTTTCGTTGAAAGTATTGAAATACTCCGTGTGTATTGAAACAAAAATAAATAATAAAAATTTGCGCGTGCAATATAGAATACACTGGCCATAGAAAATACCAATTTCTACATACCGTTTTCTGTCTGATCTTTTCAGCGATTTCACGAATGTTTTGATTCATTTTCTTGGCTCAGATGATTGGGCCTTCAGTTGTGAGATATAAATGAATAACTGAATTTAAGGATACAAAAGCTGAGGAATATTATTGGTAGCAGCAAGTTGGCTACTATTATATTAATATGGTCAACCTCTTGCACCCCAAGCCAAGAAAGTCAACGTATCCATTTCTATCAGACTATTACTACTTTCTTATAGCTTTTCATATGATAGACAGAGCACGTAAACAGCTACTATACAGATCCTCAGGCACCGGTCTTAGAACGTGGGTTTGGGCCTAAGTCAACCCTACAAAACTGGTTTATAGGATGAACGATGCTCTTTTATTATATGCTCTTTTGAGGTCATATATCTGATCAATGTGAAACTTGAGTTTCTCCCAATAATGGGTTCTCTGGCTTTTATTTTATCATGTTTGTAGATATTTTATCGTTTGTTCGCTATGTTGAATTTGTTTAATCAACAGTGAAGATTATATTCGATGTAATCTATTTTAAATGAATGGATATCTCTTTTTAGTACAAAAAGTTTGTAAGTTTATTAGTCTATGAATTAATACTCCCTCTCCTACTTGATCTTAAATATACAAAAATTATAAGTAAGTCTTTAAAATTTGTAAAATCTGTCAATAAAAAAAATCAAGCAAACTAGTATATAAAAAAGATGTGCTTCTAGAGTAAGGGAGCAAACCAAGTTTTTCACCGGTGAACCATTAAAATTGATCATAAGATATTGTGTAAAATGTTATGGGAGGTTAAGATTAAATCGATTGATATTAAATGTCAACTATTGATGATGTTTTATACTAGATCCTACGATCAATTTTATTGGTTCACTGATATATTTGATTTGCCCCCTTAGCCTAGTAGCACCCATAAAACAGCTAAGTAGTAGCGTATTAAATACTAGTAGACTAAAACGTAGTAGGTGGTAAAATAAAATTCAGGACTTAAGAAAATCTTTTTTTTTTGATACAACAGTTTTTTTAACAAACAATTGTTTGTGACGACAGTAAAGTTATACGTTTGTTTTACACAAATATTAACGTCAGGAACCCTTTATTTGGTCCATTATGTCTCTCTCTTTTGCACACAACACTCAAACCCTAGTTTGCGTCATGCTCTTCTTCTCTGTCTCCCTCGTGCTCTCTGTCTTCATTAATTTTTATCGTTCTCGACGTCGCTTTCCCTCGTTCTCACCCCGACTTGCCTTCGTCGTCATGCCATTCTCGAGCTCGTTTGAGCTTGCTCTACCCCTAGTGGTACCTCGGTGGACATTGTCTATCTCACATCCACCTATGGTTTATGAGGGAGACAACCAAAGTTCCCAAGCTCCCATTAAGGCTCTTCTTCTCTAGTCGCCCAGATCTGTTGTATCTCTTTTTTTTTTGATTCTTGCTCGCTCGGTTCTATTTTTTTTCTGACATTTACTATTGTTCTTTTGTTTTCTGATTTGACAATAATGGCTTGCTATTTTTCAATTTACGTGTTTTTAGTGGATTTGTGTTGGATTCTTCTTCGCAAGGTTAGTTCTCTTGATTCATTTTCTGTACACGATTTTTTTGATTCAATTTAGGGTTTATGACTTTAGCTATATATGTTTTATAATTTATGTATCTATATATTTTTATGTTTTATGTTTATCTATTTCATTTATGTTTTTTTTTTGTATTTATTCAGTTTATGTTTTTACTTTGGATACTATTATGATTGCAACGCGACTATGCCTAGTTGATTGTTATCGAATGTTGTTTGTTATGCCTGTTGCACTAAATCAAAACAAGTGTCTCGAGTGCTCAAAGTGCACTCACATGGAACATATATATATATATATATATATATATATATATATATATATATATATATATATATATATAATCATGAATCTGACACCTAGGCATCCACCTAATCACCACGTCAATAAATATGTCAGCACCAATTAAATCCACCTCATCAATTATCCACCTCACCTCTCCCGATAGTGCTATCGCTCACCCTTCAAAGATTTTGCCCAAATTTGACTTTTTTTAAAAACAAAACCGTTACACCATTATTTTGCTATTCACCCCCTTTAATTCCATTTCATTAATGCTCTTTACTCCATTGTCTCTCTTTCAAATCAAATCATGTCATTTTTACTAACTCTATCGGTTATGTGAATCAAAGTTCCATCCCGTCAAGAACAAC
Source organism: Oxytropis ochrocephala (assembly GCA_020916435.1). NCBI lineage: Eukaryota > Viridiplantae > Streptophyta > Magnoliopsida > Fabales > Fabaceae > Oxytropis > Oxytropis ochrocephala. The sequence continues at coordinate 108,255,703 of CM037093.1, forward strand.
AACTTTCTATCCGCTGAGCAAAGGTATTTTCTCATGCGCTCATTTTGTCTTTCTTCATCTTTCATCTCTTTTTGTAAAAACACGGTCAATATGCAATAGTAACGATATCTTTACCCAATTTTAATATTTTATATATTGAATTACAGCCCTATCATCATCATAATTGTGGAGGGTATATTGTTCAACGGGTATATTGTTCAACAGGTATCCTGTCATACTCAACCATCATGTTTTTATCTTCAATTTTTACTCTGGATATATTTTACTCCTACATCCTATCTTATCCTATCATGATCAATCCTCAACTATTTCTGGGAATGAATTAATCAAGAACACAATGAACAATCTCGCGTAAGTAGAAAAATTGCTCAACCCTCTATTAGCCTCTCTGGGCGAAATATATAGTGATACAATACATTCAAGGTCATTGATTAGGGACCGTTACATAATTAAAGCTTCAGTTACATAATAAAAGCGGCGGTTGCAAAGAGGTGCCTCGGCTTAGCAGATAAACCGAGTGTATGAAATGGGGACCGACTAAGGAAGACCAGGCCGAGCATAAGCAGTCCTTTTCGGATCTCAGTCCCTCATGTCCTGCTCTTGATACCGCGTCTCTAGGGTAGCGCTCGGTATGGTCGTGAACAATATACTTGCATACCATTTTCCACCCCAATCACCCATCTTTTTCAAAGTTTTAAAGAAGGGCTGTTGTTGAATAGTTTTAATGGAATAGAATGTAGGATGTTAAATGAATTTTGCGGAGCATTTGTCTTAAAGGCGTACAATAACTTCTCACCGAAAGCTGGCTAATGGCAAATTCAAGGTTCTAATGTCATGATCACACCTAATTAAAGGCACTTCTCACCGAAAGCTGGCTAATGGCAAATTCAAGTTCCAATCTATGTCATGATCACACCTGACTAAATATCAATTTAACTTGGACAACTCTCAACCCAATTATCAATGTTAGCTCATGGACTAGGTATACTTACATACCACGGCACAATACACCCATCATATTTTTTTCTTTTAGAAAATTTAATTAGAGGTTACAAAAGATACTTTATTACAGGTGATATATATATATATATATATATATATATATATATCTATTATATATAACCATGGATCTTCCATGTCACCATCCACATAATATGACACGTCACTAATTACATCATCAATAATTTTATTCCACATCGACTTCTCACTTACACTTGGATCTCCACCTAAGTTGGCTTGAAGTCAAGTTAATTCATTTGAAATAAATACCAAAAATGTCAAAGCAGTGAATCGAACCCCCCATCCCCTCCTGAATTTAGTGCAATCCTAACCAAGTCGGCTACCTAGCTCTGTTGTTTCATAAGCGTAACAATTATTCTTAAACCAGTCTTCATTGTTATTTTAAATAATAACCTTGGTACATTTTTTATATCTCTATTATATATAACCATGGATCTTTCATGTCACCATACCAAAAATGTCAAAGCAGAGAATCGAACTCATCCCCTCCTAAATTTAGTGCAATTCTTAATCAAGTCGGCTACCTAGCTCTATTGTTTCATAAGCGTAACACATTATTCTTAAACCATTCTTCATTGTTATTTTAAATAAAAACCTTGGTACATTATTTTATATCTCTATCATATATAATCATGGATCTTCCATGTCACCATCCATGGATTCTAACCCCTGTCCATTTGGTTATGCAAAGGCAATACTACCACTGTACCAATGATCACATTTGATGTTTTTAAGCACATATTTTTAGTATATTTCTTTCCATTTCAATAAAGAAAGTTACTGCAAAGATAAATGGTCTTGATAATTACTACTATCATTATTATATTTATTTATTTAGTTATACTCTTTCTCACAAACAAGTCAGCACAAAAAGAGTGACCAATTCATGGAATTATTTTTTTCATAATATATATTTTAAAGTTTTGTTGTAGAAATATTTTTAATGTAAGGAAATCATTCTACCAATTCTTATTACTCTCTTGCATTATTACACTTTTTTATAATAAAAAAAAATACTATTTTTCTTACAAAGATAAATTGAAAGTTTTTTATAAGTTTTATTTTTGTAAATTAAATTTTATACATAAGAAATTCATAAGTCTTGAAAGTTTCGAAATATTTTAATCAAGACCGGGTCAATTATCATGCGGTTCAACTGTTAACCCTTCGGTCCGACCCTTGACCTAGTGACCCAGTACCTTCACCGAGTCGATCACCGGTCCGGTTCTTAAAACACTGGTTCTAACAACAACAAAATCCACCACAATCGCAGTCCAATAATTCTCCCCATTTATTGTCACTCAAAATCAGGTGACCAAACACAGTTGTAAAAAAATAACTCAATCTACTTATTGGCACCGAAAATCAACTGCAAACCAATGAAAAAAATACATTTTAAAATTAAAAAAAACGCAGCTGTAAAAACCTAAAAAATAAATATTACAAGATTTACAACACTGAGTCGTTTGGTGAAAAAAGACCTCAGTGAAATTGAATTCCTCTTGATGTTGGGACTCATAATCTGGTTCAACCTAAAGATCCACCTCAGAGGTATTAAGGATGTCATAGGTGCGTCCTTGAAATCTCTATCATATCAACGAGAAAAATGATTAAATCTTCACAACTTTTTATTTTGGAGACACCTATTAGGTCGGTAATTGTTAAAGATAGTTAAGCTTTTAACAATCACAAAATTCATATTACCAAGTCGGTGATTGTTAAAGTTAGTTAAGCTTTTGAAAATCACCTACATGCTTTTAACAATCACCACAAATTAGTACTAAAATGACCCATTACTGTCTCCAAATTCAAATCACCCACATGCTTTTAGCAATCCACACAAATTACTCCTTATGGTTGTCACAATTGTAACATAGTATAACTCATCGAAAGATATCTCAACAAAAATATTATAACCCGTATTCCATTACTAATCAAATTCTACATAAACAAGTATTTCTAACTTTAACATCGTCTTCTAATTCATCAAAAACAATTCCATACAAGTTTACCTTCAATTGAACGACAAGGGGTTTATTACAAATTGAAAATTATAGTGGAGGATCCGATTGGTATGTGAAATTAAGGAATATGAAATTAACACTAGGGGTTAACATAAGTACCTGTTTGAGTCCCACCTATGAATTTAACATGGCTTAATCGTGATTCCAATGGAAAAATCGTGAAAAAAAACTTGTGATAAATCGTATCTGAGTTTGTAAACTCGAATGATTTTGTTGAATAGATACTCCCATCTGTCGTCGTCCACGTCGCGAGAAAGAAGGTGTGTCATGCGTAGCCATTATTGATCGGAAGCAAGAAAAACAGATTTGATTCATGAACAGAGACAGTTATGGCACAAGAGCCTTCCAGGTTTCCATTAAGCCGCATAACAGTAAAGGAAAGTAAAGAGTTTCGGCTATGAGGGTTTAGAAGATGGTAAGTGGATATATTAACTTAAAGCTTCATTTACGGAAAGTAGCACTAATATTTTACAAAAACCAATTCTACCCTTTTTGGAATTACACTTACTTAATCTTCTATTGTGTGCTTCAAGCTATCCTTACAACTATATTAAAACTATCCTTCTTTTTTTTGTGTGCCCATATATATATATATATATATATATATATATATATATATATATATATATACTATCCCTTTAGGAAGTTATCCCTATTAGAAATTACAATTACTATACCTTACAGAATATTAACGTAAGTCTTTTACATTTTTTGTTCCTCTTTCAATGATTTTGTTACAGAGACTCCTACATCTACATTATACTTACTCTCAAAAATGATTCTTTTAGTCAAACTATTATATTTTATCCAATTTATTAGATTTTTAATTCTTAAATTATTCACTTCATGGTAAATCTGAATCACTTCCACAAATTTATATCTCATTTATTCTCATTGTTCTATGCGTTTTGTAACAATTTCACCTTATAGTTTTATTTTTTGGTTGAATGACCACAACTAACTTATATTATTTGAAGCATAATACAAAAATATTTGCACAATATAGTTTTTGATAGGTACCATCCTACAATTACAAATTGAACTCTTTTTCTTCCTATCAAAATAACGACTACCATTTCCATGACAAAAAAAAATAGTTTGCTTCATATGAGTTGAGGAAAAAAATAGGGACACTTGGTCCAAAGTTTTTTTGCGTTCACTTTATAATCATTTTCTCGCCCTCCAAAGCTTAAATATACAGCTTTTGTTTTTTAATTCGTAACAAAATTGTCAATTTTTATGTTACAAGTGAATGTCGACCCGTGCTAGCACGGGTGAATTATACTAGTTATAATAAACCATGGATTGTCCACCTAGGTATCCATGTCAATAATGACATCAGCACAATTTTAATCCACCTCAGCATGTTTTTTCGAAATATATCACCAAAAAAGCAAAAGCTAGGGATCGAACTCATTCCCCCACGCTGCCACCTCCCGACACTGACCATTTGAGCTACCACAATTTCATTTTAATAAAGCGTATTGCATAATTAATGTTTATCCTATCCTTTCTTTTATTGCAAAACTTTTTACCTACTTTTTATATCTATTTATTATTTATTTTAATACATATATATTTGTTTACCATCTAATATTTTGTATCACATTCCATAGATTTTATTCTATATATTTACTAATTAGAATGTTATTAAATATGAGTTTTTTTAACAAACAGACAGATTGCCCGAATTTATTAATAAGAAAAGGAAAAAAACAGAGAAAAATGAAGGGGGGACTAGACCAAAATCCTTGCCAACAGAAAAGATCAATATTAAATATGAGTAATTTTATCCATTTCAACCTTTTTAATTCTCATCTTATAAATAATGTTATATATTAAAAATGTTTGTTACATATTTTTGTATTCAGCTTGATGCACATAGAATTATAATCAATATACAACTTTGATCGATTAGTATATTTGTAGTTTACAACGCGTTTGTGCTTAATATTCTTCTATTCACTACGTTGCACTTAGAAAACAAGTAGAGAGAATAAACAAGATGATGAGAGAACATTGATCCTACGGTTGTCAACGTCAATCGAACTTAGTCAAAAGCAAGCTATATGTCCTTATGCAAAGGTATAGTTGCTATATATTTGTAAGTTACTATTTACTAATACTATTTTGGACCGTATAATACTTATAAGTAATTTCTGTTGTAATAACATCTCAATATGAAAATACCCACAAATTATATACACTATAGCTTGTCACTACTAAAGTATTATTTGATTTCACGGGATCTCAAAATTATATATATATATATATATATATATATATATATATATATATATATATATATATATATATATATATATATATATATATATATATATATATATATATATATAAATCTAAATTTTAAAAATTTAAAATCGTTGAAGTAATTATCTTACGATTGTCTAAACAAATGAATTTCTGAGTAAAGTCTTGTGCCTTTTGATAAATTATACTAGTATATATATATATATATGCATTATTTTATATGATTCATCTTCCTAAAGACATGGAATATAAAAGAATGTATCTATGTGCCATGTCACGACCCCTTTGTGCTGCATTCTTCTTTGCAAGTTAGCTCTTTGATTCAGATTTTCTACATTTATGTTGAATTATAAATGTAGAATCTATTTGTTATATGTTTTAACTTTGAACACTGCCCGTTTTGCACTGTGATTATGCCTAAACTTGTCGCACGATATTCATGAAAGCATGTCATATTTGGACCGAGCCTAAGGCTGCTTTTCAACCTGATCTGCTTAAGCTTATGCAATTTCTGAGGGTGGCACAGTTTTCCATCCCTGCCAATAAGTAGGATTGAAAAACCCAATAGGTTTAGTCCAACCCAATCGAATTTGCATGGTTTCTTTAAACCACCTAATTGTTCCTACCTCGTGTTTCCCAAGACAAACCCAAGAAGTAGGATTGGGGTAAAAGAAGTATTAAAACACGAATTTGTATACTTTGTATTCTGACATGTATTTTATTTTCCATAGAGATCTGGAAATGAATGTCTATCACTTGACATTATTAGTATCTATACGTATATTCTTGTGTAGATTTTAAAGTGTCTAGCGACCTGGACGTTCAACTCCTTATCTCCTCTCCATCGGTCAATGGATAATAAAATTCATGCCAAAATACAATAGTATACAAATTCATGTCTTGGTTCTTCAACGCCAATCCTACTTCTTGGACTTGTCTTGGAAGAAACACGAGTAAGGATTGGTCGTGTAAAGCAACCACGATAATCTAAATCGATCGTGTTATCCTGCAGAATCAGTACTAGGCGCTTATGATACAGGGGAAGAATATCGGAAGTAGAGCTACTTAAAGAGAAGGAAAAAAGAGTACGGGAAACATTTCATTACTCATTTTTACCTTCTCTTAAAGTAGCTCTCTCCTTTCAATATTATTCCTCACCATGATAAACATTTAGTTCTGATTCTGAAGAAACACACGGTCCACCTAGGTTCATATATTTTTTTCTCATTGTAGTTATGTATTGTCCACTTTTATATTGTAGACTAACGTAATGTATTTTATGAGAATTTCTGGCAATGCACTTGATAATTAATATAGGGTTCTACATTTTTATTTCTTGCAAATGTTCTTATTTTTATAATTGTATGTATACTTTTTGATTCCACGGTTGTTGTTGTTGAACTGAGAAACTAAAATAAGTATTATTGATATATAAAAAAAAACATTTTAACGCCAGGTTTTCACTAACAATCGACTTTAAAACCACTATATTGTGATGTTATGAAAGCGATATTATTTTCATTCCGTATATAAAACTTTATAGAAAACCAAAATACAATCCAATCCAAAATCAAACTGATTGGACAACAAGAGACAAAACCACAAATATTGATGGAGGTGGTTTTGCCCCCAAAGTCGATCAAATCCAATCCGTGAACACTCTAATCACAACTATGAGTACATATAAAATGGATAAATTATTTGGTTTTTACAAAGAAAGGCACTTGGAAAATATTAATTACATGGGAATCTCTATATTTACATCCAGAGGTAGTCTCCCAAGTGGGACCTACCTCTTTTTCCCTCCCTTTTTTTCATTTTGGCGCCAAACTTACCCACCTCTCATGTGAAGCTGTCAGCTTCTTTCTACCACCCCATGTGCTATGCTTTTTTACTGAACCACCATTGTCTGCCAGGTGTCACCCATTTTGGATGCCCAAATCTTGGTTCCTCAGTGTTGACGTCATGTAAGATCTTATTGCAGGCTCTCTCTGAATTTTAGTCAGACACGCAAAATCTTATTGCAGGTCTCACATCTTTTCTTTCTTCCACACCCAAGCTTCCCCCATTCTCTTTCTTGGCTTCAACCACACCCGTTCTCTCTTCTCTTCTCTGCACTCTCTTCTCTCTTCCCAATCTCATACTCCATGAGTCCTTCTCCGTGCTCCGCCGCCGCTTCTCGTGTTCGGGGCCACCGCCACTGCTCTTCTTCTTCTCTGACGGAAGTTGTTGTTCTTCAAAGTACAAGGTTGGATTTCGTTTTCCTTTTACTTCCTCATTTAATTTTCGTTTTCCACCTTCTTCAATTTGTTTCCTTTCCTCTTTGATTTCGTTTTTAATTTCCTTTTTCTTGAATTCAATTTGTAGGGTTTAAGTGATTTGAGAATTGGGAATCTGGGATCTGAAAGTTCTTTCCCTTCCTCTTCACTCTTTCGTCACCAACCTGTACACTCACCGTTGCCAATTCCTCCGCCACATGCTCAAGTTCCGGTTAGAATTCCTGTCACTATATCCGCAACTCTTCTTCTGGTTTCTCATTAATTTTTTTTTGCAGCTTTTGCATAATTATATATATAGAAACATGCCTAAGAACTATCCATTGTTTTGAGAAATTTAATTGATTTACACACAAGCATAAAATGATTTTTTTTGCCGGGTTTGTTGTTGTCATGTGTTGCAAAAATGATATGACATTGGATCTTCTATGTAAGCTATCAATTTTGTGATTAAGAAAGTACATTCCAAAAACTTTTTACCTTGAAGCTTCAATAAAGAATTCAACACATGACAACTATTTGTATAGAATTCGTTGAATCTATTTCTCTCTAAATCTGCCCATTTTTAATACTTGCTATTTGTATTAGCACTAACCACTCACGATTTGTAGTAGTATTGAATCTCTTTCTATTTAGATCTGTCCATTTTAACACTTGCTATTTGGCATAACACTTGCTATGACTTTTATTTTCAATTATGAATTATAAATGTTTCTCCAATTTGGTGGTCTAGATGTGGAAATGGACTTTTTAGTCTTATCATTATTTGAGAGTTGTGTTCTTCTGGTGTACATAAATTAGCCAATAAGGGGCTTTATCAATTACTTTATTGTTGGTTTAACCTTGGTAGAACAATATAAGTTACAATTTAGAATTCACCCGAATTTCAAGAGAACTCTCCATAATCATTACTTCAACAAATTTATATAATCTCAAAAGATGTGAATGCAATAAACTTTGCAGGAGATTTTCAAATCATTCAATATATTTAAAATAGAAATGATTAAGATTAAGTTATTTAGGTATAACTGCAAAAAAGTTGTGCATTTAAATAAGAATCATAAAATACGTTTAGAATTGATAGTGTACATAATGCAGTTTTTGAGTTCTTCTCTCTATTGGATGCTTTCATTCCTCTTAATCTTGATCTTGTGAGTTTAGAATCTCGAGTAGAGTTTCTCTATATCTCTGCATCTTTTTCAAATTAATTTAATAGGCAATTCAATCCTATTTTCTATGGTTTATGTTTTTCATTTTGAGTTGTATTATGCCTTTGTCATTGCATTTGTCAATTGTTTGTGTTTCTTCATGTTTAGTTGAAAATAAAATATATGAAAAGTGTTTTTGTACCTCCACGCAGAGAAGCAATTGAAAAAGACATGGATGTTCTTAGATTGTAATGCTATTCCTTTGTTTGGTTACATAGTTTGAGGATGGAGATGTCTATACATCAAGAAAATTCTGATATCAAAAGTATGACAGGTAAAAACTTCTCATCCCTTACCCCCCAAAATAATATAATGAGTGGAAGTTCCTAAAATAGTTATCGGGAAATTTTCTGGTGTATATCTAATAGACTAATACAGGTTGGCTATGTGACATGTTTGTAATATAGCTTTTGTGAGATGCTTCCCTTTGTATTTTTAGGTTCTGCGATTCAGAAGCTAAAGAGTGTGGGTTAAAGTTTTCTGTTGTAAATCCTATTTGGTTTTCTTTGACTTATCAAACTATATAAGCTAAATGGTTGTGGGTTGAAATTTTCTGTTCTAAATCTTTTTCTGTTGCTTATAAAACTCTGAATATTTTATTAAGTATAAATCTCATCACCTCATATTTGTTGGCTTTGGAAACTTGGACTCTTTTGAACATTGGATTAAGCCCTTTAGTAAAAGATCTGCTTAACTGACCCATAACTCCCAACAATAATATGATGATAGTACTATAGTGTCACTTCAAGTATGTGAGGAAGATTTCATTGTAGGTGGGTATGTTTATGATTTCTTATAAAGAATATGGTTCATTGCGATATCAATCTCAGCTTGAAAGATGGGAGATCGAATAGGAAACTCAGTTGATATTGAACGTGTTTTCCATTTCTGCAATTTTGCAATTCTATCCCATCAGTTGATAGAATTCATGCCTACTCAGATTCCTAACTTGATAACAATTATTGATCTTGGTCTCCACCATCGTGCCTTTCATTCCCTATCTTTCATGTGTGCCTTAAGAACATGTTACATGTTCATTGTACCAATGTAATTAATATAAGCAGATGTATACTTACATGATATATAAAGAGGTTTGTGTGAGGAGTGATTTCCTGGGCAAATCTTCTTTGGCAGTAAACTTAATTAGTTTCTTTGCACCAATTTGCATTTTACCTTAATTAAGTATCATTATCAGTATAATACATGAATCTGTTTTGTTGTCATTGATGTTCTGACTCTTTGATTCTTAATGTAAATCATCATAGATTATAATGGAAACCAAAAAAGACTGGTACAATAACATGCCCTGTAATATTTGGAGGTTAGAACTTTCTCTCTAATGTGCTCAACTTTTCGATTTTCATTATCTGGAGATATATAATAGTCATATGCAGTATGTGCTTCTTGATGCAGATGATCCAGTAAGAAGCAAGGCACTTGGAGCAGCGAGAGAAGTTAGGCTTAAATTATGCTCCTAGAGAGCAATCAAAGCCACGGAAAACACTTTCTGAGCCAACAAATGCATATAAAAGAGTTGAGGTTCGTATCAACTTGGTGACGTTTAAGCGTTATGAGTCATCTCGAAATCTTCGAACATGACAAATGTTACGTATCTTCATCGCTTTTATATGTGATTAATCTGTTAATAGGTGGTTATCTACGATTGTTTTGGCCCTAACGACCATATCAATAGTTTGCATTAACCAGTTTTGTTTAAAATCATTGATTGATAATTTTGCAACTTCTCTTCTATTTCTCCCATTAACCATCTACAAATTCAAGTCATTATATCACCAAACCTTGATATCAGTAACTCCGCTTGCAATTTTCAACTTTGCTTTGTACAATGATGCCGAGCAACATGTTTCGACTCTTTGATTCTTAATGTAAATCATCATAGATTATATTAAATTGAGTATTGTATGATATAAAATGTGGCATGAGAAGTATATAACTTCTCTTGAATGTGGAATCACATAAGATGTTCCTAAATCATCTTTTTGTTTTCATGGCTTCTATAGCATATGTTTCATTTTATTTTCCCATGTTAGATGTTTTCATAGACTAATTTTTTTTATGAGCAATTTTATCCCCATCTTAAGAAGCATGTTTTCATGGAATTAGGGATTTGAAGGGTTAAGACAAAAAGAGCGAGAACAAAGAAGATCGTAACTGTGAAGCATGTTCTTTTTCTCTTGGATCTGTTTTTCTTCTACAATTTTTCCTTTCGATTTTAATTTGTATCTATGTTCAACTTGGATGCGAGTTTCTTCTTAATTGGAGACTCTTCACATTTCTACTTACTATTATCTATGGATTATGAATTTGAATGTATTTCTTATACATGAATTATGTATTTGCTTCTTTTGATGTCTATACATTTTCAATCTTACAATTAGGAAACTCAAGTGGATTCAAAACATCTAAAAGTTTGTTTGCTTTTTTCCCGACCATTGAAAGCTCACTTTTGTTCATATGCATTCCCAAACAAGAAAAAATCGTTTTTCATGGAGTATAAGCAACGTGGAGCGTGGCGATGTAAGCTTAGATGGACAAGATGCCAAATGTTAATGTTATTTGACTGCTAAATGGAAGGAATTTGAAATGTGAACACCTTTTCTTTGATTGATTAATAGCATCAACCTTTTGGTCAAACAATTCAACCTTACTTCAATTTTTATGTTTCTTGACTGAACTCTTCTCTGAACTCTTTATGGTTTATACGTGTTTAACCATTGTCTTTTTGGTCTTTCTCAACTCTTTCTTCATTCTCTAATTCTACAATGTTTACAATCATCATTGTTCTTCGACCAAATGAAAAAGGGAGGAAGCAAAGCAGTCAGTTGCCTTTTTGTTATGAACTTTTTGGCAACTCTTAATGATGGTGTGGTATGGCTTTTAATTAATGGATGATGTTAGCAAATAGATTTGAAAAGGATTGGAGGAGAAAATAGATCATCTCAAGACTTGAGACTTAATGCAGTGTTAACTATGTAATTTATCGTCCTTATGTTTGTAATAGCTCCGGAGTTTGTTTCTAAATCCCTTATAAACCAAACTCTTAATATATTACAAGCTGAATACCCTAATGATGAAGTTGGTAAAGAAAATTTTGTCATGGTTTCTAATTTCCTTTAATTTATGTGATAATTTTCAATTTTACCAACAAATTTTAGAAATACAATATGCGCTAAAGTTGTTAAAATTTTGTGTCATTGAATTGCCTATTAAAAGTTCTTTTGATGTGTTCTCAAAAGTTGATGGCACCGAATCTAAACAAATTTCTCACTTACAAGGGTCAAACATTTAATAATAAGGAAATAACTAGGAGAACATATTATTTAATTCGATTACATCCTTTTCAATGATTAATGTAATGTTCCTCTTATAATATTTCTGTGAACACTAAAGTTTTGGCCCCGTGCATCGCACGGGTCACGGCACTAGTAAAGGGATAATATTTGGTTATTAACATATCATACCTCCCTCCCTATCATACAATATTTTCAATTTTGCTCCCAAAGAATACAATACTCTGTTTATGGTCTCTAACTTTTTCTCTGCACGTCTAATACTGCTCCCACTTGCCATCCATTCTTTTCTATCTTCCAAATACTCATCATAGAGAAGCTGATGGGACAATAAAAATTAGATATATGCATGTAACTATGTGAGAGTGAGACTCAAAAAAATAACTAACATCTTTAAGATATGAATAGAAAAAGTTGAAATAGTAATAAAAATTAGAGACGTGAAAAATGAAATTACTCTCTAATTTTACAATCTCTAAGTATCTCAACTCACCTTAGTTTGGTCTTTCACATCTTTCTTGAATGACTCATAATATTTGGAAATATTTCCCTTCACAGAAGATTGAATTTGGAATTGTTCAATTTCACTCAGAATTAGCTTCTCCCAATTGATCAAACAAGGATTCAATCTGACCGTTTTCTTAAGCAGTTCTAGTGACTTAATTGAACCAACATGTCTCTGTTGAATGTTTATATCCCTCAGAATTTGTTTTTCCTTTCCCAGACTTTTGCTTCCATGTAGCATCATTGAATTCAACGACTACAGTTCACATTGTCATCAAGGTTAAAAAATCAATCATAATGATTATATATTATATAGAGTAAGTAAATTGGATTTATTTTTCTTATTACATAGTTCTGAAGCTCTTCCCTAAACCATAATATCTTATTAGCTCTTCCATTTGATGCTTTCTTCACCAAACATAATTCATCAAGTGCCATATTCAAGTTCCTTAGTATCTTCTCTTTTTGGTACAAACGGTTTCTCAGTGTCTGATGCTCATAGTTTAAGCTTTCCAACACAGAATCCATATGGTCTCTTTCTGACTGTTACAAAACTAACAAAATTACTTAATTTGTTGATATGATATCTATTACCTACTGTAAATATAAATTCTGATGTAAATACTTAACTGTAGTTAGATTTACTTTAACTCTAGTTAATAGATTCAGTTAGCTGTGTAACTGTATTTAGTTACAATTCAGTTAGATAGGTTGTTATCTATTCACTTGTATATATACTGTACAGTTACTCCATTGATAAAGAATGAAGATCAGAATGATAATTCAGTTTTACTTCTCTTTCTCTCTTTTCTCTGCATTGAGTGATCATTAACAATATCAATCAAATTTGTCTTCTATATTCACATAATAGATTATTGTGTGCAATGCAATATAGAATAAACAAGCCTAGCCATCAAGAATACAAATTTGCTGCTACTTACCAATTTCTCTCTGATCCTTACAGTGATTTCACGAATGTTCTGATGGTTATCTTCCATCAGGTTCTGATCCCACTTCAGCTCAGGTATGAATGAATTGCTGAATTAATTTATGGAAACAAAAAGAATACTAGTTGATAGCAGCAAATTAGCTATTACAATATATATATGGTCAAGCTCTTGCACCCCACGCCAAAAAAGTCAACCTCTCAATATCCTTTTCTTTTTTATTATACCTTTACAAATATTAGACAGGGAATGGAAACAGCTACTGCAATTGAAACGGACAAAGTTTTGACTTTAAGGTTTTTGTTTTGGGTACCAACTTGGGGGACAACTAACATAAGAGAAAGAATTTTCACTATGTTGGATTTTAATTAATAGATTATAAGTGTTGTGTAAAAGTGAGTAGCCATCTATCTCCCACATGGAGTAGTACGAAAAAGAAAAATGTAGAGAGTTATTATAAATATGAGGAATTATTTATGTGTCTTTTTTTAGAGGGTTTGCAATTTGGGAGCTCACAACAGAAAGGCAAATTCTCTCACTCCTATGTGCTGTCAACCAACAGAGTTGTGACACAATATTCCTTTGCATTTTGTAATGCCACGATCTTCATTATATTAGTGCTGCATAATAGTACCGTTGCCTTGTACTATATCAGTACTGCAGAATGGTCCGTTACCTCCCTTTTCCACTTCAAATGTGTTCACCTTATCTTGCTCACCAATTTCCTTTGATTCTATTAGCCCCTTGCAAGCTGGACCATGATAAATATTTATCATTCCAAACTTGGAAATGAAGGATGTGAAGATAGTAGGACTGAGTGCCTTTGTGAAAAAATCTGCAACTTCTTGAACTAACTGGCAGTAACTTCATTAATCCCTTTTGCAATTTTTCTCTAACAAAATGACAATCAATCTCCAAATGCTTTGTTCTTTCATGAAACACAGGATTAGCAGCAATGTGAATAGCACTTTGATTATCACAGTATAACACCGGGGGTCTGTCACAGTTAACTTTTAATTCATCTAATAGAAAAACCAGCCATTGTAATTCACAAGTTGCAGTAGATAAAGCTCGATACTCTGCTTCAGAAGAGGATCTAGAGACTGTTAGGAATCAGTTACGGCTCTAGATACCATGATAAAGTCTTTGAGAGAGAAAGCATTTGAACTGAGAATAGAATTGTTATTGATCAATCTGAGATTACAACTATCCTTATATAGGATACTAATGCTAACAGAATTGTAACTACATGTTTAACTAATCAGAAACCGTTTAACTAATCAGAAACTAAACATAGAGTAGTTTATACACTAACACCTTGTAGCTATATAGAAATCGCAAGAACACTGTCGGCTGCTATTGTGGTGGTATCGAAACGCAGGAAGTCACTGGTTGGTGTTTTAGTGGGGATGGAAGACAGTTCCTGGACACAGTTTTTATGGCACTGCTGCAGTACTGTAATATGGTACATGATAAACTCTAAATTGAGTACATTTTTAGAGATACATTTGACTCTTTTTTTAGAGTAATTATTAATGATTATATAAATCATTTGACTTAATTTATTCTATTTTTGCAGAAAGAAGGAAAATATAAAAAGAAAGGAAATAATTTATATTGTTGATATATATGTGTGTATTATAGGGGGTTGTTTTTCCCACACCCCCTCCTACTCTTTCACACCCCATAACTCCAAATATTCCAAAAATACTCTTAGGTGGAGTGCGTGTTTTCACCTATTCGGGGATGGTCAATCAGAATCTATTCGGTTGAGGTCAACCGAACAGCAAAAAAAAGGTGAATGTGGCGTGAGAGTCCATTTTTTGTAATAAAATAGGGGTGTTCGAACACCTTCATGCGAATCTGTTCGCATGACATCGTTCAAACAGGTGAAATTACGCACAAGAGGGTGTGAAGTCAAGATTTAACACACACGAACGATGTCATTCAAACCTGTTCGAAGGCCCGTGTTCGAACAGGTGAAATTTCGTGAAAAAAAGAGGTTTTGGCTGGCCTTTTGGTCTTTTCACACCCTTATGGGGTGTGTTTTGAGTAGGAGGGGGTGTGGGAAAAGCAATAGCCGTATTATATATATATGTGGGCTTTAAAATGAAGAAAAATATCATGTGACCCAAATGAAAGATGGGTTTTTTCTTTTATACCCCCACCCCATCCCCTCCCACCCCCACCCATTTGTGATATTCCCATAATACCCCTAGCATTAAATCAGATTTTGACTTTCATTAATTCTCTCTGACTGGGACCCACAAGATAACGCATCGTATATACCTCGATGGAAGGTATATACGATTACATTAATTAATGAGAACGCGCGAAAAAGTACTCGTCAAATCGTATATATATGTCCTTCAAGACATATATACGATTGCATTATTAAATGCTTCGTTGACTACTCATCGTATATATGTCCTTCAAGGCATATATACGATTGCATTATTAAATGCTTTCGTTGACTACCCATCGTATATAGGTTATATACGAGTGAAACATGAAGATCTAATCGTATATACATCCGGGCCATGTATATACGATGTGAAAAAATACCCATCGTATATACATGGTTGAGGAGGTATATACGGCCGGGCTATTTTTTCGTTTTTATTGAGTTGCTATCTGTTTGTTGGAGCAGATATTGACCCGCCTACTGGCGGATCTGGAGCTGCCGGTTGGCGCTGTTGATATTGATACTACATTAACTTTCACGACGGATACGGTATAATTTTGTTACTCAAGTTTGGTAAATGCAATTAATTTACTTAAGTACTTAGTAAGTTATATATTTTGTAGATATTTTCTACCACGACAGTGTGGAGAGTGGGCCAAAGTTGTTGGTAGAACTATCGGTGTAGTTGTTGTTATTGTGAGATCCGAGAAAGCGGTGGAAAGAGGGGAAGCGAGATAAGATTGTTTTTTGTTTGCAACAAACAAGGCGGGTTTACTAATGATTCAAGGGTTTCGGTTCTAAAAGGAGAGGTTGTCCTTTTAGATTGAAAGCTACTGCACCTTTATTAGCCGTGGGGTTGGTGTGTCACGGTTAAATGTGGTAGACACACGCACGAGTTGCTCAAAACTTCCGTTGGTACTTGTTTATTCGGGCGCCCGCATGAGGCGCAAAAGGATCTCAGTTAACGAGCATGCGGATCTTGATGTTGGACCGAAAGCTACTATTACTGCTTTGAAGAAGCTAGATCCGGAGAATGTGACTAGTCTTCGTCAAGTTTATACGGACGACTCCTGGCCTCTGATTAGGCAAGATTTGATTCAGGAAACAAAGGACGTGGAAACCTTGTATACGACATGTTTGGGAAGAACCGATCGTTGAGAGCTTCGCAAAGCTTTAACTATCGAGTCATACGGACGTCACCGAGTCAAAGTGGTTTGATTGCACGAGATGGGGTATATGGTTGCAACGGTATAATGTTGCATTGGTTGATTTTCTTTACCTATGAATTTCAACTTATACGCCTTTGAGAGGCACTTACAGTTCATCTAAGTTGAAAATCATATACATTACGAACAAGCAAAATGTACCTTTGGTTGAATCTTTCAATCTCTCCCACTTATGCATTGCCTCCTATTGCCCAGCGGTGGTACCAAAGACTACGTCTCGGAGTCCGCTTCATGGTTGCATCCGTATGCCTGGACGTTTTACCCTATGGCAGTCTATGTGTCCTCCCGTGCGGCCTCTCACTCACAGTGATGCGTCTAGATGTATAAATTTAGCCGATGATTCTATTGACGACTTGTAGATTCACATATATTTTGTATTACACGTGTATATACTATATCGCGTTTTTGTAATTATACGCGTTTACTTTATCCAATAGCACTACGTACCGTTGATGTTAATCAAATCGCGAGACTTCAAATTATAACTGATAATAAAATCATAACTGCTAACAAAAACTAAGCCCATCGTATATATCTCTTTTGGGACATATATACGATGGGTAAAATTATGACGTCGTATATAAGTTCATTTTGCGTATATACGATTGACTTAAAAAGCATCAATCGTATATACGCACAATGAACATATATACGACGTCATAATTTTACCCATCGTATATAGGTCACAAAAAATATATATACGATTCGTTTAATTTTTTGAAAAAAAAAGATTTTTTGAAGGGCATTTTGGGGATTTCAGCGTGGGTGGGGGTTTAAGGGGAGAGGGTGGGGGTACAAAAGAAAAAACCCATGAAAGATTAACAATGATCAAATGGCCAACATCGAAAGAAAAAAAGAAAAAATGGTTGTTTTTTTTACACCCCCACCCAATCCCCATAAACCCCCACCCAAATTTAAATCCCCAAAATGCCATTTGAAAATTAATTTTTTTTTAAAAAAATAAATAAATCGTATATACCCCTTTGGTACGTATATACGATGGCTATTTTATGTCCAATCGTATATACGTACTCAAAGGGGTATATACGATGGGTTTTTTTATTTTTTTTAATAATTTGTTTTAATTTTTATTACTAAAAGGCTACTAAAAATTCGTTAAATAGTCAAAACTACTCCAAAAAATTATAAAAACACCACTAAAAATCTAACAAGTAAAAAATAGTAAACGATGGAATTTGATTTTTTTGGCCGTAGTCCCGTAAGAAGTCTCTTCTAGGGAGTCTTGATTCTTGATTTTTGGATTTGAATTAATGGTGTGGTTTCATTCGATCGGAGTATGTTGCCCGAAAACCGATTTTTTAGCCTAAATTATTCGTTTGACGTATAACATCGTCACGTTTTAACGAACTACACACACAACCTATTTTCAGGACTTAATTAATTTTTATTTGACTTAAAAAAATTAAAAAAATACAATAGGGATCGTATATACTCCCGAGGGGGTATATATACGACCCTATTTTTTTGCCCATCGTATATACACCCCCAAGGCGTATATACGATTATGTGAAGTGTGCCAATCGTATATACGCCTTGGGGGGTATATATACGACCCTATTTTTTTTGCCCATCGTATATACACCCCCCAAGGCGTATATACGATTATGGTGGGGGTGTACCAATCGTATATACGCCTTTGGGGTGTATATCGATGGGCAAAAATAGGTCGTATATATACCCTGTGTGTATATACGATTACAAGCCACACAAAAAATACGTTTGAGGAAGGCGTTTTGGGATTTTCGGTTTGGGTGGGGGTATATGGGGATTGGGTGGGGTTCAAAAAAAACCCAAGAAAAAACAAGACCAAGCCCAATTGAAGTGGAGCGAAGGATGTGGGAAAGAATGGGAGTGGCACAGAACCCTAGGCATCAATTTAAAAGGTTTGCAGCATGAATTGAAGAGGAGCAGCCGTGAATTGTGAGAGGAGTTGAAAAGGTTGGCTTGCACAAAAAGAAACCTAGACATCAAATAACGTGATTGGGGAGGAGAGCTGCGCACGGAAACCGAGGGAAGAAGTAGAAAAGAGGAGCCGCAAACAGAGAAGATCACAACAGAGACGGACGAGAGTGAAGGTTTTGGAGTCTTGTTCTTGACACCGTGAGAGCTTTGGGGCGAGTGTAATGAATCGAACGAGGATCGATCGAATTTACTCAATTTACAGGTTATTTTTATTCTGTAATTCATGACTTTTAATTTTATTCCAATGTTCTTGAACACTATGGATAACTAAATCCTTATCTAGGGTCTTAGGTGAATCTTGCTTGATTAGAGACCTTTTTATGTTAGGGTCTTAGTTGATTAGAGACCTTTTTATGTTTTAATTTATACTTTGAATTCCCAATTTTATTTCAATTAATATTATCCTATTGCTTTATCACATAATTAGGATTGACAACCATTTGCATGTTTATAATCAATTAGTTGATTAGCGATCGTACTACAACTAGTTGGTGGACCTATAGGATAATTGAGACTATAATTAATGAATGATCAAACTTTAATTTAGTCTTCCAATTATTCAACCTTTTTGTACTTTATGCTCTCCTTAAATTTAAATTCTAGCATGACCAAACTAGGGTTACTTTAGGGAAAAAAATATTAATCGCGAATGACCAAACGGGTTAATAGCTTTAGTAAAGGGATTGGTAATTGAATAAAATAAGGGAATTTAGGTAGGATTAGACATAGAGGAATCGAACCTCGCAAGTGAAACCGTGACCCAGGCTTCTCTCCATTGATCAAACTTTACAATTTAAATTCTTGCTATTTACTACTTGTTATTTTAGTTTTTACAATCACCAACCATTTGTTCGTCTAAATAATAATTAATCTTAAGTAGTTTGGTACTTATTAATTAATCCTTGTGGAGACGATATTTTTTTATACTACTTCCGCGATAGAATACACTTGCTCTAAGTGTGTTTTTAACGCAACAGTACAACCTCTTACAAATCGCATGGTTGGTGGTTGGCATTGGAGGCATACAAATTGTGGCTATCACATGGCTGATGGTTGGCATTGGAGGCATAAGAATTATTTTCTACCATAATAATGGCGAGACGTCCAGTAGTCTCTGACTTGGTCTTCGAATCGTATCAGCCCGTTACCAGCTTGCCTCGCTCTCAGGTTGGCTTTTACGTGATTGGCGGTGGGCCTAGGCTAGTTTGAATGGGCAATTTGTATTTATCAAATGGTTTCAATCTTTTTCATTAGATTTTTTTCCTAATTGGTTTTGGCTCCAAGAGGCTTTAACGATGATGCCCCATGTCCCTTATACCATTAGGTTGGAATACCCGTTGTACTCCCTTAATATATTTTGCTTACCTAAAAAAAATTAATATGATACATATACAAATTGAATTGTATATCAATACCCATACTCATGTAAAGCAAAAGATAAGCAGCACCATATCATTTTATCTAAATGGTAGTCAAGTCTAACTTGTCTTTTTTTAATCAAAAAATAAAAAAGTCCCTTTAACAGTCAACTAATCCACTCACATCCTTCTATCTGACTTCACGCCACGTGTCCTTTCCCGTTGGATCTTTGTCACATAAAAACATTTTGAACCACATATGTTCCTTTGTAGTGCTTTATTTTCAGAAAATTATTGTCTACTTTGCTACCCCAGATCATGATGTCCACTACTATTTTCCAATTTCTTTTACCAATCTAATTCATTAATAAATCATTTTTTTGTAAATGTTGCCACTACTAATAATTTTCCACAAACAAAATCAGCTTCAGCTTTTTCCCCCAACAAACAAGTGCTTCTGTTTTGGTAACAAAACAAATCTTAGTCTCACCAAAAAAATCTGCAATAGATTTTCAAGTTCAAGACAAGAGATTCTCACTTCATTAATTCTAACTATAATGTCTTTTCTTTCATTTTTCTTCCTCTTGATCCTTAACACAAGTCTACTAGTATTAAATTCAGTGTCAGCAACTGAATTTATCTACAACAGAAACTTCAACTCAACAAACATAAACCTATATGAAAATGCCACAATTCAAAACTCCATTCTCACTCTTACAAACCAAACATTCTTTTCCATTGGTCGTGCCTTTTACCCTTACAGTGTACCTATGAAATCACCACACAACTCTTCAACCCTTCTTCCCTTTGCAACTTCTTTCATCTTCTCAATTGCTCCTTGCAAAAACTTACCAACTGCTCATGGTTTTGCTTTCTTTTTCTCACCTTCAATGGTCATAAAAGGAGCACTTCCAGGTAACTATCTTGGTCTCTTTAACAGAACCTCTTCAGGTAATGCTTCCAATCATGTTTTTGCTGTTGAGTTTGATGATTTTAGAAATGAAGAGTTCAATGAAGAAAATGATAATCATGTTGGTATTGACTTGAATTCAATGATTTCTTTGTATTCTGAACCTGCTGAGTGGAAACTTGCTAGTGGTAAAAACTATCAAGTTTGGATAGAGTTTGAGAATTCAATAATTAATGTTACTATGGCACAAGCAGGGAAAAGAAAACCTCAGAAACCTTTGATTAGTAAACCTATTAACCTTTCTGGAGTTTTGTTGAATGAAATGTATGTGGGATTTTCTGGTGCAACAGGTAGAATGGTTGATATTTGTAGAATTTTAGCTTGGAGTTTTAGTCATTCAAATTTTTCAATTGGTGATGCTTTGAATACCAAACATTTACCTATGTATATGCATAGAAAGACATTGATATATAAATCTAAAGGTTTCATTTTCATTATCAGTGTCATTTTTGGTGCAATTTTTGTATGTGGTTTGGTTTTATTCATTTTGTCCAAAAAAGAAAAGGAAGAAAAAATTGAAGATTGGGAATTGGAGTATTGGCCACATAAGATTAGCTATCAAGAGATTTTTGATGCAACAAGTGGATTTTCTGAAGAGAGAGTGATTGGGATTGGAACAAGTGGGAAAGTATACAAAGGGGTTATAAAAGGAGTGGAAGTTGCTGTAAAAAGATTCAACCATGAAACTCAGCATGGAATGAAAGAGTTTGTAGCAGAGATTTCAAGCCTAGGAAGAATGAAACACAGAAACTTGGTAGGTTTCAAAGGTTGGAGTAAAAGAAAAGGAGGAAAATTGTTACTCGTTTATGATTACATGGAGAATGAAAGCTTAGATAAGAGAATCTTTGATTGTGAAGAGACTAAACTTCTAAACTGGGAAGAAAGAATAAGAGTTCTAGAAAACGTAGCATGTGGAGTTTTATATCTACATGAAGGATGGGAAGTTGAGGTTTTACATAGAGATATTAAAGCAAGTAATGTACTACTTGATAAGGATATGAATGCAAGATTAGGTGATTTTGGATTAGCAAGATTCCATCACAATCACGATCACAATGAACAAGTAGCTGATACAAGAGTAATAGGAACTTTAGGTTACATGGCACCAGAACTAGTGAAATTTGGAAGACCAACAAGTGCAACTGATGTGTATAGTTTTGGAGTATTGGTATTAGAAGTTGTGTGTGGGAGAAGACCTATTTTGGTAAATGAACCACCATTGGTTGATTATGTGTTTTCTTGTATGGAAAAAGGGAATTTGTGTGGTGCAATTGATGAGAGGTTGAAGGGTTTAAGAGGGTATAGGACAGAAGAAGCTGAGAGGTTGCTTCATTTGGGTTTGTTATGTGTTAGTTTGGAACCTAGTGTTAGGTTAACAATGAGGCAAGTTGTGAAAGCATTGGAGGGAATAAAGTGTAATGCTAATGAGTGTAATGAAGAGTGTGTTCATTATGATCTTATTGGAAAAATAAACTCAGCAGCATCTTGGTCTAGGAGTTCTACACATTCTACATATGTGAATTTTCCTGCCCTTGATGAAATTTATCCATCTAGGTTTTTTTGTTCACAATCTTTGAGTGTGTCTTATCCTAGCTTACAACAAGGGTCGGGTTCTGCCTCTAAAGGAAGGTGAAAAATGAAATCGAATTATCATATGGCAAATAGATTTTGATTCTCTGTAGTTAAGATAACTATAGAGTCACGCAAATACATATATTGATCATCCGATTTTGATCAGATGATTCATAACTGCTATGCGTGACTGCACACAATTTATTTCTATGGAAAAAGTACCATTTGTAAATTGCAAGAGATTTTGCTATGTAAGTCTTCCTGAGTGTGCCAAACTAGTAATTTGTACTATTGAGGGTGCCAAGCATCAACTATCAACTATAACTTTATACAAAACAACTAGTATCAAAATTATCAATCTATCCTTCTTTGAAACTCACTTTTTGAGGACAAATATGTCATTTCTAATTTTTCTATTTCACTTTTTATTTTTTGTGGGTCTCACTTTCTCGCATCATCTCTTAACCTTTTAATCTCATATTTTAAACTCACTTCAACAATCAACTATGAACTATAACTTTAATCAATCTATAATAATACCCACTACTAATATCTTTATTTTTCTTTCTCCTATTTAACCTTAATAATCAATCAACTATCATCAACTATATCTTTAATTAAAGCAACCACTACCAAAAATACCAAATTAGTATTATCTAAAACCAATTATTTAATCTCACTTTTTATATTTTGTGGGTCTCACTTTCTCACATCATCTTTTAACTTTTTATCTCACGTTTAAAACACATTTATCTATTTCCTCTCCCACTCTTATCTTTCTCAACTTCTGTCTATCTCTCTCCTCTATTCCCCTCTCACTCTCTTCAAATTTCAAATTTTATTATTCTACTTTTGAGTTTCTGAACGGGAAAATGTTACACGATGGTATAATTTTATTCTTGATAAAACAAATTTTGTGTTATTCGCTATGGAGTTGCATTATTACTACATGATTGGTAATTACCTAACGATTAAAAATGTCAATTGAAGAAAATATTCTAAAGGTATGAAACTTCACAATACATCTACTTTTTTTTTATCAAAATACATCTACTTTAATTTTATCTGCATGTCTTCTTTTTTAATATTTCATTTTCTCTATCAATAAATTTTATTTAGTCTCTACGGGAATATTACAATTTGGAAAATTTGTAACTTTAATACAAATTTGTTTTCTAATATCTACGGGGTAATGTTAGAACTAACTCAATTACTATTTGAAACTTTTTGTTTATCTACTTTAAATTAGTCTTGATTTTCACGGGGGTAATGTTGATTTTAATTAAATTAGGTTTAAGTCTATTAAAACAAATAACACGACAACACCCGTGCATATGCACGGGTATACTGCTAGTTTGTATAAAATTAATAGCGCAGAAGTAATTTTTTTGGTATTTTTCATGCTATAAAAATTTCAAACTTCTTTCTTTCTATCCCTCTTCTAGTTCTTTCTTCCTTGGGATAAATGCAAATGCAACATAAAAATTAACATACGGTATAGAATCTACCACATTATTATGAGAACAAGATGAAATCAATGGTTGATAAGAGTGGTGTATAATGGACCACCTATGATGATAGTCCACAGTAACAACCTCAGTTATCATTCAAGAAAATATTTGCATATCTAAGCAATCTCACCAACTTTCCACTAGGAGACCTGACCATGTGTTCGATAGACACACATATACACTATTTAAAGCTATAGTTGCCAATTAGGACTAATGATATGGACGTTCACCTACGAAATAAATGCAAAAATAACAACAACCTGTGTTTAAATTGATGGATATTAACGAACTTTAGTCTTTAGCAGCCGTTTATTTTTCCTCCTTCTTGACGAGAGATGAAGAATCATATTAGTTTCAATTTGTCAAAGTTTCACTTTCATTCTCTGTCTTGGCCAATACGACAATATCTCCAGTTAAACTTCTTATCATTCTTCTTCACACTATAACCACTCTGAATTTGTGTTTCCATTCCTGAACTTTTCTATAATACAACCAACCCGGTTTATGGACACATTCTTCTTCACACTAAAACATCATCCTATGTTTTACTTACTTTCAACATGTAAATGAGTAGGCAAGAAATGCCTTTTATAGACACCCGGTTGTCGGGTTCGATCCTCCAGTGTCGAGCCTTGGTTTCCGTAGGTGTGTGTATTATGTCCTGGCACTTGTGAGTCCGACCATCAGACCAACAAAAAAAAACAATTAGCACTTAAATATAGTTCTGGTTCTGGAGACACTTAATGTCATGTAATACAACATTCGGTTTTCCTGAATTAAGATTACAACCTGTTATACACATCATCTTCAAGGCTAAGAAGTCTAGTGTCTTTATTTTGTATATCTCACTAATTATTTGTTTAAACCAAAATTTATTGAAAGATGGGATGGGACCCTTTGCATCAATGATGCAGACCTGGTTTATTACAAGAAAGACAAAACACACTACAGGATTTGAGTATTTGACCAACTATAACTATACATCAAAATATAAAATTTATTAAAGGAAGCATGCAATGAAATTTCTGGACCGGTACCTAACTACTTGTCAAAGAAGTAAATACTTTCATCAACCAAGATGAGGAATAAATGCTTCAACCAATTTCAGTTTGTCAAAATTTACTCTCTTTCATTCTCATTCCCTTTCCAATGCCTCCACTTAAGCTCCTTATCATCATTCTTCTTTGCACTCTAACCATTCTGATCAGTTCTGTTTCCACTACTGAATTTGTGTACAATACAAACTTCAACTCCACAAACATCAACCTATATGGAAATGCCACTGTTCAGAATTCTATTCTCACTCTCACTAATGGAAGTATCTTCTCCATAGGTCGTGCTTTTTACCCTCAAAAAATTCTTACCAGATCACCCAACTCTTCCACCCTTCTCCCCTTTGCAACTTCTTTCATCTTCTCTGTTGCCCCCATCAAAAACTTTCTCACAGGTCATGGCTTTGCCTTCATATTCACATCTTCAAGAGGTGTAAATGGCACGACAGCAACTGAGTATAATGGTCTTTTCAATTTCACCAACAATGGTAATCCTAATAACCATGTTTTAGGAGTTGAATTCGATCCGGTTAAAAATGAAGAATTCAGTGATATCAATGATAATCACGTTGGCGTTGACATAAACTCGCTTACATCCTCATATTCACACGAGGCTGGCTATTGGGATGGGAAAGATGACAAGGAATTTAAGGTGTTGAAGATAAGAAGTGGAGAAAATTATCAGGTATGGATTGAATTTATGCACTACCAGCTAAACATTACTATGGCTCGTGCGGGACAAAAGAGGCCTCACACACCTCCTCTTATTAGCATGAAAGTTAACCTTTCTGAGGTTCTTATGGATGAAACATATGTTGGGTTCTGCGCCGCCACAGGGCTAATAGTAGACAGTGCTAAGATTCTTGCTTGGAGCTTTAGTAATTCAAATTTTTCAATTGGTGATGCTTTGTTGACAGACAACTTGCCTTCATTTGTCTCTCACAAAGGGTGGTTCTCTGGAGCACGAGCTATCGCTGTAGCAGTCACCAGTGTTGTCTTTGTGTTAATCACTAGTTGTGGTTATGTAGTGTTTCTCATTCGGGGGAAAAAGGTAGAGGAAGATGTTGAAGAGTGGGAACTAGAGTATTGGCCACATAGGATTAGTTTTCATGAGATTCATGCAGCAACAAGGAGATTCTCTGAAGAGAATGTGGTTGGTACAGGAGCCAATGGGAAGGTGTATAGAGGGGATTTGCAAGGTGTAGAAGTTGCAGTCAAGAGAATCCCTCAAGAAAGAGAAGAAGGAATGCAGGCGTTTTTGGCCGAGGTTTCAAGCCTAGGTAGAATGAAACACAGAAATTTAGTAAGACTGAGAGGTTGGTGCAAAAAAGAAAGGGGAAACTTGTTTCTAGTTTATGACTTCATGAGTAATGGAAGTTTAGACAAAAGAATCTATGAGTGTGAAGAGGCAAAGATGTTAAGTTGGGAAGAAAGGATTGTAGTTTTGAAGAATGTAGCTGCAGGGATTCTATACCTGCATGAGGGTTGGGAAGTTAAGGTGTTACATAGGGACATCAAAGCAAGCAATGTTTTACTTGACAGTGATATGAATGCTAAATTGGGGGATTTTGGATTGGCTCGTATGCATGATCATCATGGAAAAGTGGCGAGCACAACAAGAGTATTAGGGACAGTAGGATACATTGCTCCAGAAGTAATTACAACAGGAACAACATCAACTATGTCTGATGTGTTTGGCTTTGGAGTATTGGTATTGGAAGTAATTTGTGGGAGAAGGCCTATTGAAGAACATAAGCCAGGGCTAGTTGAATGGGTGAAGTCGCTAATGATACTTGGCCAATTACACAATGCTGTTGATGAAAGGTTGAAAGCTAAAGGAGGATACCCCATTGAGGAAGCTGAGAGATTGCTTCATTTGGGTTTACTTTGTTCAAATTCAGACGCTTGTGTTAGACCGAATATGAGGCAGGTTGTGAAAATGCTAGAGGGAGAAATAGATAGTGTTGTTGAGGCTGATGAAGAAAACTTAGAGATGATGAGTTTGCTTGGAAAAATACAATCAGCTGCAACATGGTCTAAATGTGAAAGTGCATTTCCAAACAGAAGTCACCCTACTTTTGAAGACATTAAGATGTTCAGTTACAATTCAAAGTCGTTAACAAGTGGCTCAAGTACAGATTTCATTCATGGAGGCAGGTAGTAATAAATAGTTTTTCTAGTTTTTAAGCTGTCTATAAGATAAGACCATATATAATGTTGTAATAATGAATATAGATTATTCAAGTTCGTTCTATCGTTATTTAGTGTTTGTGTACACTACCAAAACATGGAAGTGGAAGTTTTATAGAATTTTCAACATCCAATTATCTATCTGAGGTCTTTTGGATGAAATGTTTGTTCTGTTTTGCACATATACATGCTATTATAATTGATTGATGATGCTATGCTATAGTAATTATATATAGATTGGAGTTTTAATAATTCAAATTTTCTATCAGATTGCTTACACATGACATGACCATAAAGAATAGAAGGAACAACAAACTTTTAATCTTGACAAAAAATAGTAGTCATAAAAATGTATCTATTCTGGCTATAATAAGTATGCAATTCTACTAATCATCCTAATTTTATTGTGCACAAACTTTCACCTTTCCCTGGATCTATGCACGTACTGAAAATGGACCAAGACCAACATTAATGTACTCAGCAAAACCTATAGCACAAATACCAAATGTTGAAGGCTAGCAAAATGGCAAATTGAGGACATGAAAAACATGTTATGGCATTGTTGAAGGCTAGAAAAGGGTTTTCAATATATATGTTGTGTGTGTTGTTTGTGTATGTGATAGTGATTGACATTTTGTTTTTTCTTCTTTTGGTTGCTATTGGATTTGGATCACATTTCAGAGTCCAGAAGGTGAACGCCATATAGGGCGGGAATAGCCATGGTGAAACCCTCTAACCTAACACCATTTCCTTCCAACTAATAATAGCAATAAAATAAAGCTGGAGGAAATGCAAACATCAATAACAGTGTGGAAAGGATGACTAGTCTATGCCAGAGAAAAAGGATATCGAAGCGAGTCCTTGTCTCACACGAAATTCTAATCAAATATTTCAAAAGCTTTTTCAAAGTCAAGCTAGGGAATCATGTAGCCATTTTTTCCACGCACGTTAGACATGATTGAAGTGAATAGTTTTTGAAGAACACTTTATTATTATCATAGGCAAATCTGTCACTCACAAAGTCAAAGATGGTTTGATTGCAAGATATTAATTTGGGAATAATCGTTCAGTCTTTGAGAAATAATCTTTGTTAAAACTACTGATGCTCTAGCATTTGCAAAAAACAAAATAGTTTGTTTTTTCCTTTTTTCTTCTGTAATTCTCTGGATATTGCTTATGTTCAGAGTCTTGGAACAATCAAAATGCACCATAAAAATATATATGATGAAACTTCATCTATTTTTTTTTCTTTTTTTATTACTTCTGAAACTATGACCTTCTGCAATATTATCTGAACTATTTCATTAGATGTTGATCTATTTATTACTATATGATAACAATATGCAATCTTTTTACAATTTTAAACGTTGTCATGTCCCATAAGTGTCTCTCTGCGACGCTCCAATTGAAGATGAGCGCCATATTTTTTTGATTGTCAGTGGGCTGAAGATGTTTGACGCAGCTATTGTTTGTGGCATGAAATTAGTATTTGGAATTCTGCCTTGGTTGATTGCTACAAGGACGGCTTCTTCAAACTCTTGTCGTTATTTCAGGGTGTTTCCTGTACCTGCTTTGCTAAGATGATTTGGTGTCTTTGAAAAAGAAGGAATGAAAAAGTATGGGAGAATATTTCCAAACCAATGACGATCTCTATTCAAAGTGCTTTAGATCTGCTCTCTTCTTAGCAGCAGGCAAAGCATGCGAAAGCCTCAAATCAGGTACCTTCTTCCTTGTTGCGCCCTCCTCCATTTCTACTTGGGTTCTCCCGACAACTGGTATGGTAAAGTGCAATGTTGACGCCGCTCTGTTTGATGATGGATGGTATAGAATCGGTATGTGTATTCGTAATGAAGGGGGCAACTTTGTGAAAGCTAAAACTGTTTGGTATCATAGTCAACCCATTGTGTGTGGAAGAAGTGAAGCCTTAGGACTATTAGAAGCACTTATTTGGTTACAAGAGTCAAATGTCAGAATGTGACCATCGAGCTTGATTGCAAAGCGGTAGTACATGGTGTTCATGGTTGCGTCTAATCTTATTCACAGAATATGGAGTATATTAGAGTCTTATTCATTTCTTTTATTTTTCTAAGAAACTATCTTATTAGTTTTTCTGGGAGGTAAGAGAATCTTGTTCTTTCTTTACACTCTCTTGCGAGCGTGAGTTCTTATCTTTTAAATTTCCGATGTCTTTGATTATATTCGATTTGTATTGATTTCTTTAATTATGAATGAAATCTTTATAAGTTTGTTTTGGTAAAAAAAAATAAAAAATTTAAGTTGCTTCTCAATTCCCTCGTCTTCAATGGTGGATTTTCCAGCAGATCTCATCACCGATATTCTCTCACGGTTACCTGTAACCTCCCTCATCCGTTTCCGATCAATCTCAAAATCATGTCAATCCCTAATCGACACCCATTACTTCCAAACCCTTCACCTCAACATGCCTTATGCACTCTCCCGATTCCAGTTTTCGTTGACCATGCACTTCACTGGGTTGTCGTCAAGGGGAATCACAAATTGGCTGACCACCCCAATTTGACCTTCGATTCGAGGTATTCAATGAAGTCTGTCCCTCTTCCAGAATTAAGTGAGGGTTTCGAAATTGATGTGTTGAATTTGGGAAAGTGTTTGAGCATTGTTGTCAATTATAAGAATCAGAATACTAAAATTGCTGTCATTATTTGGGTTACTACAATGAAGACAATGGTATGAAGGTTCTGTTCAGAGAAGAAGGATATTCTAAGTTGTTTTGGTATAACCTCAAAAGTAAACAATTCAGTCGTGTTACAATTCCAGAAATCTCAAATTTTGTTGATGCCATTATTTGGGTGGAAAGCCTTGTCCAACCAACCACCCTTTCCCAGTGAAGCAGCAAAAGCAAAAGCAGCAATGGGCATTCGAAAAGCAAAAGCAAAAGTAGCGGCTCGCTCGCGTTCGAATGCATCTATAATACAAGCAAGAGAATGTGCTTAAAGTTTTGAGGTGTGTTTTTGTTGAACTTTGAAATTAGCTCCTTTTGAAACACATATGGTTGTGCTATAAAACTTTACTCAAGGCATATTGTTGAAAGATTGTTAAATATGAAATTAGTGTTTTGCTGGCTATGCAGCCCGGGGATAGTATATCTGTTAGAATTTGCTAATTCATGAACTAAGAATAGAGAGAAAGAGAGAGAAGAGAATCTAATCGTAAACTGATTTTAGTCAGTTGAAGAATCTATCTGGAACTAACAGAAATCTGTTCAAGACTAGCTAATTGTGCGGATGATTCAGCTTTTAAGTTTTAACTAATGTCGAGTCAGCATAACTAACTTGTTTACTTAAACTCTAACACACACATGATGTGTGTATTCTAATAATATCATACAATATATTTAAGTTATTATCCAAAAGATATATCAATGTTTTATTTACATTCATTCATTTTAACATCCAATCGTCATGAATGGAACCTTTGTTGATTCTGTCTTCAATTTTTGGGATTTGATTTTGGAAGCTATTAATGTCTTCGTCCGTGTATTCTATTTTTCTTTCAATTATTCTTGCTGAAGTAGAATAGAGGTAACATTCAACCCTCAAATTAGTTTTGATGAAAAGGAAGATATTAGTCACTAGTATCTTTAGGCGTGATGAATTAATTATTGAAATTAACTCTTTGTTGCTTGTTGACAACATCCAGACACCCAATTGCTCCTCTGCAACAATTTGTAAATGTTTGCTTGTTTCAAATTAATTCTTTAATATCATATATATGTTGTGTGTTTGTTTGTGTATGTAATAGTTGTTGAGATTTTTCTTCTTCTTTTGGTTGCTATTGGATTTGGATCACATTTAAGAGTCCAGATGGGGGATCTTTTACAGCTTATGGTCTGTTGTTTCTTGTTCAATATACCAATGTTGATCTTTTGAATAAAACTAGCTAGTAAATGATCTAAATCTTCAAGTCGATTCATGTTTTTGTGCTGGTTAGTGCAACACCTTAATGTGACTCTTTTCTCTTATGTTGTTAGTCACCATCTGCTATGCTGCGATTTTACATTTTGTTTTTATATTTGGGCTTGATTGGGAATTGGATGTGATGTATTTGTTTGTTTTTTCTTCTTGCGATGGTTAAATTTTAGGGAAATCATTTTTTTTTATTACGAAAAGAGATTACGGAAGTGATATCAAACGAGTTCAATCATCCACACACGGAGGATGTATTTTTTAGAAAGCGGACCTGAACCAGTGCAATTCTGACATTTCGTGCAAATGTTGTTCGCACTAAATAGCATTGCTGTTTTTTAAGCCCAATCGATGGTAGTAATATAAACTTAACAGGGTTGCTGGTGTAAATTTTAATTCATTTTTTGTAGAGTTCCAGTCAATATTGAAACTGAAAAACTGTTTTATATAGTTGACAGGTAACTGTTTTTTTATTGGAAACAGTAAACGGTTTTGTAGATGAAACCAGCAAACAGAAAATTGTTTTTTAGGGGAAAAAACCAATTATTTTGAGAACTAGTTTAGATAAATTGGTTACTAGGCAAGAGTTAAGATTCGGTTTTTATCTAGTGTCGTATCGGTTGTATTCTTGTACTGAACTGGTTTTACAAACCAATTCACTAGTATATCACATCACATCAAAGACAATACATCTTGTTGAGTCTCCACATCACCTTTGCCATGTCATTTCCCTCCAATTCCTCCGCCAGTAAGTCGCCGCCATGTGTGGTGTTCCTGCCCCATCAGCTCCACCAGTGTCTGCCATGTGTGCCAACCATTCAATATCATGTGAAATAATGTTCTTCATATTCCTTCACTCAAGAGATTTGGCTGCAGCAAGGAGAATGGTCTCAAAGATTTTTTTGCAGGTATGTTTCGCCACTTGTCTTCCATGCTTTCCTTCTCTCTGTTGGTTTTGGTCTTTCTTGCAAGTTTCCTCACTCTTCCTTCAGACATAACAATTCTCACACGCAAAGAAAACCTCCCCCTTCATCCATTTTGCGCTGAATCCCTCTTCCCCTTCCTTTTTCCTTCCTTCGATCTCCCTCAGCGCAGCCAAAACCCACACCCTCACCGCGGCCAAACCCATATCCTCCCCGCCCACCTGTCTCTGTCGCTATCTCTTCTCTCTCTACCACCCATCCCCGACGCGAGAAAGAAGAGAAGAAGTCGAGATGCCCACATCACAACTCAATTCGAAAACCCTACGATCAAAAGCCCAAAAGTTGCTACCAACAACAATCTAAGCAAAACAGAGAAGAGAAGGGAGAAAAATGCATGCAAGTCAACATCGGTAGCCTTCTTCAAGTTGTAAGTAACTATTATGACACTTTTTATCATTTTCTCTTTTCATTTCCTTTGTTCCTTCAAATTCTGGTTTCGATGTTGGGTTTTTTTTTCTTTTGCAGTGCAGAAATCTAGATATTGATTTATTCCTCACTCAAACTTCAATGTTAGTTTCTCCACCATATTGTCAATGGGTTTTGTTCTTTGTTCTTTCCTTGAACTCAGTTGTCTGCATTTAAAAAGGGTAAGATTAGTTTATTGTTCTTCCCTAATTTGGGTTTTGTTCTTTCTGCATTTAAAAATAAGGGTGTCTTCATCTCTTTATTTATTTTGTCATTTGCTTCATCTTCTGTTTGATAATAAAAAATATGAGGATTGTGCACATGTTATGTTTGATGAAATGTCTTAATGATGAGGGAAAAACCTCAAATGATTGGTTATTTATTTTTTCTTCATATGGGAATGTTCTTCAATTTGAGAATGTAAATTTGGGTTTATTCAAAGGTGCATTCATGTATTCAACATCCGGTTTTCCATTATATGATAGTTGTTTAGCAATAGATTATACTTTCTGTTTTAATGTTTATGGATTATGACTTTTGGCTATTTCTATTTCCTCTTTTAGTGCCCTCTGTGATTTGTAATTCGTTAATATTTTCCTTCAATGGATTATTTTTATTTGCAATTGAAAAGCTGGCTTTAGTATATGACGCCCATGTTTAGTTCTATATTTAAGAAATTAAGACTACATTGATTTATGATGTCTTAGTGTGAATAGCGAGTCAATTTTTTTACTCGTGAAAGATGTGGTTGGTCTATGATAAATCAGGATATTATTATTCAAAAGTGTGTTTTTATGCTCAACCAGCAATGGTTATACTATACCTCAACTAAATTTTTTTAATCTCTATTTTAGTAGTGTGCAGCACATCACTATTGTAATTGTATTACATCATATGTAAACCATTCACATAGGCATGAACCATATTGCATATCAAATCAAGTGAGCATGTGAATTGTTTAGATGGCAGAGTGAAGCACAAAAAAGGACAGACATGGAGAGATAAGATACTTGAATACACATGTTTAGACAATTTCAAACAAATCGAACAAATTTGAGCTTGGGCTGTAAATTAAACAACAAACAGATACAGTGTGCTTTGGTAAAATTTGTACTCCGTTGTGTTTTTATATGTTACAGTAGTCAAAAGCCAACAATCAAATTCATACACCGTATAGTTCTGAGCAAATGATTATTTAGAATGGGTAGCATGAATTGTAATTTTTTTTTTGCTGGTCTATTTCTTATAGAGACTAGGAATGCCATTATGCTTGTCTTTGAATCAGAATGATATTGTGTATTAATTGGTATCATTAATGAAAATTTTGCAGGTCATTGTTGTCTCAGGTGGCTGGATGTGGTAAGACCACACAACTTCCTCAATACATATTAGAATCTGAGACTGAAGCTGCACGTGGAGGAATTAAAGCAAATTTGGATCATCTTCACTTACCTTGCTGCACGTTTCTTTCCTTGATAACAGGTCTTGAATCGTTTAGAGATTCAATATCGTTACCAAGTAATCAGAATGCTTAAAAAGGTGTCTTTTGCAACTCTTCTTATTCAGTGGGTACTTTTCATGGATCCAGAAATTATATCTCAATTTTGCAGGTGTTTCGGTTGTTCATTTTGAAGTTGAATCTAACGCTTAATACAAGAAAATACCAGTTTGGAGATGTCATATGTTGTCGATATCCATCTATTAATTATCTGAAGGTATCCCACTTTTCCTTTACAAAAAGTGTTTTTGACTTTATCAGTTGTTATCAATTTTGTTTTGGCATAAACCAATATTTTCTGTCCCCAAGATGAACCATAAAACCAGTATTTTGAGAGTGTAGAAGTCCTTTTGACTTTATTAGCTGTTACTTCTACTGCAGGTAAAATAATAATTTCAGATGAAAGGTGCAATTTAAAGAGGATGATGATTCCTTGGTAGGCTTTATCATTTGCTTTCTTTTTGTAGTTATAATAATTGTTAGCCTAAACTTATATTTCATCTTTTTTCTTAAGATGTTTTCTATATATTGATATGCTTTTAAAAGGGTAGTGAATCAAATTATTTGTAGCAACTTAAATTGTGGAACTTCTCTTTCATGCATTATCAGGTGTTGATACTACACATGAGGTAAATCATAGATTGCATCCTTGAGCCAAAGTTGCTGGAAAAACAGAGCCAATTGTGTGTAAATTTGTGTTTGCCTTATTAATCCTTCTGTAGGAAGAGGAACCAGATATAGAGTTAGAGGTCTTAAGTATACCTCATGCTCAACTGGAGCCTTTTCGTTCCATTAGGTACAGGTGTTGCAACAAGCAATGGTAGAGCCTGAAGTTTGGGTACCGAATGATCTTCTTCAGGACAACTTTGTGCTACTTTCTTATCGTCCTTGCAAAATTTGGATGGGGATTTTGATCGGAGTTTTGTTTGTGTTTTACGATTGTGCTTCTTCCTGCTGCTCTTTTCTTTTCATTATCTTTTGATTGTCAAATAAAATATTTCTTCTAGATTGGTCTCAACTCTCAATGCTTGATTTTTGTTTGGGAGTTGCTGGGTGCCTCAATTATATGGTTGTGGTTTTATAGCTCTATGTTATTAGTGAAGAGATTACAAAACTGATGTTTTCCTTAATTGATTTGCAAAGTTACAATGTATAGAAATTCTAAGTTTTAACTACTATAGAATTGTCACAAACTTATGTCAATTTTTTTTAGTCCGCTTTAAATACTTTTACTCATTATTGGTTGCCTGGAATGGAATTATATCTTATTTATGCTTGATGAGTGATGACAGCTCTTGGGAATGGAAAAAATTGTGTTCTACATTTACATTTACCTCTCTTGTGACTAGCAAATTTGCATAATGCATGTTCCTGTCTTTTCCTGATACATGCCTTAATTTCTTCTTTTATATAACAATTGTTTTGAATCTAATTATCAAAATAACTTACTACCTTACTAATTACTAATTTGTCTCTAATAGGTTTTTGTGTGACATGTTGCAGGCATTGAAGCAAGAGCCTTCATATTTGGCAAACACATTGCATTAGCTATTGGTTTATATTTAGACCTCAAGAGCAAGCAAAATAAATTGGTGTATTCTTATAAAGCAATCTGTTTTGGCGTGCAAGAAAGTGTAACCTTCATTTTCTGTTTAACTTGGAATGTTGTGTATGTTTAAAACCTATGGTGTTATAGAAAAATAGCTGAACAAAATGGCTTCAAGTTGTGTTTGTTTTTTTTGGTAATCTCTTTTGTTGTTTTCCTCATATGCTGCAATGCGAAATAAAACAATAATGTTTAACCCTTTTTGGTGTAAAGTTGTTCTTCCATTATGGTAAGTTAAGAACTATAGCATGACAAACTTTTTGCACTCAAAGTTTCTCTTCACTCATTATTAACTATTTTTGGCACCATTATCTTTCCATAAAGACTGAAGCTTTTGGCGTCATCGCATCGACGGTCACCACACTAGTTTTGAAAATGGTGCTATAGTTTGGTGGGAATGGATTCAGTAACTTGCGCGCGCAATACCTTGCTGCCTTTCTTTAATTCATTACCATTGGATAAATCATGTGACTTTAAATGTGCCACGTTTCCTTCCACTCTTTTAAAAAATAATAAAACAAAACCAACTTTTGACCAGAAATACAAAACCATCAAAACTCTTACACACTCCCGTCAAAAAACCTCTTCCACCCTTTCGCCCCACTGTGCCTTCCGCCGTGCCAATTGTTGCGCCGCCCCACCCCACCGCTCCAACCGCCGTGTCGTTCCGCTACTCGGTCGCCCACCAACACAGAAATGAGATGCTGAAATGAAGATCGCTATGATTGGTGGTTGTTGCGTGAGTCAATTTTCTAGTCCCAAAGCTAGTTTCTAAGGTTAATTTTTCTTACACATGCACCCTTTTTTTTTTAACAACACACATGCACCCTTATGTGCCTTATTGATCATGCTTGCATCAGTTGCTTGGGCTTTCCAATTCTTGCATTTGTTAGTGGAACATCAGTGGCAAGTTTAAAGAAACTCTTGCTTCTTCATATCAAATTACCTCCTTTGTATATTTATTGTACCATTGAATAAGTTATTCTTGAAAAAGAAAATGGATGTTAAATTTGCACTCAGGAATCATGATGAACAGGCTAGCATTGGTAGTGAGCACACCATGGAAGCAAATAAAAGATTAATAAAATGACTTTGGAAAGTATATGCAAAAAATAAAATTGGAGATTTGAAGGCAACCATGAAATATTGTCACGAATTTCATTTACCAAATACTCATTTGCAACCATTGCAGGAAAAAAGATGTTGAACACTTTGATATAGGCTTTTTTTTTCACACCCCCTCATTGTCTATCCCACCCGGAATTAACCAAGCGGACGAAAATGCCCTTGAAAACTTACAAAAATCAGATTTCACAAATCGTGATTTCATAATTCAAAACAAGTAAGTAAATACGGAGAGAGATTTTTGAATTACACTGTATTTCAAAAGATTTTGGAATTACCTCATTCTCGAGGTAATTTGAAAATCTTTTAAATTCTGAGTAATTCGAAATCTCTTCTAATTACCCTGTAATTAGAAAATTTCAAATTTTTTTCACTTTTTAATATTTTTATTTACATTATTTTTTTAACATGGCGAGTAGTAGACGACGACTGTGCGGTGTAAGCGCAGCAGAGTCTTGGGAGCAAAGACCGCGGTAAACGACAAAGACATCTTTGGGGAGGCCAACGATAGTGATACTTCTTCTCCGGACACTCTACTGAGGCTCGGAGCTGCTGGACATGCTACGGCGTTAGAGGCGCCAGAGAGAGCGCGCGCCAGAGAGTGATAGAGATGGTTGAGCACGAGCCTCGGCCTCGGCCCGATATGAAAGCGACCTCTACCGTGACCACCCGGATTATGAGTACAATATGCGGCACCAACAAGAGCACCCGAGTTGTATCATGACATTCCCGCTCACGGTTGGCGAGGCTAGGAAGATCATGACATTCCTTATCATGACCACACGAGCGAGTGTTCCTTTGTCGAACATATCACATTTACGCAGGTGGTTGATTTGGGGCGATGATCCGGTTCCCCTACATGCCGAGCAGTGCGTTGGCGATTCGGGCGAGTACAGACGATCCTTCTCCACCCCATTCGGGTAATGCTCCATCTCCGGATAGGATCATACGGGGTTGGTGATGTATCGGTCGGCGCGGACTTTTTGGCGGGGTGGTAGAGAAGCGACCTACCACGGCGAGCGCGATCACGATTACTACCTTGGTACGGTCGGGTAACGAGTGCGTCTTACTCGGTGTCGAGCCACAACCACGGCAGAGCGGATCGGGAGCCATATCATCAGCAGCCGTTGTCCACGAGACTTTAGAGGAGAGGTGCAGAGAGCATTTGCGATTGGCCGGGATGCCCCTAGATGTCGCCCGTTCACCTACTTCACGTCGTTATTTCCAATCATTTTTAGACATTTTGGACCCATAGTTGTATTTGTACTCGTATTTTATGTTGGGCATTTTATATATTTTGACGTATTGTTATTTAAATCGTAAATCATTCGTATCGTATTTTAAAAATAAAACACGTTTAAATCTTAATTTAATATACAAACTTTTAAATAAATAAAAAATTAAAAATTTCGGAATTACCTCTAAAAAAGGTAATTCCGGTTCAAAAAATAAATGTATTTCGGAATTACCCTGTAAATCCGAAATTCTATTATAGCTAAAAAGGATCTGTCAGTGTAAGTTTGTACTGCACTAGGAAGTCCAAACTTATCGGAAAATCTTGAAAATATGTTCATTAAGTTCTATAAAATATAAAGATCGAAAGTACATCTGCAGAATTTTATTTTACTGAAAATATGTCTCTTAATTTTTATCGAGAAAATCACATATGTGTGTAATAAAATAAGGAATAACCATGTGTGGTCCATTTTTCACCAACACAAACGTACAGAGGGAAAGTTCTATTACTGAAAACGTGTTTACTCCTTGGAGGTTTAAATCACATACTATTATCACTATAAATAGCAACTCACCTCTCACTTTACTTTCACACAAAACTTTCGAAAGCTTTCAAAAATGTTAGAATGCACTATGATCTCTCTCTTTTCCTTTGATTTTATTTGTTCTTCTAAATTGCTTTCTTCCTTTTATCCACTGATACTTCTTTCTAGAAAAAAAAACTAGAAACTCTTATTAGTAGGAAGATCTTGTTCTTCCCAAATGTATGTATATATATATATATATATATATATATATATATATATATATATATATATATATATATATATATATATATATATATATATATATATATATATAAACTTCTCCGTTAAAACAAACCAATTTATTTTAGGTGAGCAACTTTCTAGTCTATTTTTTTCTATTTTATTTTAATCTACTTCAATATTAGTTAGGGTGTGATCACCAATCAATTAATGAACGTTTTTTTTTCGTTGAATTTATCAAATGACAATGTAACTTAGAGATTTTGTTAAGGGCACATGTGTTTCAAATACAAAGAAAATTAGTTAATAGATCAACTACAGAAAGAGCTAGTTTTGACATTTTCTATTTTATGGAAAGGGAACCTTAGTTTGGATGCATAATCTGAGAAAAATTTCCGTTGATTTTATTTCGTTGACGTCATTTTTAAGAACTATTACCTAGCATTTTTTAAAAGACAGAACTAAAATAGGACTCTAACAAAATATTTTAGTTATAGTGTATTAAGACATAGCTGTTTTAATGAGTAATAGGTGTTGTTGAGTTGGAAGAAATTATTGATCACCAAGCAAGTTTCGAGAAATTCCAAGGTAAGGGGAAATACTAATAATAAGTTGATGCGCACAAATTATGTGTTGCTTGTATATATATTATTAGCTATTCTTAGGTGATGTGTGTGATTGTGATTTGTTTGAGTTCTATGTAATTGAATCAAATTAAGTACATTTTGGATTTGGTTGAAATAGGAGTTGTCTATGTTACTTAGGGATATGACTTATAAGGATTGATAAGTTGAGGTGTATCTCACTAGTTGTTGTTATGAATCCTAAGGGTGATTTGTCAAGTTGATTATGGATTAGATTGGTAAAGACTGATGTTTTACTAAGAGCTTTACAAGATGTTTCTTATAGTACTATCAAGTATATAAGACCGAGGATAGGTTCGGGTGGGTCGACTCTATGGACTTCCAGGGGCACTTGTGTTTGAACTCCTACCAATGGTCAGTTGTTTGTCTCTCTGGCTGGAGGAAATCGTATTACCCGACACGGTGAGCCTGACTGTGCAGGACTATCTATAATAAGGTGCAGCGCTTGGGCCAGAATGATTGGAGTATGGATTGTATATCTGCTCATTGCAAAACAATCATGTTATGGCAGTTGAAACGGCCTTACGCTCATGATGATAGAAATCTCCATGGAGTAGGTTGAGTATAATATTTTAGATAGTGGATTAACTTCATTGAATGGATTATAGAATAAGTGTGACGCTTAGTTCATTTGGCTAACAATCAATTATTGATTTCACTAGGATGTTGGTTATGTTTTGCAGGATTTGGGATTAAGAGTGGTCAATTTTCTTAGTCTTGATTGAGTTTGTGTGTCACTTGTTAGGTCTATATATTATTATTACTTGTGATTGTATAATATTATGTGTAACTTGTGTAACCATCGTGTTGCAAACTTGTGTACGAGTATTTCACCCCTTACATCACAGATCACGTCGGGAGGACTGCTGAGCCACTCTGGATACAACAAGATTGATTTCTGGAAGAGGAATGTTAAACTGTCTAGGATTTAGTCTGACTCCTAGCTTAGGATCATTTCATCTGATTTAAGATATATTCAATCTTAGTAGTACGTAATAGTCCTAGGAGCTCTTGCAAGATATTTACGTACACTTGTTTGTTGTGATTTGTAAGCCTATGGGCATGGTCATCGATGATGGATGATGACTTATATATATGATGCATATATATTATGTTGGTATGTCTCTATTTTCTCAAAATTTAGAAAATCCATATCGAAAATAAAGCAATGTGTTTTGAAAGAAAAAAATCAGAAATGGGATTAGTAATTAAGTGTAGCACCACCTTTTAAGGTTAGGAAAAGGGGGTGTTACAGGGGTGGGAGAGAAGGGGGTTTGGAGGGAAAGGGAGGGAAGGGGGGATTTTTGAGGGAATTGATGTAGGTCCCACAAGGGGGAGACTCATTAGGATGCATATTCTTAGATACCATTGAGAAAGGGGGAAATGACCATGGCAAGCTAAAAGCTAAGGTCTTGGACTTTGATAGACAATGAAGGATAGATCTAGAAATAGCCATCCAAATTCAAATAGCCATTCAAATAACTCGGACTTTGATACACAAGGAAGGATAGATCTAGAAATAACAATTGAGTAAACCCTAAATACAGCCAACTCTCAGATGCACACAATAGACCAGCTCTAGAGCGGTGGTTCATCGCAACTGCAACCCATTTCGTGTATACCAGTGAAGCCACCGAAATTTGTTGGGACTCTGTGTTGAATAAGAATCGAGAGATTAAGTTCTATGACTTCCGATTGGGATTTGGGATTGAGAGATTAAGAATCGAGAGATTAATTCTATGACTTTCGAGAGATTAAGTATACTGTCAAATATGACTTGGTCAATGCCAATAGCAGATGGCTAACAGAAAGTTAACGGCAGGACATATCTCTATATTTACATCTAGAGGTAGTCTCCCAAGTGGGACCTACCTCCCTTTCCCTCTAATTCTCTCATTTTGGCGCCAAATACCAACCCCCCCCCCCCCCCACCCCTTTTTTTCCTTCTCCAAAGTCTCTCTCCCTCTCTCTTTTTTTCCTTCATATTTGGCTTATTTACAGTTTTGGTCCCCTTATTTTCACTAATTCATGATTTTGGTCTCCCAAGAATTTTTTTCACAAATTTGGTCCCCCTACTTTCACTAGCTCACGATTTTAGTCCCCAAAGAATTTTTCTCACGAATTTAGTCCCCCTATTTTCGCCAATTCACGATTTTAGTCCTCCTATTTTTCCAATTTTTAAAATCAAAGTCTCCCTCTAGGAAAAATAGGGGGACTAAAATCATGAGTTTGCGAAAATAGGAGGATTAAAATCGTGAGTTGGTGAAAATAGGGGGACTAAATTTGTGAGAAAAATTCTTGGGGGACTAAAATCGTGAGTTATTGAAAATAGGGGGACTAAATTCGTGAAAAAAAATTTTTGGGGATCAAAATCGTGAGTTAGTGAAAATAGGGGGACTAAAACTGTAATTAAGCCTTCATATTTTTAGTCCCCTTTCTCTCTCTCTCTTTCTATCCCCCCTCTCTCTCTCTTCTTTCATGTTTTATATTTTAGTGGTACTTTACGATTAAATAGAAAATTCAATTGTTTAAACAGACGATATTTGCTTCTCTATAATCAAATTTTTGAAATCAAACATTAATTTCGTAACAAATTATATAAAGTGTAATGCTATGCAGTGTATTTTTAGGTACTTTAAGTATTCGAAAAAATTTAGTTGTTTAAATATTTGAAGTTTGTTCCTTAGTAACCAATTTTATTTAAAAACAGTTGATTTCATAACAAAATATAAATTTAATTTTGTGCCAAAATATGTAAAGTGTTACGCTAAGTAGTGTTTTTTGGGGTGACTTAGGATTCAGAAATAAATTTAGATAGTGCAAATATACGAAGTGTTTCTAAGTAATTGGTTTAATTTCCTATCAAAAACGTAAAGTCACGACATTAGGTAGCGTGCTTTAGGTTATTTTAGTATTCGGAAAAATTGTAATCTTGCCCAAATATGTAAAGTTTGTTCCTCAAATACGGTTTCTTTGGAAAAAATAATTTCATTACGAAATACGTAAAGTGTGATGCTAAGTGGTGTGTTTTGAATTACTTTAACATATTTGATTAAACGTGTTTATTCTATGATAATATTGTTTAATATGGGCTAACTTTTTACTCTAACTTTAACACAAATTATTTTTTTGTTCGACAATTTGTTGTCCATTGTCCTTAAACTTTGACTTCAATTACTATTAATTTAATTTTCCGCTTATAATTCTTCTATAGAACCTAAAGCTTTGAATGCGTCGTAGATAAAGATAAGTCACGACGCTAGTTTAAAACAAAAATTACATATTTAAACCTTAAACTTATGAGTGGGTCTATCCTTCCAATTAGTAGCAATAAAATAAAGCCGGAGGAAATGCAAGCATCAATAATAGTAGTAAGGAAATGATGACTAATCTACGCAGAAAAAGGATGCCAAAGCGAATCATTGTCTCACACGAAATTCTAATCAAATATTTCAAAAGCTTTTTCAAAGTCAAGCTTGAGATTCATGTAGCCATTTTTTCCACGCACGTTAGGCATGATTGAAGTGAATAGTTTTTTGAAGAACCCTTTATTATTAGGGTTATGTTATTTGGACATGTTATTTTTGACAAAAATTGACAAAAACCAACTTACAACA
The DNA here is from genome assembly GCA_020916435.1 of Oxytropis ochrocephala. NCBI lineage: Eukaryota > Viridiplantae > Streptophyta > Magnoliopsida > Fabales > Fabaceae > Oxytropis > Oxytropis ochrocephala. The sequence goes on from CM037093.1 coordinate 108,299,136, forward strand.
CCAATTAACCAAGTTTTTTAGACTATTAGCTAAGTGATCAATTAACCAAGTTTTTAAACAATGCCTCAAAAATTGTGAAAAAGCAGATTGGCTAAATAGTCTCAAAAATTTGGTTAATTGGTGTTATAAGTTGATTTTTGTCTATTTTTATTAAAAATGTTATGTCCAAATAACATTTTTGTTATTATTATCATAGGCAAATCTGTCACCTCACAAAGTCAAAGATGATTTGATTGCAAGATATTACTTTGGGAATCATCGTTGAGTCTTTGAGATTTTTTTTTCTTTTTCTGATTTGATATTTAGTCTTTGAGAAATAATCTTGTAAACTACGGATGCTCTAGCATTTGCAAAAAAAAAAAAAATAGTTTGTTTTTTACTTTTTTCTTCTGTAATTCTCTGGTTATTTCTTATGTTCAGAGAGTCTTGGAACAATCTAAATGCACCATAAAAATTAATATGATGATACTTTATTTCCTATTTTTCTTTTCTTTCTTTTTTATTACTTCTGAAACTATGGCCTTCTGCAACATTATTTGAACTATTTCAATAGATGTTGATATATTTATTATAATATGATAACAATATGCAATAACTTTATATAATTTTAATTTCAGGATATTTTTAACTACAGACACAAGTTTCGTAAAAGTTTGAAATATGTTTTTTTGTACTGTGTTATTGATGCACAGTCTTAGTAACTAATCTATGTCGGGAAACTTAATTTATCATGTATAGATAACTTTGTCGGTTTGTATTGTTCTCCCCTCTGAATAGAGTTTTGACACACCTAAAATTGTATTTGAGACCTTGAGGAGGGATCCGAACCTAGTTATCAGTAGTACCATCCTTTTTTAATGCATAAAGAACAATTTTGAATTAATATGTACTACCCATCCATTGCGTCAAAAAAAAAAAAAGGTACTACCCATCCAAAAGAAAAACGACGCATAATAATTCTAGGTTCTTCATTTGTATTTTTTAAATTATTTTTTATAATTTTCTTTAACTCTTTATTTTATCTCTCTTCAAAATAATGCTTGAAAGGTTTGCAGGAGCAAGAAGTTAAATCTGTTATTGACTGCTTGCAACCTATGACTTCCATATCACACGACAAAAACTCCAACACTTTCGTCACATCACATGTGATCCACCCATCATTCTAATTCTACCTTCAAGTATAACTTTATACAAAACAATCACTACTAAAGTTACCAATTTACCTTTTTTTTAAACTCACTTTTTGAGGACATATATGTCATTTCCAATTATTTTATTTCATTTTTTATTTTTTGTGGGTCCCACTTTAACACATCATCTCTCAACCTTTTAATATTATATTTAAAACTCACTTTTCTCTTTCCTCTTCAACTATCAATTATGAACTATAACTTTAATCAATCTATAATCTTTTTAATCAAAATACCCACTACTAATATCTCTATTTTTCTTTCTCCTATTTAACATTAATAATCAATCAACTGTCAACTATCATCAACTATATCTTTAATTAAAACAACCACTACCGAAAACCAAATTACCCTTATTTAAAACTAATTTTTTGAGGACAAATATGTCAATTCCCAATTTTTTAATCTCACTTTTTATATTTTGTGAGTCTCACTTTCTCACATCATCTCTTAACTTTTTTAACTCACATTTAAAACACATTTTTCTATTTCCTCCCTCACTCTTATCTTTCTCAATTTTCTCTCTATCTCTCTCCCCTCTATTCCCCCTCTCACTCTCTTCAAATAACTAATTTTATTATTCTACTTTTGAGTTACAACAGGAAAATGTTACATGTTGGAATAATTGTATTACTGATAAAATAAATTTCGTGTTATTCGCCATGAAGTGACATTATTACTACATGATTGGTAATTACCTAGCGATTAAAATGTCAATTGAAGAAAATATTCTAAATTTATGAAACTTCACGATACATCTACTTTACATTCATCTACATGACTCCTTCTTTTTAATATTCGATTTTCTCTATCGATAAGTTTTATTTAGTCTCTACGGGAATATTACAATTCGGAAAATTTGAAACTTTGATAAAGTTTTGTTTTCTAATATTTACGGAAAATATTGCATATTGCTGGTAAATATTTACAGGGTAATGTTCGAACTAACTCAATTGCTATTTGAAACATTTTTTTTTAAATTAGTCTTGATTTTCACGGGGTAATGTTTGGATTAATTAAATTATGTCTAAGTCTATTAATAAAAATAACACGACAACACCAATGCGTATGCACGAGTACACTGCTACTAGATTAACTAAACACTAAACAAGACACATATCTGGTCAAAAAATCAACACACACACGCACAATAAATATATATATATATATGTATATATATTATATTATATATCAAATATCTAATGTAGCTATCAGGACTCAGTATACACCTTAAATGTCCTTCTCCTAAGAAGAAGTAAATGTAAATTGCAAGGAAGGCAGGTTTGAATTGATGGGTTGACAATGAATGACCTTTGTGGGCCGGTAAGCATACTATTCAAACAACAAAAGGGTTAATAAGAGATGGGAAAATTCATATGCTTCAACCAATTTTAGTTTAGTTTGTGAAAAGTTTATCTTCCATTCTCAGTAAGTACCATGCTAATGCCTCCTCCAATTATCATCATTCTTCTTTGCATTCTAACCATTCTGATTAGTTCTGTTTCCACTACTGAGTTTGTTTACAATACAAACTTCAACTCCACAAACATCAAATTATATGGAAATGCAACTATTCAGGACTCTATTCTCAGTCTCACCAATGGAAGTTTCTTCTCTATAGGCCGTGCTTTTTATCCTCAAAAAATACAAATTAAACCAGCCAACTCTTCCACCCTTCTCCCCTTTGCAACCTCCTTCATTTACTCTGTTGCTCCCCTCAAAAACCTTGTCCCAGGTCATGGCTTTGTCTTCTTATTCGCACCTTCCAGAGGTATAAATGGGACGGCCGCAGCTGAGTATAATGGTCTTTTCAATTTCACCAATAAAGATGATCCTAACAATCATGTTCTTGGAGTTGAATTCGATCCGATTAAAAATGAAGAATTTCAAGATATAAATGACAATCATATTGGTGTTGACATAAACTCGCTTAAATCCAAATATGCACACAAGGCTGGTTATTGGGAAGGGGAAAATCCAAGGAAACTTAAGGTGTTGAAGATAACCAGTGGAGAAAATTATCAGGTATGGATTGAATTTAACCATTCTCGGCTTAACATCACGATGGCTCGCGCAGGACAAAAGAGGCCTCATATGCCTCTTATTAGTAAGAATGTTAACCTTTCTAGGATTCTTATGGATGAAACATATGTTGGGTTCTGCGCCGCCACAGGGTTGATAACAGACAGTGTTAAGATTCTTGCTTGGAGTTTTAGTAATTCAAATTTTTCAATTGGTGATGCTTTGTTCACACATAACTTGCCTTCATTTCTCTCTCACAAAGGGTGGTTTCTCGAGCAAGAGCTATATCTGTAGTTGTTGTTAGTGTATTAATCATTGGTTCTGGTGTAGGGTTTTTCATTCACTATAGGGGTAAAAAGGAAGAGGAAGAGGAAGAAATTGAAGATTGGGAATTGGAGTACTGGCCACATAGGATTAGTTTTGAAGAGATTCATGCAGCAACAAGTGGATTCTCTGAAGATAATGTGGTTGGTGTTGGAGGGAATGGAAATGTATATAAAGGCATTTTGCAAGGAGTAGAAGTTGCTGTCAAGAGAATCCATCAAGAAAGAAAAGAAGGGATGAGAGAGTTTTTGGCTGAGGTTTCAAGCCTAGGAAGAATGAAACACAAAAATTTAGTAGGATTGAGAGGTTGGTGCAAAAAAGAGAAGGAAAACTTGATTCTAGTTTATGACTTCATGAGTAATGGAAGTTTAGATAAATGGATCTTTGATTGTGAAGAAGGAAAGATGCTAACTTGGGAAGAGAGGATTGTAGTTTTGAAAAATGTAGCTGCTGGGGTTCTATATCTGCATGAGGGTTGGGAAGTTAAGGTGTTACATAGGGACATCAAAGCAAACAATGTGTTACTTGACAAGGACATGAATGCTAGATTGGGCGATTTTGGATTGGCGCGTATGCATGATCATCATGGACGAGTCGACAGCACAACAAAAGTACTGGGAACATTAGGATACATTGCTCCGGAAATAGTTAGAACAGGAACAACATCAACTATGTCTGATGTGTTTGGTTTTGGAATATTGATCTTGGAAGTAATTTGTGGGAGAAGGCCTATTGAAGAAAATAAGCCTGGGCTAATTGAATGGGTGAAGTCTCTAATGGTTCTTGATCAATTGCACAATGTTGTTGATGAAAGATTGAAGGATAAAGGAGGATACTCTATTGAGGAAGCTGAGAGATTGCTTCATTTGGGTTTACTTTGTTCAAGTTCAGAGCCTAGTGTTAGACCAACAATGAGGCAAGTTGTGAAAATACTGGAGGGAGAAATGGACAGCATTGAGCCTGATGAAGAAAACATGGAGATGAGTTTGCTTGGTAAAATAAAATCAGCTGCAATGTGGTCTAAAACAGAAAGTGCTTTTCCATGCAGAGATCACCCTACTTTTGAAGAACTTGCTAATAAAATGTTCAATTATAATTCTAAGGCATCTACAACTGGTTCAAGTATTAATCCAGGATTTGATTCAGATGTCACTTGGGAAGGCAGGTAATAATTTTATAGGTTTCTTGTTGTTACAATTTTTAGATATTATTATAATGTTAGTTACAAGAAGCTAGTTGTTCTCAGAAGCTATATAAGTCTCCTTGTATATCCCTTAATGTAAACACGATTCTATTCTTATTTTCACTTTCCTACCTTTCTCTTTTATTCTTGTCAAGAATTGTAATAAATATCAGTGTTGACCATTGACCATTGTAATGAATAAGAATATTCAAAGTCTGTCTTATTTGCAATCTGTGTACAAGACCAAAAAAGGTCTATCTCATGCTTTGTGAAACGTCCAGAGGAGGATACATACATGTCGTGTTTGTCACGGTGATTGGAGGATGAAATTTTTGGAGTTATGTTATGTTACAGCTATTCTGAAAGCAACAGTTATTTCTTTTTTTGTGGTTCATGTAACAACTTTTTTCACCTGCTTCACGGATTCAGTTCAGAAATGCACTACTGCAGTTGCTAGCCAATGAGTTAAAATTGATTTTATTCATAATTTTGTACGTATTATCCTATAGTGTCATCTTTTTAAAGGCCAGGATTTTGTGATATTTTAAAATTGCAGAAAATCAGCAGAGGAAGTTTGATATTTAAACTTCAAAAATACTGAAGTAAACGCCAGTTTCATAAACTTTTAGATTTGTAATGTGTTAAATGTGTTTTTTTGAACCTTTGCTTCAAAAGGAAAATATTGCTGAAATGACAATTGTAGTAGAAATGTGAGGCATTGCATCAATATGTCCAAAGATTCAGCATGATAATACGCTGTTCTCTAGTTTTAGTACCTCAATGTTGACTATAAGAATGATATTTTTCTATTTGATTGCAACCTTGTATATAACATAAAGAATGGAGGGAACAACAAATTCTAATAATAAAAGCCTGCAATCATATCATATCATATAAAAATACATTTATATAGGTATCTCAAAGCCCAAAATCTGATGTGTCATCATATAAGGCAATACACATCAGCACAATTGATAACATAAATACTGATACTAATACTCACCATAAAAAAATTACACCTAAGCAAGTTTTAATTAGACCACACAACTATACAAATTTAAATTTAAATTACATATATTTTCAAAATCGTATACAAATTCAATTTTGTTTTTAAATTCAATTTTGTTTCCAATCCAAATCCAAATACAAATTAATTTTTATTCAAATTAAGTTTTTAAATTTTGTTTTCAAATTAAGTTTTCAAATAATCCAAATACAAATTAAGTTTTACAAATTAAGTTTTTAAATTTTGTTTCCAATTTTGTTTTTAAATGTAAATTTAAAAACAATTAAGTTTCTTTCCAATCCAAATACAAATTCAATTTTGTTTTATTTGATTGTCTGTCCATATATTAGATTCAAACTGATATTTCAAATAGATGACTTAAGCTATTTTTTTGACTCATACCTTAGTTTTTTTGTTGACCAAGCCTTAGATTATAAATATGCACTAATTGTACCTTATATTTATATTTATTCTTCATGACCATCAATAATACATTTGCTAAATTTAAATCAATAAAAATGATGTATTGTTATCAAACATTGCCAAATTGTCTATGGAAGGTAGGCTCACTGATTTGAATTTGCAGGGACACGCGAAGGAGTTGCAAGAAGAAGGTCCATGATTCAAACCTCGAAAACTAACATTTCCCCGCCCCCACTAATATCTGCTTACAAAAAATCATTTTCAAATTAAGTGCAATTCTCTTTACTTATTTATTTATTAATTATGTTATTTTCTCCACAAAATTATTTATATTCAATATCTTTCACAAAAATTGATTCTCGTGCATCGCACGGGTTACATACTAGTAATGTAACATTTATCATATTTTTAATGTGACAGTTTTAATATATGTTTTATTTATTTATGATATTTATTATACGTTTTTTAATGGTCAGTATTAGTATCAGTATTTATATTATCAATTGTGCTGATGTGTATTGTCTTATATGATGACACATCAGATTTTGGGCTTTGAGATACCTATATAAATGTATTTTTATATGATAAATACTTGAAACGGCTGTCTTTGCCATGCCAAAGTTGAAACTAAAACTTGCCCTTAATTTCTTCTATCATCATCACACACACTAACTCACAGCCAATTTTATGATGTGGCACCACATCAAAGAAATATATTCAATATCATTCTCAAAACAAACAAAAAAACTTATATGCATAATTTCACGGTTATAAGATTCAATGTTGCCATTTAATATTATTAAAATCATCATTTCTATTCAACGGATGCAAAAATTCTCCAGCCAATTTATTTGGATTTAATACGGTAATGATTGCATATAAAATCAAATTTGATCACAATTGATCCTCGATACATTCAAAGGAAAGACTAGGCACTAAATTCAAATAGGGAATATTTCCACATCATTTGATCACAATTGATCCTTGATCGATACATTCAAAAGAAAGAGTAGGAACTAAATTCAAATTTGTAACTGAAGGTTAGCTATAATCCTATCACTTTTTGTATTCCTGATTTTGCTCACAATTGACATGTGCATTTGTTGTCGATGATTTATGCCACCAAAGAATGAAATCAACTCACTAAATTCAAATAGGGAATATTTCCACATCATTTGATCACAATTGATCCTTGATCGATACATTTAAAAGAAAGAGTGGGAACTAAATTCAAATTTGTAACTGAAGGTTAGCTATAATCCTGTCACTTTTTGCATTCCTGTTTGCTCACAATTGACATGTGCATTTGTTGTCGATGATTTATGCCACCAAAGAATGAAATCAACTCACAATGGTCAAAGACACACATTTTGGCGTCCAATACATTTGATTTCGAGATAGTCTATTTTAGTTAACCTTTTATATCTTCAAAATATTTCTTTCAAATTTGTCGACATTATCTACATTTGATCTCTGAAGCAGAATTCAGTTTTTGTGATTATAGGCACAATCGATAGTGTTGTTACCAAACATCTGGTGGTACAATCTCAGTAATGGTGCCAGAAGACGGTGTATCTTGATTTAAAGCTTGAAATTATGGTTGTCATATAATGCTTTATCTTCCATCTTTTAACACCTTAGGTATCAACCTATCACATAAATCTATATATATGTTACTCATGAGATAGATTCAGTTCTATTTACGATGTTTGAACATGATGTATCTTAACTAATTTGTAGATCATGTCAATTCTACTTACTAGAGTGTATCGATCAAGTTTTTTTTTATTTACAATAATCAAGTTATTCTTTTTTATGCTAATTGATATAATTTTAACTCTACAATGTATGTTAATGTTTGATTGTGACAAAACACATGACATGCAGGCTAATCTCAATACTTCAACACCCTTGAGTTTGAACGGTGTTTTCAAAGTTGAACTCAACACCCAGCCATGGGAGCAAAAGGTTTTTCATGTTATCCTTGATTTTGAATTCATATTTCAACTTCTTTTTTTTATAAGTCAAAGTTTTATTCATGCATGGTTCAAGTTAGGATTGTTTAGTGTATGTGTCTGTACTTACAGTTGTAATCTTATAATGTACCTATTTGCAATTGCAAAGTCTTATTTGAAAAATGTAGGACTTTAGGAGCATTTTTTCAGAATCTATAAAGTATACAAAATTGTCTGCTGCTCAATGCTCTTTCTCCAACGTGTCAAGCACATCGCATTTCTTGCTGTCCACCTTCAATGCAAAACCAACGTGGCACCTACATCAGTACTCATTGGTCCACATCAAACCGTCCTTTCCAAATAACACACACGCATTGGTCTGTAATTATTAAAAAAACAAGGATAAAGGGTTTACATTGAAAACTGTCTTATTATGTGTGGATGCTGTTACATTCCAATGAGTATTTGTGTCGGTTACGAAAACCCTAATGATTAATACTTTAAGTAATTACAATTATTTTGACCACAATTTTGTCCATCAACAATATTTTCCAGAGTCACATCGATAATATTTTTTCAGTGCACCAATGAAATTCATTCAGTTTAGTTTTTAAAACCATTTTTAACCAATTTCGCATTCTCAAAAATTTTGCTTTATTTTTCAATTTCAAAATTCAAAATCATATGGATATTCCCTCCATTTTTGTTCTTTGATTCACTATATATATCTCTTCACATTTTGGTTGGCAACTCCATTCTACCCCACCCATACCGTTTTCTTTATCCCGTAAAATTCCTTGAACAAAATGGATGTATCTGCATACGAAGTTGATGAGTTTTTGTTTCTACATGAGAACTTAACACTATCCGACCTTCATCACCAACCAAACAATGTAGACTTCTTTTTTCACTTTTCTTTTCCATTTCAATTTCATCATTGTACTCATATGTATTTAGTAGTTAGTGCTTACTATACTTACAGAAACTTTTTCTTACACTTTTTTACAGAAAATTAACTTTGTTGTGCAAGCTCGCATCGCCGAAGTTATTCATGCCGACAGGTTAAATATTATGTTTTGTTCTTAAGTTTTCATTTACTCTTTTTTTACGCAAGTTTTCATTTACTCTTGATAACACGTTTTTATATCATTTTTAATTAACTCTTTAATTTGATTTATAGGTCTGGCATCCAACTCCGAGTCTTTGACTACACCGGTGCAGTTGTTTTTGTTCAACTCTGCCGCACTTCAATTTTATAATCAACGCCTAATTGATCTGCCTGATCCAACATCTATAAGTGTATTATACTTTTATATTACATATATATATATATATATATATATATATATATATATATATATATATATATATTGTTGTTATTTTATGATATACAAATATATATATATATATATATATATATATATATATATATATATATATATATATATATATAGTTTATAGTTTATAGTGTGAGATGTATTTTATGTAAATGTGTTAAATCTTACATGTATATGCATGAAATCGCAGAAAATGATCCATTTCAACTTAGGGATATCTTGATCAAACTTATCTTTTTAGAGTTGTATTGTATGTCGGACCAGTCAGTGTACCATTCCTTTGAAACACGCACCACGTGACTAGCATTTGCATGGACAAAGACATTATCGAACAACCTATAAAAGTACAAAGGAAAATGCCTCTATGGGATATTTTTTCTAGGTGTCACTCATATGTGAATTTCATCCAAATTCATTTAATGTGTGTCCTACATGGCATTTCAAGTTGCTTATTGGATAATCCAAATTAAAATAAATGATTAGTTGTCTCAATTTATTAAAATAAAACAGCCCCAATATTTTAAATGACAAATTGTAGCTCATCAAACTACAAAAATATAACCGCCCCCAAATTTTTAACATTGAAAGCTAACTTTTAAAAATTAAAACCCAAGGATATTTGGTCTTATGATTTATTTAAGCTCATCAAATAGAATTGGCTCATTTTTTATTCATAGCTCACACAAAATTGGTTCAAATTAGTCTAGGATATTTGGTCTTATGATTTGTTTAAACTTTGAAAAATATGTTTTGCTCGCCGTATAGAAAAGTAGATGGTGGATTTCATCACTTTGCAACAGATATCTCTTTTGTACAACAAGTATCATCTCTTTCATGAGCCAAGTGATTGATGAAGGATATCAAGCTCGAGAAGGATTGAGTTTTTTTTAGTAAAGTCAGATTAAGTTGTTCAATTTCTTTTTGTTTTTGCCACAATGTTTTAGTTTTTAGGTTCTTCAATTCTTCAAAATTAATATATATGTTTTAGTGTTTTATGGGTTTTTAACTGTCTTTTAGTGTCTTTGTTTTGCCGTTGAGTAATGCATCTATAGTGATTAATCAATTTGAGAAGAGAACCACTTGAGTTTTCTAAACTCAAAAATTGTTTCTTGATGAATTTTCTTTATTTGTTCTTAATTTGTTTTATTTTAACTATTCTATAAATGTCAATTCATGATGAATCTTTTTTGTTCAGAATTTATGATGAATTTGATCCAATATAATCAAACAAAAATTTAAAAATGAACAGGCTTAACAGGTTATGTTTTTTGTTTGGAGTATTATTGAAATGGACGAAAAATGACCATATCAAAAGACATCCAAAATAGTGGTCTATCTTCAAAGTTCCGACTTTCAATGAGTAACAAATTTTAACAATGAAAATCACTGATAATGACAAACTTTATGCAAAAGCTATGTTAGATTGTTGGCAAGTTAAAATATAATTGCTTCACATTCAAATTATTATTTTTCTCAAAATAATGTAAATTAAATTTCGTTTTTGTCCCTCACTGTTGGCCGCCTTGGCAATTCTAGCGACACACGGACGTCGGCTCCTGGGTTCGAACCCGAGTGTGAGCATTGACAAGTGTGTGTTGTTTATTTGCCATTTCAGTTAAGTAGACCAAAAACAATTAAGTTTCTTTCCAATCCAAATACAAATTCAATTTTGTTTTATTTGATTGTCTGGCCATATATTAGATTCAAACCGATATTTCAAATAGATGACTTAAGCTATTTTTTTGACTCATACCTTAGTTTTTTTGTTGACCAAGCCTTAGATTATAAATATGCACTAATTGTACCTTATATTTATATTTATTCTTCATGACCATCAATAATACATTTGCTAAATTTAAATCAATAAAAATGATGTATTGTTATCAAACATTACCAAATTGTCCATGTATGAAGGTAGCTCAGTTGACGAACTAAGGAACACGAAGGAGTTGCAAGAAGAAGGTTCATGATTCAAACCTCGAAAACTAACATTTCCCCGCCCCCACTAATATCTGCTTACAAAAAAAATCATTTTCAAATTAAGTGCAATTCTCTTTACTTATTTATTTATTAATTATGTTATTTTCTCCACAAAATTATTTATATTCAATATCTTTCACAAAAATTGATTCCCGTGCATCGCACGCACGGGTTACATACTAGTTTATTTACAAAAGGCACGTACATGAATACATTCCCCCTCTCTTAAAAAATGTATCTAGCTGTATAATCAGAAATATTTAATTGACTACTAATCATCCTAATTTAGACTTGTCAATTCGGGCTCGTCTTGAATATTCTTGGATCTTCCGTTCACGTTCTTTGAGCATCTGATCCATATTGCTTGATGAAATCAGTAATGGACCAGACATATAGATCTTGTTTTCCACGGATCCATGCCCGTCCTGAAATAGGGACCAGCATCGGCATATTCAGTAAAAACAAAGGATAAATAAGAAATGAAAACAAAATTACATGTGGCAAATTATGAAGGAACAATGATAATTGATTAAACTAAACAGAATTAATGTTTCAGCGGAGACCTTTCTGTTTTCTCTTTGGCCGAGATCAAATAACTGAGAATGGCGTTTTTTATCATGTCGTCTTCTAGACTCTGATCCATTAGTTGACTCCAAAGATTTTCGCATTTGAACTGTTTTGCGTGGCCTCAACGGAGATGGGTTTTCTTTTTGATTTCCAGACAATGGAATCCTAAATGATTTTGATGGGTTGTTTTTGTTTGAAACGGGAGGCCGCCACTCATCAGCTTCTTTTCCAATTTTGTCCCAGCTCATACCTGGAACCAATGAACCTGAATGTGAAGGCCTCTGATAAAGAGGCCCAGAGAAATAATTTACCGCATCCCCTGACTGTTTGTGTGGCAAAACCAATAAACCAGACGCGGGTTCTCTGTGGGAGTGAAACAATTCATTCCGACTTGTCGAGTTTTGAAGGAAATGCCCTTTCTGCATGAAATAAAATGATGAGTGAGATACTGAAATGAAACGATACGGAATGCAGGACAGTAGAAAGAGGAATCCAACACTATGTGTTATTTATTAAAAGACTATGGGCCTGCTTGGATCGGTTTATTTGGGTTTATCTTCAGGCATAAGCACTTGTGAAATTATTTGGGAGACCTTATGGAAACAACTTATGACATGTTCATAAGCTCTTTTCAGCTAATTTCCATAAGCTCTCCAGGATAGCTTATGAAAACAGCTTATAGCTAATAGAAAAACAGTTAACATTATTTTAGCTTTTATTATAGAAATTAGTTGATGCATAAGTTCTTATATGATAACTGATAAGCACTTAATTAAGCTGTTTATCCAAACAGGGCCTATATCTAGAGGTACCCAACAGAAGCAGATCATATAAGTTGGTTTCAAAACTAAGGGTCTGTTTGTGAGCTTGGAAGGGAGAGGAAGGAAGAGAAGGGAAGGACTTATTGGTGAGAACTTATTAGTAAAAATAGAAGATTACCTTACAAAACTCTCTGAAGTCCTATTTTGTTCATTTTTTGGGTTCCCTCCAAAATTGAAGGAACAAAAAACAATGAACTAGGGGGACTTAGGAAGATTTTAGAGGGTAGTATTTCTCCGTATTACTAATAAATTATTGGTCATAAGCTCTCTCCTCTCCCCTAAACTCACAAAAACTGACCCTAACAAGATATATAATGAGAAATAATGATTTTAACCTTACTTGGATTACCTGCATTGATATGCGGGAGTCAACATCGCCATTGGATAAGCCAAATGTCTGAGGTTCTTTCTCTTGTCTAACTCTCAGTCCAACTTTTTGCTCCTTTCGCTCGAGAGCTCCTTGCCTGATATGATAGACAGAAATCTGTACTCGTTAACTATATTCTTAGGTTCCAGTTAAAAAAACTGTATTCTTATCTGCCACAAATGAATGAATCAATTGGAACAGAAAGCAAAGTCAACATTATGAAACACACACACACACATTTGAATTCTTCAAAGCTTTAGAAGGAAAACGCGTGTATAATTTCTTGTGTCATATGTAATGTGAGGGAATGAACTATGAAGTTTCTTTTGTTCATCGCAAAGATCTCAATCCGAATTAAAAATGAATAAGAAATCAATTCGAGTAAACAAGGAGAGTTTAAATTGAGTCGCATAATTTATTTTCCAAATTACAGTTTGTATTCTAAAAGTAGAAGTTATTAAGTCAATCAGCTACAAAACATAATACACCTTAAATTGTCTTTCCCTAATGCCCTCAACTTTTTTTACAAAAAAATAAATAAATAAATCATCATATATAAGATACCTTCTTGTTGCTTCTTCCCGCAACTTAGTGTCAATCTCTTTGCTGGGAGGATATATTGGTAAACTTGATGGATCACAAGCACGGGGTTCCGATGAAAAAAACTGTCAATAAAGGGAGGAAATATCAAAATGGAGAATCGAGTACCTCCTAATCACATTCAAATTACACAAGCGCGGCATTTGTTAGAAACATAAACTCATTTACCTCGTCTTTCAGAGCTGTAGCTGCTGTTCCTCGGCGTGTAGGATCTAAAGAAAGTAGGGTCTCTATAAGCTTCACAGAAGCAGATGGAAATTCTTTAAATGTTTCTGCAACACAATGCCTATAATGGTGTGGAGGCCTGAATACTGTAGAATCAGGCAGCCGTAGTTTACGCCAATAGTCCTCAGATGGTGATCCACAAAGTTTAAAAATCCTATGCAATTGCTCAACCTACAAGGAACAAAAAATAAACTTCATGTACCTAAATATCTACACAATGTTAATGGAGATATATTGCTTTGGAAATTGAAGATGTGCATAGGGCAATGAATGAAGACCAGTTAACAAAGTGAAGTGATAGTCAGCGAAAACATTATGGCGCGAAAACTAGATTCTCATACATCATACCTCTGTTCTTCCACGCAATATAGGCCTTCCACAGTATAGTTCCCCGAGTATGCAACCTGTGCTCCACATATCCACTGCAACTCCATAATTAGATGCTCCAAGTAAAAGTTCTGGTGGTCTATACCACAGAGTTACTACGCGGCTGGTCAATTGAACACTATGATGGGGGTCAAAAAAAGTTGCCAAACCAAAATCTGCAATCTTCAAAATGCCATTATTGTCAATGAGAAGATTTGAGCCCTTTATGTCACGGTGGAGGACTCCACGACTATGACAATGATCCAATCCACTAAGAAGCTGTTGCATGTAGCATTTAATCTGGCATATAAGAAACATCATTTAGAATTTAGAATTTAGAATTTTATACATATAAGCATAGTGGAGAGCAAGCATGGCTACTTAAGAAGAGTTTGAATAAGGGTAATGCTTCCCATCATTAAATCTTTGACAAGAAGAATTTTCACTAACTCCGTTTAAAAAGGAAGACTGCGAATGAAACCATGTCATAATTACCTGTGGTTCAGAAAACTTAATGCCAAGTCCTGTTGCAAGTCCTGTAAGATCGTGTTCCATATACTCAAAAACAAGGTATAAGCTGCGAGAAACCTGCGATGTTATCAAGCCCTCCAACTTTATTATATTTGGATGGTCAAGCCTACGCAGGACAAGGATTTCCCTTGCCATAAACTTGACACTCTCGGGATCAAGATTATCAAAACGCACACGCTTTAATGCAACGACCTTTTGGTGAATTAAATCATGTGCCTTATACACAGTGCTGTAAGTTCCTTGGCCAATCTGCAATGTAAAATGCCATCACATGGCTCATTAAGAAGGTGGAGAGGACAATCACAAAATGTAAGAAAATAAGATTCTTCGCTTCAGCAAATTAAGAAGTTCATAGTCACCACAAAGACAAAATTGATCATCTTAACCGGCCTCTCTCTCTCTCTCTCTCTCTCTCTGAGAGTAACAGAATGAAAATTAACCCTGTCTTGAAAGAATTGTACACAGAAGACAGACACTCAGTTTCTATATTCTATAAGCTAACTTTGTTGAGCTTTCTTTATTCAAAAGGGAAGGCAAAAAAGTGCATAAAAGCAACATTAGGCCCATCTATGCTTCAAATGTGAAACAGCCACATGATTCCTACTTAAGCATTTTCATAAAATTTATCATCTTCTGAAATTAAAAAAACTAGGCTACCTATGTTTTCCATTTCCCTCCAATGCACTCTGCACAGAACAGAACAGGACAGCAAAGAATAATTTTTTTAAACAAGGCAATATTTATAGACTTATGATAAGTGCATTCACAAGACTAATCAAACAACATGGCAACTTACTAGCAATAGTTAGTTAATTACTCAACAGTTGAACTATAATGCAACGATAGACTAATCAAACAACATGGCAACTTACTTTATCAAACTTCTCAAAAGTATTTGCACTCCTAGGTATCCACCCCTTGATAGCTTCACCAGCAACAGAAGAAAGCCAAGTTGGCCATCCAGCTGCAACTTGCTCTCCTACTGAAGCCTTAGGAACTCTTCCAACACCAGGATAACCAACAACATTCAATTCCAGTTTCTCCATTTTCTTCTTCTCATTCTGATCATCATACAATCTCATAGAAACATTGTCTTCCTTATCAAATAATGAAACTTTCATGTCAATACCATCAAAGTTCTTATCTTTCTCCCAAACTCCTTCCACCCTTTTCTTGTTATTCAATCCTGAAACCTTCATCTCTGAGGTCCTTTTGCTAGATGATTTCATTTTCAACTCCTTTGTTAAACCTTCCCTGCTGTCATCTACAGCTGAACTCTTGGAATTTATGCAACCCATTTTAAACACTAAGCTAGCTATCTTATTCAACTATATAATACAATATTGTTATCCTTCAATAACCATACAAGTTCATGCAACTCACAAACTAATATTCATGTATCATTTTTTCCCATTAAAAAAAATAAAATTGGGGATTTCTCCTAATTGGCTCTTCAAAAATAAATCCACCTTTCCTGAGTCTATCTAAAAAATTGAAACTGACCCAAGTCCAAAGTCAGCGACTTTAATCAAATACGCAATTGAGAAATTGGAGGCGTAAAATGGGATTGATTGTAAGAAGGGAATGAATGAATCAAAAACTTGATAAGAAAGGAAAAGAGTGGGGTTTGAAGTTTGAATATGGATGAAAGTTGAACGCGTCTTCATAAATATTAAAGAAAGAGAGTGAGGCTCACATGAGGTCTTTTGCCGACTTATGTCAGTCAAAAAATCTATCTCTATACTGTTCTGTACCCCCTTCCCTGGGACGTCGATAGTGGAAAACACCATTTTCTTTTGTTGACATCAGTTTGTTTTTCAATTTTCACGGATGAGAAAGGCCAACAAAACTAAACACTTGCTTTATGATTGGTTAAAATTCACGTGGGTCTCACCACTTTAGAATTGAGACTCATTAATTTAGTGGAACCACATGAAATCTAACCGATCATAAAGTGAGTGTTTGAGAGAGTGTCTAAACGAGAGTGTTGCTAGTACTTCTCTTCACTGATATATAAAATAGAGGAAAGACCCAAATTGGCCATGACAATTTTCTCGCGGGATAAATTGGTTCTGATAATTTTTTTGGGAGATTTCCAAAACTGGACAGTTAGTCCATCCGTCCCATCAACCGTTACAACTCACTTAGCGCTTCTTAATATGAAAAACATCAACCCCGCACCTAATTTAATTGAAATGCGGGGTTGAACTTATTTCTACCAACCATGATTTATAGACAGTCAAATCTTTCAATCCAACACTTCATTTTCTCTCTAGCTCTCTTTTCTGGATTGGGATTAGCTGCACTCAGCTATCTCCCTCTCTCTCCTCTCCCTTGTTTTTTTATTTATTTTTCATTTGAAAAAAAATTAAGGATCAACATTTAAAGTTGGGAGATCCAATGGTGTATGTGTATGATGACTGTTGTGACTGCAATAAAAAAGACTACAGTGAATCGCGGTCCCCCTTTTCTCATCACACTTTTCATTTGTGCTCTCTATTTCTTTCTCTGTTTCTAGGTATTGGAGAGATTGGGCTGCCCACAAAGAGAATGGATTCCCTCCTATGGAATTTTTTCCAATTTCATCTGGAATTTAAAAATGATACCAAATCAAATTCAAATCCATTAATAAATCTATAGTATTTAAAATTTATAAATTAATCATAAATTATTAAGGTAAAATATCTAAGTAAATAACATCTTACACTTCTAAAATTACAAAACTACTATGACTTAATATGAGTTGGTTGGGTTCACAGATTTGTTATTTTAAAGTTTGTTGTCTAAACCAATCAACTACGGGTTGGTTGGAGTTTGACCCGAACACGAAAAATGTCTAAACCAAAAATATCAATTTGATTTGAATTGTGGATTGATTTAGATTTTGTCAATGCATCATCACCATAGTTGATGCTGAACCGAGCGAGAAGACGACAGTGGTCGACGTCGGAATGCACTAGCCGACTTGAACACACACGAGGCCGAGGTGATGAACCTCTAGCCGAGAAGAAAACGCAAGAACGAAAACGAAAACGAAAAGCGCGCGTGTTGACTGAAATTGATTATTATTATTGAAAGTCAATTATAACTGTTTTGAGGGAGGGAATTTATATCCCATTTGTACAAAGTGTAAAGACTGAAGTGCCCTCTAGGCCGAGCTTAAAGTACACATGAGTCCTACGCTAACCGATTGTGAAATTACCACTATTTACAACACCATCCCTTAATTTCACATATCAAAACTAAAATTACGAGAAAATGAAACTCGAGTTGCCGATAACAACGAATCGAACATAGTTGAGATTTCAACGGCTCGGCCATTAACCTCGACGCAATCGAAAACTCTAACACCTCGGAATCCGAAACTTTGACACCTCGGCACTCGGTCGACGCTTCAACGCTAGGTCATTCCTCACTTCACAAACCGCTTCGGCCTTCAACGCTTTGGTGAATATGTGCGCTACCGCATTTGAGTGTTGCGAGAGCGCACTTCAAGTACCTTTTTCTCAACCTGTTTCACGCAAAGAAATGGAATTTGGTCTCTATGTGCTTGCTTCTCCCATGTGCGGGTTCTTGGCAAGCATTATTGCCGACTTGTTATCAATCATGAGTTTAATCGGCTCCTTACTCTCAAGCTTCAGTTCTGTCATGACTGATTTAAGCCAAATAGCTTGGCATGCAGCAGTAGCACCTGCTATATATTCTGCTTCGCAGGACGACAATGCGACCACTGGTTGCTTCCTCGAACACCATGAGATTGGTGCTCCAAAACACATGAAGATGTAACCCGTAGTACTCCTTCTGTCGACCTTATCCCCACACCAATCCGAGTCGGAGTACCCAAGTAATTTGCGGCACTATTACGATCTGGTTTAGCAGAAATAACAAACCATACTTCAAAGTTCCCTTCAAGTACCTTAGGATTCTAGTAGTTGCCGAGTAGTGTATCATTTTTGGCTTCTCCATAAACTTGCTAACAACACCAGTAGCATAGCATATATCCGGTCTACTATTGCACAAGTACCTTAATGAACCAACCAATTGCTTAAACAAGGTCGGATCTACACATTCTCCATCAACATCAGTCGCCAGATTCTGATTTACCTCGGCTGGTGTTAGAACAGGCTTGCAATCAAACATTTCAAACCTCTTCAAAGACTTCTATTGCATATTTCTTCCGATGTAACACTATTCCTTTAGGAGTGTAAAGGAATTACATTCCCGTGAAGTACACAACTCTCCCGAGATCACTCATCTCAAACTCGGACATCAACCTTTCCTTCTTCACAGAATTCACCTCGGTTTCACAGTCACCGGTTAGCAATATATCATCTACATAGAGGCAAACTAGGATCATTTTACCTCGGCTAGATGTTTTCACATATATTCCATATTCGACATTGCACTTCTTAAATCCACAGTTTCCAAAGAAAGCATCTATTTTCTTATTCCAAGCTATTGGAGCTTGTTTAAGGCCATATAGAGCCTTGTTCAGCTTAAACACCATTTGTTCTTTCCCTTTTATTTCGAAGCAAGGTGGTTGTGTCACATAAACCTCTTCCTCTAATGCACCATTTAAAAATGCCGATTTAACATCTAGATGTAGTATAGTCCATCCCCTACTACATGCTAGAGCTATCACTAATCTTATTGTCTCATGTCTAGCTACAAAGTAAAAACCTCCTTGTAATCTAGACCTTCCTTTTGCAGAATCCACGAGCCACAAGCCGAGAGCTTTGTGTCTTGCCATCGATCCATCGGGCTTGGTTTCACTTTGAAGACCCACTTCACACTTATCGGTTTCTTGTTTGGAGGTAGCACAGTTAACTCCCAGGTTTTATTCCTTTCAATTGCATTCAATTCTTCAATCATTGCAGCCTTCCACACCTTATCTTTCACTGCTTCTGTATGACTAAGTGGCTCAAGATCGCCTACTAGTGCAAATTGCGGAGATCACCATCATTGTCTATCAAATAAATCCGCAATTAGCTCATAATCGCGAGCCGAGGTGGTAAATTTCTCTCGCCTCTGTGGCACCGCCTGTCTTTGGAACTTCATCATCGGACCAGTCGTCGAATCATTCCCTTGTTGTTCAATTTCATGCGGACCGTGTACCTTCTCCTGTCTTTGGTACTTCACTATGATCTTCTTCAAGTATTGCACTGTCAATGTCAATCGATGTTACTCCATTTGAATTCCAATTCCACCTTTCTTGTTCTTTTACAATCACATCTCTACTAACTTCAACTTTGTTGGTTGTAGGACAATACAATTTGTAGCCACCTGTTGAATGATATCCTACAAATATCATTGGAGTACTCTTGTCATCTAACTTCCTTCTCTTAGCATCCGGTATATGCTTGTGTAGCAGGGTGGTGCCGAATACCTTCAAGTGACTTACATCGGGTTTCTCACCACTCCACATCTCCAAAGGCACCTTATTCTTCAACCTCCTTGTCGGACATCGATTCAAAGATATATCTGCTGCGGTTGCCTGACCTCTCACCCCATAGAGTGTTTGGTAGTTGCATCTGTTTAAGCATGCATCTTACCATATCAAGTATCATCCTATTCCTCCTCTCGCCTACTCCATTGTGTTGGGGTGTATAGGGTGGCGTGACCTCATGTTCTATGCCCCGCTCGTCACAAAACTTTTGAACTCGGTGGAGTGTACTCTCCACCACCATCACTCCTTAATACTTTCACCTTTGGCCACTCACTTTTTTCGCATATGCCTTGAACCTTTTAAAGCGATCAAAGACTTCACTTTTCTCGTTTAATCAAATAAACCAGATCATTCTTGTAAACTCATCAATGAAAGTCACAAAATATTTGTTTCCACCCAAGGAAGGTACTTCAAAAGGTCCACACACATCGGAATGTACCACACCCAAGGCAAGTGTTGCTCTTGGAGGTAATTCGATGCAAAGGCAATCTAGATTGTTTACTCTTCATGCACACTTCACAAGCCACACTACTAGCGATTACCTTTGGAATGCCGAGTACAAGCCCTTTGGATTGCAATTGACTCAAACTCGCATAATTGAGATGACCATACCTCTTGTGCCACAATGCACTCTCGTCCTCACCTTTGTGTAACTCAAGCACCGAGCTTCACCACTTCAATCTTCACTTTGAAGGTTCTGTTCTTTCAGTGGAGACTTGAAGATCATTTTCTTATTTTTATCAAACAGGTCATCACATTATCCTCCATATTCACTTTGAATATCCTTTTTTCTAGCGATTGGCCAACACTCATCAAGTTGTTTTTCACCCCGTACATACCACACATCCTCAATCAACACTTTTGAGCCATCACTCATTTGTACGAGAATGTCCCCATACCTTCTGCTCAAGTACTCACCATCAAGACATCATCGATCTTTGTTTTCTTCGCGCCATCGAAATTGATCAACCACCTTTTATTTCCGGTCAAATGATTTGAGCAAAACTGCGTGTCGAGGTACCACAGTCCTGTAATCACCCCTTCCTCATTTGTTGTCACCATCAAGATCACGGAGTTCCTCATCGAGAATCCCCTTGCGCTATGTTAGCTTCTTCCTTCTTTTTTCTCTTTATTCGACCGGCATTCATCAAACAAAGTGGCGAATTTATCACAATTGAAACATCGAACCTTTCTTTTATCAAAATTTCCTTTCTTGTTTGGATTCTTAGAGTTCTTTTCGGTGGTCCTCCCTTATCACTATTATTATCGCTACTACCGGTTCCTTTCTTATTGTTCTTATCAAGCCACTCTTGTTTCTTTTGTTTCCACTTATTTTCTTTCCAATTCGATTTGTTTCCACCACCTTTATTAAAGACTTGTGCTTGCAGATTGCCTTTTGTTGATTTCAACTTGAACATCCCTATCAATTACAAGTGTTTCATGTGCTTCTAAACTACTTTGTAATTCATCTATCTTCATTACACTAGTGTTCTTAGATTCTTTGGATTGCTACCATGATAATATCAAATTTTGGAGTTAAGGAACGAAGTACCTTCTTCACGATCATTTCTTCGATTCATCGCTTCACCGCTCGCTTCATTTCATTGGTGATTGTAACCACACGCAGCGTGATATAGTGCGCAATTCTTTCATCATTCTTCATGTTGATTTTCGTATTGTTTTCGTAGCGATTGCAACTTCACTTCTTTCACAAGTAGCATCTCCACCATAACTTCGAACAAGAATATCCCACGCAGCCTTTCGCAGATGGTTGCCTCGAGAGATTTTTTCAAACACCTTGTGATCTACGCATTGATGAATGTAGAACAAGGCCTTTTGATCTTTCTTCCTCGTCTCCCCTTTGCGCATTTTTTACGTGCCTCCGTTGCACCTTCACCTACTGGTGTGTAGCCATCTTCCACCGTTCACACACATCTTGCGCGCAAAAAGAACTTTCATTTGAATCGACCACCGATTCCAATTTTTCCGTCGAACACCAGGAAGCTTCGTGTTCAATCCACCGCTTCTGCGCGTTCATCTTCTCTTTCACTCGATCACTCAATCTCTCGTGTTTCCCTAACCCACGAAATCAAGAAAGGACGATTTCGTTTGATCTTGATTTGCAATCCGATGTGAATTACAAGAACAAGATCGAATGCACACACCTCACCGAAGAATCACTTCACTCGTGTTTCCCCAAGATCCCTCTTTAAAACGCAGCTCTAGATACCATGTCAATGCATCATCACCATAGTTGATGCTGAACCGAGCGAGAAGACGACAGTGGTCGACGTCGGAATGCACTAGCCGACTTGAACACACACACGAGGCCGAGGTGATGAACCTCTAGCCGAGAAGAAAACGCAAGAACGAAAAACGAAACGGTAAGCGCGCGTTGGTGAAATTGATTATTATTATTGAAAGTCAATTATAACTGTTTTGAGGGAGGGAATTTATATCCCATTTGTACAAAGTGTAAAGACCGAAGTGCCCTCTAGGCCGAGCTTAAAGTACACATGAGTCCTACGCTAACCGATTGTGAAATTACCACTATTTACAACAGATTTGCCCGAACCACCAAACACCTCAACTTATACGACCCAAAGGAACCAGTGAAATTGTGACTTTTGACTTCGTTCTATTATTAATCACAATTACATCTTTTCATTCCCTTTGCCACCATGTTGCTTTTAACAATTGATTTCAATAACTTAAATGATACAGAAATTCAATTAATTCAATACTTATTTCTTTGCACGTGAGTTCGTGGCAACTCAAAACTCAATAGTCTTATTTTTATCATTACATTATGACTGAGTGCACTTATCTGGAGAGCAACATATGCATGAACCAAGTCAAGAACAGAAGGTTTCTATTCAAAGGTTGATTATATATGTATATGATTAATTTTGTAGCTTAAAAACTGTGTATAAGAAAGTTTGGGTCATTCTTCTTTCGGTTGGTCTAACTCTTTTGACTAAAAAGGACATTAAACCAAATCCATACCTACCACTAATTAATGTTTGCTTATGTTAATATGATGCAAACGTGGTACCTCGGATTCAATCTCAAAATTAAAATCAAGATAATAACTTGCACCTAAACAAATGACAGAGATTGAGAACCATTCCTGGCTTCACGTATAAGCTGATAGTATTTTTTTTTTTTTGATCCAAAGCTGATAGTATTTTGATAGGGTTTTTTTTTGTACCCCCACCCCATCCCCATAAACCCCCACCCACACTGAAAATCCCAAAATGCCCTTCTGAAAACGTATTTTTTTTTTTAAATTTTTTGACCATTCGTATATACACCTGGGGGGGTGTATATACGACCCTTACATTTAGGCATCGTATATACACCCCCAAGGCGTATATACTATTGGAAAACCCTCACCTTAATCGTATATACGCTTGGGAGGTGTATATACGATGATGAAAAAAATAAGGTCGTATATATACCCCCTCGTGTATATATCGACCCCATTGTATTTTTTTAAATTTTTTTAAGTCAAATAAAAATTATATAAGTTCTGAAAATAGGTTTTGTGTGTAGTTCGTTAAAATGTGACGATGTTATACGTCGAACGTATAATTTAGGCTAAAAAATCGGTTGTCGGGCAACATACTCCGATCGTAATGAAACCACAGCTATTAAATCCGATAAAAATCAAGAATCAAGACCCCCTTAGAAGGAACTTCTTACGGGACTAAGGCCTCAAAATCCCAAATTCCATCGTTTACTATTTTTTACGATTTTTTTTAATTTTTCATAGTCTCTAAAAAATCTGAAAAAATTTGTATAGACTTATTTTGGTTTTGTTAGATTTTTAGTGGTATTTTTATAATTTTTTGGAGTAGTTTTGACTATTTAACGAATTTTTAGTAGTCTTTTAGTAATAAAAATTAAAACAAATTAATAAAAAAAATAAAAAGTGCATCGTATATACCCATTTGAGTACGTATATACGATTGGACAAAAAATAGCCATCGTATATACATACTCAAGGGGTATATACGATTTATTTATTTTTTTTTAAAAAAAATTAAGATTCAAAGGGCATTTTGGGGTTTTTGTTATTGGGTGGGGGTGGGAGGGGATGGGGTGGGGGTCCAAAAAAAAACCATTTTGATATAGTCTTAATAAGTGTTTTGGGCCATGTTGTTGTTTTTGAAGCCCATTATTCCTTGGGTTTTTTTTTGGACCCCCACCCTCTCCCCTTAAACCCCCACCCACACTGAAATCCCCAAAATGCCCTTTGTTATCTATTTTTTTTTTAAAAAAGGCGCATCGTATATATGTCATTTGGGACATATATACGATGTGTAGTTTTAACACATCGTATATATGCCCTGAAGAAGTATATACGATTGGCCGTGATGCTCCTTAAATTTGTTTTTTTTAATTTGTAAAAAAAAAAAATTAACGGTCCTGATTCACTTTCAAAGTTGATCAACGGTGTAGATTGCACGACAAAATCAACGGTTGATAATCTTTTACCTCATCTATAAATACTCACTCCCACCATCACTATTTTCACACCAAAAATTCAACTTCCTCCTTCTCTCACACATCACAAGTGAAGATGATGCAAGTTTCGCTAATGTCATACTACGAGCCTTCTTCCCTCACTCTCGTTCATTCTAATATGGGGTTTGCTGATCATCAGGGCATCATCTTGAAAGATGAAGGTATAAGTTTCGATGGGAGAGATGTTGTATCGTGTAGGTTAAAACACGATATATCATTTGCTGCTCTTAAGCAGAAACTACTGCGGATGGTTCAACCAGAGAACGACAAGCATGATATAATTCGTATCGTTTATCGGAAACCGGAATGGACTGATGGAGGTCTTCATTTTTCTGCCGTGGATGTCAACAACGAGGATGACCTCCGACAGATGATGTCCAATCATATTATGTTTAAATGGAAGAGTTACATTCATCTGTACGTCGAAACCAGAAGGACCGTCGATGAGATCCTTCGTCGATTAACTCCACCAACTCAGTAGTTTCTATTGTATTTTTTTTTATCTGTCTATTTTTATTCTAGTTGTTTATGTTTTATCCCTTGTGTAACTTTGTTTTATTGAATCAATGAAATCGAAAATTTATGGAAACTCGTAAAATAAAACACCCAAAAAAAATTAATAATAAAGTGCCAACATCAAAGTAACATGAGTACAAATACATCAAAAAAGTGATAAAAAAAATCCCTAACGCCCTCCTCGTCGCCCTCGTCCTCGTCCTCGTCGTCTAAGTTCCTGTGAAATGTCATCCGGTGCTGCCATCCCCACCAGCCTATGGAGTGTCTGATACGCCCGACTGCCATGCGTGATCTCGCCATCACGAATCCCCTCCCTACAAGCGGTCACAATCTTCCTCACCCACTCAGCATCATCGTATCGTAGCTTTGGGGAGGTGTTGGATCCTCGCCATCGGTGATGGTGGTCTCTCGTGGCGTGGCCACCGAGAAGTGGGGTCAATCTGGAGTCCCTGACCACAGTTGTGCGCTGAAGTAGGTCAGGATGAAGATGGAGTCTAGTATGGACTTTGTTGCCATGAGCTCATACTTTGACTACACGATACTACTCTGAAATAAAAATAAATAAATAATGTCGACAAAAGTGCACGGACTATGTGACTTAAATAAATTATTTAAGCAAAAAATGCAAAACTTACCGGGTTAGCGAGTATAGAACTGCAGACATGATCTGCCAAGTCAGTGAAAAGAGAGGGCTGAGGCTCCTCCTGATACTGCTGAGGCTCCTCATGATACTCAGACATAGACTAGTATGAGTAATAAGTATCAGCCTGGGGCTGCTGATACTCGGGAGGTGGGGGATGGTAATGAAGAGGTTGAGGATCGTACTAAGGATACTGTGGATGGTACTGAGGAGGAGACTGAGGATGATACTGAGGAACCAGTCTCCCTCTATGCCAATCCTCCTGCTGAGTCTCCTGCAGATAATCCCCAAGATATAAGCGCCCATCATCCAGGAAAATACTCACTGGTCGACTGTCTCTGTCTCTCTCGGCAAGCATGGGGTGATTATGCCTCCGAGTCCTCGTACTCGAGCGATAGATGACTCCTCTCTCTCTCAGATAGGAGATACCTCGCGTCTCCTACATGCCTACTCTAGGACACTTTGCAAGCAAAGGAAAAAAATTAGTAAAAAATAATAATTAAATTGCTCATCGTATTTACATCAAAAAGGTGTATATACGATGCTTGCTGTTTGTTAAATGCGTATATAGGGTCTTACGGGCGTATATGCGAGTGGTGAATTCATCTAATCGTATATACGCTGGAAAGGGTATATACGATGTGAAAAAAATTGCTCGTCGTATATAGGGTTGTGGTGGGGTATATGCGATTGGTGGATTTTTGGTGATCGTATATACGTCTATGTGGCGTATATATGCGAGTGAAGGTGGTCAAACGTAGGTATGACCAATTATGTGAAGAGATGGTGATTTTGTAAAAACACAGGGGTATGTTGGTCTTTTCATATGGTGGGTGGGGGTTTTAAGGGAATGGGTCGGGGTCCAAAAAAAAAACCATTATTCCTTTTGTATTCTTTTAGGGCCCAGTCCATTAGTTGTATTAGTTCAGGCCTTGATAATTGTTCTGGTTTTTTTTGTACCCCCACCCCTACCCCATATACCCCCACAGAAAAGTGAAATCCCAAAATGCCCTTCTGAAAACGTATTTTTTTTTAAAAAAAAATTGGCCAATTGTATATACACCTGGGGGGTGTATATACGACCCTTACATTTGGTCATCGTATATACACCCCCCAGGCGTATATACGATTCACAAACCCCACTCCTAATCGTATATACGCCTTGGGGGTGTATATACGATGAAAATGTAAAGTGGTATATACACCCCTCAGGCGTATATACGATCCCTATGGTATTTTTTTTATTTTAAGTCAAATAAAAATTAATTAAGCCCTGAAAATAGGTTTAATGTGTAGTTCGTTAAAACGTGACAATGTTATACGTCGAACAAATAATTTAGGCTAAAAAATCGGTTTTCGGGCAACATACTCTGATCGTAATGAAACCACAACCATTAAATCTGAAAAAAATCAAGAATCAAGACTCCCTTAGAAGAGACTTCTTACGGGACTACGACCTAAAAATCGCAAATTGCATCGTTTACTATTTTTTACGATTTTTTTTAATTTTTCATAGTCTTCAAAAAATCTAAAAAAAATTTCATAGCCTTATTTTGGTTTTGTTAGATTTTTAGTGGTGTTTTTATAATTTTTTAGAGTAGTTTTGACTATTTAACGAATTTTTAGTAGTCTTTTAGTAATTAAAATTAAACGTAATATGAATGGACATCATGTCTCGGACGTCATCCTCGCTGTTGACATCCATGGTAGACCAGTAAATACCTCCATCAGTCATTTTCGGTTTCCGATAAACGATACGAATTATCTCATGCTCGTCGTTCTCTAGTTGAACCATCCGCAGTAGTTTCTGCTTAAAAGCAGCAAATGATATGCAGTGTTTCAACCTACACAATAAAACATCTCTCCCATCGAAACCTATACCATCATCTTGCAAGATGATGCCCTAATGATCAGCGAACCCCATATTAGAATGAACGAGAGTGAGGGAAGAAGGTTCGTAGTATGACATTAGCGAAGCCTGCATCATCTTCACTTGTGTTGTGTGATAGAAGGTAGTTGAATTTTTGGTGTGAAAATAGTGATGGTGGGAGTGGCTATTTATAGTTAAGGTAAAAGATTATCAACTGTTGATTTTGTCGTGCAATCCACACCGTTGATCAACTTTGAAAGTGAAATCATGACCATTAAAATTTTTTTACAACTAAAAAATAAATAAATAAAACGCATCGTATATGTGTCATTTGGGATATATATACGATGCTCAGTGTTGTCAATGGCGATTGTTATACCCCAATTTTGTCCGTATTCTTTTTCTAGTTTTAGTCGTTTATTTTATTCATGTTCTGGAGTCGCACAATTACGAGAATTATTAAAAAAGTGTCTCATTTACTAACCTAAGCCAATCTCAACTAACTTGTTCAATTAAGTCGAAATACCGTTGTTTAAATTGAGAATCTTGCGATGAATGATCGATCTTTTCGCACATTCTTTAGTTGAATCTTCGTATTTGGGCCTAGTCGAACTTAATTGGGCTTATCCAAGTCGCTTCCTCGCAAATGGGCTTATTCGAGTTGTTTTCTCGCAATTGGGCTCATCATCCCGACTTCTTTTTTATTTTATTATCTCATCCTTATCTTGAGCATATACATATATATATTAAAAATACAAAAAATACAAATCCGAAAAAAGCAAAAAAATAGAAAATAGGAGCAACATCAGCAAATCTTTAGGGGTTCGTTCTTGCTCTCCAAGACTTCTCAGCTAGCCCACGTTACCAGATCTGCAAAAACCCAGTCAAACCAGTCAAAACACATTAATGCTAATGACCTAATTTTTACCTATAAAATGACAGTCAATCCACAATCTAAAGGGGGACACTGACTGCGAAAAACCACTAGAGAATAAGGATTAGGGCTTCACATTGGAATCCTAATCACCTAAACACGTTTTGGTGAGATCTGAAAATTTGAGCAACAGCAGCAGACCAAAGAAAACACAGTAGTGGGGGAGGGGGATTACATAAAGCGGTATCACAGAATGAAAGGAAATCAGAAAACTAGTAAAAAGGTCTGGGCAAGCATTACGCTTGAGGGAGGGATTCATCTCCTATTTTCTGGTATGCAGTTTCTGCATTTTTTTTGTTTTACTATCTTTTAGAATTCTGTTTTGTGATTATAAGGGGTATATCTTCATAATTTTCTATACTTTCCGATATAAATTGATTTCTATTATAATTTATTATAGGTGAAAACTTAAAAGACTCTCGTTAATTTGGGATAGAAATACACATAAAGAAATACCACTAAAATACAACTCAGTATATATGTACCCCCTAGAATTTATGTATAAACAAACCAGATCCAATCAAATTAAGCTTAACTGTACTTGAACCTCATTGATTTCTATGTGTGTTTATATATCAAAATGATAGCTCTGGAAATTGAGAGGAAGGAAAGTAATAAGACCGATCACATAAACACTCCATTAATGAGTTCCAAACAGCAAACATCATTATAGATAAACAGGTTTGATTATCTGTTGTTAACTTTGCACAAGAAACCAACATTAAATTACAAAGAACCAGATGTGTAAAAGGGAAAAGAACGTTTTCAGAATTATGCAAAAAAGAATGTTGAAGTAAATGTTCTTTACGATACTATCAAGAGAAATGGCAGATAAACAAGCCTTCTCCATAGTCAGCAATGCTAACCATTTTCAGAATCTCGCCGGAAATTCCTCTCACCATTACTGAGCATTTGCATGTGTGCAATTTGGAGAAGAAGAAGAAGGGTTGGGTCGGTTCTTTAGGGTTTTCTGGGTTGGGTCGGTTCTTTAGGGTAGTTATAATATCCCTTATATTTATTTTATTTTCTTATGTTCAGAACACTAAGCGCACCTCCCTTACTTACGAGCACACCTCCCCCAACTTAAGCCCAGTTTCGCAAACTGGGCTTTCCTTTTTACACTTCCTATTAATTATACGACCCCCTGCGACTAATAAAACCCCGATTTACAATTTTCACCCCCCTTTCTATTTTAATCCTTTTCCAATAAAAATATAAATAATTTTTCTCGCGAAATTAAATAAACGGCTAAGTCGGTTGTACAACCGGGTTAGTCATTATTTCAGGGCCAATGAGCTGTACAGCTCAGTAACCCTACAAACTTAATAAATACGAGCAAACCATTTTCCAAAAAATAGGGGATTAAGTCGGCTGTACAGTCGGGTTAGTCAGCGTTCTAGAACTAATGGGCTGTACAGTTCAGGAGTTCTAGAATACCTATTCTAAAACGAACCCACCTCACACCGAACCACTTTCTTTCAAAAACTCTAAAATTACTTTCAAAAAGTAGGGGGCTAAGTCGGTTGTACAATCGGGTTAGCCAGCGTCCTAGGAATCAGTGAGCTGTACAGTTCAAGGAATCCTAGGACCCCTACATTAAAAAACACCAACCCACAAACATTTTCAGGAAGAACTACGTAGCTTTGATTCCTCCATTGCATCCGGAGGTACGTAGGAGCAAGACTCAACCCTTGTCAAGCACTAAAAAACAAAAACCTAAATAAGTCTTTTTTTTACAAATAAAAGGGTAATTATTAAATAAATCCTAAATTAATTAGACAATAGGATGTCGTGGGGTGCTAATACCTTCCCCACACATAACGACTCCCGAACCCTAACAATGCCTTATCTTAAAACTAAAAGGGATTTTCCGAATTTGCCCTTAAACTAAAATTTGGTGGCGGCTTCCTTTCGAACTTCGAAGAATCCTTTCCCGGATTTTTTTGGTCGCTACAATTTGGCGACTTCACTGGGACTTAACTTTTAGAGAGTCAAAACCTAGTCTATTTATTTAGGATTAATTTAATTTTTACCCTTCCTTTATTTATTTATTTATTTTTGTGATTTATGAACCCTAGGATAGAGGACGATATTTGTATATATGTTTGTTTGTTTGTTTGCAGCTTTTGGGTTGTTTTTTAAAATTGCTCCTACACACACTTCACAATTACACTCCTGCACACACATGTGAGAAAGGTCCTCTACCCGGACTCGAGCATAAACCTAAGTTAGAACGAGATTTGCGTCTTGATGGCTGCGGGACGTCACGTCGTTGGGCGGTCACGAAAATCTCACCTAGAGTTTGATTCCTTTTGAGGATGCTATCCTCCTAATAGCTTGCCTATTCTTTGGGTCGATGTTCTTGACTGAGTCCTTGGCTCTAGGGACCATGTGTAGGATTCTTTAGAACTATCCTGTGAGGTTCACTATAAAAGAAACCTTAGACCCACTCTGCAAGATACATTTCTAGGGTCACAAAGGAGCTTTATACCCTCGCATTCAAACAAATATTTATGCATACCGTCTTCTAAAAAAATTAAAAACCAAAAAAACATTTTTACTACTTTTTAGAAAATATACCACATGCATACAGCAAATAAACATCTACTTTGTTGCATGCACTTTTATGACCGTGTGAATTTAAATCTTTACCTTGAGAGAAACTGTAGCACTTTGAAGTCAAAATTAAATTTTGTACTTTACTCTCCAATGAAAAGTTTATAATTCCCGACATGACGAATAAAATCATATATTATCATTTCATACACATACATCACATTCGCATTTCACATACATTCATTCGTTCATTCGCATTCTCATTTCATGCGCATTCATTCATTTGCATACTTACATCATGCATTATAAAAACAAAAACTCAAAAAAGAAAAAACACAATTTTAGAGAAAGAGTGTGATGAGAGGTGAGACATTCTTGTGAGATAAATAATTCTTTTTGAAAAAGTTTAGCCATATTAGTTGCAAGCTCAAGGTGTTTGGGGCACTCAATTTTTAAATTAGCACTCGTTCACATTTTTTCTAACAAAGTGTTGCATCCCATGATGAATGACCGAAATGGTGCATCAAAAATTTCTATCATGTTTTAAATGTTAACTCTCTACGAAACATTTGTGTAGTGACTTGGGTAACATGTGTGTTTATTTTTGTCCGAGTCGGTTAAGCGTCCCTACCTTACCATATCCCTGTCAAAGTCTAATCCCACCCCGACCACCCATAAAGTACATACTCCCCACATCAGTACATAGTTGACGTTTCTGGTTGGTTCCCCTAGTGAAATAACACTTGAGGACCTCACACTGGGGCAAATTTGTGATCTCTAAAATACCTTGTCGACGTTGTATTCCCTTGGTGCAAGTCCTTTACAAAAAATTCAAAAAGACCCGTTAGGTTGAAAACTCGTAAGAGCGGCCTAAGCAAAAATTAGGGCATAAAAAAAAAAATAAAGAAAAGAGCAAATATTTTGTAAATAAGTAAATTATTGTCCTTAAGTTAATTTTTGAGAAATCGAGCAATCATGATTTGAAATGAAGTTTGACCATCTCTGACCATCTTCCCATGTCCCCGAAAAAAACCTTTGCTACCCACCTTAAGCCAAAATGTAAAAACCTTTCAATCACCCTAGACAAGGATCAATTGCACATCAAAAATGGTGTATCATTTTATCAAGTCACTCATTTCGAAAGAAAGAAAAAGAAAAATCAAAATCAAAAAGAAAGTGAAATCAAAAAAGAGGATCGAAAAACCACGAAAAAGCAAAAGTGGTACAATTATGGTGATACTTCTTGCCATTAAATGCATAAGAGATCCTTGTATGCAAACAAACCCCAAACGCTTCCCCTTGTCCTCAATATCCTATCTTACATAAACCCTTGGTCAAGTCACATCCCTAAACAAGTCCATCCTACCGTGAGACACATCAATTACTATCTCAATAGACCCTCAAACACTCCTTTGAGCCTGACAACCATTTCCTTCATAAATCATCACCCATTAGCCAAGTTACATCACCAAATCATTTGTCCCATCAATCATCAAACACTTCATTGAGCCTAATAACCCCTTCTTTCACAAACCATTAGCCAAATCATACCGCTCAAAAAAAAAAAAAAACATCATCCCCCGTCCCATCAATCCCCAAACACTACCTTGAGCC
Source organism: Oxytropis ochrocephala (assembly GCA_020916435.1). Lineage (NCBI taxonomy): Eukaryota > Viridiplantae > Streptophyta > Magnoliopsida > Fabales > Fabaceae > Oxytropis > Oxytropis ochrocephala. Next base: position 108,332,139 of record CM037093.1, read on the forward strand.
CAATTATCATTTCCCTCATAAATCACTAAACCATCGGCCACATTCCGATCAATGACCGATTGCTTTTGTTTCTCAAAGTTTTAATTTTAGGACAAGTAAGTTTATTTATTTATAATATGTTTGCTCAAAAAAATATATCTCAAAAAAAAAACTCAAAAGAAGAGAAAATCAAAAGGCTTGCACCACAAGATTCATTCAAGTTACAGTTATAATAAGACAAGGTCTAGTGATCACCAAGTGTAGTTTTCATCATAGCAAACTCAAGACTATTGTAGTCTGAGAGTCATTCTAAAGATAACCGAAAGTTTATACTAGGATCGTCACTTAGATCCTAAAGTAGGGCATCCCTTTCACCATCTATTCCATTTGAACTTGGGGAAATTTGTACAGTGTCCATCCCATACCACACCCAGCCTATAGCCATACCAGATAAACTCCAAAAAACCATAACCCTAACCCCGTCACCTTTCCCAATCTCACTAAAGCCAACCATTCGAAATACCCTTCCAAGTGGGGCAATCCTGCCGCTTTTCACTCCACCTTTAAATGGGAAAATTCACCTTACACCCATCTCATCCCCTTGCCATATTCACAGCCAAAAAACCATACCGGGGCAATTTCTCAACTCACTATCCTAAATGTTTCTACTCTAGTTGGGGCAATCTTGTCCTTACCATAATTAGGGAAACGTCAGACTCTATAGGTTGAGACAACATCTCCTACTTGCCACTTTTCATTCCAAAGCCAGTGCATTCCCAACTCATCGCCTTCTACACCCCTAGCTTGTCACCACTAGACAGGGGCAGACACTCACCGTCATCAAATCTAAATTGGGGCAGTCCTGCATTCCTTGGCTTGGGAAAACCTACCTTTCATTGACAAAGACCAGTCAGTCATTCACCCATTCAAGTGCCATAAATGTCCACACCCTAGGTCTTTAGAACCCCAAGTTAACTGACTCATTCATCTATATATACACTGCTATACATCTTTACTAAGAAATGCTTCAAAGAGAGAGAACACAAGTTGATAATATGATACTGAAAATCCACTTGGACCAAAATTTCGGTCATCATGGGGCATTATAGTGGAAACGAAAAAGAAGCAAGCTTGCAAATATAGTACTTTTTCACATCAGTGTCTGTAAATAACAACTTTGAGATTACCGAAGTTTGAATCAAATCTAGCCTTTCAAATGAATGATCAATCTCCACCTCTCACATCCAAAGTCTCACATCTCATCATCACAAAAAAAAAGTTTCTACACCGAAATCAATCATTTCATATCATCGCACCATGCACCATAGCATTTGCATTCAAGCATTTCATCCACATTCGCATTTCATGCATTTACTGTATACCAAAAAAAAGAAGCAAAATAACTAAAAAACAAAAAGAGAAAGGAATCACCTATTTCATCCATCACCCCACCAAAAATCACCTGTTGCATGTGCATGTATTATTGGCGTTGTATGTCCATTACATGATGTATTGCCTCTGAATCGACTTCAAGTGTCGATACCCATATTTTGTTCCTCTAAGATCAAAGCTCTAAGCGTTGATCCCGTATCGCATCACAGATCACCGAAATGATCCTGCACCGAGTGGTCCTTCAGAGCACTACGCCCTTCGCGGCCCTAAGTGGCCCAGTCGCAAACGTCGGAGTCGAGCGGCGGACCTTCCGGACCGCGTGGTCCTTCGGACTAGTTGTGTCGTCACCTAAGACACGGTTGTGTCGCCCTTCATGGTCAACATATCGATTCTAGACACGATCTTGACCCATCATGGCCTTTCGAGTATAAAGGCCCCCCGGGCCGTTTAACTAGTACCAGTAGCTAGTTGCGCTCCTTCTTCGCACCACGATGGTCCTTCAATTAAGGCCTAGCAGCCTTTCGGACCTTAAGTGGTCCTTTGAGCCTTGTCGCTCCTTCGGACCTCGAGTGGTCCTTCAGAGCCTTAGTGCTCCTTTCTCAGTCCTTGTTGACCCTTCATTCAAATCTCGGTTGATGCGCCAAGTATTAACCACTACCTCTTATCTCTCAAACCTTCCACTTCCCTTAAACGGACAAAATTAGCGTCTATCTTATCTTTATTCCTATTTCTACTACGAAAGTTCGAGAACTCATCACTTTCTAGTAAAATACTAATAAAGAGGGGCAGCTGTTATACCCCAATTTTGTCCGTATTCTTTTTCTAGTTTTAGTCGTTTATTTTATTCATGTTCTGGAGTCGCACAATTACGAGAATTATTAAAAAAGTGTCTCATTTACTAACCTAAGCCAATCTCAACTAACTTGTTCAATTAAGTCGAAATACCGTTGTTTAAATTGAGAATGCGCGCGAATGATCGATCTTTTCGCACATTCTTTAGTTGAATCTTCGTATTTGGGCCTAGTCGAACTTAATTGGGCTTATCCAAGTCGCTTCCTCGCAAATGGGCTTATTCGAGTTGTTTTCTCGCAATTGGGCTCATCATCCCGACTTCTTTTTTATTTTATTATCTCATCCTTATCTTGAGCATATACATATATATATTAAAAATACAAAAAATACAAATCCGAAAAAAGCAAAAAAATAGAAAATAGGAGCAACATCAAGAAATCTTTAGGGTTCGTTCTTGCTCTCCAAGACTTCTCAGCTAGCCCACGTTACCAGATCTGCAAAAACCCAGTCAAACCAGTCAAAACACATTAATGCTAATGACCTAATTTTTACCTATAAAATGACAGTCAATCCACAATCTAAAGGGGGACACTGACTGCGAAAAACCACTAGAGAATAAGGATTAGGGCTTCACATTGGAATCCTAATCACCTAAACACGTTTTGGTGAGATCTGAAAATTTGAGCAACAAAGAAGCGAGACCAAAGAAAACACAATGAGTGGGGAGGGGATTACATAAAGCGGTATCACGTAATGAAAGGAAATCGTAAAACTAGTAAAAGGTGCAGGCAAGCATTACGCTTGAGGAGAGGATTCATCTCCTATTTTACGGTATGCACGGTTTACTGCATTTTTTTGTTTTACTATCTTTTAGAATTCTGTTTTGTGATTATAAGGGTATATCTTCATAATTTTCTATACTTTCCGATATAAATTGATTTCTATTATAATTTATTATAGGTGAAAACTTAAAAGACTCTCGTTAATTTGGGATAGAAATACACATAAAGAAATACCACTAAAATACAACTCAAGATATATGTACCTCTAGAATTTATGTATAAACAAACCAGATCCAATCAAATTAAGCTTAACTGTACTTGAACCTCATTGATTTCTATGTGTGTTTATATATCAAAATGATAGCTCTGGAAATTGAGAGGAAGGAAAGTAATAAGACCGATCACATAAACACTCCATTAATGAGTTCCAAACAAAGAAACATCATTATAGATAAACAGGTTTGATTATCTGTTGTTAACTTTGCACAAGAAACCAACATTAAATTACAAAGAACCAGATGTGTAAAAGGGAAAAGAACGTTTTCAGAATTATGCAAAAAAGAATGTTGAAGTAAATGTTCTTTACGATACTATCAAGAGAAATGGCAGATAAACAAGCCTTCTCCATAGTCAGCAATGCTAACCATTTTCAGAATCTCGCCGGAAATTCCTCTCACCATTACGAGCAATTGCGCGGTGTAATTTCGGAGAAGAAGAAGGGTTGGGTCGGTTCTTTAGGGTTTTCAGGTTGAGTCGGTTCTTTAGGTAGTTATAATATCCCTTATATTTATTTTATTTTCTTATGTTCAGAACACTAAGCGCACCTCCCTTACTTACGAGCACACCTCCCCCAACTTAAGCCCAGTTTCGCAAACTGGGCTTTCCTTTTTACACTTCCTATTAATTATACGACCCCCTGCGACTAATAAAACCCCGATTTACAATTTTCACCCCCCTTTCTATTTTAATCCTTTTCCAATAAAAATATAAATAATTTTTCTCGCGAAATTAAATAAACGGCTAAGTCGGTTGTACAACCGGGTTAGTCATTATTTCAGGGCCAATGAGCTGTACAGTTCAGTAACCCTACAAACTTAATAAATACGAGCAAACCATTTTCCAAAAATAGGGGATTAAGTCTACTGCATCTGATCGGGTTAGTCAATGTTCTAGAACTAATGGGTCAGATGCAGTTCAGAGTTCTAGAATACCTATTCTAAAACGAACCCACCTCACACCGAACCACTTTCTTTCAAAAACTCTAAAATTACTTTCAAAAAGTAGGGGGCTAAGTCGGTTGTACAATCGGGTTAGCCAGCGTCCTAGGAATCGATGAGTCACATGCGGTTCAAGGAATCCTAGGGACCCTACGATAAAAAACACCAACCCACAAACATTTCGGGAAGAACTACGTAGCTTTGATTCCTCCATTGCATCCGGAGTGCGTAGGAGCAAGACTCAACCCTTGTCAAGCACTAAAAACAAAAACCTAAATAAGTCTTTTTTTACAAATAAAAGGGTAATTATTAAATAAATCCTAAATTAATTAGACAATAGGATGTCGTGGGGTGCTAATACCTTCCCACACATAACGACTCCCGAACCCTAACAATGCCTTATCTTAAAACTAAAAGGATTTTCCGAATTTGCCCTTAAACTAAAATTTGGTGGCGGCTTCCTTTCGAACTTCGAAGAATCCTTTCCCGGATTTTTCGGTCGCTACAGCGATGAGCCAAAAATCTGCCATAAACATATGGTAGATGGCAAAACGATATATGGCGGACGCCATGGCGGACCAATTTAATATATATATATATATATATATATATATATATATATATATATAAACTGCAAAAAAAAACAAAAAAAAACAATCCAAAAGACTATCAATAAATATTAAAAACCATAGACTTAATTGATAGAAAATATCATTAGTCTCCAATCAATTGTCATAATAAAATTAAAAAGCAGAATTGAAAGACAGATATAAGAAAAAAATGAAACAAACAAAATTAAAAAACAACACAATTAAGAAGAGAAATTAATAAAATGAGAGATGTAAAAAACAGAAGAGAAAAAAATATACAAATAGAATTAAAATTAAAAGATAACATACTTAAAAACTAAAATAATTAAAAAAAAGAAATAAAAACATAACAAAATGAAAAAATAATAATAGAGAGAGAGAGAGAGAGAGAGAGAATTGAAAACAAAAAAGGAAAGAAGGAAAAAAAATATTAAACCAGAAAGAAACATGATTTGTAGCAACACAAGAAAAGAAAGTAACGTATAGAGAAAGGTTTAAAATGGAAGTGTGAAAGTCAACCAAATAAAACAATGGAAGTGAGTGGGGGAAAGAGTTTACGCTGAAGTACGGGGGAAAGAGTTTTTGGGTTGACTCGCATCGGGTTGGGGGACTCATGGTAAATTAGAGAATATGAAGAAGAGGAACAAGATGAAGAAGAGGAACAAGAAGAAGAAGATGAAGAATATGAAGAATTTGATTAGTTTGAATAGTATTAACTCCATGGATCTATAAGAAGATGAAGAATTTCATTATGCAGGTTTCTTAAATCGAACACTGGTTCACAAGCGGTCACTCAAGTGATTAAGAAATATTATTTGATAGAGTTTCGTGAAAAGTTGACATCCATCACTGAGGATGAGGAGAAAGAGTGTTTGAGAGTGTTCTCGGTAAGTATTAATTATGTCATTTCTTATGTTGTTAATTTTAATGTATTGTTTAATGGTTAATATATTTACTAATACGTGTTTTGATTTTGTTTAATATAGACCATAGTGGCTTGGAAAGATGAAGATGAGGAGGAGGTCAAGAGGGTTTTTTGGATTAGAATGTCCAAGCAATTATCAGACTGGTGTTACAAATTGAGAGTAAAAAATGCATGCCCAAAGTATATAAGTGAAGATGTCAGGAAACAATACAAGGATGCTTGGGAAAAAGACACATGGAAAGGGAAATCTGAAAAAGCCAAGCAGAATAGGGCATCAGAAAAGGGTGGCTCGCTTCACTGCCTTGGCTCTGTCAACCTGCCTCATCATGCTAATAGACTGGTAAGCTATTTTAAAATTTTGTTTTACTTTTTAGTTTAGATATAAATTGAAATTTGTTTCATTTTTACAGTCTAGGAAGGTTGGTCGCCCTCTCACTATTCCCGAGCTGCATAGAGCCACTCATGTGAGGAAGGATAACAACCAGTATGTTGAGGAGCGTGCTAAAATGACTCAGGTAATTATGCAACTTGTTTTCTATTGTATTTAGTTCTTTTCTTAATGGAGATCTAATTATTATTATGTTTTGTGGTTATGCAATGTAGGAGAAACATGCTGAGTTGATGTTTGAGCCTACTCAGCTGGAACCCTGACTCACTTGGTCCACTTTCCCCTGAGATGATGGCTTTGGCAAACAAAAACTGGAAGAAGACAGTAGGCAAGTCAGATAAAAATTGTCTGTATGGTGCGGGGACCTTGGCTCGACTTGTGAAATTTGCTGATCACTATGACATCAGGTCTAGTAGTTCCCATGCTTCATCGGTGAGACACGCGAGCTCAGCAAAGCAGTAGAGCATTTGATGGCTGAGCAGCAGAGGAAGGATCAGACTATTGCAGATATGCAAGCAAACCAGTTGAGGATGCAACGTGAGCAGGAGAGGTTGTTCGCTCTCTTTAACAGCTTGAAGCCATCCGAGTCGTCCGATCAAACAGAGTCTGATCATTCTGATCGTCCCTCTTCCCCCTATTGATTCTGATTATGTTATTGCTGTCCATTTGGATTATTTGGATTATGTTGTTGCTTTCCGTTTGGATTATGTTGTTGCTTTCCGTTTGGATTATTTGGATTATGTACATTTCTGATTTGATTATGGGTTTTATTGACTATTTTAAAAATATGAAGTTGCATTTAGTTTATTTTATTACCATTATTTATATTTATAAGCAAAAATGCAGGAATTTAAAAAAAAATCTTAAAAAATCCCTCGCTAATAACAAAAACAAATCACTCGCTAATTCCCTCGCTATATTCCCGTCGTTAATTCCCTCGCTAATTCTCACGCTAATTCCTCGCTATATCTCCTCGCTAATCCTCATTAAATTTAGCGAGGATTTTGCCTCATCTCATTCCTCGCCAGTTAAAGTGCGTTGGCGATTTTTTGGAATTTAGCGAGGGAATTCTGCGTCGCTAAATGATGTTTTTTTTGTAGTGTTCAAAAGCCACATAGCAGTCGGAGTTTCCTCCAAATAAAAAAGGAAAAGACTGTTTTGCAAGAACTCACTAAGGTTGAAGGAAGGGCAAGGTCCTCAAATGTGAAAACAATGTTTTGCTTCCCACACGTGCGCTTGGGGGCTGTGGACTGACATAGAGTTTCAACTTTCAAGCCAGATCGCTCCAACTCGGCCCAATTGTTATTCCTTGCGTCGATGACTATAATACATCAGGAAATATAAAAGGTAGATCTACTTTAATAAACGTTTTGGTGGGAAAAAAATTTTCCCACCCTTTACCTATATACCCCTCATTTTGTACCCAACTATTTACCAATATACCCTCATTCTATATTTTTAGACCAACATACCCCCACTCTATATTTTGTGCCCCACCATTTATCAATATACCCCTCATTTTGTACCCAACTGTTTACCAATATACCCCCATTATATATTTTTATACCGACATACTCCTGACAAATTTTTTATTTGTCCAACAATCTTTTTTATTTATTATTATCTCTCTTAATTAATACACAATCGTTGACTTCTCCACCTCTCATTTTGTACCCAACTGTTTACCAATATACCCCCACTATATTTTTGGACCGACATACCCCCACTCTATATTTTGTACCCCACCATCTACCAATATACCCCTCATTTTGTACCTCACTATTTACCAATATATCCCCCTCTATATTTTTGGACCCACATACCCTTGACAAATTTTTTATTTGTCCAACACTCTTTTTTTTATCTACTTTTGGTTGGGAAAATTCTATTCCCAGCATTTACCAATATACCCCTCATTTTGTACCCCACTCCAATATACCCCCACTCTATATTTTTGGACTGACATACCCTGACAATTTTTTTTTGTCCAACACTCTTTTTTTTTATCCAATTTTCGTGTGAATATTTTATTCCAACTATTTACCAATATACCCCTCATTTGTACCCCACTGATTACAAATATACTCTCACTCTATATTTTTTGACCGACATACCCCCACTCTATATTTTATACCCCACCATTTACCAATATACCCCTCATTTTGTACCTCACTAATTTTTTCCACCATTTACCAATATACCCCTCATTTTGTACCCCACTGTTTACCAATATACCCCCACTCTATATTTTTGGACCAACATACCCCCACTCTATATTTTGTACCCACCATTTACCAATATACCTCTCATTTTGTACCCCACTGTTTACCAATATACCCCTACTCTATATTTTTGGACCAACATACCCCCACTCTATATTTTGTACCGTACCCCCACTCTTTTTTTTATCCACTTTTCGTGGGAATTTTTTATTCCCACCATTTACCAATATACCCCTCATTTTGTACCTCACTGTTTACCAATATACTCCCACTCTATATTTTTGTACCGATATACACCTGACAATTTTTTTTTGGTCCAACACTTTTTTTATCCACTTTTGGTAGGAAAATTTTATTCCCACCATTTACCAATATACCCCTCATTTTGTACCTCACTATTTACCAACATACCCCCACTGTATATTTTTGGACCGACATACCCCTGTCAATTTGTTTTTGTCCAACACTTTTTTTAATTATCAAAATTTACCCTCATTTTGTACTCCCTTTGTTTACCAATATACACCCACTCTATATTTTGGACCGACATTGTTGCCTCATCCCACCAAGGGCTATTGTTGCTTCTTCGTCTTATATATATGTGTTGCGTATTTTTATACCCCCTTATAAAATGTTGATGTTTTTCAAATCGCATCTGTAGACACGTGTTAATCACTCTCTCCGTGCATCGCACGAAAACCAAAATCTAGTCAAAAATTATGAGACAAAGGGTTTAAATAAAATTAACTAACAAATAATGTTATCCAAGTGTAATATATGCCTCTCTCTCTCTCTCTCTCTATATATATATATATATATATATATATATATATATATATATATATATATATATATATATAATGACACTAAGTGTCAAACTTAATAACTTAACTTACACTAATTAATAACTTTATATAGAAAACGAAATGTAACAATCCGACCGTTGAATAACACATTAACTATTTATTTCATTTTATTTTATGCAAATATATTCATTGATTTTGTTTCATAATTTTGTTTATTTTAAGTTTTGATCTATTTTGAAAAGAAGTCTATTTTAATATTTTTAACTTTATTTTATCATTGTATAATAGCTATTATTTTATTAAATTAATTTTCGTAAATATAATTTTTTTTAATTTTTGCATAAGTTAGTGACGGGAACGGTGATGCATGAACCCGACCCATTTGGGACGGTGATGGGGATATAAAACCCGACTTCGCAGTAGAGGTAGGGCGGGGACGGGGGATGCAAAATCCGCCCCCGACCCGCCCCGTTGCCATGCCTAGATATTATTCTTATGATCATGTATATTAAATTTCAAAAAAATTGGATACTCATGATGTGTTATCTAACAACACACATTTGATTATCTTTTAAATAACATATTAACCATCGAAATAGAGTAGTGTGATGGACTCTCAAATAATTTTGGACTTTTATGAAATTTGATATATATGATCTCAAAAATAATATCGTATTATTCAACGGTCGGAATGATAAATTTTATTTTATACGCGAAATTATTAATTTGTGTAAGTCACTAAGTTTAACACATGGTGTCAATATATCTTAGGCTTAAATGTCATTTACCCCTGCAAATATCACCATAATCCATTTACCCCATGTAAAAATAAAAGTTTTAAAATGCCCCTTGCAAATAATAAGTGTTTCTAGTTACCCCCTACAAAGGGGTAACCGTAAACGATTTATATTTTGCAGGGGGTAACCGTAAATGATTTATACCCATTATATATTTTACGCTGTCAACATAATCTAACAGCAGGGGTCACCGTAAACGACTTATATTTGCAAGGGACATTTTAAAACATTTATTTTTACAGGGGGGTAAATGGATTATGGTGATATTTGTGGGGGGTAAATGATATTTAAGCCTATATCTTATCGTACGATTAGATTAAAACCAACATTCATATTAGGTCATTAATTACAAAATCTCTTGTGCTTTTTAATTAAAAGGTAAACATTTGTACGTGATTTTGTAACAAATTATATAATTAATATTAATCCAACAATTATAATTAACGACACATATCACGCCGTTAATTACAAAATCTTCGTGATTTTTAAATAAAAAAGAAACAATCATACGAAATCTTGTAATTTATCACGTATAAGTAATTCAAGTTTAACTTACTTATTTGACAAACACAGTTTTCAACTCATGTTAACTCATTAGGTTCATGAACCAAGTTTAACAGGTTAATTATTAAATTGAATTTCAAACTATGTTGGAGTTGATTTGGTTCATTTTTTTTGTAAACCAATGTATCATCTAGGTTCATAAATGCATAATTAAAACACATTAAATACACATAGGAACCCTCCTAAGTAAAAATAAATAAACAAATGAGAATGATGAGAAGTACCAACATGATGTAGCATAAGTGAAACTCCCTTTAGTCCCTATTATAAGAAGAAAATAGAAAAATCATCATTACCAATGAACTCATTTAATTCTTGCCTTATTTTTTTTAGCCTCCAAAATACATTCCACTCAACTTAATAGATTTACGTGCATTACTCTCACTCACCTTGAAAACTGAAAAGACAAATCATTCAAAGAGGAAAAAATTTGTATTTAAACAATAAATATACACTAAAAATTAGAATGTTTTATTATATTTGAAACTAAAATCAATTCCAAAAATCGATCGAATATATTAAGATTTCTTAAACATTTGATCAAAAGTTTAATTCATGATATGAAAAAGAAAATTGGTAGGAGTGAATCTCCGTACCTTGTGGTTGTGGAATTGTCTCTGCAGACATGGGCAGTATACTTTGGTAAAAAAAAATGAGAAGTTTTTGGTCATAAAAAAACAATGAGAAGTGAGATATTAGTATATTTTAATCGGCTGATTTTTTTTTAAATTGTCTGCATTAACTAATTAACTAAAGGATTCAGTGAAACACGGTAGTGAAGTTTGTTTGTTCTGTCTGTGAGACTATAAAGAGAGTGGGTCACACACTCAGCATTAAATTCCTTCACTCCTTACATACATTTCACCACACACATTCAATTCAACATCACTTTCATTTTCACATTTCCCTTCTTCTTCAAACCCAAAATCATCTTCATCTCTGTTAATTTTGACCATTTTTGAGGATAAACATGTGTTTCACTTTCAGTTCCTTACCTTGTACAAGGTTGAACTGCAAAGTGCAAACATAACCCACAATCATTTCACATTCCCATACACACTTATTCACTTATAAATACCCTAATTATACTACCTTCTTACTTCAAAAACCAAACAAATTCTCTTGTTAAATTCTTTTTGGGGTGTGTGATTTTCTTACCAAGTTAACACCTTTAAGTCAATTCATACTCTCTTATCACTTCCTAGAGAGAGATCTAGACATTTTAACCAATTGGGTTGTTTAAAACAATAAAATTCGCTTCTGGGGTTGTGGCGTTTTAGGTTAAGAAATCTCCATCAAGCGTTACTAAAGTAGTGACCTTTAAGCAAGAAAATCAAAAGGGTATCCGAGAATCTCCTCAATTTTGTTGAATTTTGTACTAAAATAATGTTTTCAGGAAATGGGGTTTTTTATCCCATTCTGGGTTTTGCATCGTTTGTGGTTTTCATTTACATGTCTTTTGGTGGGTTAAGGTTTAGTTTTGATGAAGGGAGAGAGTTGAGTTTTGTGAAGAGAAATGGGACTCAGTTTATGTTGGATGAGAAAGCTTTTTATGTAATTGGGTGGAATTCTTATTGGTTGATGGATCATTCAGTGGATATTTCTTCAAGATATAAGGTTCGTGAAATGCTGAAAACTGGTGCTAAGATGGGACTCACTGTTTGTAGAACTTGGGCTTTTAATGATGGTCACTATAATGCCCTTCAAATTTCACCTGGTAATTTTGATGAACAAGTTTTTCAGGTAATTTTGTACTAATATGTTTGTTCCTAGAATTTGTTCTGATTATGTTTCATGTCGGTGCCGACACAGATATAGTTTTTTGTTGGGGTTTTCTTTTGGTTGATTATTTTATTTCATTCCTCTTTTCCTGAAATTGTGTTTGACTGTGCGTGCGTGAGTGATAATAATAGTTAAATAATATGGTGGCAGGGACCAAACTATGCATCATTTGTGGAAAGAATTATGTATGATTGGTTGTAATAGTTGAGAAATTGACGTGCATTTCGATGCACTTGTAAATGTAATGATGCATTTGTTGTCCCTTTAGTGCTGATTATGGTTAAGTTATTGGTAAGAAAAAGTGGCAAACATTGTCTTTGTGTGGTCGGGACGGCAGCATCTAAGTAGAATCAATTTGAAGATTGTTCTTTTCTTGTGCTCCTAAAATTAGCATCTTAAGTGGAATCAATTTGAAGATTGTTCTTTTCTTATGCTCCTAAAATTGTGCTCATTAGCTAGATGGATTCGACAAGAAATATGTTGTACTTGTTATTTTGTTGTCCCTTTGGCTATCTTTAATCAATCTTAGCAGCGTCACTTCTGGTTGAAGACATGTATCGTGTTGGACACACATCAACACTTCAATTAATTGTATTTTTCAAATTAAAATTGATGTCTGCGTGTCTGTGTCGTGTCCAGTGTTTCTGTCTGTTTCGGTGCTTCATAACATGCTATCACCTAAGGAGTTGACCCAAATATGGTGTCTGTGTTTCTGTTTGTTTCTTTTGCAAAATTTTAAGCTACCCTTTTCAAGAGTCTTCTAAGTGTATGTTTGTCTGAGATTATTTCCAATCCAACCTAGCATTTATTAAACTCAAGTGAAGAAGTATATTGGGACACTGATTAACATTGGTAATTGCAATTTTTCCATTTTGCGATGGTTTGTATCTAAAACAAATGTACCTTAAAAGTTTATGTTGGTCACCTTGGAGACTTATGTCTCAATCTGTCCTTTATGTTATGCGCGATTGAACGAAAAAACTTTATGTTCCATTGCTGCAATTCTTTTTGCTCGTGCAGTAGAAGTTGTTTAGTTTAGCATTATTTTTGAGGAATGTAAACCATGCTGAAAATTGGTGGGTGACTGGTGACAGGCCTTAGATTTTGTTATAGCAGAAGCAAGACAACATGGAATAAGGCTACTCCTTAGCTTAGTAAATAACTTGCAACCATATGGTGGGAAGTCTCAGTATGTGAAATGGGCATGGCAAGATGGTGTGGGATTAAGCTCGTCCAACGATTCTTTCTTCTTCGATCCATCAATCCGTAGTTATTTCAAGAATTACATCAAGGTATGATATGACTTTATATGAAGCTTGCATCTTCAGTTTGCCTAGGTCATTTTTCCGTTTCGCTTGCTAAATTATATGTTTTTTTTTTTGCTGTTGACTTCAATTTTAGCTCCATGTTTGCAGCCCTTAAGGCTATTCTTAGATAAACTAATAGCTTCCTTTGAGCTTTTCTGCAGACTGTCTTGACAAGGAAAAACACTATCACCAGAATCGAATACAGAAACGATCCAACCATTTTCGGTTGGGAACTGATCAATGAACCCCGTTGCATGTCTGATCCTTCTGGTGACACTCTTCAAGTAAGTCATTTACTTGTGCTTTAACCCCTTATAATATTTATGGAAAATGCATGCTAGTTAAGAAGATATGAGAGTTTTTTTTATACTTAATTGCTGGAGAACTGCAGGGGTGGATAGAAGAAATGTCATCTTTTGTCAAATTGATTGACAAAAACCATATGGTGACTGTGGGGCTTGAAGGTTTTTATGGTCCTGATGATCCAAAAAGTTCGACCGTCAACCCGAATCATTGGGCATCCAGACTTGGGTCTGATTTTATTCGGAACTCCAAAGTCTCTGATATTGATTTCGCCTCGGTTCATATCTATGCTGACCAATGGTAAGTTTGGCATGAATGCTATACCTTTTCTTAGAGTCATAAGAAAATGAAACTAAAAGAATGCCATTGAAGTTGAACATAACCTGCCAAAGGAAGGATTTAAGGTGTTCTGATGATGTTTTTCCATGTTTTACTGATTAACTAGTGCAGCAAGAGTTCTTCTGCACCACATCGCAAGACTGATTGACCTATGTAGCACTAACACTTGAGATTGAAGACGTGTCGGTGTCAGCGTCGTGTCTGGTGTTTGTGCCATTACGACATTACGAGACGTAATGCATATATACACATTGTTGACCCCCCTAAAAAACTACTAACTATTTAATTTTTTGCATAGGTTTCATGAGCATGGAATTGAAGAACAACTGAACTTTGTCTCCAAGTGGATGCTATCCCACATTGAAGATGGTGACAATGTGTTAAAGAAGCCGGTATTGTTCTCTGAATATGGATTATCGACAACTGTTCCGAACTTCGCTATATCCGACCGGGAAGATATGTACAAAACAGTTTTAAATATCATTCTGAAATCTGCAAAGAAAAACAGGTCTGGAGCAGGTGCACTAGTTTGGCAATTCTTAGTTGGGGGAATGGAGGATTATACTGATGCATATGGAATGGTCCCTGGTGAAAGTTCATCAACCCATTTACTATTTATTAAACAGTCTTGCAGATTGGCCAAAATCAAGGGATGGACTCAACAGGATGTAGGTTTCAAAGAACTTTGTTAGCAAAAATAGTGGAAAAACAAAGATTTCATATAAATCTCTCAGTTTGAGTGACTACAGTGGATTTTTTTGGGTACTATATCATTGTTTCAATTCTTGATGACCAATTTTAGTTGAGTGTATAGTGTGGTAACATGGATTATAGATTTCTATATAACAAAGTATTGCTTAAATTATGTCAATAGGATAAATAAAATCTAGAATGAAACCTATTTACATGGGATGATGGGAAGGAAGAGTGGTTTGTTTAGTTTATATTATCAAATCCGATTGAGGTGTAACACCAAGTAGCACAATGTGTATGATGTGATTTGGAATTTTATGATGGGATGATGGGACGAAAAATTAAAATAACATTAGGGTTATGAGTTTAATTTATATACATATACGATGTATAGGCTTCTACAACTACAACTAATCGCAATTCATGAAATAATTGGTTACTAATTAACTAATTGGAAACAAAATTAGAGTTTTCCCACTCAAGACCTCTCTCTTTTGATCACTACCCGCTTTCTTTCGTTGCCGCAGAAGCAGCTCAATTGATCTTTAGGATTATACATCTTCAATATAGATCAAAATTTTCATGATTTAGATATTTTTGAGTGAATATCCAAATTAAGGTGTAACAAAATATAAAGATCAATTTAGTCCCTAAAAAATAAAAAGTACCACCATGGTTCTCAATAATCTCAAATACAAATCAAACTAATCCTTTTGAAATAATATTTTAGAAACAAATTAGTCATATTGGAGACTCATTTATAACTCACATATTCATTTCTCAAAATGGTCAACCAAATTTGTAAATTTTTCATTCTTTTTGTGATATTGGTCACTAATATTTTTATCAGAGATAAATATGGTGTTAATTATACTTTTTTGTGAATCCAACTTGAAATCTAAGAATATACATCATCCTAATGACCCCCTTGTGGGATCTACATCAATTCCCTCCAAAATTCTTCTTTTTCCTCCCTCTCCTCCAAACCCCCTCCAAATTCCCTTCCTCCCTTTCCCTCCAAACCCCCTCCAAATTTCCCCCTACATCCTAAGAATAATACAAAATTTCAAATTAATTTTGAATCAAAATATGTAAAATGTGACGCTAAATCATTAGCCCATCTCTCTATAAAATCTGAAGCATTGACCACGTCTATCGGTCACTGCACTAGTAAAAATCAAACATTTGGAAATTAAACAAACAAGTCATATCACACTTTCCAAGTTTCAACTAGAGCCAAATGCATACTATACAAGAATACCGATATTCTTTCTTGTCTACGCATGAAAACAACATAAAAAAAAGAAATTAAAAGACTAAATTAGCCCTATTTCTTTGACAATCTTGGGGAAGTTCTAACCCTAATTCCAGAAACAGAGGCTTTTCCACCTACACTCTGGTTTCCCTTTGGCTTCGATTTCTCTCCATCTTCAACCACCTTCTTAGCAACAACATCACCAATTTTAACCAATCTTCGTCTTCGAGTCCTAACCGAAGGACTCAAATCAGAAGCCACAGCATTAGATCCCTCATTTCCAGCCACAGCAACAGTATCCATAGCTACACGATCAAAATCATCACCAAGTTTCTTCACCAACCTTCTCATACGAGGCACAAGACGCTCAACCTCAACCTCCTCTTCTTTCTCCTTATCATTTTCCTCAATCGTCGGCATGACTCTACGACGCTTCGTCGCAACCGGAGCAGGCGGCGGTGAAAGCGAGTCAGTTCTTTTAGATCTAGGAAGATCTGAGATCGGACTTTGGGCTTGGGCTTGGGCTTGGGCTTGGGCCAGAGATTTGGACTTATTATCGCGTTGGTTACGGAGTTTTTGAACGTTGCCTTCGATTTTTCCTTGGTGACGGAGACGTTTGACGCTGAGACCGCCCATGGACCAGTGAGCTTCATCAGCCCATGACATGAAAGGATCGATGACGGAGAGTGGTGGATCGACGCGGTCCTCGCCGTCTGGTTTGACGTAGATGCGAGGACGGGGAAGGCTTGAGCCGTAGAATTTTCCGGGACGGAGAGGGAAAACCATTTTGTGAGAGGAGTGAGGTTGAGAGTGAAGTGTGAAGAGAATGGAAACGACTGCGTTTTTAAATAAGAGAGTGGGGAAGGGAAGATTGGAGGGTTTTGATGGCGGTAACGCGCTGTTTGGCGGGATAAATTGCCGCTACTCAATTGGCAATTTGGCGCCTTTTTTTTGCTTTCGGTTTTGGGCTTTGTTGAAATGTGAATTTCGTTTGAGGGTTTTATTACATACACCTCTTTTATTCCTATCATGCACCCTCTGCGCACTTTCTTCATAAATATATAGGATTTAATTTATATACATTATCAGTGCAAAAAACTCTTTTACATTGTTGGCCAATCGCAAAATGATACATCATAAAAAAAATTGATTTCATCTTAACTAACTCAAAAGTCGTTCATACCATAATTTTTGATTTGTTGGTGGTGAAAAAAAAATTACTCCAACAATAGATGCTGATTAAACTCAAATATATTAGGTGGATGAATATATTTGCAGAGGTAGTGTGGCCGTAGATATATTTACACTAGCAGTATTACATCCATTCCATATTACTAACTGATTTTTAAGATGATGTTGGCTATTTTCTTTTTTGTATCAATTAAGATCATCTACGCCAAGAACTACGCAGACTAATCCTCGAAGTGGGTAGAGACCACGATAAGTAGAAAAACTCTCCCTCAAGAGATTTAAAATATCAAAGGTTGAATTCAAACCCAAAAAGCCAAAATGTTGCTTTCCAATTAGCTGTAAGTATGTAACATAACTCCAGAAAAATCCACTCCCCAAACACCCTGACAACTTACAAGCATGGCTTGTATTGAAAATTCTACAAAAACTCTAACTTGCAAGTTTTGGATGTATTGAAAATTCTACAAAAACTGCACCTTGCATGTTTTGGCAGTGTCCAAAAACTCCAAATAAGCTAGACCTTGAATATTCTTCATTGCAACATACATGGCCGGCCTAACACTTAACGAGACCTAAAACGAACTCTAAAACGAGACCCTTTTATATTTTAATAATATTTTGTAAAAATATCACATTTAAAAGAGATACCAAAGAGAAAAAAACATTTTTTTAGGAGGAGAACAGTTAATTGTTTTTTTTGTTTGGGTGAGAACAATTGATTATGTTTAGCCAGTGAAAAGGATTATGTTTGATAAAAAAATGTTTAGCCAATAAAAATGATTATGGTAGGTAATGATTTTAATATCAATGGCGTTATTATTGCTCCAAGACAACATAATTAAATTGCAGTTTTTTGTACAAACTCATCAATAACATTTTATGGACTTTGTCAAAAAAAAAATCTTATGGATCAACAAAAAAATGAATGAATAATTCAAAAACAATACAAAAAGGGCTTTTACTTTTCCCACACCCCCTTGTACTCATCGCACGCCCCCAAACTTTTTTTTCCAAAAATGACCTCGCGTGGGACGCTCGTGCAGCTTGGTTTAAGTGACTGTTTGAACGACCTTAGGCGAACAGGTTTGAACGACCTTGTCCGTGTTAAGGAATTTGTGTTGTTCGAACGACATCGTCCGAACCTGTTCGAAAGCGCTCATACGTGTTAAGGAATATTGCCAATTGTTGGTGTGAGGTGTGTTATCACGCCTCGAATGGCTTTTATTCGAACATGTTCGAAGGGTGGCGTTCGAGCAGCGTTCGAATGGTATCATTCGAACCAATGTTATACGTAAGGTAAACTAAAAACGTAAAAGCGAAGCGAGTTTTATTGATTTCAAAAGTTGCCTACCAATAGTTATATACAACGTTGTGTACGAAAATTATAAATCTAACTTAACATTGACTATCATCAGTATCTTTACTTAAATCTACACAAGGAAGGGGATGGGGGGGTTGTGATTGTATGAGCAAACACTTCCACTTTTGCACCCGGCTAATAAAAAGCGAGTCCCAACCCTTTGCTATGGGTGCCCTATTAGTATTCCACATAATATCCGACAAGGGCATTGGACTTCCAGGCTTCATAAAGATCTTCAAAAAGACAACAAAAAACATAATGTTATGTAATGTTTTCGAATGACTACACCGAATCTAAATAGAAGACACGTTACTTGTACAAAGTGTTTGTGTTCTGGTACGAAAAGGATGTTGAACTGTCAGGCACTTGTGAATGGCGCAACATTGAAGGGAAAAATTGTGTAACAACAATTAGGTGACCAACAAGTCAGGACGACTTTGTACTTGTTACTGATTAGATACCCCATATCCGGTATAGTCATCCAATTATCTTCAACATTGTTCCCATTATGTGCCCTCAACAACGCCTTCATCAAAAATGTGACCTTACCAATACCACCATACAATCAGTGTGTGTAGAAGTCATTGTATTGGTTAAGCTCCTCCATCGATCGATTCGATCGATCGCAAGCCTCCTCACCCTTCCAAGAAATTGCAATACACGGAATCCACAATTACCATCACCAACCACGTTAACAACTTTTTCAACATAGGGACGCATGTATGCCAAGATCCCTATTATGTATGTATTAAATACATCCATAATCGCGAGATCGATGATTCGTAACAATATGATTGATGTAAGAGCAAGAGCTAGTGTCAAAGTAGGAGTCATTGAAACAAGAGAGCGAGAGCGACTTACGTAACAATAGGTGTGGGTGTTGGTTTCTTATTTAGTGGAGGAGTAGGGATTGTAGTAAAGACCATCGAAGCACGAGTTCTCTTTTTGCTTAGTGATGGATTAGGTCTTTGGACACGTTGACAAAGTAGGAGTAGCAGTTGAACCAGAACTGTATGGGTTTGTAGACGTTCCACTCCTACTTTGGGGGGGGGGGGAGTAGGTTGTTTATGAGACTGGGCAAAACATCCACTAGATCCGGAGTCAAATTTGTCATCTACATGCTCCCAAAATGACTTGTATCGCTTTGTTGAGTAACCAACATTCCCTTTCTTGTCTTTTTTTGGTGCTCCCTTTGTAATGATCGTATCCGGAGGTGGACACATAGAAGTCGTGTCAGGGAATGCCAATTCACGTGCTTTTGCCTTAATCATAACTCTACCGGCGTGATCAGAGGCCTCAAAACTTCTTCTGATAACTTCAAGTTCAATGTCCACACTCAACTCATCATCCATTACCTCTGTCTGTAATTTGAAATTCAACCTCTGCCAATGTTGGTGAATCATGGTCAACGGAATTGGAGTGCAGTCCATCATAACCCTACAAAAAAAGCGACATTGATTTAGTGACAACCCATATAATGTTGAGTTTATAGACAAAATAACAAGATGGGTGTACATCATACCTTGAAAGCTCACATGCACATGGTAGTCCGTGTGTAGTCCTGAGTGTGCATCGACATAATGATGGGTTAAGTGAAACGGATCCAATCTGCTGCATCTCACCCAAAATATGGTCTATAGCATTATATGAAACTAAACCTTTAATTTCATCAAAAATCTTCTTCTTCAAGTGTTGAACTTTCACTATACTCAAACTATGCTCGAAGTGCATTTTAAGATCGTAATGTTGTATCCTAAGCATGGTCCGCATTCCATCCCAAAGACTTGCACAAATCTCCCTCTTGTCTCGTAATATTTGCTTCAAGTGAGTGTGCGGACTCAACTCTGTTGGTGGTAGTGTTGCCAAGGTGCATATGCTTATTTATCCATGCATCAATAAACTTTTCCTTGAAGGGGTCTAGCCAGGTGGTCTTCACATACTGTATGAAACTGGGATAAGGTGATGCCAAGTCGTTAAATAGACCCAACTCATAATCATACTCTTCCGTAGTCTTCGCATGGACAACAGATAGAAATGCACCCATAATGTCATTAACAATAGCTTGGTCTTTCACAATGAGCCTTGCTTTGGCCCTCACATTTTTCTTAATGTGAAATTGGCACAACAAGTTTGCAGATGTTGGAAATATTGCTGCCAGAGCATTCATCATACCTGTGTCTCTGTCAGTAAGTATGACTTGTGGAAGTTCATCCTGTTTCCTAAATAAACCCCTCAATTTGTCAAGAACCCATGCAAAGTTATCCATCCTCTCCCAATTGACATAAGCAAATGCAGCAGAGTAAGTCTTCTCTGTTGATGTTACACCAACGATCTCAACCAACGGATACCTGTACCGGTTGGTTTTATAGGTGGAATCAATCAACAAAACAATCGGGAAGGTGTTTAGAAGCTCAATGGAATCGGATGTGCCCAAAAGATGTCTTTCACTGTGAAAGAGTTCCCTCGCAAGTCGAGTCCAATAAACATAATTATCGCGTTGCAAATAAAACATCGATTGTTGGAGCTCTCGATCCCCCTCGCGCATAGCCGATCACGCTTTGACGACAGTTGTATATTTGTTTCACAACCGTATAGTTATCATCAGGCTTCATCAATTTCAGCTCATTAAGGATCAATTTAGGCCGAGTATGATTCCTAGTCATTCTAGCCACTAGTTCCTTCTCTTCTGAAGTTAACCTACCAATGTACGGACGTCCATCATGATAAGTAGCCATGCCATGGTTATGAGTTCCATTCATAACCCTCAAAATCCATCCCCAAGCTTCTTAATAAATTTCCCTTTCGATGCGAAGGGACAACAACATTTTCTAGTGTTCAGGCCTTCCTCAACATTTGTCTTATATGATCCAGCTTTATCACAAATCAACATGCAGTATTGTTTACCTGATCGTCGTCCGGTGTCAGATCTTCCTATAACAATCACCATCCCAAGAGATTTCCCAACCGCACGCACCCAAGTCAGCAGCTCATCACGAGTAGGAAATAACTGAAATTCAATGACTAAGTGTCAGTTACATAATTTGAATAGTTCCCTAAAATTAAAACAACTAATTCATTCTCACCGTATCGTTTGGAACGAACTAGTAAAGTCTTGGGATTCGACGACGCGTCGGTTGACATGTCAATCTGCGACAATTGACATCTCGGTTTGCTAAAATTGACAACTCAATCGCTCCGAGATGCTTCCTCATTTTCATCCATTTAAACAAAAAAAACTCAAGATGTAAGCCGCAACTTATCGATTCTTCGTCATACGCTGTTCAACGGCCTTTATGCGAACAAAGTGTTCGAATGAGGTCGTTCGAACAAATCAAATTCACACCCCGATTAACACTGCTCGAACACGTTCATGCGAACATGTTCGAACGACACTGCTCGAACCGAGCGCGCTTGCGTAAAAAAATGGCGTAAAAACTCAAAACAGAACCAAAATGGAAAATGTTTGGTAGGTTATTACTTGAGCTAGTTGCAAATGTTGGGTAGTTAAATGGGAGTGAATGATGAAGGTGAGGATGGGTGGGTTTTGGAGTGGAGAGAGGGGAGGTTTGGGTGTTGGAGAGAGGGGAGGTTTGTTGTTGGAGAAGAAGGGGGAGAGGGGTAGAGGGGGAAATTGAATTGTAAGTGGGGTTAGTTTGGTAAATGTGTAGGGTGAGGGGGTGTGTTTGGAGTAGGAGGGGGTGTGGGAGAAGTAAAAGCCATTAAGAAATGCTTCTACAATGAAAATCCAACAATGGAATTGTAGTATCTACACCTACAAATTAATGATAATGAATCAATGATATTTTTGACCAAAAAAAAAATCAATGATATTTAGGGAACTTCGCAAATTTCATGGGATACAATAATTCTAATTAAATCATCTAAATTTAAATGTCGTTAAATTTCATGGGATACAATAATTCCAACACGCAGGGCACTCAGCTCGGTCCTATATTGATTCTTGGGTAGCGCACAGAGGTGCTCAACATCAGCTTGCGTATGTGCAGCGCGCAACAACACCACCACCCCAGCTTCAGTGGCAAAAACCACCCCTAATGTTAACGGGGCATGGTTAGAAGACCAAACTCGGTGTGGTCTAGGAATGTGTCTTCGGGATCATGATGGGGCCTTCCTTAGCGCCAAGACGGTATGGTTTGAGGGTTTTTTGAGGCCTTCAGAAATCGAAGCAATGGGTCTTTTAGAGGCTCTTCGTTGGTTGATGCATTTGGGGATTCATGATGTTGATATCGAGCTCGACTGCAAGCAAGTGGTAGATGCCGTCAACGGTGGAACCAGATTATTCAATGAACTTGAAGCAATTTTATCTAGTCAGAGACTCTTTTTATAATTTAAACAATCGCACCATCGCTTATATTCAATGACAAGTCAATTGTGTAAATTTCATAGCCAAGCAGGCGGCTCAATGTTTTCTTAGTCCACCATTCCATGAGCGGATTCCACGTTGTATCTTATCTGTATTAATGAATGAAATGACATAAGTAACACATTGCTTGCTTTGATGTCCCTATGTAATACCTTAACTTCCCAACCCTCATGTAAGTATAGAATCCCAGCAGCTACATTTTTCAAAACTACAATTCTCTCTTCCCAAGTTAGCATTTTTTCCTCTTCACACTCAAAGATCCTTTTGTCTAAACTTCCATTACTCATGAAGTCATAAACTAGAATCAAGTTTCCCTTTTCTTTTTTACACCATCCTCTCAATTTTACTAAATTTTTGTGTTGCAATCTTCCTAGGCTTGAAACCTCAGCTAAAAACTCTCTCATCCCTCTTTCTCTTTCTTGAGGAATTCTCTTGACAGCAACCTCTACTCCTTGCAAAATCCCTTTATATACATTTCCATTCCCTCCAACACCAACCACATTATCTTTAGAGAAACCATTTGTTGCTGCATAAATTTCATCAAAACTAATCCTATGTGGCCAATACTCCAATTCCCAATCTTCAATTTCTTCCTTTACCTTTTACCCCTAAAGAAAATGAAAAACACTACACAAACACAACCAACAATTAACACAAGAACAACACTAATAGCTACAACTCTTCTTCTAGATAACCAAGCCTTATGAAGAACAAATGAAGGCAAGTTGTGTGTCACCAAAGCATCACCAATTGAAAAATTTGAATTACTAAAACTCCAAGCAAGAATTTTAACACTGTCTCTTTTAATCCCCGTAGCGGCGCAGAACCCAACATATGTTTCATCCATAAGAACGCCTGAAAGGTTAACATTCTTACTGATAAGAGGCACGTGTGGCCTCTTTCGTCCTGCAGGAGCCATTGCAATGCTAAGTTGAGAATGCTTAAATTCAATCCATACCTGATAATTTTCTCCGCTACTTATCTTCAACACCTTAAATTCCTTGTCATCTTTCCCATCCCAATAGCCAGCCTCGTGTGAATATGAGGATGTAAGCGAGTTTATGTCAACGCCAACGTGATTATCATTGATATCACTGAATTCTTCATTTTTAACCGGATCGAATTCAATTCCTAAAACATGGTTATTAGGATTACCATTGTTGGTGAAATTGAAAAGACCATTATACTCAGTTGCTGTCGTTCCATTTACACCTCTTGAAGATGTGAATATGAAGGCAAAGCCATGACCTGTGAGAAAGTTTTTGATGGGGGCAACAGAGAAGATGAAAGAAGTTGCAAAGGGGAGAAGGGTGGAAGAGTTAGGTGATCTGGTAAGAATTTTTTGAGGGTAAAAAGCACGACCTATGGAGAAGATACTTCCATTAGTGAGAGTGAGAATAGAGTTCTGAACTGTGGCATTTCCATAGAGGTTGATGTTTGTGGAGTTGAAGTTTGTATTGTAGACAAATTCAGTAGTGGAAACAGAACTGATCAGAATGGTTAAAGATTGAAGAGTGATGAGAAGCTTAAGTGGAAGCAGCATTGGGAAGGGAAGGGAGTTAGTTTTGCCAAAGCTGAAGTTGGTTGCACACTTGCAGCGAGTCAATGTAATACAATTCTCAATCAGTGGTCAATGGAACAATGAGTCAATGTAATACAATTCTCACGGTTACAATGGTCCTTCCTTGCGGCGTTTAGGATCAAGGAACTCAATGCAGACCACTAATTAAAATCAGCCTCACCTCTCATGTCACGGTATATATCGGTTTTAATTGTAAAAAAGAAAAAAGAAAACAACCCCGAGAGCATTTTAATGAGATGGTTTGGCTTCTTCCAAATTTTAACCAATGTATTTGAAAAGTTTTATCGCTTATTAGAGTCCTACCCGAGGGTTTACAAAGAATATCCAATTCACATCACTTAATGAACTTAATTAACCAAGTGGTAACTGGGCTTGGATCCCACGCCAAGGTCTCGGGTTCGAATCTTGGCCGTGGTAAAAACTCTGTTAAGAGGGAGAACCACACGGACCGGCAAAGCCAGGTATACACGTAGCCAGCCAGGTTCCCCAGCGTAGATTAGTCGTCGGCAAAGCCGGTGGAAACTGCGCACCAATATTATAGCAACCAAAAAAAATTGAATCAAGCTAGTGGGTCTGATTGAACGAAATTGGCCACTCTTGCCATTTGTTCAACCCCAATTCTATAAAATTAGATAGTACCGGATAGAACCCGATTGTACCACAGATCACAGTTCAACGGTTCATATTTTATTTAGGAAAATACTTTTATTTTGTACAATATTTCATCGACTTTGTTAGTGACTAATTTATGCTGATAAATCTGACCGACCATGTGTACCCAACATTTTCAGTTAGTGTGATTCTCATCTCAATAGAGCTTTTATCACACCTAAGACTCAAACTTGAGATAGTGAAGTGGAATCCGACCTAGCCGCTCGGACCAACCGACCAACCATTATTGGTTAAAATAATACTCCTTTAATACTTTCTGATACTTATTATATTTATTATTTAGTCACTCGATTCAATAATAATTCAATTCATTAAACCATGATCTAGAAGTCTCACGAGTTCAAATAGTATCATATTATGTATGTGGTGTTTTTATAACTATGAAAAAATAGTTTCAGTTCATTTTTTTTTGGTCAATATCTTTTTAGTTAATATATACTGTAAACCTGTGGAGATATTTAGGATTTTGTTTTTCCCATTCCCCCTCCTACTCAAAACACACCCTATAAGGGTGTGAAATGACCAAAAGGTCAGCTAAAGTGTGAGTCACTCGAATCTGTTCGAGGTGCATTCATATGCTGATGTTCGAACCAGTGTTGTCAATGGCGGATGGCGGTTTACGGCGGAGACCCAAAAAACCGCCATAAACATATGGCGGATGGCGTAACGGCATATGGCGGACGCCATGGCGGACGCCATGGCGGACCAATTTTTATAAAAAATTAAAAGTTATACATACTAATACACATACAAAAAACACTATAAAAATTAAAGAAATAATAAAAGCCTACAATAAATGTCAAATTGTCCTAAGCAACTATGAATCACTTCAAATTAGTCTCATTAAATTGTCATAAGCAACTAAGAACCATATAAAAAAGAACAAATAAAAGAGGAACAAAGACAAATAAGAGAGGAACAGAGATAAAAGAACAAAAATAAAACAAGAACAAAAGAACAAATAAAAGAACATTAGAGGAACAGAGAAAAAACGGATAAAAGAACAAAAATAAAATAAAAATAAAACAAGAAAAAAAATAAAAATAAAAACAAATAAAAAAACATTGAGAAGAGAAAACAGAGACCTTTTTACGTTAAGAAAAAGAGAGAGTGAGAGGCGAGAAGAAGCGATCCAACGTAAAGAGAGAAAGCGAACCTGCGTGCGAAGAGAGAAGAGAGGTGTCGTCTTGCTGGTGGTGGTCATGAGTCGCCCGCTGGCCGGGTGGTGGTGGAGAGAAGAAGCGATGAACGCAAGATGAGAAAACAGAGCGGCGAGGAAAGAGAGCGAAAACGATGTTGAGGTACCATTGGAGAGTGAGAGAGAGTGTTTGAGGCGTAGGGTTTTCTTTTCTTTTTTACAACCGGGCCAACATTGGGCTATTTTTGGTCGGGTTCATGACCCAAAACCCCTTTTTACGAAAAAAATCTGCTTTATCCGCCATAACTTATACTGGCGCTACGCCCGCCACGCCATAACGATCGCCATGGCGTCGCCATTGACACAACACCATAAAACCGTTTTTTTCAAGGCGCCTCTTCAAATTCTCGCCACGCCATAGCGCTATGGCGCGCCACATATGATTTGACTCTTTCTTGGTTCGAACAAGGTCGTTGAACCGTCATTAAACACGTAACCCAATATTTATCAACACTCCCTTCCTTCAAGTGATCCATTGGCTAGTACCAGTGTTATTAAACCCGGACCGACCCGGCCGGTCGGCCTGGTTCACCCGTGAAGTTGGTCGGTTCGATTTGGATTTCCAATCGGTTATGTAATTGGTCCGGTATGACGTCATTAGCCCCCAGCTTGACTCGGTCAAACCAACGTTGACCCGTGCCTTTGCCACAGAAAATTCGCAATGCTTACTAAAAAATGTTGGAAGTGGGTCTCGAACCCACTTCCCTCTCTGTACTAGCACCGCAAACTAACCACCAGGGCAACAATGTTATGTTGATATCCTGTGTATTTAAATATATTTAGACCATTCATTCTTTTATTTCTAACAAATTCCACTCTACCTATTTTATATATCTATTTAACATTTAATGTTTTTTTAATACTAAATAAGTTAGTAAGTTATGTTAATATTTTCTCAGTTTTTTGACATTTTTTAAAATATGGTAAAAAAAATTATAACTCTGTGAGCATGAATTTAATCAATTTATACACATCATGCCTATTTTTACTAGTTTTTACTAGTTTCACGGGTCATGCGGGCCGATTAGTGACCCAACGGTCCGCCCATTGACCTTGTGACCCAGTTCCCTGACCGGGTCGATCACCGAGTCGATTTTAATAACATTAGCTAGTACTCATATTTCAAAAAAAAAAAATTTATCAACACTCTGATTTTTGTAACATCCCCCACAAGTAAATTTGCAATATTTCTGAAAATATCCCAGATTTAGAAGGAAGGTTGGCTCAGTTAGTAAGGAGTTGACTCACAAGGTCATGAGTTAAACTCCCGCTGCCGATGTGAGGACCTCTTTGGTGGGTGATCATGTAAATCTTCTCTGTAGCTTCAAAGAGCCCTCGGCGCCGCCCTAACCCCTGCAGTGAGTCCCGGCCTCAACTCATCTAAACTTTTTGTAACCAAAAAAAACTATCGACTATAACTCGGTGGGCAAGACCATGCTAATGATCAAATCATATACTTCTTTATTCAAATCCCTTAAACCAAGCAACCACAATCATAATAGTGGAAAAAAAAAAGAACTACTAACATTTGGCACTCCCACCAAACTGTATTGGTAGTACAAATACAAAATATCAAATCCAGGCAGGATTAAAAAAAAATGAAAAAATGTTTGCCCTTACAATCTACAAAAAATGTTTGCTTTTACAACACAAACTATAAGAAAGTATTTAGTAGCCTAGTCGAATATAGCATCCCGCTAGATTATGATTTATTTTAATTCAGCTCAAGCTCATCAATGCATTTCATCGCATTCTTTTTTCCACAAATAAGAAAGGAAAAATCACGTTTGATCCAACCTGCAAATAACCGGAGATATTCACATTTCTTTCACTCTGCACCAGAGTCTATCAAATAGCATAGGAGAGATATAGCACATTAAAGACCGGTACAAACTTTACAGAATAAGGTGATTCCTCTGTGCATCCTGAAACCATAAGAATGTACAGATTCACATTTATATACGCTACTGCAATACGCATTGGCATAAAATAAAAAAACAATGTGAACATGTATCTTCAGAGTAAATATTTGCCATCAATATCATCACAACTTTTTGCATAAGCATAGTAGAAGTTGTAGATACAGAACTAAACATTAAATTTTCATCAGAAACCAAGGAAATGGAATTTTTCCTCTGTAATTTTACTATATTTTCTTTCATTTATTGTGAGTTCCTTCCCAAGCAAGAAGGAAGCTGGTCAACTTCAGATCCCATATAATATATGTAGTGTACACTCACAAAGCAGCACATGTGGGCTGCGGCATCCTACCATTTTATAGGAAACAACTCCTGTCTATGGAACGAGGATAGTACGATGAAATCATAACTGAAATACAGATAATGTAAGCGCAGTATTTGCTTCCACCAGGAATATCTCATAGGCCCAAATTAGGTATAAGCTGAAAAACTGAATACAATGTCCCAACGTGTTATGTTACAGTTTAATTTGTCTACATTCTGTCTCATCTATATCCTATCTCTATAACTAACTTCCCCTCTGATATCAATTGAGCTCTGGTGGTCTTACGCCTAAGGGTATATACTATAGAAGGATGAGAAATCCTCCTAAAAGAGCCAAAACAGAAGACATTAGAAATGGCACTCCTTTGGAGGATAATCTATCTAATAAAAGCTAGAGTGAAATATATTCCCGTCAATGCAGCCATTGAAATCTAAAACCATTTTATGAAATTTGAATTTCGTACCTGCAAAAGAATGTTCTTAGATTTATGTATTAGCAGGCTGATTTTGACACAACTCAGCACTCAGCATATGATGAAGAAGAGCATCAACCCTCTGGCTTCGTGATTTTGTGCTGCAGAAAACCAATATTGTCAATAAGACTACAATTAATATGCCTTCAACTAATTGCTAAGTTTGTAAGTTGAATGGTTTTTAAAATGGCATTAGAGCTTTTGTCAAAAAAAAAAATGGCATTAGAGCATGATAAGAAGTTAAAGTTCAAATGCCTTCTTATCAGCATATAAAGTATAATGAGCCAGTGCATTGTTTACTGTTCAAGACTTCAAGCCCAATGAGCCTTTGTGTTAGGCTGCATTCATCTAACAAAAGCTTTTACGATGAGTTGGTATATGAGTATGACCAATACAAGGGACGGAGTTTATTGACTGCTTGAAGAAACACAATGTTAAGATACGTTGTAAATAGTAGTTTTATATGTATCAGGCCTAGGCCCATTAGGTTTACTCTATTTAAACTCATTAGTGCTTGTACTCATGACACACAATATACAATTAATAAAACGAAACTACAGTTGCTCTGTAGTCACAGACGTAGGCACAGATTGGCCAAACTGCGTTATCAATGTCTTGTTTAGTCATTTCAACATGGTATCTAGAGCCTACAGTCAATAGGTCTTAGAAAAACCCTAGCTGTCTTGTCCTAAAGTCACGTGACCCACTGTTTTGAGCAAAAGTCCATCTTCCACGTCTAATCTTGCTACACCGCCACCACCATTAGCCTCGCCATCAAATTCCGACCAACCCCTTAAAATTTCGCCGCCATCCACCGCCGCACGCGCCGCCACCATTTCGGTCACCTTCCGGTGCGTGTAGGCCACGCGCCGCCCTCCTCTACACCGTTTTTCACGCCGTTTGCACCATTCTGCTCGGAATTCAAGGATCTACCTGTTCTGCTAGTTTTTGGTCAGTGGGTTTCACGTTTCAGGTACCTTTTCTCTATTTCTTTGGATTTCGATTGAGTTGGTGCTTGTTTGTGGTTCATTGTTGCTGGTTATTTCTCTCTATTGGTTTATTTCTTCTTTTTTGGTTTATCTCATCATCATCAACTATTATGGTCTCTTTGAAAAAGAAAACTCTGGGTCCTCGGGTAAGACTCTTGTGTCTTATGTTTTCTCCGGTATTCCCTCTATAACAACGGAAAAACTCAATGGTGATAATTATTTGAATTGGTCGACATCTGTCGAAATGTGGTTTAAGGGGCAAAATCTTTCAGATCACCTTACCAAGAATTCTTCAGATATTAATAAAGATCTGCGTCAAGACTGAGAATAAGCAGACTGTCAATTAGTCTCTCTTTTGTGGCAAGCTATTGAACCCTCTCTGTTGGTCCACTATCGCTCATACACCACTTGTTATGATATTTGGCAGAAGGCTAAGAACGTGTATTCTAATGATATTCAACCCCTTTATGGTGTTATTCATAGTTTAGCCACCCTTCAAATGACAGAAGACAACATCATGACATATGCAAACAAAGCTCGATCGGTAAACGAGTTCAAGCTCCTAAAGGACCGATTAATCGACTTAAAGAAAATGCTCGCAAAACTAGACAATGTTTGCATGATATATGTCCTTCATCAAAAGTATGAGTCCGTCCGGAGCAACATTCTTTCTGCATCAGATATTCCCTCCACAGAGGATCTTATCAGACGTCTTATACGCCTTCCTAGTCTAGAAGGATCTGGAAGCAATGGATCTCAAACTAACATAGAATCATCCGCTCTTGTTTCAAACTTTTGCAGTCCGCTGGGACGCGGTCGTGGTCGTGGGGGTGGTCGAGGAGGTCGTGTTGGAGGGCGCCCCGTGCACTTATTGTAAGAGACTTGGTCATCATCGAAGACAAATGTTATTCCCTTCATGGCTTTCCTGAGAAACCAATAAATGTGACTCAGGTTAATGATTCTGAACAGAGAAACACTAAACAAAATGTTCTTTCTGATGAGTATAAGGCATTCCTGCAGTATAAGACTTCCTGTGCTTCTTCATCAAAGAACAATTGCTCATTACGTAATTCTACTATGCTCGTTTCTCTCAATCATCACCGTTAACTCCTCGGATTATGGACACCGAGCTTCCGATTGTGTGGTGGTAATCCATCTCTTTTATCCAAAATATCCCAACCTAACACCCCACATTATATTCATTTGTTGAAGCGGATCAAAAGTTAAAGCTAGTGGCATTGGTGAAGCCACTCCTCTTCCATCATTACCTCTTAACAATGTTCTTCTTGTACCCAATTGCCCATTTAATTTAATTGCAATTAGTCGTGCGACTCGACGACATAAATGTTCTATAAGTTTTGATGATGATTATTTTGTTATACAGACCGAGATGCAATGGACGATTGAGTACAGGATATGAGTCACATGGACTTTACTACCTCCCGGTCTACCCAACCTTCATCTACACTTGCCTCCACTTCTACTACAGAGTCTCCCGCCTTCTTCATCGTCGGTTAGTCATCCAAGTCTCGAAGTTCAAAGTTATGGTTCCTCATTTGTCTCACTGCGATCATTAGATTGTGAGTCTTGTCAACTTGGGAAACATGTTCGTTCCTCCTTCCCTAGCAGTACTCAGTCACAAGCTCGTTCTCATTTTGATGTTGTTCACTCACATGTATGGGGACCAAGTCGAGTCAACAAAGTAGTAGGACATAGATATTTTGTCACTTTTATTGACAAGTTTTCTAGATGTACGTGGATCTACCTACTTAGTTAAGGATAGATCTGAACTTCTTGGTGTTTTTCAAAATTTCTTCAAGAAAATCAAAAATCAATTTGGTTGTTCTATTCTACTTTACGCAGTGACAATGCAAAAGAGTATTTTTTTTTTTGCATCATTTAATTCTTTTATGGTTGAAAATGGTGTCATACATCAATCATCTTGTCCCATACCCCACAAAGAAATGGTATTCTTTGAACGTAAGAACTGGTCATATAATTGAAACAAAGACGCATTTTGCTTATTCATGCTAATGTTCCTTTGAAGTTTTGGGGATGTTGTCCTCACTGCGCAGGCACTTGATTAATAGAATGCCATCCTCTAGTATCCCCCAAATAGGGTTCCTCATTCCATATTGTTCCCGACGAACCGCGTTCGTATCTCTCCTCGAGTCTTACGATCAATTTGTTTTATTCATGATCTTACTCCAGGACTTGATAAGTTGTCTGCTCGTGCAGTTAAGTGTGTCTTCCTTGGTTATTCAAGGGTTCAAAAAGGGTATCGATGCTACTGTCCCTCCACACATCGCTTCTATATGTCCGCACGATGTCACCTTCTTTCAAGCATCTCCCCTTGAGTCTGAGTCTGTCTCTCAATTATTACCTATTCCTAATCTTCTCCCGGTAGTTCCATTTACACCCATCATTGATCAGATAGATCATCCTTCTCCTACGGAACCTCCTAGTCCTCCTGGTCCTCCTCCCTTGCAAACTTATCGGGCCGTCGTGCTGCGTCTCCTCCTCCCGTCGACCCACCTCCTCCTACGGAAGATCCTAGTGACTCATCTCCCGCCCGGTTTCTCTCTACTACTGGATCCTCCTACCGAGTCGACGACGACCCTCCTGTTGCCTGCGTAAAGGTACCGTTCCACTCGTAACCTCATCCTATTTATAATTTCATCGGCCACCGCTTATCACCTTCACATTATACATTTGTATCCGCTATTTCTTCTATCACCATTCCTAAATCCACGCAGGAGGAAGCTCTTTCTCATTCAGGTTGGTGACAGGCTATGATTGATGAGATGACAGCCTTAGACTCTAACCAGACATGGACTCTTGTGCCACCTCGTTGGGTAAATCTATTGTTGGGTAAATCTATTGTTGGGTGTCGTTGGGTATATCTTTGTCAAAGTTGGTCCGCAGAGAGGTATTGATCGCCAAAGCCCGCCTCGTGGCTAAGGGCTATACTCGAGTTTTTGGTCTTGACATGGTGATACTTTTCACCGGTGGCTAAAATGGCTTTTGTTCGTCTATTCCTTTCTATGGCTGCAATGCGACATTGGCCATTGTATCAACTTGACATCAAGAATGTTTTTCTCCACGGAGATCTAGAAGAAGTTTATCTAGAGCAACCACCTGGTTTCGTTGCTCAGGGGGAGCGTCATGGGTATGTCTGTCGACTTCACAAAGCTTTGTATGGTCTTAAACAATCCCCTCGAGCATGGTTTGGGAGATTCAGCAGTGTCATTCAAGACTATGGCATGATTCGGAGTGAAGCTGATCACTCAGTTTTTTATAAGTTCTCTCACAAATGTATTTATCTGGTTGTCTATGTCGATGATATTGTCATTACAGGTGATGATCATGATGGGATTGCAGGACTTAAACAACATCTAGTCCATCACTTTCAGGTCAAAGATCTTGGAAAGTTACGATACTTTCTTGGCATTGAGGTAGCTCATTCTAAGGCAGGGATTGCTATTTCTCAGAGAAAGTATGCTTTGGATATCTTAGAAGAAACCGGCATGCTAGATTGCAAGCCAATTGACTCTCCTATGGATCCTAATGTCAAGATTCTACCGGATCAGGGGGAGTCCTTTTCAAATCCGGGAAGGTATAGGAGGCTAGTTGGGAAGTTGAATTACTTGACCATGACGAGATCCGATATTTCATATGCTGTTAGTGTGGTGAGTCAATTCCTAAATTCTCCTTGTGACAGTCATTGGGATCCCGTGGTTAGAATCCTGAGGTACATCAAAGGAGCTCCTGGAAAAGGACTTGTTTACACAAATAGAGGTGATTCAAATGTTGTTGCTTACACAGATGCTGATTGGGCTGGTTGTCCCTTTGATAGAAGGTCCACATTTGGGTATTGTGTTCTTATTGGTGGAAATCTAATTTCATGGAAAAGTAAAAAACAAAATGTTGTTGCCAGATCCAGCGCTGAGGCTGAATATCGGGCTATGGCACTTACCACTCAGGAGCTCACATGGCTGAAACATCTTCTTCAAGAGTTGCGCTTTTGTAAAATAGGCACTATAAGTCTCATTTGTGATAATCAAGCGAATTTCTACATATTGCGCCCAATCCGATCTTTCATGAAAGCGAACCAAACACATTGAAATTGATTGTCATTTTGTTCGTGAGAAGATTGTGTCCGTGACATTGCTACTTCATTTTGTTGGTTCTAATGATCAATTGGCGGACATCTTCACAAAAGCTCTTGGGGACCAAAGATAACATACATATGTGACAAATTTGGATGCTCTACAATCTATACGCTTCAGCCTGAGGGGAGTGTTAAGATATGTTGTAAATAGTAGTTTTATATGTATCAGGCCTAGTGCTTGTACTCTATTTAAACTCATTAGTGCTTGTACTCATGACACACAATATACTGTTAATAAAACGGAACTACAGCTGCTCTGTAGTCACGAGGCATAAAGGCACAGATTGGCCGAACTGCGTTATCAATGTCTTGTTTAGTCATTTCAACAAACAAAAATGTGGGAATCCACAGAAATAATGTCAGTCTTACATACCCAACATATCGTCGCCTTCGAAGTTTATCTCCTTCAACTGCCTATATGAGATGGCAAATAGAAAGTGGGGTTTAGAACATCTTGTAAGAGCTTTATATAACAAACAATCAATAATGTATTATGTACTAATGGTATTAAGAACAATAAAAACAGAGCATGTAGAAATTGAAGGATTACTTCTACATTCAATTAGATCCGTACATCTTTGGAGCACTGGAAGTTTGTAATGAGGAAAACATTCTATAATCACGCAACGACCAGTTTCCAAGTAAGGAGAACCATATTCAATGATAATATTGGGAGAGTGATTGTTGCACTCTGCGAGGCGTGTGGATAACCATAGCTACTCAAAGAAAGTTGCAGTCAACTCTTGTATGTGGCTAACAGAGTAGTCTGTGAGGGTGTACAACTACCATTACTCATAAGTATCTGAATGTTTTATGGTCATAACTAACAAGGATGATATGTCTGCTATTGTACAGGAAAGGTGTGGCCACTGATTAAAAGAATTTAAAATTATAAGTTACATTATGTACCCTATTAATTGCATTTGATAGATATTAGAATTTCGGTTGCATTCAACCCTACAAAACCGACTTGTAAGGTGAGAGATGCCCTTTCATTATATAATAAATTAAGACCTTATCTCTAGTCAATGTGGGGCTTAGGTTTCTCCTAATAGTAGGAATAAAAAAGGGCAACTCTATGCTATGAAGCTCTTGCCATAGTAGGGTCCAGGGAAAAATTTGACCCAATTTGGGTCAATTGTAAGCAGCCTAACCTTGCATTTACAAGAGACTGATTCGACAACTTTAACCCTGATGTATGTTATACAATCACTTAAAATTTTTAGTGCAGCTGTTTAAAATTTCAACTAAACTACACATAATCAATTAATCAACGCTTGAACAAAGCCGTCTGACAGACACAGCAACTTATATTTCTTTATTGGTAAGAGTTCAGATTCAATACAAACCTTGTCATTTCCATCACAAGTTTCTGACTCCTCCAGCTCCATTTCAGCAAAGAATGCCTCCAAGACAAAAGCAATAACCTGAAATTAAGGAATGGAGAAATCATTTCTAACTTGTGCAAAATTTGTTGAGACAGTACACTTTAGAACCCCTTTGTTACGGTCTTTTACTAGAAAAAGTATTTTTAAAAAAATATTAACCACTTTTAAGAGTACCTCGTCTATTTGTTATAGTTTTCTAAAAAAATGATAATCTAAAGAACATCTAAAAACTACTTCAAGTATGAAGTTGTTTTGAGTAACTTCTCTTAAAAATCATTTTCAATAGATGAGATGATTAAAAAAATGATTTTGATTAACAAATGAAAAATAACTTCTACTTATATTAAAAATCTCTAAAAAATAATCTTTATATTATTTCAAAATCACTTCTTTTTTAATCTATAACAAACGGGTCGTGGCATGGTATAGAAAACCAAGCTATATTCATTCCCTCTAAATGATAGAAGTACTATTAAACATGATTACTTATAACTGTTAACTACTTAAATAAATAAATTTAGAACTTTAATTACTGTAATTGCAAAGAATTAGTAAATGCTTGTGTGAGAAACACGGTAACTTCCCAATGTTCTCATGCCAAGATGCAGTTTATATTCCCTATTATGAAATTATGAGGTATTAAATACAGGAAAATTAAATCATACCAAATTCAAAAGCAGCAAAACAGTAAGTAAGTAGAAGCTAATGAAGTACAGATAGGTCCAAGAAGTCCCAGTTAAATCCTTGTAGCTCTGAAACAAAAACACAATACCTACACCTTAAGCACATACTGAAGTCATACTGTCATAGTATTAATAACATAAATAGAGGGAGAAGAGAGATAAGAAAGAGAACATAGTTACCAAGTAGGAAATAAAAATGGGCATTTTTGTCTTTTAGTTAGTTTGTTCTTGGGCCATAAATTTTCCCCATTTTTTCCCTATAGTTTGTTGAGTACTAGGATTTTGGGTTTTATGTCATCCCTCATCCCTTGTTTTGTCCTGTCCTATGACCATTTTAAATCAAATATGGAACAATTACTTTTCTGTTGTCCAATCTTACTTTTTTGCAAATCAAATAAAACCATAGTATTAAACATAAATATTGGGTTTGAGACAAAATATTATCTTGTTTAGTTTTCAACAAGATACTATTCGAACCAGAATAACAGGAACCTAACTGCCAGACAGTTTAAGGAAGAATAGAAACAGATAGCACAGAATAGTATCGTCAAGCCTGCAACATCTATATTACTCATTAGTCATTATATTATCATGCTTGTAACATCTATACTACGCATTAGTCATTTCATGGAACAAAAGATGACATTGGAAGTGATAAGGATTGGCAGTAGCCCATTACCTCCATCAATTCTTCCCAGACCTCCAAGACCAGCAAATTGAAAAGTGTCACCATTCCATTTGGATAATCATTGAAATTAAAAAGCAAATAGCTAATTTCTGTCAAGAATACCCCAACAACATTTACTCAAGCAATTATTCAATTAGAAGCAATATATAGGCCAGTCTTGAAATTCAGATCTGGTTGTTGACCATACCCCACCCTTACCCCTAGAAAAAAAATGACAAAATGTAATGTTCAGCAAAATAAAATGAAACTACACGAGTTTGAAAATTGTACGGGAGCTGTAAATGAAGATACGTGGTTATTACTAGATCAAACCAATCGTTACATTAAAAAAAAAAAAAAAAAAACTAGCCTTACAGATGAACAAAGGATACTCATTAGTAGCAAGGTCTGTTGCTTCCAAATCTGGATTTCCAGCATTAACTATTCCACCAAAAATCTACAGACACAAAGACAAATGGAAAGTTAGTTCATCGATTGTAGAAAAGAATAAGAGGATACAACCATTGCCATTTAAAATGAAAAACGAATTCATTGATTTAACTTGTAAATCTAAGCAGAAAAATGATCAGTGACTCGAGCATTTTACTCACCTGTACACCAAGTGAGCAATACATACACAAGGTACAAAATATGATCCCGAGGTATGGCATCAAACTTGGTATAAGAGTTAAGAAAGTTGCCACAAAACCTTTGAATCGTTGGACATGCATTAGGAGCCGTATTAATCTCAACATTCTTGCAAGAAGGAGGTAACGAATCCTGTAAAGGGGACATGAAAACAAATGATTGTATCTTCAAAGCAATGCTCAAGAACAAACGGAAAATATTCTTTGCATAAATACCCATCTTTAAATGATATACTATCTTCCAGGCATGGTAGGAAAGGAACTCAGTCAAGTATCATTTTAGTTTAAATTCTAATTTTGACAAGGGGAATTATATCTTGATTTGAAGAAAATGAAATTTGAGAATGACTAGCCTTTTGTCCTTTTTGGGAAAGCACAACAACTAAATTTACTATCGTTAACTAGGAATTAACCATGGATTGGATCAATAATGAGAATCCTAATAAGAAATCCTTTTCTTCCACATGAGATAATATGATGACATGAAAAATTTATGTTTATCGGGAAGTGCTGACAGTGTAGGTAACACCAACATAATTTATTAAAACTGGGAACAAAATAAGCCTAAGATAATATGGAACCAATTTTCTAAAATATGCACATAGGGTGCATTTGATTTGCTAAAAAAAAGGGACTGGACTGGACAACTCCAATTGTACCCTGTTTGATTTGAAAAACTGTTCATGGTACTGAACAGCAGTGGGGGCAAGAGACCGGACAAAAACCCAAATTCTTGTCACTCACAAAACCACAGTACGACTTTCTGTCCACACCAAAAATTACCAAAATACTATTCTTATTTCATACTCAATAATTTTTTTCTCTCATATCTCTCTACTTTCTCCTCTATTCTCCCGCTCTTTTTCCTTTTTCCTTCTCTCTCTCCCCGCTATCCCTCTCTCTCCGCTATCCTCTCTCTTTTCCTCTCCCTCTCTCATTTCTCTCTCCTCTATGCATCCCTTCTATCTTATATATATATATATATATATATATATATATATATATATATATAAAAATTCTCATATCATTACCCCTCTCACTGTCTCTCTATCTCCTCTATCTTCTCCCTCCCTCTCCCGCCTCTCTCGTATCTCATTCTTATCTCTCATTTCTCTCTCTCCCTCTACCTCCCATCTCTTTTCTATTTATCTTCTCATATTATAACCTCTCTTTCCCACTCCCGCCTCTCTCTCCTATCCTCTCTTTCATGTATTTTCACTATAACTTTCTAATTATATTATAATTTGTTATATAAAATCATTATAAACTGCATAAAGAGCATTATAGTAAATTTTACATTTTTTTTGCATGTGCTGTCCAGCATTCACCAAATAGTGTACTGGACAACATGTTGTCCAGTACTGTCCAGTAATGCACTGTTTGTGAATCAAACAGACCCTTAGTATTGCCCCTGATTGTATTCTGATTTGCTTTTATTTCAGATCTGTATTTATATACTTAGTACTATTATCCCTTTTAGCATCCCATCAGTCCTTGATTCAAGGAGGAAAAACCTTTATTTTAATTTATTCTGTTTAAACAGTCTTAGAAGACTGCGAAATAATATGCAGAAGTATTTTCCACTTTACTTTCTACATGGTATCAGCATCCCTAGGATTACCGACAGGGCCGGCTCTGGGCCCGTTTGGGCTGTGCTACCGCACAGGGCCCAATCCAATGTCATTTTTTAGGGGCCCAAAAAAATAGTAGAAAACAAGGTATCACCAAAGCTAACTATTAGAAAACGTGTTTTTCGCAAACTCTGATTTAATTCTATTTGTCAATATATTTTGGTTTATTATTTTTTAATCGTGCTTGTTCATGTCATTTATATATCAATAATCTTTTACTAGTAACATATAAGTATTTATTAACTTATCAAAAAAATATATAAGCATTTATTAATACTTAGGCTGCATAAAAAACTTACATTTATATAAATTAAGTATAAAAATACTAATGGTGTCGGTTCCGCTATTTTTCGCAATATGCTAGTTCCTCATACGTTACTTTGTTAAGTCTTAAATTGAAGCGATTTCTCTTTTAGTATTACAGGAATTTGTAT
Organism: Oxytropis ochrocephala; assembly: GCA_020916435.1. Taxonomy (NCBI): domain Eukaryota; kingdom Viridiplantae; phylum Streptophyta; class Magnoliopsida; order Fabales; family Fabaceae; genus Oxytropis; species Oxytropis ochrocephala. The sequence continues at coordinate 108,371,985 of CM037093.1, forward strand.
GTCTATTTGACTAATGTAGCATGCCGGGTTGACGGTTGTGAAATTTGCTTGCTCATCGTCGTCCCTACCACCACCGGAAAACAAAATTATCAGGTTTTTTCTTTCTACTATGCCGCCGAAGATTATAAAGTATGAATGTGGATATGAGAAACGTAAGAAAAAGAAAAAACTTGAAGAGAACTCAACCTCAAGCAGGGGGGCCCATTTTTAAGATTTGAACAAGGCCTCCAAGTTGTTTAGGACGGCCCTGATTATCGAACTAGGGATTCCCTTCCTCATTTCGCCATAATACTATAAACCTGATACTTTGTACTATTATCCCTTATAGCATTTCGCCATAATACTATAAGGGATACGTTACTTTGTACATTAAGTGCATGAAAGCATCTTCTATTATCCCTTCTACATTATGCTAGTACTATAAGGGATGATGTTCCTTAAATCAAGGACTGAGGGAAAAAGTTAACAAAGTAACGTATTAAGAGGGATAATATTAAGTGCGGAAAGCATCTTCTATTTAAACAGCCTTAGACTGCTGAACTGTACACGAAAGCATTTTCTCCTTTACTTTCTAGTTTCTACAGAGATGATTTAAGATATTCTTAGATTCTTTGATAATATTAAGATACTATAAGACATTCTATATCTTCTAACAGTAATGATAGAGAAGTTATATAAAGCAATAATTTATGAAAATGCACAAATCCATGGATGATATATTTCTGAACATTAGTCAATAACTTAATATAATAATTCAATAGTACAACAGATATTAAAATAGACTAGTAATGTGATTGACGAAATATTTGGGGAAATAAATCCCAAAATGTGGAACATCAAGCATTCATTTCAAGCAGTAACTTGGAATTGTGAATCAAAATAAAAGAAATATGACGACATGAACATTCATAGCAAAACTTCATACCATTCTCCATTTGTGAAAAATGGCAGACTATCATCAGGTACAGCAAAATCTATAGTTTCTCCAATGACTGCAAAATTTAGAATTATCAGTCAGAGCGGGATAACAAACTCGTTTTTCCATATAATACAAATTCAGGGGGTTTTGTGTATTAGCCGTAAATAGTTTTGTGTTTTTTGTTTGGTTCCTTGTTGTTTTCCTCTCTTCTGGGGTCCTCTTTTTCCTCCTTGGGTCCTTTTTCCCATAGGGTTTTGGTCCTCGGAGGTTTTAGTGAGACCCTTTGTATTCAGGCCGGAGTACCCCTTGTACTCCCTTGAATATATTCATTTGCCTTAAAAAAAAAAAAGGGCCTAAAATGACCAAATGCTTAAGGAATCCAAATACCACACAGATGAAATCAGTTACCAATTATGACAGTGATAACAAAATCAAAGCGATTTTGACCATCCCGCCAATAGTTCTCGAATCCAAATGCATAAACCTTTAGAGCCATTTCTATTACATATATCCACCCTGTAAGGCAACAAAGAAGAATCAACTTGAGACAGTAATACTATTGTTGTCGTCTTGTGGATCACTAAATCATTCAGCAGTATTGCGTAGTGTTACTGACAAACAAACGAGAACAGAGGGGAATGAACATGCAATGGAGTTACATACAGAACTCTCACGCAGTACGACAGAATTATTAGAGCATCTCCATCGATGGTTGTTTAGAGGGTTGCATAACCCCTATAAAGTAGTTCCCACAAAGCCACATCAATGACATCATCTTTAAGCAAACCTTTAGCATTCTATACACATTTTGCCCCACTGGTAAAAATTTTAAGCAATCTATAATATTTTATTTGTAAGCAACACTTATTTTGCATTGCTTGTGCAAGCAACACTAAACTTAACTAAGCAACCTACTTTGCCATGTTATTTGTCTCCAATGTACACAAATACTAAGCAACGGTTGCATAGCTATGCAACATCCTCAAGTAACCATAGATAAAGATGCTCTAAGTTGCAAAAACAAACTGCAGAGTAAAATTTGAGCAACAATAAATTTGTTGATACCACAAAAGCCAATAAAAATGAAAAAAGTCTCACAACAAGTTAATCCCTTCAGGATACATTATTGTAGAGGGTATCTAAGGAAGCAAAAGAAATGAGAATCACATGATTTAGCCAAATCTTTTTTCTATATGATTATATTATATTAATCTGTTGTTTAATTTATTCAATTCATAAAGTTTTTGTACAGGATACTTTAATTTTAACTTTAAAAAATCTGTTGTTTGCTTTTTATACTATCCACACAACATTAAACGATCACAAGTATTCATTTTGTTAAAAGCCACGCAAACTAACATAAGGTTATTTATGGCTCTAAAGTATCTCTTGGCCCTCATATAAAACTAATACATAAACATAAAAGATAGGCTTAGCTAAATATGTTTCCAGTCCTTGAAGAATATCCAATTATTCATTTTGATCCCTGAACATTTTTTTTCAATTGGTCCCCGTAGAAAAATTGTCTCATTTTGGCCTTCGTGGTTTTGTTTTAGTCCCTAATATTATACAAGACTTTTGTTTCGGCCCCTCTAATATTTGGCTTATGTTCAATTAATCCTCTTATGTTAGTACATTATGGGAACTAAGACCAAAAAAAAAGTATATTACATGGACTAAGCCAAAGAGAAAATATTACCGGGACTAAACAAAATAATGAGAACCAAAATGAAACAAAAACTAGAGGGATCACTTCGGAACAATAAAATTTCAAGGATCAAAATCGAAAACCAAATATATTACAATGACCGAATATACAATTTTTTATGAGTATAGTGAAGCAAAGAAACTTACTCAAGAGAACTTAATTGCTCAATTCAATTTATCAAAAGAATTTTATTTAAAGTACCATCATTAACTCCTCGAAACCAACCAATGAAGCAACAACTTTTACAATACTTACCAGAATTCACACATTGAAACATCAAGAGAAAACAAGGAAATATGCAGTTTGGATGTCCTTACCGAAAGTGAACTCAACCACCTGCCACACCTTTTGAGCAGAACTATTTTCTATGTCAAGCTGCAATTATGAATTAATAAAAAATATTAATTAGCATTGCATGGTCACTGGGTATTAACAGTATTAGAGAGAGTGATTGGCAATCGATCAGAAGGGAACATACATAGATCAATTGATTAATAATTTTAATTTTGGCTCAAGTGAACCCAGATATCCCTAGGCTTCCCATAACTGAGTTCTCAATCTCGCATGTCTTTGTGTTTTCTTGTAACTTTCTTAGCCCTTTGTTTTCGAAAAGTTTTGGTTCCAAATCTCACTTAAACTTGATTATCTAAATAGTAAAAGATCTTAATTAGTTTGTTAATTGTTAACATTCCTTCTGGGTTTAACATTCGGAGTCCCAAATGTTCCACTTTATTGCTTTTGCGATAGGAAGGCCTTGCCTTTAAGTGCCGACTTGAGCAACAGCTCTATTAGAATTTGGGGTTAGGCCTAACTCAACCCCAAGAGCTAGCGGGTGAGGGTTTCCCCCCGCGTATGACCACTATTGATGCCATATCATTATCCAATGCATAAAGCAGCCATACTTAAAGAACCAATGCATAAAGCATTCATTAACTATCACACTCTTACATGTCAAAAAAAAATATATCATTGACTTTTGAACACCAAAAAAAACTATCATTCACTTAAATGATTATTTTGATAAATAGCACCTACCAGCTGGCAGCTACAACAATATTGACAAATGCAAGTATATATAATGGTAACATCAGATGACACTACAAGTCTGCAGTTAAAATGAGTTAAGAAATTGCTTAACAGGAAAAAAATTAAATGTATATTTTCATTTGAAAAACATGGCATACCGTTGTCTCAATAATAACAGCAACCAGATTCAGTATGAGTACAAAGGACACTAGGTATCCAAACAAGGGGCTCTTTATGAAGGCTTTCAATCTCTTTGAGGTCGGTGAATGGTAGAATGTTAAATACTCAAAGTAAGAAAGCTGCAGCCAAATTAGAGATTATTAAATATGCTTAAATCTTTACCTATTTAGTTACAGTACATATAAATGAACTTCCATATATTTTAAATTCAGAGTACTTGAGCTTACAGCATCCTCCTTTGAGAATTTTAAAGCAATGGCATTGCAAATATCAGCAAATTCATCCTTGTTGATCTGAAAGTAAAAAAGACGAGTTACATTAAAACACATTTATACAGATATAAATCAGTGAGTATAAAAGATAACCAGAACAGTAGAAATTAGAGAACAAATATTACCTTTACATCATGAGTGTCATCCAGCTCATCAAATATCAACTCAAATTCTTCCCTGGAGATATTTGGCAAAGTCCTAAAGAATACACAATTTATGATTTAGCATTCACAACGTATTAGAGAGATTGTGGAAAGTTAGAAGCCACAAAGATCAACAGATAATTACCATGTCACAAAGCCACAAAGATCAACAGATAATTACCATGTCACAATATGTATTGCTAATTCACCAAAAATGTAAAATTCAACATTTTACCAAAAGAGAAGTCACCGTGACAAACTATAAGCAGCACCAGCGATAAGTATACAATAAGCCAAACATGTGGCTTACTGAGTTCCACTGTAAATTTCATGAGCAACACTGAAGCTACAACTACCCACCACACATGTAATTTCAAAAATCAAGAGGAAAAAAGTGGAGCCTACATAACAGTGAGCCATGCAAAACTGAAAGGATTCACGCTAAACAGATTAATTATTCTCATTTAGAAATATATAAAATTTCACGAATACCAAAAGCATCTATTTCAAAAATCATCGGAAGCGAGCAACAAAATAATAATATGATAAATCTGAAAGCACCATGAGAAGGGATGTTAGAAAATACGAGTCTATTTTAAATTATCCCATAGGATTAGGTTTTGATCACTTAGTGATTATTATGATCGGTTTCTCTATTCAATTATGATCTTGTGCCATATATAGTTAATTGTGTCTTGTATCGTTATAAATAGGAATTAGTAGTTAACCTTTATGTATTATCACATCATATTCAAATCATCAATCACAACCATATTTTAGAATTTACGTTCTTTCTCTTCTTCACTATACCCATAACTTCAACATGGGGGAATGAAGTATAACCTGTACTTATTCAACTCCTCAAAGAGCCTAATGCATTGTTCTTTCTTGAGAAATCCATCATTCTGCATGCATAAAACAGAGAATCAAAATTGTTGAGAAAAGTATACAAAAGGATAAAATAGAATGTCAAACGGCTTTAGAACAAAGACTGTAAAACGAGAAAGCATAAAGAATTCGTGTGTTCAGAGAAAGTTATATACAAAGAATCATGAATACAAGAATTTACTGTTATCTCTATTACCGTAATTACATGAAATAAACCTATAACTATGCTATATATAAATTCATGCCGGAGTTTATAAATCATATGCACCAAGCTATTACATTATAACCAATTTGAGGAGCTCTCAATGACTTGAAGACATCAATCAATCGATCATTTGAATATAAGAAGCTAGTTGTAATGTCTACAGATAAGATCTTCTCCCTAACAAAATGATAATCTATCTCAATATGTTTGATCCTCTCATCACATATGCAAAGTCGCCGAATTATCACAATTAAAAGTCAGATGTAAAACATCTCCAAACAAAAGATGACAAGTGGCCAAGGCCATGGCTCTGTATTATACTTCTGCACTTTATAATGCAATACCCAGAAGTGGAACTCTCGTCTATGCGAGAGCCGGCCCAATCTGCATTAGAATATCCCACGAGATGTGTATGACCTTTGTCTTTACACGAGTCTTTTTCCTAGAGCTCCCTTAATATGTTTCAGAATGAAAATTACTGCATCCCAGTGACATTCATAGGAGTTAAGAAACTAACTTATCACACGAATTGCAAAGGAAATATCAGGACAAGTTACAGTGAGATCATTCAATTTTCCATCTAGTCTTTTGTACTTCTTTGGATCTGAAAATGGCTCCACTTGTCCTTGTAGAAGGATGGTATTAGGATCCATAGGATTGTCCACAATCTTATCATTATGTTTATTGGAGGGAATCTAATCTCATGGAAATGATAGAAGCAATCAGTTATTGTGAGGTCAAGTACAGAATTCGTAATTTCGTATATTGTGCTATGGATACCATTATATGTGAACGTATGTTCCTGAAACACTTGCTTAAGAACTGAAGTTTTGCGAGATTGTTCCTATGGATTTTGTTTCTGATAACCAATCAACTTGGTATCTCTCTTCAAATTTAATCTTCCATGAGAGGACTAAACACTCAAGAGGTTAATTGCCATTTCATCGGGAAAAGATAATCAAAGGCATACCACTACTGAGTTCGAAATATCAACTACCAGGCATTTTGACCAAGTCCTTATAGAGTCCTAGGATAGCATAAATATGTAGCAAGTTGGATGCATATGACATATATGATCTAGTTTGAGGGGAAGTTTTAATTGTAATTTATATGTCCGTGATTCTTTCCTGCTTTCTTTTAATCTTTGATGTGTTAGTTTCCAGTTCAACCGTTAGAATAGATATCAAAGATGCTGTCTCTTTCAATCTCCTAGTTTTAGAGATTCTTTTGATTGTGCACTTTGTTTATGCGTTAAGTATATACCATACCTCAAATTAATTCGTGAATAAAAATCAATTTTTCTAGTATTTCCATTGCGCCAACAACAAAAGAATATCAAAAGAATAAACACAAGAACACAATAAAGGGAAAAAGAATTCTTTGTTCAGTATATGCTATAGCTAATACTAATCACACATCAAAATCATAAATAAATAAATAAATAAATGAAACACAGTTGTTTGACATCAGCAAGGAAGCATTGTCCAACAAGTGAGCAGTATGCTAAAAACATGGAAAATCTCACTTACATTTGTATCTAAGAGATTAAAAGCTTTCTCCAACATGGTTCTTCTCATACGATCCATCTCAGAAACTTGTTGTACAAGCTACAACAGAAGAACATTTAAGCACTGCTATCATTTGTTTTGGTATCCATCTTATGGTAAATGATACACAATCAAAATTCTTGTACTTTATTCAGAGTGAATACCAATCCAATCCTTCAAAGTTTCAACTGTATCATCATCTAAGGTCAAGGTCATGGTATGGAAAAAACTTACCTCACTCTTGAAACTATCGTAAACAACGGCAAGAACCAAGTTTGTGACAAAGTAGACTCCCAGCAGCACAAACAAAATGAAATACAGGCAAGACCAACGCGAAGACCTTAATAGCGAGAAAATTATGAGATTTGCTGGCTGAAGATTCTCAGATTCAAAGGAAAAAAGACATCTAGCCAGGCAGATTCAAACTTCAAAAATTCAAACTCTTACTTGTATGCAGGAACCCAAACATCTGGGTTATTGGCTGTGGTAAATAAAATAAACATCTGATATAACGTAGTAGTAAAGGAAGTGAATACTGTTTTCCCCTGTATTGTATCTTCAAAAATCACATAAGCCACCCAACTTGCAAAAACAAGAAAGAGAAGCCCCAAAGCCTGCAATTCACGAAAATTAGATAGGTTCCATAAGAGAGTTGATTATAGAAACTTGAAATGAGCAACAGTATAAAAGTTAACTAACCAAGATATTTAAGTATGTGTCAAGCATTCCAGCCAAGATGATGGTGGTTTCTCGTAGCTCCCTGACATCAAATTCAGATGCAGAGTTAAACTATCACAAAAATTGTTTAGTGATAAAACTGGACCAGAAATGGATGAATAGAAAGATTTTATTGCAGAAGTGGTCGTGATCGGTATCAATGCGATACAGAAGCAGAAGTTAATCTCTCTCCCTCTATCTAATCCCCAAAAAACTCATTTTTCTTCTCTGTTCTTGCACTGTACCTTCGTGTTTTAGTTCTAACATAATCTGATGAGCACCCAAACACTCTCCTTCATGAGCTTTCAAGTTCCCATTGGTGTTCCTACCATCTATTATGATAACCAGAGCACTGTTGCTAGTCAAAACACTGTTCTGCACTGAAAAACCAAACATATCAAACTCGACATCTTTGTTATTAGACAAAGGGCTCTTGCAAATCTCTGATTGTAACTTATGTGCCTGCATCCGAGCAAACTGCTGATATTCTTATAAACTCACTGCCCAGATCCCCCTTCTGCTCTCTGTGTGACAAGCTCAAGGTGTTCAACAGTACTTCACCTCCTTGAACTTGAGGGGGAATGTTAGTGTATAGCAGTTCTGCAGTGTTAGTCACCATGTGGCACACGCGGCTTGTATAAGTCAGTTGTGTTTTATATTCTGTTAGGCAGTTAGCTTAGCAATAACTGAGTTAGCTTCTCCTAGAAGCTAAAGGCTACACTAAATGTAATCTCTCTCTCACAATTCGGTTGAAAATAACAGATATGATTCTCTAAATTCTACAATCGGGAACAGCATATTCACTACAAAGTAAAATAAAAAGTTGAGGTCGGTCAAGCAATACCTAATATTCAGAATGAAAAGAACAACCCTGAAATAAGGTGCAATTCTGAAAGGTAGATAACCAAAGGCCACCGGAGACATATATAGGGCATAAACCACCATATCAGCCATGAGAACCAACAGACAGAAGGCCTGAAAATACAAATAGAGTAGTTTATTAGTAGCCTGAAAGTATATATGAAATGCACCGAATTACTAACTCCCCCAAAAAGAAAAAGAAAAAACAGCATTTTAAGCTTCTCCAAGAAAAGCAAAATTCATTTCATGTCCCAAGGCTTCCATGGTCCCCCTCCCCCTGTTCTGTTTTTTTCATTTTCTTTTGCCATCTTGATACATTTCCTCTTCATTTTAAGCATCCACCTAAGTCTTATGGGAAACTCTAAAATCCTATAGATCTCTTTTTCCATAGTGGCATTACGGATGGTGCTCTGAAAAGGGTATACCGATCCCCTTTGAAGTTGAATACTTTGACTGAGGTATACCCAAAAAATTGCACTCTTTTAGTATAGCTTTAAATAAATTTCTAAAGTCTTGCAAAATATTTGATAGTTCTCAAATTTTATGGTTACTACCTCACTCGCTTCACACAAGAGTGGTTCAAGCGACTTAGTTGGTTCTTCATGATAGTGATTAGATAATAACAATTGTTTCACGCTTTATACAATTATTACTTTTACTTATTTTGTTATATCCAAGATGTTTATTTGATTGCATATTAGGAAACATGCCTTTTATATTTATTCTTATCATTCATGAGTTTTTCGAAAGTTGTGGATTTTATCTAATCGAGTTTGGTTATATCAGTAAATAAAATAAAGCAAGTATTTCAAAGATGTTGGATTTGAAATTACGAGATTCAAAATTCTACGCTTTGAATTGATTTCCCAAATAAAAAAAGTCTATCGAGATTAGTATATAATTTTAGAAAGAGAGTTATTTTTTAGATGGCTATTAATGAGATAGAGCTTCCCGTATAAGATCATGATAGTGACTATTTGTAAGATGGAATCACCCCTCGGGAAGAAACCACCATTAAGAGGAGAAGATTATCAATAAAATGGAGCCCCCCCTTTGACGAGATGATATCATCTAACTCATGACATGTGAGAGGAGAGGGCATTTGGCAACATGACCCCCCAGAGGAAAGGGATATCATCGAGCCACCTCAGATTTTGGATAACTCATCTGCGACTCCTATTGTATTTAAATTTCAAATTTTCTATGTTATGCCAATCGACATATTTTAATTCTATCTTTTTATTTTAAACTCACATTGTGTTGAAGAATTGTTACTACATTCCACATAGTACAGTTGGAAATTTGAAGACTTATATGTTAGCCACCGAGTTCTGAAAGATCGGTCATTCATGTGGCGTCGTGTTTCCCTTACCAGTCCATGGTGATTATTATCCCCGACAAAACTATGTAGAGTCTAATTTTCAGAACCCAAACCCCCTCCCCCTTCCCCCAGTTAGGTATAGGTTGGGTTGGGCTGGGTCTTGACCAACACTACATACCAGAAACCAAGTCATTTGTTGAAAAGTTGGTCCTCAGAAGTATCCCTTGACATGTAGGTTTGCATAACTAATAAAGCCTTGTTGAGCAACTATTAAGTTATTTTCATGAGTAGGATTTTGCAACATACCTTCAATTGATTAACAGTACTTTTCCAATGTATACCGGACCCTTCGTATGATAATGGGAAGACTGTATGAATGATTAGCAAAACAAGAACTATTCCCTGTATTATTGCATATAAAGGTCTGGTGAGACAAAATACTACACAGATAGTTGAGAAATGATTACAAGGGCACCTCAGCAATCGCACAGATCAAACAAAAGTCGTATACCATAAGGAATCTAATTCAATATGGTATACTTAACCACTGCCAATTTTTTGAATAAAAGAAGAAAATCTCGTTAGAGAAAAAAGATAAAATGTGTGTCGAACGAGAGGATAAAAAATCATCCTTAAAATGGAATAGAAAAGAGACTCAACAAGCCAAATAAGATGAAAATTGTGAAAAAGTTTTTGCAAGCCATTAATAAAAATTCCATTGAGATGACTCTGATCAAAGCCCCAAGGAAAAGACACTCCCAGTCCCAGAAGACATGCATAAATGCCAAAATAAAAGCTCATAGTAACCAAGTGATGTAGTTTGTGTCTGTCATATGTATGTACACAGGGAAGGATAATTCAGAGTCAGAATTTTCATTAGCACTACAAAATGCTTGCTTAACAACTTCACACACCAAACATGTCCAAAAAGAAAAATTCAGATTCAGTAAATAAGATAATGATACAGACAGGTACTATTAGCTGTTTCATTTAAATTTCAAAATTTAGGTCGATAACAAACTTTTAACATGGAAATGACACAAATTTTGCCAAAGTAATCGCCATTTTCAAAGTGACAACCAAAGGTTGATCAGTAATTTACCCAATAAAACAAGGAATAATGTCTGATCACTGAATTACTGAACTCTTACCTCATAAATAAGACATTCTGTGGCAGTTAGATATGGCAACTCTCCCAAAAAGAAATACTCTCTATCTTCGCAAGAATGTGTGGTATTCTTTTCACACCATAGAGGTTTCTGTAGCATATAATATAAAGTACACTGAGATATCTTCTTTCAACTCGGTTTTCATTTAGTTCAACATAAAGGCCTCAAATAAACAAGAAGCCAAAGTTCGAGAGAAGCTTACTACAAACCTCGAGGAAATTCAGGACTATCAAAGCAAAATAACTAAGAGACCATATGAGATTCAATTTAGTGAACACAAAGTAAAATCTTGCATAATTTTGAAAGCTTGATGAATCCAGAATTTGCTCTGGTATACCAACACCATCTTCGGCCTGCGTAATGCATTACCAACCAGATCAACAAGCAGCTAACTGACTCGAAAGAAAGTACATTCATGCATATCTATGCAAGGGGAAGCAGGTAGAATATAAATGAGTCAAGTACCGTGAATAATTCTTTCATCAGTGAACATGATTACCCAGATCAACATCAGATTTTTCATATAAAAAAATACTCTATCTACTTTTGCCTAGGCACATTTTAGAAAGGGCCACCAAAATAAGCAGTTTATCTGATAAGAAGAGCAACAGAAGCAGAACTAGAAAGACATTAGTAGCAAGTAGCAACTTTATTTAATAGTAATGCAAGCTTCATATTTCTATTGGGACAAATTCAAGTTTCTTTCAAAAAAATCAGTTCAAAATCCTGAATAAAAGAGCCAAAAAAGATAGTTGTTTTGTCTCATAAAATCGATAAGCTAAAGAAAAAATTCCACTGTAGTATAGGAGCCTTCAAGCAAATAGTAAATACATTAAAAATTAAGAGGATTTATAATAACAATTGTGATTATTTTTCTAACAGCTTTATAAATTATAATGGAAAATTAAGAAACAAAAACTCTTGACAAAATCTTTAACATGAAGGGCTCTATATTATCACAACTTTACTGAAAACCATTTTTAACTGAGTTATCATTTTTTTTCCTTCATTGTCCATATTTTATTCAAGAGCTATTTATTAGCTTAATACAAATTATTAAAAAGATTCCATTTCATTACATCAATGGACAACTATAAATGGAGTAAAATAGCCTTCTTCTTAATTGCAGTCGCCAATGGCAATATTCAACAAGAGAGCTAAAAAAATTCTTCACCAGCCACCAGTAAATAAAAGCAAATTTCCATATATATCCCTGCACTTCTCACTTTCGTGTCATTTTTGCATCTCCTACTTCTATTTTGAGTTGCCAAAACAAAACAAAAATCCTTTCCATTTTTGCATCTCTCTCTTTTGAAAATAACTATAATCAGTCAATTACAAATTTCAGTCGTAATCACTTTATTACCAAACACTACTCAAAAACGTTCCTACGTAATTTGTTTCCAATAAGACTCCCGACTTGGATCAAATTCGAAGATCTAATCTACCAATCTATAGTAAAGACTCAAGAGTAAATTCCAACACAACAATGCATGATCTGATGATCATGATGCAAAACTCGCTTGAAATTAAAAAGCTATCTAACAGCTCAATTGAAAGCATTAACAATCAACGAAAGAGAAACTCGGAGTTCAGTCAAATAACTTCCAGAGAAAAAAAGGAAACGAAAATGAACGAACCAGATCGATGAGCGCGGCGGCTTTCTCGTAGTTGGAACCAGAGGTGAAGGCATCGGAGCGGCGAGATATCCCTCGCGGATGATTCCTCCGGCCACCGCTACTTTCGCCTCTTAGTAGAGGCTCCATTTGTGAAGAAAGAAGCGGAAAATGAAAATAGAGGTGAAATGAAACCGCGAAAGAGCGATGAATAGTAAAGTAAAAAGCGCTAGTAGCACTGAAACTGAATCATCATTATTGAGAATCAAAGTTGGCACATGTGGGGAAGGAACGCGTGTGTGACGAAATGAAAGTGACTTAATAGTAAATGAGAATGGCTCAACTAACAACTAAATAACGACGGCAATGGTATGGAAAGTGGCATTAAGATTTAAGACAGATTTATCCAATTGAGAAAGTGAAGGTGGTGTCATGTGAGTCGTGACTCGTGACCACTAAGTACTCCCTTGTTTATGATCCAATCCAAAGAATCGTGATCAGCGATATACGTGCTTGCATCCACTTGGATGTAGTAGTATTATTCAAAGTCAAAAACCGGACCCGCTCTGCATTTGTTTACATTGTCGGTAGTAAAATAACTCCTCTCTTTTTTCAGTAGTGATTGGCGGTACGAAAATAATTTAAAGAAATGTCAGAAAAACAATGTCTTTGGTAACCCAACACCCGCCGGTCACCGTTGAAATGCAAAGGTGATGTGTTTTTCGTTGCTTTCGTACTGCAAGATTCGTACTACGTATCATTATCCCTTTTTTTAGTAGAAGAAAAAGAAAAATACACTACTCTCATTTTTCGTTTAAATGCAGTTTTGGTTCCTCTGGTGGCAAAAAAAACCACTGTAGCCCAAAAAAAAAAATTAATTACTAAAATAACACACCTTTTAAATTATCAAACTAGGACACTTTTTAATTTTAGTGTAGAAATCGCCCCCTTGGAGCCCGACTTCTAAACATGAAATTGCAAGACAACCTATCGGGATTGCGGGGCGACTTCTAGGAGTTTTGTTAAGGCATGAAAGGTGGTGATATCGGAGGTGATCACGTTGGAAAGGGTATCCATGAAACGGGGGTTTTGGTTTGGCTTAAATATGTTTTAGACCTCTGCAAATATAACGTGTTTTGGTTTAAGCCTCCGCAAAAAAAAAAAATTAGTAAAAAGTCCCTATAAAAGCAAGTTTTTTGAAATAGACCCTTATGTTAACTTGAGTTTACAAAAACGTTGAGTTGGCTAACAAAATTATGACGTATCATTTATTTTTCTTTTCAATTTTTTTTATGCTGACCGAGCCACTTGATTGTTTTTTATTATTTTTTTAAGTTATTTTTTAGTCATCACCTTCTTCAAGCTTCTCCATCTCTCTCTCAATCTTCCCTTTTCTCTCTTACTCTCTCTCCTTCATCAAAAATCCCTTACTCAGATTTATTTATCCAGAATCTAGAAAACTCATTTTTTATTCCTACATGAAATGCAAATCTCAATATGTTGTTATCCAGAATCTAGAAAAACCATAATCTTTAATGGAATTAGAAGCATTTGAGAGCAGAAGGGTTTTTTTTATTTTATTTTTGTGCATCTAATCATGGAGAATAATTGAATGGGCTTCTAATCAGGGAGAATAATTGAATATCGGAATGGGTGGCTGATGGGAAAATAGGAGGATTTGTTGATGGCTTCTGCATTTGTTGGTGGGAATAGTAGGAGTGGGTATCGATTTGGGATTATAGGTTAGGGTTTCTAATTTTGAAGAAGAAGAAGAAGAAGAGGAGGAGGAGGAGTAGGAGTGGGTATTGATTCTGTGAGTTGAAGAAGAAGAGAAATTTGGGATTTTAGGGATTTGGTTTAGGAACACTCATTTGAAGAAGAAGAAGAAGAAAGGATTAATTAGAGATTTCTAATTTATGACATGGAATATAAAGTCAGCACTTAAAATAATATTAAAAAAAATGACAGCTCACATATTTGTTAACCAGCTCAGCGTTTTTGTAACGGAGCACTAACAGAATGACCTAAATCAAAAATATGTATTTTGCAAAGAGTTTTTACTAAAAAAAAAAAATTGCAGGGGCCTAAACCAAAACACACTATATTTGTAGGGACCTAAAACATATTTAAGCCTTTTGGTTTTGTAGAGAGTGGTGAAAATCAAAAGAGTGTGATCAAATGAAATGAAGGAAGAGAATCGGAGAGGTTTTTGGAGTTTGGGTTGTGGCGGGTTACTGTTTGTGACATGCGGTGACGTTAATGACGACACGTGAAAAAGTGAAACAAAGAGAAGAAGAAAGGGACAACCTTTGTGAACAGTAATGACAAATTGTTATGCGCTTTTTCTATGATGCGGGCCTCTGTTGTTGTGTAGCGCAGCGCAGGAACTGAATCTTCAAATTGCAATTTCATGTTTAGAAGTCGGACTCCTAGGGGGCGACTTCTACACTAAAATTAAAAAGTGTCCTAGTTTGATGTATAATCTAAAAGGTGTGTTACTTTGGTAATTAATTTTTTTTGGGGCTACAGTGGTTTTTTTGCCTCCTCTAGTTCATCAAACCCACAATTTTACTATCATTATTTTACTTTTTGCAATTTTATCCTTCAATTTTAACAAATTTGTAATTTTAGCCCTCCTATTTTTTCTCGCAGTTTTGATCTCCAATTTTATTAAATCTGCACTTTTAATCCTCACGTTAAATTTCCATCCAATTTTTGATGGAAATGTTGACGTGTTAGTAAGACTGTGATGTGGCTAAAGCGAGTCGTGCTACATAATTATTAGGTATTCACATATTTTGTATATTTTCATTTGTATATTTTGTATACTATTAGACTAAACCAATAGTATTAAGTGTACATTTTGTATATCATTGTGTGTCAGAATGGTATGTACATACCACGTCAACACTCAATGATTACATCAGTACGACATGTGTATGTCAAGACAACATTTTCGTCAAAAATTGGATTGCAATTTAAGACAATGGACTAAAATTGTGGATTTGATAAAATTGGGAACCAAAATTGCAAGAAAAAATGGAGGGACTAAAATTACAGATTTGATCAAATTGCTAAAAATAAAATAGGGGGGCTAAAATTGCAGATTTAATAAAATAAGAGGACCAAAACTACAATTAAGCCTTCGCTTTTTATAGACAAATGTTAGTTTCTAGTTGTAACACCCTAGTATTTCTAATTAATAGAAATACCAAAACATACAAATTAGCTTACATCAGAGTATAAATTTCCTTGCTTAGATTTACAATCCTTACAAGAATAGCAGAAAACCAATAAATAACTTAAACAAATTTAAGTTATAAACTGATACAAAAATAACAAGGAAAACCTAAAGACAAAAGGAAGACTAAATCTTTAATCTTCTATTCTAGCACGCCATCTACTCGTGCCATACGACCTTCTTCTTTCCCTGTTTATCCGAAAACAACAACATATGATAGGGTGAGATAACATATCTCAAATTGAGTTTTACCGCGACTTCTTACCTATCACTCGGTCCATTTATAAAAACATTTATTTACTTCGTGGTTTAACTAATAAACCACGCACATAATCAATTGCACACACAGTGCTAACCATCAATCTGCACACACAAGTGCTAATCACCGATCGCATACACAATGCAAATCCGGTGAATTCATAGCATAACACCGACTGCATACACAATGCTAACCCCGGTGAACCCCTTTCCAACACATGGAAATTATTTTATGGGGCCTAGGTTAGGGGCATATGACCTCCCGCCTAGTATGCTAATACAACAGTGGTCGTCACCCAGACTCGATATAATTTTTATATCACACCCACATAGGGTCGTTTACACATACACGATATAACTCATATACCAACATAACTCAATACATAATATGTTGCAATAACATATTATTACACACACACGCTCATGAAAAGCCGTCCGATTAACATTCAAGTTAGAAAACATTTGGTTCCCACACGTACTCTACATTTATAGGTTTTTGAAATAATCATAATATTAATCGTTATTTCAAAAACCACTTTGAATTTGTATTAAAATGTCTAACAAAAATTCGCAGAGTTTCCTCTCGTAATGTCTGGACATCCCAAAAAAATAATAATCACGAAAAACCAGTCGGACCTCAATTCAACAATCAAAATCATATTGTTTCGTTCTATGTTTCAAAAACACATAATCTCGTAAAAAAATTTTTTTTTGACTCTAAAATTCTCGAAACTCCGAATTTTTAAATTATTCAAACATAACACGAAAACAATATTTGAAATTCCCTAACGTGAGTAAAACTCACCTCGTGTGATGAAAATCACACCAAACAAAGCTCTCCAGAAGCTCCCGATTCGAAACTTCACGAACGCGCTCGGATCCGCTCCAAACCGGAACCGAACACTCCACATCGGTTGTTGAGCTTCCAATCACCAATACCAAGCTTCAATTTCGCTTAAATCTCCGGTTTCTCCAAATTGGAGCTTAAAACTCATTAATGGCAAAACGAAACGGAAAGAAATTAGGGTGTGAAAGTGGTATCATTAGATAGATCTCGAAAAATGGAGAAGAATGGTACGAGAATCACTTACTATCGTTAAGAATCTGTGGAGATCTCGCCATTCTTCCTTCTCTTCCTCCACGCCCTTTCTCCTCTCTCTCTGGGCTGTTTCTCCTCTCTCTATTCTTTTCTTTCTTTTTCTTCTCTGTTCTTTCTTTTTCTCTTTTCCTTTTTATTCTTTCTTTCATTTATTCTCACACAAGTGAGAGTTAAGAGAGTATTTGGATATTTTGGTATCCTAGAGCTCATTTAACATGAGTGGTATAATTCCTAAAATACCCTTAGAGTACTAATTTCCACTCGATTATGTATTTAAATTATTTTCCTCTAGCAATTATAAATTGCTTTCGTAATAACATATCGATCAAGTGACTTGATTTATTACCTATTCGAGTAATAAATCACTCGTTAATTTCTTAATTTGAAATTAACGAAATTAGGGATGTTACAATCACCCAACTTGAAAAATTTTGTCCTCAAAATTTGACAAACATACTTCAAGAGAACATATACGAATATCTAATCCGCATATCGTTCTTCAATTCCCACATAACATCATCGATTAAAAACGATTACAAACAACTTAAATAATCGTAATTGTTCTCGTCCAAGTGTCTACTCTCCATGATCTAAGATATTACTTGGATATGGCTTAAATGACGAATTAATCAAAGATCCATCCATTCTAACTCAACGGTTGACGAAATTCTTACAATACGGGATCATCGATTCAACACTATCTTGGTTTATTCCCTTTTGCCGACTCTGAGCTATTTCCAATTCTCAAGGCATACACAATAGATCCCTATTTAAAATCATGAGTCGGAGAATCCTTCTCATGAGCCTTCTCTCTACGTGAAAGCATAAGCTATCTCTTGTTGATTCAAAGATCAAAACACCGCCTAAACTCTTCCCAAGGCGTCACTATGCATTTAGAAACCCAAGGACGGATTCAGAAGAATTAGGATTGAAGCAGAAGTCAATCCCTCTTACTATTCTAGAAATATTCCTCACAATCGAAATCTCATTCAACCGGCCGACCTTTACAAGTTAACCGAATGAGTGGAAGAACTATCGTGAGGATCTTCCGATAACCTACCATACAAATCAACTTTCTCATAACTCTTTACTTTGTAATCGAGGACGACAATTCCCAATTCGCCACTGACTTCACCTTTACTAAAATTTATCGCCACAAATGCATGGAGACCACATGCTCCCAAGATTTCACTACTGAGACACTCATAATTCATACTTCTAGGATTTAACCTATCACTTCTCCTCCGAGAGTTTATTTAGAACAACGCAGAGATGTAAATTATATTCTATGATTGGTCTTAATGTATACTAAGATGTTATCAATGAAAATTCAACAACTAGTCTAAGTACGGGTGTAAAACCTCGGCTCATGCAATCCATGAATACAGTAGGAGAATTAGTTAGTAGAAGAGCATCACTACTCACTCGCAATGTCCATATCTAGTATGGAAAGTCGTCCGGGGTAACTAAAGCCCTAACCTTTAAATAAAAACCCGACCTTAGACCACACTTTGAAATCACCGCTTCACCTTGAAGCTAAACAACCTAAGCATAGATTCTTGGCATAGATACTTATTCTTAACCATAACTTTATCCAAGCGGAGATAATTTATACCCGATCTCCGGCTCCCATCTTTTCTTTCCAACAAGTAACACGGGAGCACCCCAACTTGTGGGAAAACTAAGTAATATCACGCCCGATTTCATGGGAATATTGTACTATTAGAACTTGGGTTAAACTCACACCATCGAGTTCATGACTATCTCACCGATGGGTAACGGTTTTGTAAAAATTTTCTTGAAAACATTTGGATATGAAATAATTTTCCCACTTACCCATAGGAGTTTGTTTCTTTGCTAACCCGACATACTAATAAGACATATCTTCACCTCGTGACTCATTCTTGAAACTCAATTCCGAGATCCGGATGATCTCACACAAATGTATGGCCTTTCAAAACCTATAAGTCGGATGACTATTCCAACCACTCATTCCCTTGAATCAAATCTATTATTCATTCACTTAGAATCCATCAACAATAGTGTTACAAAGATGTATCCATCCCAAATATCAAAATGTTCTCTAGATTAGGGACTATTAATAATATTATACCAATGTTACTAACTCAGTAATCCGTAATGGTAGTAACTAATAATGATCAGAGTTGCTAATGTAACTTTTGAACCAAAAAATTTCATGCATTACAAATGGATTACTGGATCGAAGTCCTTTGACTTTATTTCATCGAATATAGACGAGTGATTGCCGAACTAGCTACCTTCCAATCAAAACAACATTTCTTGACTGACCTGTTTGGAATAGCATAGCCATAAGTCACATTATCTCTAGCTAAAGCTTCGTTAGAATATCACAAATTTTCCTCGTACTCTTCTTCAAATTTGGAGCACCATACAGTTTCTGTTATAACTATTATATACTTCGGTAGCCTCATCATCATGGTCCTTATGATCATTAGCTAAGATATGGATCATATGTCAAACGACTTTTCTAAAGCCAACCATTCTCTTGAATGGAGTCTAAAACTCAATTACTCAAACCTACGAGAATCTAACAACATAGATTCCTTGCTTGAAGCATAACCGCTTTCCTAGCTAAGTAGGACTTACTAGAAGATTTTGAACTTCATTCGATCACACTGCCTTGTGGACTACTCTAAGCGAAACGTTTATGTTTGGATTCATCACGGAGTCAAACTAGTTATTATAATCATCAAAGAAATAGTCAAAATAGAAGGATTCTTCCACGGAATCAAACGGGCACAAGATAATGTTTCCAACGTTGATTCCGAGAACAATTCCTACCACTTTAGTCATTCCTTTAGTCCCATAACTCTCAACTCCACAACCGCTCAAACATAACCATAACCTCTTTAACGTATCCATTTGGGATGGAACATGTCTTGCTTAACAATAAGTAAGGTGTCTCACGCTCACTTGATTCCGTCTTACTATAGAACAACATCACTTTAAGAGATTGCAAATTCCACCCTTGGATATTTGGTGGCATACCTCATAATCGTTCGCTTTTGGAAACTCTACCGATCGTTGAAAAGCTAAAGCTACTAACAACCTTTTCCGGGAATAGGTCCATTGGAAAAACTATAATGAGTATCATCCTAAAAGCAAAGTGTTTAGGAATCTCATTTTAACGATTTGGAAGTTCTCTTTCCACTTCCCAAGCCTTTAATGGTTTTATGTCCTACAACCGCTTCAAAATTTAACAAATTGGGTAAAGTAGAAGTACATTTCAGAATACCATTGAACAATTAGTTCAAATCCTACTCGGATGTGCGAGACATTTCCGTTAGCCTTCCAACGCATCATGGAATATAAAAATCGAATTCGTATTAATAATTATGAATAAAACAAATCGAGAGAACTATCAAAATTTTCTCACATACCGAGAGAAATGGCTTGTTCATACTATATATCAATAAGCTTGAATATATTTTCCTCACATGTGACATCTCATTTTCCCATCTGCATTCATTTCTTAGAATCAATTAACGGTCCATTGCATAACTTAATTGAAAGCGAGTTTTCGGGAATAGATTGAAAAGATGTTCCTCAAGTTCCTCATCTAAAAGTTTAACAATATAATCCAATATAGGTGTGCAGTCTTTCAATAAATAATCATTCCTTCCAAACATTGCCATAGCGGGAAAATGTTTGAAATCGAAGACATGTCACCATCAAAGTCACCTCTCGATCTCCTCTTGATGGAGACTTGGTTACAAACCGTGATCGAACTAATTCTATCAAGATTGGGTTATGTAGCCAATAACGAGATTGCACTACTGACTTAATATATCGTCTTCATAGCATTTCATAAGGCGGCTTTGAGAAAAAGAACATGGTCAAGACTCGCAGACTATCCAGGAGAATGTCTCTAATCGCGATCTAAGTTGGGGTTTATTCTAACCATAAGGTAATGTTAACTATGAAATAATGTTTCCATAATCGCTAGGCCCGACTAATCAACGGCCGGGATCTCGGGTGCCGATTAACCTTAATCGGTCTTACAATACGGTCATTATTATCGCTAAAGGCTTTCTTAATTGTAGTTCTGTAGGACCTATAATAACTTCCACCGCAATTCTACAATTGCACACGGTTCACCGATTGAACATTCGCCCACCGTTTCTTCTCGAACCAACTTGGCTGCCCATTACTTGCTTGAGAACACCAAGCGTAGCCCCTTTGCTTCCATTGCGTGCTCGATAAACCGAGAAGGCGAGAATTCCTATGGTGTAGGGTTTGGACATTTTGGCCGAGGCAAATAATCGTCATTGTTCTCGTGAACTCATATGAAACATTGAGTGGATCCGACTCAATACTTCACATAATATCTTGAAAGGTTCGACATTTAAGCTATCTAAGTCCCTAGTGACTCAATCTAACCTCTTGACCATAAAGTCTCTACGTCCGACTAGGTCGAATCGCTCACGATACCAAAATGTAACACCTAGTATTTCTAATTAATAGAAATACCAAAACATACAAATTAGCTTACATCGAGTATAAATTTCCTTGCTTAGATTTACAATCCTTACAAGAATAGCAGAAAACCAATAAATAACTTAAACAAATTTAAGTTATAAACTCGATACAAAAATAACAAGGAAAACCTAAAGACAAAAGGAAGACTAAATCTTTAATATTCTATTCTAGCACGCCATCTACTCGTGCCATACGACCTTCTTCTTTCCCCTGTTTATCCGAAAACAACAACATATGATAGGGTGAGATAACATATCTCAGTTGAGTCTTACCGCGACCCTTACCTATCACTCGGTCCATTTATAAAAACATTTATTTACTTCGTGGTTTAACTAATAAACCACGCACATAATCAATTGCACACACAAGTGCTAACCATCAATCGCACACACACACAGTGCTAATCACCGACTGCATACACAATGCAAATCCCGGTGAATTCATAGCATAACACCGACCTGCATACACAATGCTAACCCCGGTGAACCCCCTTTCCAACACATGGAAATTATTTTATGGGGCCTAGGTTGGGGCATATGACCTCCCGCCTAGTATGCTAATACAACAGGTCGTCACCCGACTCGATATAATTTTTATATCACACCCACATAGGGCCGTTTACACATACACGATATAACTCATATACCAACATAACTCAATACATAATATGTTGCAATAACATATTATTACACACACACGCTCATGAAAAGCCGTCCAGTTAACATTCAAGTTAGAAAACATTTGGTTCCCACACGTACTCTACATTTGCCGGTTTTTCGAAATAATCATAATATTAATCGTTATTTCAAAAACCACTTTGAATTTGTATTAAAATGTCTAACAAAAATTCGGCAGAGTTTCCTCCGTAATCTGAGACATCCCAAAAATAATAATCACCGAAAAACCAAAGTCAGCACCTCAATTCAACAATCAAAATCATATTGTTTTCGTTCTATGTTTCAAAAACACATAATCTCGTAAAATATCTTTTGTTTTTGACTCTAAAATTCTCGAAACTCGAATTTTTAAATTATTCAAACATAACACGAAAACAATATTTGAAATTCCCTAACGTGAGTAAAACTCACCTCGTGTGATGAAAATCACACCAAACCGAAGCTCTCCGAAGCTCCCGATTCCGAAACTTCACGAACGCGCTCCGGATCCGCTCCAAACCCGGAACCGAACACTCCACATCAGTTGTTGAGCTTCCAATCACCAATACCAAGCTTCAATTTCGCTTAAATCTCCAGTTTCTCCAAATTGGAGCTTAAAACTCATTAATGGCAAAACGAAAACGGAAAGAAATTAGGGTGTGAAAGTGGTATCATTAGATAGATCTCGAAAAATGGAGAAGAATGGTACGAGAATCACTTACTATCGTTAAGAATCCGTGGAGATCTCGCCATTCTTCCTTCTCTTCCTCCACGCCCTTTCTCCCTCTCTCTCGGGCTGTTTCTCCTCTCTCTATTCTTTTCTTTCTTTTTTCTTCTCTGTTCTTTCTTTCTCTTTTTCCTTTTTATTCTTTCTTTCATTTATTCTCACACAAGTGAGAGTTAAGAGAGTATTTGGATATTTTTGGTATCCTAGAGCTCATTTAACATGAGTGGTATAATTCCTAAAATACCCTTAGAGTACTAATTTCCACTCAGTTATGTATTTAAATTATTTCCTCTAGCAATTATAAATTGCTTTCGTAACAACATCTGATCCGTGACTTGATTTATTACCTATTCGAGTAATAAATCACTCGTTAATTTCTTAATTTGAAATTAACGAAATTAGGGATGTTACACTAGTAATTAATTAAGGGCGGGGGAAATGTTAGTTTTCAATATTTGAACCATTGATCTTCTCCTTCAAACTCTTTTATGTCTGTTTGCTTACCAACTGAGTTATCTTCTTACCATAAACTCTACTTTGGTTGTCATTTTATATGAGTTGTGTTTAAGGTCATGTGCCTACTAGATTCTTTTTTTTACAAAAAAAAATAATTATTTTTTTTTTGACGACAAAAAATACTTATTTTTTTTTACGAGAAAAAAATACTTGTTATTAGCTGCCACTATTTGATTTTTGTTGGTCAAAATATAAAATAAAGTCTCGACAATCTAAAATACTAGATTATGGCATAAAATCTCAATCGATGATAACATTTTATATTTAATCTTACTGTCAATTTGACTAATATATCAATAAGAGACTTAGTTGATCTCTCATCCTGCAAAATTGTCAATTTGACTAATTAGAGACGTTGGCTTCCAAGTTTGAACTCAATGTGAGTAATGTAATGGTAATGTGTGTCCATGGTGTTTATTTTCTTTTCGTCTAAGGTGATATATATACACACTTGTTTTTGACAAAGTTTAGAATATGTAAACTATTTTACGAAATCATGAGAATCTCTTTCTATCAAAATTTAGATGTTAGTTTTTACTCAGTAATTGTAAGTTCATTTTTATTTTTAGAGCAAAAATTTTACTTTTCCTTGTTAAAAAAAGATGGATTTGCACGATATAAATTTAATTATTCAAACATTTATTTAAACACATACTTTTTTTGACCGGACTTATACACATACTTCTTTTTGGCAAAATTAAAAGATTTTATGAAACAAATTTTTGTTGTCGATTAGTACTTGTACCTTTGTGTACTATCTGTTCCTTTCAAAATAAAAAATCAATATGTATTATCTTATATATGATCATGATCGCCACGAGGCACGCGACTTTGTTATTTTAACATTATATGTATGATCTGGAATTGTTGAATCAAAAACTTACAAAATGCAAGCCTAATGCAACCTCAACTCGTGGGCACATGGGATGCGTTGAGGAGGAATTTTGCCATGCTTTTCAGCCTCCAAATATGACTGATACTTCTTACAACCCCTCTTACTTGTAGATACCTCCAATTTTTAAAGGTTCTCAAATTACCCTCACGTGGGAGGTACGTGGACGATGTTCCAATATTAGGTTCGGTGGTTAATGTCATAACATGTTCGGTACTTTCTTACCGGGTATAGAAAAAACGTGGTTCGGTGCATATTCGATAATTTCATACCGAATATAGAAAAATGGGGTGTTTTGTATTTGGGGGTGGTTCGAAATATTATCACTGATGGTCCGAACCTATCTGTTACTGGACAGAATGTGAACCACTCAGGTGAAACCAATGTGATCAAAATTCTCTCTTAGATTAGATATATCATTGATAATACTTTGAATTTCTCCTCTAACTAGTTCCCTTCTTGAAGCTTCAACTAGTGTTTTGTTGTCGGATTTGAATGACTGCTTTGAGGCCCAAATTGCAAGCATAGGAGACAGCTTCATGCAAGCTGAAAGCTTCAGCCACAAGGGGGAGAAGAGGCAAAAAGAGGCTTGAAAGAACGCAGAGATCAAGGTACCTTTTATCATCTCTAGCTTTAACTTCTTTAATTAGCTTTATTTGATTAACGTGCTTTAAATTATATTTGTCCTCATGACGTTATCATCACATTGACCGTTAATGTAACACTTGAAGATGATGATGGTCGTCTTGCCACATACAGTTCAAGGGCTGATGATCATATATACAAGTAGCAACGATGATCAATCATACATAATGGTCGATGGTGGTCCCTAGCTTGGAGAGGATGGCAGAGAAGATTGTTGATGGAATCAATAATTATTATGCCTTTGTTTATTACTCTGTTTGCCTAAGTTATGTGTTATCAGACTCTCACTAAAACTTGCAACTCATTATCTGTTGTTTGGAATCACAAATTGCACTCTATATTATCTTTTGTTTTGATCATCGATCGTCATTGGCCGACCAAGTGTTGTTAAATTATCGTTGTCCCGCCGACCGGGCCTGGCCGTTGAATAGGAGGAAGGACCAGGTCCCGCTTCACGCGAACACCTCGGGTGGTACCGCAATGACACCGACGATCAAGTGAGTGGTCGCCAGCAGATAGCACAAGAGTAAGAGAACGCACTGATGCCGTGTGTGCGAATGGCATATATATATCAGTAGAGAAGCCGACCGTTAGCGAAGATTTCGCCGGGTTCGCGAATCGCGTCCAAGCAGCGTGTTTGGGCGATTCTGACGCTGGTCGGGCCGACGCCCAATTGCTATTGGCGCTCTTGTAATTGCCGATACACCGAACAGATTGCCCCAAGCCTAGGTCGCTAAGAGCGGGCCGAGGCTTGAATCGCCGCCCCAGTGAGTTATGTAGTTCGACAAATCTTGATAAGCGGAACGGACGCGCGCTTCGCCTTGATGGGACGGTTGGCGTGGCTAACTGACGGTTGGCTTTTGCCGACATTTATGACGCGACGTTTGGAGTTTTCGAGGTTGTTCGAAGGTGGCTATTGGTGAGAAGGTGAAACGCGCTATGACGCTTCGCCTCCCGGCCCCTTTTCGCGCTTGGGTCCGCACTATAAATACCCCTTCGGTGAAGACTATTCCTCACACTTTCGCGATTTGCTCTCGCTAACGACCGAAGTTGTCTGCCGCCGACTTTGTATCTGTAGTCGCTTCTCTTATTGCTCGTCTTTGTTTTCGTGGACCGATCTCCAACCTTTTCTAAGGTATGAATCGATCCGCTCTTACTCTTTTTCTTCGCAATATTTTCTTTCGAATGCACAACTCTACGCCGCGTGATAGGGGTGCAGTGTCCGGGACGACCAAGTCGCCCTCTCACGAGCACCGCTCGACCGGCGACTCGATCCCCTTATCACAGTGTTACATGCCACGGTTGAAACAGACCGCTCGCATCCCCGGAAAGTCTTCACATTCTCTGCCGAACACATGACGAAGGCCGTCCGAGGTCGCTTCCCACGAGGAGAAATCTCCACGTCGTCTTCGCGGCGAAGCTCGATTCTTCGAGTGGCTCGAGCTCGAGCACGAGTTCTTCTAGTTCTTCCAGCAAGGGGTCGGTTAGCTTGGGGAGCTCGACTCCGAAGTCGCCCATTCTCTCATTGCTCGATCGAATAGCGATCCACCACTGAAAATGCCACTCCGCGCGCGCGAGTGGAGATGAAGAGGTGGTCATAGAGGATGATGAGGTGCGCAGTGCCATCCCGGCCGAGGATGAAGAGATGGTCGAGGTCGAGGGAGACCGAGCCGAAGAAGCTACCGAGGAGGTTGTGGTTCAGCCTGTGGCGAGTTCCTCTGGCCAGGGGGCGAACAATGAAGGAGGGTCGAACGAAGGAGTAGAAGATGTTACGCGATATAGCTCGGGACCCATCTGACATGTCTTGGGTGTCAGAAACTCTTCGTGCCAATAGGAGTATTCTCACGGTCGGTCATTGGGCCCCGCCCGAGCCGCAGCCTTCACTTCAGAAATTACCGGGCCGGAGGTAAGAGGCATGAAAGCGGAGAAGACATCGCAACCTATTCTCGACAATCGAAGTTCACGATGCACCCGGATCATGTTCGAGCGGATGAACATCACCCCACCCTTCACCGAAGTTTCAGTGCGACGCCCTTCGCTATATCGGTCGCCTTCTTCCAACTCCATCCAAACGCGTGGGCGTTTTTGAAAACATTCGAAGTGCTTCGACTATGCTCGCCGGCCGATGTCGGCCCGGTTATTTTTCGCTATTTTCGAGTGAGTTGGTGGTGGAGAAAGCCAATAAGGAAAAGAGGGGAGTGTCTCCTTCAAGACTCGAAGACCCAAAGACCGGTGACTTCAAAGCGTATCGAGTCGTTGGGCGCGGCACTGGAAAAGCCAATATTTCGGTCGTCCCAAATAAGGAGGCCGGCATGGCTATTTTCGAGATCGGCCCGACGGCCGCTTCGGTCCCCTTACTTCCCAATCATGTGGAATGAAGCTCACTTTTTCAAGCGGCCTGGCGACTATATTTATTCCGTCAAGGATTTGGGTGCGCCGACTTGGAGTCCCCTAGAGATGATCAAGACTCTGGCGGGCATGATGCCCCTAGATCCTAAGGGCGACCTGCCTTGCCGTCCCTTTGTCCTGCTCGTGGGTCGAGCTCTTCAGGCCGAGATTGGTTCGCCTTTGGACTTTATCTTTAAGTTTCGAATATTGCTCGCTTTATCTAACTTGAATTATTCTTTTTTGCAGGAAGAATGGCAGGTAAGAACTGGGCCGAGCTCGAGAAAGTTCTGAATCCTCCTAAGAATAGCGCCTCCGCCGCCACTTAACGGGGGGTCGATCTCGAGGACGTCGAAGGTGCCTCCAACCCCAAAAGCCGCGGAAAAAGCCCGTTTCCAAAGTCCGATCGCTTCTCACGACGATGACCGCTTCGCAAGCGGACCAAGTTTGATAAGCGAGACTTGGATCTTGCTAAGGACGACATCCCAATTCTTTCGCTCGAGGATTTAGTGGCCTGGCCGAATTCGAGCGGTTCAAGAAAAAGCCCATGCAGGGTTTCAGGCTTCCCTTTGCATGGGGATGGACAAAATCATGCAAGAGTCGCGACGGAAGTGAAGGTATTTTATTCTTTTTAACCGTCGTGCTTTTACTTACATTCGACCGACTAACCGACTTTGACTATCTTTGTTTGCAGCAGAATACATTGAGAAGGATAAGGCCTTGGCGAGGCGCAACAAAAAATTTGGAGAAACTAGCTAAGTCCAAGAAGGACGCTATGCAACGGTCAAGACGATCGCCAAGCCGCCAAGAAGAACAAGGAACTCCAAGCTCAAGTAACCAATCAAGACCGACCTCGACGTTTTGGAGAAAGAAAAGGCCGAATGGGGACCCAGCAGGTCGGTACCGAGGCGCAAGTTCGGAAGGTCGCCCGGATGGCTAAGTGGTGTGCTGATCGAGCGCTTCTACAATGCTCTAGGTCGTGCGGTGTCGAACGCAAATTTGAGCATCAACTTTGATGACAACCTGATCAAGCCTGACCACTATGTCGAGAACTGCAAGATCGTGCAGCCCGAGGAGCTTGACGATCAGGGCAATGTCGTTCGTCCTAGCACGATTCTCTTCTGAAGCCCGCCTGCGAGCGGAGAAATTTTTGTAATACTTTGACTTGCCTTCGGGCCCAACAATTTGAAATCTGCCTTCGAGCAGTGAAATATTCGAGCGCTCGGTTTCGACTGGGCGTTTCTGTTATGTAATGACATTTTAACTTGTCTTTTATTTTGTTTACTTGAATTTGCATTGCTACGTCTGTCCATCTTGTATGTTTATTTGTCTAAGTTTTCGAACTTGTAGGCCGCTCGGCGACCGTTTTGTGCCATTTCGAAAGCACTCGTTAATGGTTGGGCCATTTCGATGGCACTCGATTGGGCCATTTCGATGGCACCTGTTGGGATCATTTCGATGATCTCTCGAGGTAGGTCGTTTCGACGGCCTATTATGATGGGTTATTACTTAACCCGTGGGCCATTTTCGATGGCGCTGCTCGAGTCAACTTCGGTGACCGTTGTTTGTCTTGGCTCGGCAGCACACGCCATGCATCGTTTCAACGACGAAGTTTGCGGGTTATTTCACCCTTGGGCCATTTCGATGGCATTTCGAGGTAGATCGCCGACGATCCTGCTCAAGTTTGATAAATCTTCGATCGCTCCTTTGCCATGAGCATGCTTTGAGCGATCGCATACATTCTTTGCGAGAAAGTAAATAATAACAATTTTTCAAAGGTCGCCTCGTAAAAAACCCCTGGGAAAAGAGCGTCTGCACTCGTCTTTCATTAATAAATCGGTCGCTCATTACATTTAGACATAATACTTTCTAAGTTTTTCTGCGTGCTCCATGTTCGGGGGATAGTCGCCCCTTCCATGGTTTCCAACTCATATGCCCCTCACGGCCTTTTCTTGACGACCGCATGCGGACCTTCCCAATTTGGTGCGAGCTTTCCTTGTCGGGCGTTTGTTTTCAACGTCCAAGACGCCCAGACGAGCTGCCCAATTGAGAAATCTCTTCCGAACTCGGCGTTGTATCTAGTCTGCGACCTTCCGCTTGATCGCTTGTTCTCTAAGTGATGCTTGAGTGCGCGCAGCTCTTCAATCAGTCATTCTTGGCAGACGCCTGGCCGTCGTTGTCGGCTATGGTAGGGGTTTGAAGTCCTCCAATTTAGCTCCCCATTTCTATGGGTATAACGGCATCGATTCCATACACAAGCTCGGGCGGCGACTCTGGCCGATGAATGAGGGTCGCCCCAGACGCCCAAAGAACGGATCGTAGCTCCTCGACCCGATTCCCTTCGCTTCATCGAGTCTTCGTTTCAAGCCACGGAGGATAACTCATTGTTGGCCGCCTACCGCCGTTTGTCTGCGGATGCTCAACCGAGGTGAAAGCATTGTTTTAACCCCTAAGCCGCCAACATTTCTCTAAATCTTTTATCTCGCGAACCGGGTGCCGTTGTCGTTATCAATTGCCGCGGACGCCAAAACGGGCTAGCCACACACCGACCAAAGAACTTGCTCACTTTTGCCGATGTGATCGTTAAAGAGGCTCGGCCTCGATCCACTTTCAGTAAAATAGTCTACCGCCACGATCAAGAACTTGAACGCGCAGCAGTGGAAACGGCCCGGTAGATCCATGCCCCACCGAGCGGAACTCGCCAAGGTGAGACAAGACTGTAATTTCGAAGAAGGTGCAATGTGGACATCAAGATGTACTTGACACTTTTTGCATTTCGAACGAGCTTCTTTAGCATCCTCGCCCATGGACGGCCAAGTAATAGCCATCCCCGAGAGCTTTCTTAGCTATGGAACGTGCACCTGGTGGCTACCACAAACACCTTCATGAATATATCTCAACACATGGTGGCCGACCGACGTAAGACATCTTAGCAATGGGGACGAGAATCCTCTTCGTATAATTTCCTTCTATTATCGAATACTTGGTCGCCTCGAGAGCGACCAATTTGGCTCGCTTCGTCGCTTCGGTTCTTCCCCTTCAACGATGTACCTTAGAATGGGGCGATCCAATCGAATCGAATTGACACAAAGAACGGCCGACGATTGGCTTGGCTTGGTCGACACACTCGGTCGATTTAGTGGTCTCCGAATCAAAACTCGTGATTTCGAGTCTTGGTACTTGCAAGCTTTGATAGAATATCCGCCGAACGTTTTGGTCCGAGGTACATGTACCACTTTCGCTCTGGTCGAATCGCTGAGCGAGCGCTTCTCTTACTCGCCGATAACTTTTCAAAGACGTCATCCTTGGCATCGTATAAGTCTTTGATCCGCGAGACAACAAGGAGTCGATCCGAGTTCAACCCGGCCGACATTAAAATCCTTAGCGAGTGCGCAGGCCTATGCACGCTCATACTCTACACGGTTGTTCGATGTGTGGAACGCAAAAGTCAATGAAACTTCCACGGCAAGAGCCCTCTCAATTTCTAATATTAGGCCCGCTCCACTTCCTTTGCTATTGGGCGACCCATCTACATGCAAGATCCGTGTCGTTTGAGCTTGATCCTCCGGGATCGGGGTCATCTCTCGCTATAAAGTCGGCCAAAGACTGCGCGCTTTGCGGCCGATCCGATTCAAACTTAATCCCAAATTCATCGAGCTCCATCGCCCACTTTATCATTCGCCCCGCCGGTCCTGGCCGATGAAGGACTTGCTCGATTGGTCGATCGGTCCTTACCACGACACTGGTGGGCACAAAAGTGGTCTTAATCTTCGAGACCACTAGGAGTGTAAGGGCAAATTTTTCTATTTTCTCGATATCTCGGCTCGGGTCCTCGCAGCACTCATCGATGAAGTAGACCGGATTCTCGCTTTTAGTCGCTTTCCGACTACTAACACAAAGACTCAAAACTTCTTCGCTATCGCCAAGTATAAATACAGATGTTTCGCCGCGCGTGCGCTTGGTCATAATTGGCGGGTTAGTCAATGCTTCTTTCAATTCCTCCAATGCTCACGGCATTGGTCGGTCCACTCAAAGTCTACGTCTTTCTTCGTGAGTCCGAACGATTGGAAGCGACTTGCGAGGCGCCGCCGGGATGAATCGGATAGAGCAACTACCATCCCGCTCACCGTTGGATTTCTTTTTGGTCGCCGGGTGGCCTCATGCTCTGGCGATCGCCCTACACTTCTCGTGGTTTGCTTTATCCTCTTTCGGTTAGGTGAAAGCCCAAAATCGGCCCTCACCCCAAAGGTACACTTCTCGGATTCACTGAGTGAATTCTTCCTAGCTTCTTCAAAGATTTCCTCAAGTCGTTCACATGATCCGGATCGGTCCCACTTTTGATGATCATGTCGCCCAAGTACACCTCGTAGATTCGACCGACCGCTTTTGAAAATTTTTTATTCATCATTCACGTAAGTCGCTCCAGGCGTTCTTTAGCCGTAAAGGCATCACCTTGTATTGAAAATTTCCTCGATCCGCTCATGAAGGTCGCCTTGTGTCGATCGGGTGGATACATCGTGATCCGATTGTATCTTAATAAGCGCCCCAAAAGGACAATAATTTATAACCCGAGGCACCATCGACCAATTTGTCAATGTTGGCACAGGAAGGCATCCTTCGGGCATGCCTTATTTAGGCGGTGTAGTCTACACACATTCTCCATTTGCCATTCTTCTTTTTAACCAACACGACATTGGATAGCGTGTCGTGTACTTGATCTCTTCGATGAAGTTGGCTCGCACGAGGTCCTCAACGGCTTTGCGCGCTTGAGATTTTTCCTCACTCGAAGTTCGCTCTTCTTTGAGCGACGCTTAACCCCTTCATCGATCGAAAGTTGATGGCAAGCTACTTCGATAGGAATGTCGGGCATGTCTGATGCCTGCCATGCGAACAGGTCGGCATAGTCTTTCAAACATTGCACAAGGTCTTGCTTCACCCGCTCGTAGGTCGCTACCGAAGCTTAACTGTCTTTGTTGGGTCGTCTCCCAACCGCACATCTTCCAATTCCCTACGAGGTTCTCGGGTCTTTCCAACCTCGTTCTTTAGCTCTCGGGCTAAGTCATCGTCGTTATCCTCTGGGTCGCTATCTGGATCATAACGAGCATCCAAATCAGCGAGATTGACTTGGTGACCTTCACCAGTGCTTTGAGAACTTGGGCCACGATCTACCTCATCACAACTTTCTTGATACAAGTAGTGGCTCCGCTTGCCGCTTTCTAGTCGGCCGCCGTGGTAACTACCGGTCGTCTCTGCTGTAAAATTTCATTTTCAAGTGCACCGTCGATGCCACGACCTCTAACTTGCCCAAGGTCGGCCTACCAATGATACATCGATAGCATGATTTGATGGGGAGTACGAGGAACGCCGTGACGGACCGCCCCTAAAGTGCTCTTCTTGATTGTCGCCACCAAATGTGACCATGAGTTCGATTGTTCCCACCCGGGTAGGTGATCGCTCCATTGAAGCCCGTTAGGGAGTAGCTCGGCACGGGAATTATCTCGCTCCGATCAACCTTGATCTTGTCAATCAAATCTTCAAACATGATGTCGGCCGAGCTACCCCGGTCGACTAGAATTCTTTGGACTTCGTGGTTGGCCATAATCGCTCTCGATTACCAATGGAACATAAATGTTCTACCGCCGTCGGCAGTCTTCGCCCCCAAAGAAATGGGCGGTCTATTCGAGACCTGGTCGCTCGCAGAAGTTGAGGCAACCATTAGGAGCTCATCCCACTTTCTTTTCATAGCTTTGTTGGACTCTTACGATCCAACAGATTTCCACCGTGAATAACCATTGCTACATTGCGCGCTTTGGACCGTCGAGTATCTCGATCTTCGGTGATCGATCTTTATCTGGGTGCTCGTTATGACTAGAGCACCCTTTCTCCGTCCCCGATCTTTCTCTTTCGTCTTCTCTCGAGGTCGGTCGCCTTCCTCCGACCTCACATACTGCCCAACTTGCTTTTCTTTCGAATGAGCTCTTCAATATCTCGTCTTTGAGGCCATACGATCATTAGTATCATGCCCTTGCTTTTGTGGTAACGGCAGCATTTTGGTCGGTCGTGCCCTTTCTTGAGCACGCAGTGGATCGGGCCGCTTTACACCCACAAACTCATTGTTCGCACTCACCGTAGATTTCAGGCAATAGAGGTGTTGAGACGAGTGCGATGATCAAACTTCTTGTCTCTAAAATCGTGCCGGTTGTCTCGGCGACCTTCACGAGCTTTAGCCGGGCCTGCGTCCCGCTCTTCTTTTGGTCGCGCACGGACGGCCTTTCTTGCGGCTAAAGTTTCTTCATACGCCATATGAATGTTGGCCCTTGTTAGAAGAAACCGAGATCTTGATAATGGTTCAACGTGAATTTCTCTACGAACTTGTGGTCCTGGCCGAATACCACGCTTTAGATACTTCAATTTGTCTTTATCTCGACAAGTCACGAAACAGACTCTCGCCTCGGTATTGAACCGGTCGATGTATCGTCTCGGCGTCTCATTATCGCTTGAACAATCGTGTCAAGTGTTCTTCATATCGATATTGGCGCGGTTGGTCGTATAGTGCGATAAGAAGATTTCGATCAGTCTTGCCATGAGGAGATAGTATTGGGGCGAAGAGTCTCCCACCATTCTAATGCCCGGCCGTCCAACGGATCGAGGAATAGCCGCAGACTTCATGGTCGAGCCCAGTTCTCTCAGAATCGCAATAATTGTTAAAGTACAGGAGATGCTTATCCGGGTCGCCACGACCGTCAAACTTATTCAGATTAGAGGCTTTCTTAAATCTCTGGGAATCTCAGAGCGCCGATTTTCCGGTGAATGGGCCGTGACCATCCTGAATGTCGTTCGACCCAAAGGGTTGCATAGCGAGGCACGCCTCGTTGCCCGACATTCCATAAAACACTCCGGAGGGACCAGACGGTGGAAGTTGAGGAGGTCTTCTGGGGCGTTCGCTTTGGCCTCTCCTCGGCCGATGTGAGACGTCCCTGATCCTTCCATCTCTGTAATCTTCAAGCTCTTCACGAGAGTCCCAAGACCTGCTTCTCGACCGACGTGAACCGGACGACTCATTTGAAGAGTACCTGGTGGGCGAGCGGCGGTAGCTGGAATCCTCATAGTCGTCATAAGATAGCGAACGGCGTCTGCACACGTTCCTACTTGGGGGCGATCTGTGTGCCCTTGTTCGCCGCGCTGGAGACCGATGGGTGGTACTCTCCCGGCGAGAAAGGCTCCTTCGAGGAGGGAGCGGTGTCTTCGCGGCCGGCGCCGAGCGCGAAGGTTCTCCGCCTCTTCCTTCGCACGCGCGTCCGACCGACTCTTCAGTGGCGAGAGATCACTCATCTCTATCTCGCGATGACACGGTTCTTGTTATGCGCAGATCTCAGAGAACTACCGAGTGACATGCTCGGGCAATGGTTCCCTGAATGCCCGCTTCAATCGGCTCGGGCGGAGATCATTAGGAACCGCGGTGACCGCTGAAGGACCGGCCCACGCACCAGATTGTGCACAGAGGGCTCTCGCCGTGGATGTCCTTGAGATTCGTGGATCGTAATGCGGCCACGCCCGGTCTGTTCTTGAGGATGTTGCCCGGAGGGGTTGAGTTCGGATGAGGCCCTCGCTCGGGGCCGGCCGCGTGGAGCCATGAATGAGGTAGGATAGCGCCGCCTCCCATCGTGGTCGCCAATTGATCGTACTCTTGACCAATGAAGTGTTGAAGTTTCTTTGTCTCCGCCGACCGGGGCGGCCGTTGAATAGAGGAAGGACCAGGCCCCGCTTCACGCGAACACCTCGGGTGGTACCGCAATGACACTCCGACGATCAAGTGAGTGGTCGCTCGAGGCAGATAGCACAAGGTAAGAGAACGTGCACGATGCCATGTGCGAATGGCATATATATCTTTGTAAGAAGGCCGACCGTTAGCGAAGATTTGCCGGTATGAATTGCGGTCCCAGCGCGTGTTTGGGCGTGTTATACTGGCGGTCGGGCGACGCCCAATTCTTTGATGGCGACTCTTGTAATTTCGATACACACCTTAACAGATTACTATAAACTCTCTCTCTCTCTCTCTCTCTAAATGTTCAGTATCTTAATAGTGCACTTTTGTGGTACCTTCATACCTGACAAGTAATTTTCAAAAAACTAAATAGTTAAGCATTCAGTATCTTAATACCACACTTTTTTGGTACTATGGTATCGAATCTAGTGAAGACGTAGAAAAAAAATAAGCAAAGACACATTTGAGAGGAATTTTTTAAAGTTTAGAGGTATTTTATTCTTTTCACTAATTATACTAAGCCCGTAGAGAAATAAAAATGAGGATAATTATATGCGAAAACCTCCACCAATGTGGCGCCTCAAGTAGGAATATTATAGGTGTTCACAGTTCGGTTTGAATCGGACGTTCATAATTCATTGCCCGATCTCAATATATATATATATATATATATATATATATATATATATAATTGGGAACTCAGTATATTATATATACTCAAGTAAGATTATTTGGATTTTACGTGTTCTTCTACAAAATTTCAGCCAAACCAACCTAATATTAAGTGAGTTAATTCGAATTGGAATCACGAGCCATTTATTGTTTTTTAAGGATAAAGGTAGTATAAACTATAAAGAGAAAAAGCGAGAGGTGAAAAAATAAATGAATGAGGTTTTAATAACATTTGTCGTGAATAAATGTATTAGAGGATGTCGTGATTTCTGGATCCATTAGTACCAATGTCTAGTAGCATGGTATAAGATGCTACAGGAGACTTGATTAGGTGCAGTCATACTTTCCATGCAATCATGCGGTCATCTCTAATCAACCACCCTTAGATTTATTTTGAAGTCAATCTTAAACTTATTTTATTTAAAGAAATGAAGTAAAATATTGATCAAAGAGAGAAAGAGATAGAGATGCATGACTTTGTCTAATCTCCATCCACGTCATTAACCCTCATCTATTTCATTTTTACAACTCCAATTTAATTGTGAAAAATAAAAATATGTACCCTTTTTTTTACACAAATAAACTCATTTCAGATCATTTAATGAAGATAGCATAATACATATAGGAGTATAATTTAAAATGGTGGATGCTAGCATAGTTCCTACTTCCTAGAAGCTATCACTAACTGATGAGCAACTTGATTTGCTTGCTTCTAATATAACTAATCCTCAACTTTGGTAAATTATCAAGAACCTCATTACGATTTGCTAATGTTGAACCAAATTCATTGTGAGGAAAATTTGAGTCTAACATGCCATCAACAACTGGTTTGCAACCAGTTCAATGACAATATTAGAGAAACTCTCCTCCTGAATCCAATTCAACGGATGTAGCAAACCATATGCCCCAACCTCTCTTGGCGGCGGAAGTCCTTGAAAAGTCATTGCCCCAATATGCATCTTGTATACAGAACCCAAGACTGAATATATTATCTTCCTTAAATAACGCAGCATCGACATTACACTTAAGCTGGTGTCTATCCAGATAAATCCACTGCTCTTGGTCTCTTGGTGTTGTATGTTGCTTGCTATTATGGTTCTAATTTGCAATGTGCCATGACAGTAAAAATGCTTTGGTGTTGTTAACTTCATTACATGTGTTTCCTTCCACTTGATTCCAAACTTTACTATTTCTCTTATGCTAAGTCAAGTCACATATCATGATTGCCAATGACATATCATTTGAAACCAAATTTTGCAGCAACAAGAATATAGCTTATGTCAAATTTGAAGCCTGCATAAGCACGACAAAATTAAGAATCACACATAAAAGCCCCAAAATTCAACCATTAAGAATCACACATCTACTTATCTCCATTGATTATTATAGTAAGTAAAAGAAAATATGGCAATGGTATTAGTCAGACACTTTCTAGGAAAGATTCAGATAACAAAGTTGGGAGACACAATGGATGGTTGAGATTCCATTGTATTGTAAAACTTGTCTATTAGTAAAAGGTCAGAATACAAGAACAAATACACTCGTACATTAATGTATGACAAAAAATTACCTTGAATCCCAATCAACTTGAGGATTTTTTCCCTGTAACCATTTGGAATATCTTGAGGCCCCTACTGAATGCCTCATTGAAGAGAATTCTGGTTTGCATAGCCTGAAACCCAGGCCACCATGAAAGTAGTGCAACAGGAGTCATAACAATGATTCCAAACAATATATCATACATACGAGCCAATGCAACAACTCCATTCCAAATTAATGTATGCTGCAAAACTGGTCGAAATACTTGAGCAATCAAAATGATGCCCCAACCAGTGGGAACAAATGCCAACAAGCTAGTAAAAAGATCCATGAATTTGAATTCAGTGAATTCCAACAAAGCAACAATCACAACTATGGCAAGAGCAATGAGAATTGACTGAACCAACCGATAATAGATATGTTGTTTCGCCTCATATTCATTCCTTGCATACGCTACCACCACCCAAATTGCAAATACAACAAATACATAAATCCAAGATAGCAAGTAAACAGCAATACTGGTACTTCCTGCAGCTATGTCCAGCTGATAAACAATACCATACTGGAAGACGAAGAATCTAAGGTCTAAAATTATCTCCATAAGCTTCCCCAAAAGCCAGTTAACTTTAAGTGAGCTTGCTCTTCGTACCACCACTTTTCCCAACTCTGTTCAGCTTTAACAAACACTCTTCCACGGTACCAAATCCAGTTCATAAAGTCATCAAAATCATAAACAGTTTTTAACCAGTCAAAACCAGAAGGATTGAATACAAATGGTGCCATAATCCATGACGCAACTAAGAACCAACTAGAGATTGTCATGGCTAAGTAAACAAACGTGTTAGTTGCTACAGTACTATGTGTTGCGTAAATTATTAATATTAACCCCAACTCAATTGCTTTCACAAAATGGCTACGAGCATAGAGTCTGTAGTTTTCTGCAAAAGTCTTGTGCTCTACAACAAAACCACGACCTGTAGCTCGATATTTTGCGCTCCATGAAGGATAGTTCGGCCGAAGAAATGACTGCGTGTACCCATCGAGAATGTGTAGAAAACTGATGAAAGTTGGAGCTGCATTGTCAAAAAATCCCATATAGCTTGAAGGAATCCATGTTCAAGGGAATTCTCCACAATCATTGGAAGTGCAGTAAAAAGTCCAATTTGTACAATGAATTGTTGATTCAATACAATAGCAAGTGCTTTATTGTTATTGCTGTTACTTTCCATAGCAGCTTCAACACCACTCAGAGCAAGCAACAATCGACCCCATAAGAATGCATAAACGGTAAGAACTATAATCATTGTGTTGAAAAAGAAACCAACTGTGGTGTAGAAGAATGAGAGCATCCTGAAAAAATCAAGCCTATGACCCAATCTATATATATCTCTACTCAAGACTTGTTCTCCATTTCCACTTGCAACCTTTGCTTCAAACATAGAAATTTGATTCAATCCAACATCTCTACCCTTTCCAACTTGAATATATTCATGATGTGTTACATTACCTCCACGAAGAGTACAGTTAAAGCCAGCAAAAATGTCCTCGCTTATGTTGATCACTCTAGAGGCTTTACTAATACCACCTCTAGTAATGAACCAGAACCTGTCAAACACATCAGGATGGCCATAATGCATTCGGACTTTCAAAGGGTTTGCCAAAACCCTTTGTCCTAAGGTGACAAAACTGGTCTCTTGAGCTGACATGAACCAAGCAAGAGAAGAAACAGAACCAGTGAAAATATGTTCCCTCACTCCCAAAATAGTAGGTTTCCGAATACCATAGTAATGCTTGTATTCTTCCAACAAATTTCTCATTTTAAGTGCCTCCTCAAAGTAACTGTCTTGGTTCATATCAATAGTCTGAACTGCATCCCCTCGAGTGAAGATGATTGCATGATTTTGATTTTCTGGCTTTCCTTCTCCTATTTTTAAGGGACCTGGCAATTTTACACGGTAAATTTCCACCTCCCTCTCCAAATGTTTGTCATACTTGACAAGAACTGAGTAATACTCCTTCTCATCCTCATCCCTCCCGGTCTGAACCTCGTCAACATAGGCAACTCGAAGGGCTTCATTGTTTTTCATTAGGTACAAAATTTCATCAGCATGGGGGTCCTTTCTTGCCTTCTGAGTTCCATATATCTGGCAAGCAATCACATATGTGAATTTCATTAAAGCAGTCGCATAGTCATGCCCTTTGAATAACAAACTTGCTGAATTGTCTTGATCCAACGAACCAAGTTCACGCGAGCCTTCTTTGATCTCTATTTCTGAAGCAGAATCCAAAAAAGCCAAAAGCTGGAGAGCTTTATAGTAATACATCATTCCTCTAACAGTCCCATGACAGTGTCTGGCCTCTATAGGAAGCCCAAAACCTCAAATCTCTAAGTTTTTCTGTCCATATATCACTGTCTTTTAACATCCCCTCTCGCCGCATCCTCTCCATAAAATTATTCCACTCATCATCAAATATAGTCTGCAAATAGTACAGAGTTGAGATCCCATCTTCATTCTGAGTTCTGAGTTGTTCTTTACTGTAAACTACTTCTTCACTGTAGTAAGGAGTTAGAACACTGAAAGCCATCATTTTCTCAACTTGAGGGGCATGGGGCATTTTCATGAAAAGTGAGTTAGTGAAGAAAGCAATCCTCCTTCTAGCTTCTAGATTGATTGGAATGTTCTGCATTGAATCCCTGGATGTAAGAATAGTATGCAAGCGTCGAATCTGACGATAAAAGTTCTCATTAATGGTGTCAGGCAACTGAATGGCATTCTCAAATAGAAGAACCTCAGAAGAAGCTTGATGTTGAGGAGCTAAACCATCTTCCTTTAGCCGTTCATTATTCCTTTTCTCTTTGAAAAAATCTCTAATAGCAATCTCATAAAGGGCTTGAAGGGCGTTCACCAGTTCATTAGGATCTGTTTTTTTCTTGTTTAATACCTCAACAAGCTTTATCAACTGGTTGTGGAGCTGTGGAAGTGCAGTAGTTTTGAAGACCTTAGTGAATTTCCCAATTTCAATTGAATGGTTAATTTCTTGAAACAAAACAGTCACAATAGAATGCTCTTCACTACCAGGTTTGATAATCTCAAAAAGCAAATGCTTGATACAATCATATGCTTCAATAATAACACATCTCCTAAACTCATGCTTGCATATCTTTCTCCAAAGCCTCTTATCAGCAGCATCAACAAGTTCTTTAGCCTGACTTAATGCCAGCAGCAACTCATTACAAAGAAGAAAACATGGCCAGCGAATAACCCTAACATTCCAAGTATTTTTTGGCAGCTCCAAATACTCAACCTCTCGGTCAGAGATAATATCCTCTTCCCTAAATGACATAATTATCTCATTCCATATTAAAGCAAACTTGTTAGCCTCTGCTTGATTAGACTCCAGCTTCATATAAGGTTGACCAAATCCATACCTTAACTTCATCCTATGAATTGCATCCTTAATCTTGCTACTCAAGGTTCCCCTTGCATTCATCAATTGCTCCTCTGGCATTAGATTAAAAAGAACGGCCGTTGCGAAAAACTGAAACCTCAACTTCAGTTGTTGCATACTTCTAATCTCACCCAAATGTGCAAACAAACCCACAGTTGCCCCAACTAAAGACGAATATATCGAATACCATATCTGAATATCCATTAGATAAATCAAAACAACAGGTAGCCATAGTAGCCCAAGGGCTACCACATTACTACCATTTTCAAAAAACTCATGCCACAGATATTCAACATCCTTAAGATTCAATACTGCCCTTGATGGGGCAATCATTGGTAGAATCTGCAAAAAATAACTAAAACAGAATTTTGAAGCTAACACCACAACCCAAAACAAAGTGTACTTAACATTATCTACAAGTCCCTGTCTCAATCCACGACCAACATAAGTTTTACGTTGAAACCACCACGATAACATGTAAACAATCCTCCAATTCCTATTCTCAACAAAATTTCTAACCCATGGGAGTATAAAAAGCACCAAATCAAGCATCTCTGGAATGAGAAAAACAAAAACAACTTTAAGAAAATTGATCAATTTCCTATTTGTTTCAACTGACCAATTTCCATCATGTTTTCTCTGCCACCATATCTTCCCATAAAACACAGCAAAGACAACAATCCATCCAGCTGCAACTACACTTTTGAGAATCATCCTCACTACAAGCCCTTTTGTTTCTCTTGAAATCAATCTCCATTGCATTAATATATCAAGCAAAGATTGCAAAACCTCAAAGCACTCCAAGTGAAGAAAATTGTCAAAAGACGAACCTGCACATCACGATCATTCAACACGTGCCAAGGATAAGCCCTATCTTTCCAACCAACAATAACAGCTGCTTGAAGAAACAAAATCAACATCACCCAAAGCCTATCAAAACTCCGAAACAAATTCCAAAACGACCTGCGTTCCACAAATCCAGTTTTCCCAACACGCTTTCCAACGAAGAAATTGCATCCAACGTCAATAGGCCACTTGAGATTATCAAAGCATCTTTTACTCCAAAAATACTCGTTCATGTCATCGTAATTTCTCCAATTCACATGTGGTGCAGTTCCGTTAGCGCTATTTATTTCAGCCTCGAATTTTATGACTTCGTAGAAAGGTTTCACAACGCAGTCAAGGAAACCTGTGTGGCGATAAAACAACGGTTTATAATCGTAACGATCGTCATTTTGTTGTTGTTGGAGGATTATGTTGAGGTCCATGGCCATGTGATGAAAAATGTAGCAAATGCATTCAGGGAGGAATCGTAGATTAGCGGATTCGCCCCAAATTAGAAGGTAGAGGGAAACGTAGAGGAGTTCACGGCGGTGGTCGGAGTTAGCGGCATGGAGATTAGGGAGCCAGACGTTGGATTTGATTGAAAGATAAGAGCACCAGTTGGTGTAATTATGGAGGAGGTTTTTGCGGAAGGAACGAAGGACGGAGGAGTCGAGGGAATCGATGGTGTCGGGAGGAGGAGAAAGGCGCATTTGAGCGTTGGCGAGGTGGAGGATGAGGTGTTCGCGTTGGTTGCGAACGTTGTCGTTTTGGAAACCGAAGTAGAGGGAAAGCCAGTCGAGGAGGTCCATGCGGGAGTTCCATTGAGGGGGAAGGAGAAGGTCGCCGATTGATCGGAGGGAGGAGAAGGCGGCGCGGACTTCGGGGAAACGAAGGGAAGGGTGGTCGGAGTTAAGGTTGTTATGGAGGGGGATGATGTTGAAGGGTTCGACGTCGTCGCCGCGGCGATGAGTGATAGGCATATCATTGGGATTACTGTTGTTGTGTATTGCTTTCTGTTACAGAGAGAGAGAATGAGAATGAGAAGTGGTCTTCTGCAGCTAGCTGGTGAGACCAACGGTCACCGCGCGGAAGAAAGAAGAAAAAGCGCGTTAGTTAACACGTTGCCTCTTTTTTTGATTTTCTTAATATTCATTTGAAGTATGGTAAATTCTTGATTGCATTCTAAGAAATCTTTACATTTAAATCCGGGACCTACCTCCCTTTCCCTCTCTCCCTCCCATTTTGGCGCCAAATTCTCCCCTCTCCACCTTTTTTTTCCTTCTCTTAACTCTCTCTCCCCTTCTCTTTTTTTTCCTTTTTTTCCTTCATATTTTTATTTCTCTCTCTCTCTTTTTTCATGTTTTATAT
This sequence comes from Oxytropis ochrocephala, assembly GCA_020916435.1. Classification (NCBI taxonomy): domain Eukaryota; kingdom Viridiplantae; phylum Streptophyta; class Magnoliopsida; order Fabales; family Fabaceae; genus Oxytropis; species Oxytropis ochrocephala. The sequence goes on from CM037093.1 coordinate 108,415,116, forward strand.
TTAAGTCAGATTATGCGATTAAATAGAAAATTTAATTGTTTAAACAAAGCGATATTTGCTCCTCCATAATCAAATTTTGGAATCAAACATTAATTTAAGTAATAAATTATATAAAGTGTAATGCTATGTAGAGTATTTTTGGTTATTTTAGTGTCTGAAAAAATTTGTTCCTTAGTAACCAATTTTATTTAAAAATAGTTGATTTCATAACAAAATATAAAATTAATTTTGTGCCAAAATATGTAAAGTGTTACGCTAAGTAGTGTTTTTTGGGGTGACTTAGGATTTAGAAATGAATTTAGATTGTACAAATATACGAAGTTCGTTTCAAAGTAATTGGTTTGGTCAAACAAAAAAATAATTTTCTGTCAAAAAATGTAAAGTAAGACATTAGGTAGCGTGTTTGAGTTACTTTAATTTTCGGAAAAATTGTAACTATCCAAATATGTAAAGTTTGTTCCTCAATACACGGTTTCTTTGGAAAAAATAGTTTCATTACGAAATACGTAAAGTGTGATTCTAAGTAGTGTGTTTTGAGTTACTTTAACATATTTGATTAAATGTGTCTATTCTATGATAATATTGTTTAATATGGGCTAACCATTTACCCTAACTTTAACACAAATTATTTTTTTGTTCAACAATTTGCTGTCAATTGTCCTTAAACTTTGACTTCAATTAATATTAATTTAATCTTCCTCTTATAATTCTTCCGTAGAACTTAAAGTTTTGACCCCGTGCATCGCACGGATCACGACGCTAGTGTGGGTAATTACTGCATTACTGTTTATCTTATCTCTATATATTAAGGCAAAGTCGTTCACTTTATCCATTTTGGTGGAAAATTTTTTTTCCACTATTTATTAATATACCTCTCATTTTGTACCCCATTATTTATTAATATACTCCCATTTTATATTTTGGACCAACATATCCTCACTCTATATTTTATGCCCCACCATTTACCAATATACCCCTCATTTTGTACCCCACTGTTTACCAATATACCCCCACTATATATTTTAGGACCGACATACCCCTGACAATTTTTTTTTCTCTAACACTTTTTATTATTATTATCAAAATGTACCCCTCATTTTGTACCCCACTGTTTACCAATATACCCCCACTCTATATTTTTGGACCGACATACCCCTGACAATTTTTTTTTTGTCCAACACTTTTTTTTATTATTATCAAAATGTACCCCTCATTTTGTACCCCACTATTTACCAATATACCCCCACTCTATATTTTTGGACCGACACACCCCTGACAAAAATTGAACCAATCTGATTTATCTCTATATATTAATACAAGATCGTTGATAATAGCCACTTTTGGTGGGAAATTTTTTTTTCCAACATTTACCAATATACGCCCACTCTATATTTTTGGCCGATATATCCTTGGCAAATTATTTTTTTTCCAACACTCTTTTTTTTTATTATCAAAATGTACCCCTCATTTTGTACCCCACTGTTTACCAATATACCCCACTCTATATTCCCTAACTATTAATACAAAGTCGCATCTTTTCCCCATTTGGGGGGGAAAACTTTTTTTTTATAAGTGCATTTATGTACTTTTTTTTATAAGTCCCTTTGTGTGTGTTACTTAGTCATGTATGTGTTATAGTATGATACACTTTACACTGGCTACTTTATTAATCAATTTGGGGAGGCATTTTTTGATAACATTAGTTGTAAATAATGCAAACTTTATGTCCATTATTAATCTAGCAAAAATTAAAATACCACTCTTTTTTTTCTTTTCCAGAACTCATTTTTTGAAGCTTCTGGGAGGGAATCGTATCTAGATAAATACCATGCGAAATTTGCTGAAATTTGTATCTATCTCCTGGAAGGTAAATAAAGGGACTTAGACTTCATTCCACCAAGGGTTATTGTTGCCTCTTCGTCTTATAAATATGTGTTGCGTATTTTTATACCCCCTTGTTGCGCCCGAAAAAGTCCCCGAGGGGTTTTTCTTCGTTTACAACTTTTTAAAACAATGAAGTCGCCACCAATATTTTTTTTAAGGAAAATATTGAAGAAAAACCTTTTTGGGAAGGCAGATGGTCTTTTGGAAAACCGGGAGATTTGGGTTCGGGGGTCGGTTAGGCATGGGGAAGGTATTAGCACCCCACACCTCCTTTCTACTGAAAGGGAACCTTTAATTAAACATAGTTTTAAGTGTTGATTTGAAAAATATTTAAATTTGCCTCTTTTGAAAAGACTTAAGGAATTTTTATTTGCGGCGCTTGACGAGAGTTAGCCGCTTTGGTTTTTTTTGGAAGGAAAATTGTTTTTAGTTTATTGTGCTTGACGGAGGGGATCCGCTCCTACGTATCTCCAGGTGCGATGGAGAACTCAAAGCTACGTAGTTCTAGGTTTTTTATTTTTAACTTGTTTAGTTGTGAAAACTGAGCTTTCATGATGATCAATTGAGCGAAGGCTCCAAGTGACCACCATTAGCACTCCGTTGTTAATGATCATGCAAGCAAAGGCTTCGCAAGACCAATAACAAAGTTTTTGATTTAATGAAAAGTTTTTTAGGAAAATTAGGCGTTCATGATGATCAATTGAGCAAAGGCTCCAAGTGATCACCACTAGTTCCCCATTGTTAATGATTATGCAAGCAGAGGCTTCGCAAAACCATTAACAAAGTTTTTTTGATTTATTGAAAATATTTAGAAAAATTAGGCATTCATGATGATCAATTGAGCAAAGGCTCCAAGTGATCACCACTAGTTCTCATTGTCAATGATTAGGCAAGCGAGAGGCTTCGCAAAATCATTAACAAAGTTTTTTTGATTTATTGAAAATAATTAGAAAAATTAGGCATTCATGATGATCAATTGAGCAAAGGCTCCAAGTGATCACCACTAGTTCCTCATTGTTAATGATTATGCAAGCAAAGGCTTCGCAAAACCATTAACAAAGTTTTTTTTGATTTATTGAAAGTATTTAGAAAAATTAGGCGTTCATGATGATCAATTGAGCAAAGGCTCCAAGTGATCACCACTAGTTCCTCATTGTTAATGATTATGCAAGCAGAGGCTTCGCAAAATCATTAACAAAGTTTTTTGATTTATTGAGAAATTATTTGAGTTGAAAAAGAATTAAAACGAGAAAAAGGTGAAAATAGCAAAATGGGGGGTGTTACTAGTTACGGGGGTTGTATAACTAAGCAGGGGGTGTAATCAGCAAGCCCAGTTCGCATATGGGAGCCCAGTATGCGAAACTGGGCTTAAGTGAAGGGGGTGCGCGTATCAACCTGTGTGGTGCAGATAGTATTCTGATGGATTAAAAAAAAATTAAAATGGATGGGTACTATATAGGCCCATCCCTAAACAGAACCCTAAAATTTTTCCTCCCCTTGCCCCATTGCTGCGCCGCAGCTCCTTTGAAGAGAGAGGGAGATTTTCTAGCCGGATTTTCAGGAGAGAGAGAGAGAGATCCACCGGATTTTCAGGAGAGAGAGAGAGACGATCTGGTCTGAGAGAGAAAAAGAGATGCTTTGCGAAGGGGAACCCGAGGGGAGAGGAGGAACAGCAATGACGTCCGCCGTCCTTGGCCTGGCGGCGTCGTTGCCGATGATGGTGGAGGGTGATGGCCGGCGTGGTTCTTGCCACGCATTCGCTTTTTCGCTCTATTCCTTCTCCTTTCGGGCCTCAATTTACGTTTCTTTTATTTTTACTCTCTGTTTTTTTGGTGGTGATTTCGGTTTGGGAGGGGAGGACGATGATTTGTGATGATTGGAGGGTGAGTTGTGGTGGTTTTGGTGGTGGTGCGGTCGTGAGCACAGGGGAAACACGCCGGGAAGAAGCTCGCGGCGAGGGGATGATGGAGGTGATCTTTGGTTTTGGTCTCGTGGTGGTGGAAGTCGATTTCAAGGAAGAAATTTCGGTTTGGGTATGGTCTCACGAGTTCACGAGAAGATGACAGGAGGGTCACCGGAGGTGAGTTTTTTCTATTTTTGGTTCTGTTTGATTTTTTAGAGCTTTCAGTGCGATTCTTTTCTACCCCATTTTTTTATTCTGGTTTGGTTGCTCTTGATTTTGTCCAAATTTATCTAAGTTTTACTCTGAAGTTTCGTTTTGACCCTAAGGGACTAAATCTGATCACAGAAAAAAAAGAACACCATATATACATGCATGTATGAACGTCCACAGTACTTAAAATATGGTAAATCTACACTTACATATTCTCACATTTCGGTTTTTAAGTGTAAGGAACCACTAACCTGTATTCCTGAGTAATAAAAAGATAGATCTGAACTTGGTTCTTGGTTGTGATTCTTGGTTGTTATTCCTGGTGTACTGCCTGTTGATCTGTCCGATTTTTTTTCTTCCCAGATCTCGAAAAGTTCTGTTTAGCTGATTAGGGTTTTAGTGTAAAACCTTAATCTTTTTTTGTGATTTATCTTGGAATTCGTGTCTGCACCACACAGGTTGATACGCGCACCCCCTTCACTTAAGCCCAGTTTCGCATACTGGGCTCCCATATGCGAACTGGGCTTGCTGATTACACCCCCTGCTTAGTTATACAACCCCCGTAACTAGTAACACCCCCCATTTTGCTATTTTCACCTTTTTCTCGTTTTAATTCTTTTTCAACTCAAATAATTTCTCAATAAATCAAAAAACTTTGTTAATGATTTTGCGAAGCCTCTGCTTGCATAATCATTAACAATGAGGAACTAGTGGTGATCACTTGGAGCCTTTGCTCAATTGATCATCATGAACGCCTAATTTTTCTAAATACTTTCAATAAATCAAAAAAACTTTGTTAATGGTTTGCATGAAGCCTTTGCTTGCATAATCATTAACAATGAGGAACTAGTGGTGATCACTTGGAGCCTTTGCTCAATTGATCATCATGAATGCCTAATTTTTCTAATTATTTTCAATAAATCAAAAAAAACTTTGTTAATGATTTTGCGAAGCCTCTGCTTGCCTAATCATTGACAATGAGGAACTAGTGGTGATCACTTGGAGCCTTTGCTCAATTGATCATCATGAATGCCTAATTTTTTCTAAATATTTTCAATAAATCAAAAAAAACTTTGTTAATGGTTTTGCGAAGCCTCCGCTTGCATAATCATTAACAATGGGAACTAGTGGTGATCACTTGGAGCCTTTGCTCAATTGATCATCATGAACGCCTAATTTTCCTAAAAAACTTTTCATTAAATCAAAAACTTTGTTATTGGTCTTGCGAAGCCTTTGCTTGCATGATCATTAACAACGGAGTGCTAATGGTGGTCACTTGGAGCCTTCGCTCAATTGATCATCATGAAAGCTCAGTTTTCACAACTAAACAAGTTAAAAATAAAAAACCTAGAACTACGTAGCTTTGAGTTCTCCATCGCACCTGGAGATACGTAGGAGCGGATCCCCTCCGTCAAGCACAATAAACTAAAAACAATTTTCCTTCCAAAAAAAACCAAAGCGGCTAACTCTCGTCAAGCGCCGCAAATAAAAATTCCTTAAGTCTTTTCAAAAGAGGCAAATTTAAATATTTTTCAAATCAACACTTAAAACTATGTTTAATTAAAGGTTCCCTTTCAGTAGAAAGGAGGTGTGGGGTGCTAATACCTTCCCCATGCCTAACCGACCCCCGAACCCAAATCTCCCGGTTTTCCAAAAGACCATCTGCCTTCCCAAAAAGGTTTTTCTTCAATATTTTCCTTAAAAAAAATATTGGTGGCGACTTCATTGTTTTAAAAGTTGTAAACGAAGAAAAACCCTCGGGGACTTTTTCAAGCAACACCAGTGCGACTTCACTGGGGACTAAAAAATTCCAAAAGAGGGTCGAGCCTAATTAATTAAATATGTGATTTGTGTGTTTGATTTGAATATCGTGTTTTGCCTCTATTCTTCTTCTTTTCATACAAGCATTGTTGCATTCATATGCATTCACTCCTTCCTCTACTATGATTGTTTTCCCTCTCTTATCCTCTTTGCTTATATGCTTCTTTCTTTCATGCATTCTCCCCATTCTTATCATGTTCCCCCCTTCTTGGCTCCCTTTCTTGAGGTAAGCAATGCACTTGATTGTTGTTGAAACCCTAAGCTAGCTTATTTGATATTGAACCCTAGGGTAGACAACATGTTATTGTTTGCTTTTGTCTGGACTGTTCTGGGTTTTCATTTGCAGGTGGGGAAGGGTAGCTATTTCTAGGTATTGTGCCCTCAGCACACACACACATCTATACTTGTGAGCGTTGAGTGGGGCCTAAAACCCAAGGTCTGGACAAAAACCTAGGAGAGTGGGAACGACTAGTGACTGCCATTCGTAGACCTTTGTCTGTATGGCTCTCATGAAAGTTCCGCCCAAGAGTACGCTTTGTCATGATGCCTCACACTCGGTAGCTTTCTACGATTGTGGGTGTCATCATGAGAGAGACTTTAGCTCTTGGTTGCCATTGTGAGGAAGTGATTAGAACCTACATGGGAGGATTACCCTTTTCGTCGACTTTAGACCCTAGGATTCCCACCCTTCGTAGACACAAGGGGCATACCAAATTGTGTGTTGCATTGTAATCTAGGCATGTTTTCAGAAAAGGAGAAGGAGATTTTTCAAAAAAAAAAAAGAAGAGAAAATAGAGAAAGAGCTGTCGTTGCAGCCTTTCTTTTGCCGGTCCGTACGGGGCAACATGTGGTTCACCCTTTTCAAAAAAAAGAGAGAAAGAGCTGCCGTTGTGGCCTTTCCCTTACTAGGTCCATATGAAGCCACGTACGACCCGCATCTTCCCAAAAAAACTTGAATCATTGCCAATAAAACCTCTTTCATTTATCCTGCATAGAGCATCATCATCATGCATACATCATCATTTGCATTGCATAAAACAAAAACTCGATAAAATTCATACATGCATTTTTCTCTATATCATTAAGGTTTGTGTCTTATTAGGGGCGCGTCTCATGCATTATTGTTTTCATTTTTCACGCATCATGAAAAAATAAACATTAACATCTCATTTCACATGCATCTCCATTCAATATCTCTCATACATTAGGAAAGTAATTGTAAGCATCACACATTTCATTTTCATTACATAAGAAAAATGAAAACCATAAGCAATCATCATCCGCATTGCATAAGCATCTCATTCATAATCATGAACAAAAATCATCATCAAATTCATTCAAAATATAGCATTCATGCATCATTTCATTATCCTCATCACTTTGTTCGAATACATCATTTCTCCCCGCATGCATCCTTTCAAACAAAGAAAAATTTCCTCATGTGATGGTTTAATGGGTGAAGTGCACCTTTGAACGACGACGAATGGTAATATCTCAAATTTGTTTGTCGACTACAAATTTGAGATGTTACTCTACGATATCAGGGCACTTTGACCCAGTCACACGTGTTTTATTTTCAAGTAGGAAATTAAGTTGAGTCAACTAATTGTCGAAACATTTCAGTATATTGTGTGAAGTATTGGGTCAGGATCCACTCAATGTTTCATGCAGGTTACTCAGGGTAACGACAATCAGTTGCCTCATATCACCATTCTTGCATCTTTCAAAAAGGGAAGGGGCATTGGCATTTCATACTTTGCCTTGCCTCTAAAAAATCATCATTTAGGAAAAAGCGTCATTCCTGCATCATCATTCAAAAATGCATTTGCATCTCATATTTCGTCTTGCATCAAAAAAAAAAAAAACTTTTAGAATAATCACACTTTTCAAGTGAACATACATTCATGCATTTCATTTTCATCATGTAGGCATCATAATGTTTTCATCTATGCATTGCATACAACAAAAATGTTGTGATGAGAGACGAGATGTTCTTGCAAAGTAATCTTTCTTTTTGAAAAAGTTTACCCTCACTCATTTGCAAACTCAAGGTGTTCCAGGGCCCTCAGCTTTTCACATCAATACCTCATTTGTATCTCCTTCAAAAAAAAAAAAAAAAAAAGACATTGCATCTCATCCATTCCATGATAAAAGACTGAAACAGTTTATCAAAAAAGTTTTTATATCATGTTTTGACCAATGTTAACTCTCTGTGAAGCGTTCTTCTAGTAAGTATGCATGCCACGTGCAGTTTCTCTTGTTTGAGCCAGTCAGTTTCCCTCATTTATCATCATTCCCCATCCAAGTTTAGCCCCGCCCCGTCCACCCCTAAAGCACATATTCTCTCCCATCAGTGCATACTTGACTTTTCGGTTCATTCTCACTAACACTATAAGTCCTCCATGCTGGGGCAATTCTGTGATCACTAATTTTCCTGTCAGTATCATATTCCTTTAGTGCAAGTCTTTCTGAAAAAGGTATATAATAAATAAAAAGATAAAATAAGCTCGCTAGGTTGAAAACCCGCAAAGGGCGGCCTAGGTAGAAAAGAGCGCCCGGTGGATTGAAAACTCGCAAAGAGCGGTCCAGGCAAAATTAGGGCAAAAAAAAAAAAAAAAAAAAAAAGAAAAAAAAGAGCAAACACATGAAGATAGATGAATTATTGTCCTAAAGTTAAGTCTTACAGAAATAAGCAATCGGGATTTGAAATGAAGTTTGGTCATCTCTCCATACCCTCAAAAACCAAAAAAACCTAGAACTACGTAGCTTTGAATTCTCCATCGCACCTGGAGATACGTAGGAGCGGATCCCCTCCGTCAAGCACAATAAACTAAAAACATTTTTCCTTTCAAAAAAACCCAAAGCGGCTAACTCTCGCCGAGCTACCGCAAATAAAAATTTTCATTAAGTCTTTTTCAATTAAGAGGCAAATTTAAGTATTTTTCAAATCAACACTTAAAACCACACGTTTAATTAAAGGTTCCCTTTCGGTAGAAAGGAGGTGTGGGGTGCTAATACCTTCCCATGCCTAACCGAATTTTCGAACCCAAATCTTCCGGTTTTCCAAAAGACCAATTGCCCTCCAAAAGGTTTTTCTTCAATATTTTCCTTACAAAAAATATTGGTGGCGACTTCATTGTTTTAAAACGTTGTAAACGAAGAAAAACCCCTCGGGGACTTTTTCGGGCGCAACACCCCTTATAAAATGTTAATGTTTTTTCGAAACTACATCTGTAGGCCTGTTAATCACCTCCCCGTGCATCGCACGGGTAATCGTCCTAGCTCATTTAAAAGGTGACATGATATGTGTTCCACTAATCTTAGGGTTTTATTTTTTACACCCCCCTCATCATCAATCTCACCCCCATAATATACGTTTTGGACAAAAATGCCTCCAGGAATATATAAAATTTCGGAATTACCTGAGGGAATTGGTAATTCCGGAAGGGGATAAAAGGATTTCCGGAATTACCAAAAATTGAGGTAATTCCGGTTCAAAAAATGTGAACCGAATTACCTCAATTTTTGGTAACTCCGGAAATCCTTTTAACTCTACAGGAATTACCTAGTTTTGAAGGTATTTCCGAAAAAAAAATTAATTAAAAACAAATTAAAATTAATTAAAGACGCGTTTTCGATCACGAAACGATACAATACATGAAATTGATGAAAAAAAATAACATAATGCAACAACAAACGAAATAAAAACACGGTACAAACTAGTGAGATGGTGGTTGGAGACGTCGAAGGACCTCAGCAACGGTCCTTCTGGTTTCGACATACAATTTGAATAGGACTCGTGATCGAAATATGTCAAAACGGCCCATCATCACTCGAACGTCATCGTTGTTCTTCACATCCATGGTGGACCATCGAACACGATTATTATCGCCCCATAGTCGGGTAGCGATAAATGATCCGGGTGACTTTTGCTCGTCACCCTCCAGCTGCACCTTCGTTGTTATTTTTTCTTTCAGAGCTTGAAAGGTGATGTTGTCGTTAAACCTGCATAAAATGGGGTTTGGACTCTCGAAATAGACACCATTTTCTCTGTTTGTGATTGTGCCTCGATGGTGAAAGGCGGTGAGTGCGTAATCACAGAGTATTGTGTATTCGTGAGTATCCATGAGAGTGTTGTGTGTGTGTGAAATAAGTGAAATGGAAGGTTGTATTTATAGGGAAAAATGAAACCCTTGAATGAATTTCCACCGTTGATGAAAAGTGGTCGGCAAAATCTGGACTCTTTAAAGTATCGGCAAAATTTAGATCGTTAAAAGTTGTCGGCAAGATCTAGGCCGTTAATTAGTAATCAAATAAAAAAATGTTTTATTACTTTAAAAAAATGACTTTTTAACTATGTTCTGGTCAATTTTTACCAAGCGTAATTTTTTTAAATTTTTTTTTAAAAATTACAAACTTGTAGAAAAAGTATAATACTACGATATTGAGGTTAAAAAGACGAGTTACAAAATTATTTACGAGCTGTAATTGTACACCAAAGTGGCATAAAAAACATGTTTTATTACTTTAAAAAAATGAGTTTTTAACTATGTTCTGGTCAGTTTTTACCATGCGTAATTTTTTTTAAATTTTTTTTTTAAAAATTACAAACTTGTAGAAAAAGTATAATACTACGATATTGAGGTTAAAAACGAGTTACAAAATTTATTTACGAGCTGTAATTGTACACCAAAGTGGCCTAAAAACATGTTTTTAGTGTTAAAAATGACTTTTTGACACTTGTTTATTATTTCTATCCGTTACTCGATTTTTTTTGACGTGGACATATTTTTTTCGTCGATTAAATTTCTTTGACACTTGTTTATTATTTCTATCCGCTTTTTTGACACGTGGACATATTTTTTTCGTCGATTAAATTTCTTTGACACTTGTTTATTATTTCTATCCGTTACTCGATTTTTTTGACACGTGGACATATTTAAATATTCTACGACTCTTAACGTGTACAAAAAAACAACAAATAATAATGTAAAATTATATAAACAATCAAGATGTGATATCTACATAATCATATGGTGTCATTGGAACATAACTGAACATAATGCGAAACAAAAAAGACCATAAGCATAATCGCATGCGCCCAATGTATGGATACCTTTTTCTGATGTTAAAAAAAAATTTCGGAAATACCTTTTTAATAGGTATTTCCGGTTCACATTTTGTGAACCGGAATTACCTCTGAAAAAGGTATTTCCGAAAAAAATCTAATTTAAAAATACAAAATTTCGGAATTACCTTTTCTGGAGATAATTCCGGTTCAAAAATTGTGAACTGGAAATACCAATTTTCTGCGCTAATTCCGGAAAAACCACCTCCAAAATTTCGGAAATACCTCTTTTTTTTGCTAATTCCGGAATTTTTTTTTATGTAGGTCCGGTTCGTTTTTTTTTAAATGCCAGGGGCATTTTAGGCATATTGGTACTTATGGGGGTGGGATAGATGATTAGGGGGTTGAAAAAATTAAAACCCCTAATCTTATTACATGAATGAGTTAATATTAACTTTTCTACTATAGTTTTACGTTATTTTCATATTCACCCCAACTAATTATTAATTGTGCACTTTTTTTTTGGTGATTGTGCACATTTTATAACCATTCTTGAATTGTGTGACTCCTCTCTCTCTTATAGTTATTGCACCCCTCTCTTACTATTATCTTTTGTTACACATCTCATATTTTTGATCGAAACACATCTCATATTATTAGTAGTATTTTATTTTATATAAATATATGTAATTAAAATAAAATAAGAAATTAGTATTAAACTATGGATTTACATTGTCTATCTTTCAGTTATCCCTGTTATATTAAATCATGAATCTTTCATGTATGCATCCACATAGCCCGCCCACGTCATTAAATACATCACATCTATTTTAATCCACGTCACCTCAGTTTAATCCATGTCACCATTTTAATCCTCAAGCTTTTACCACAATTAATTTCGAAATATATCACCAAAAAAACGGAAGCAGAGAATCGAACCAATTCCCTAATGCTAAGGCCTCCTGACGCTGACCATTTGAGCCACCACATTTTGATTGTACTAAAGCGTATTACAATATATTTACCCTATTCCTTTTTTGGTTGCAAAACCTTTTACATATTATTTATATCTATTTATTATGTTGTTTTTTTTTTTGGTCAAGATTTATTATGTTGTTTAATACTTATATATTTGTTTGTCAAAAAAAATACTTATATATTTGTTATTAAATATTATATTTATTTGACATCTAATATTTTGTATCACATTCTATAGATTTTAGATTCTATATATTTATTAACTAGAATGTTATTAAATATGGGTAATTTTATTCATTTTAAAATTTGTTTCTAATTTTCAATTATATTAAAAATATTGACTTATAATATCCTACATTTGTCTAATTCTCATAATAATTTAATATCAAATTGATTAATACTGGGTCACGTGAGTCAATCAGTGACCCCTCGCTTCGACAATTGACCAAGTGTCCTGCTCGGGTCAATCACCGTGTCGGTTTTAATAACATTATTGCTAATCAAATCCCTAAAAAACAGGAACCAATATATTGAATTCAAATTTAATTGTATTTATTTGTGTTTTCAAATTTGCATTTATCAGTACAAAACACTCATTCTCTCTCACCAAAATTAATGAGCCATAAATACTACTTCTTTATTTATTATTTTTTATTTATTTTAAAAAATGTCAGATTTAGTTTTATACTCAATTCTTTTAATTATACTGCCCCCTTGAAAGCCCAACTCGCAGACCACTTATTAAAACCCAGAAAATGTAAATTGGGCTTCTGTTTTTCGCAAACCCTGTTAATAATACAACCCTCTCCTCTAATTGCACCACTTTTCTACTAATGCAGTCCCTTTTTCATTTTTCTTATTTATATTCTTTCAAAAAAACCAACTTCTTTTACAAAAAAACTTAAAATTAAATAAATAAATATTCTCTTCAAAAAAACCCATAAAACCATATTAGTTTTTTTTTATGAAGTTCAGTTTTAGTTACAATGTCATGTAATGTCACTACTAAATTTTAGAGTATTATTATGACAAAAACATTGATCATGTGGGATAATATACTTTGGTACTTTTGCTATTTGGAACTTTGAACTTAGTGGTACAAAGGAAAAGACCCTCTTCTCCACTAGCTACTCTTGCTATTTACATGTTAAAATAGTTATATCACAAAAAGTATAGATTTTGTATTCTTTAGAGTCGCTCTTCTCTTTTCATTCGTTCCCTTCCAAAATTTTAACTTTTGAATCTCTTCAAGCTACTAACATAACCGTGCTTTTTTTGAATTTGTTTTTTTTCCTCCAAGGTAATTTTCCATCTTTAGGCATAAATCTTATTCCTTTGAGTATGGTCATGTGCCAAAGTCAATGACGCTTATGTTATTAAATCTCATGCATTTGATAAGAGTGAACCGATTACACAATCTTATAAATATTTAGTTAAATCATATGCAAAGAAACAATTGTATTTTCTTTGGAATCAAATCAAAGACGTGGGAACTAGCAAACAATCTTGATGCCCGCGGTTAACGTGATGAGCAAGAAGATTAGCTTGTCTCCAAATATAGCTAACCTTAAAGCTAGAAAAATGACATAAACAATTACGGCAATGTAATAAAATACCACCAAACTCAAAGATTTGGCAAAAGTTCTACCTTCGAGCCATTAACAACCGGAGCACAGCCCAGTTCAATGGAAACAGAAGATAGCCCCAAAGCCGCTAACCAAGTTAGTGTTTCCTTTTGACCAATTGTCTCCGCTTCTTGTGGTGTAGGGATACCATGAAACCACATAGTTTTGCCTCTCACGAAGTTACCAGTTGAGGACCAAATGCAAACACAAATACCATATTTGTTCTCTTCCGCGACCTATAGAAATACACAGATACATTTTCTATGTTGATTATTGTATGCGGCCTATTGGACTTCCTAAGCCACTGTTGCATATTTCTATAATTTGAAATAATTTCAGTCCAGAAAATATTAAAATAATAAAAGAATTGAGAAAATGGAAGATTATTCAGCACTAGAATGATGTTGAGAAACTGAAGGAAAAAAAAAGGAATGACGTTGAGAATGGATGCATTCAACATTAGTTAACGTGAAGACTTAAAAGGAAAACAAATAGTAGAAATGCATTTATTAAAATTGGGGCGAATGTGTAAATATTATAGATATATGGTAGGAACTGCAAAACAAAGAATATGAATTTCTCTATGTGATAAATGTTAGTGAAATCCATGTGACAACTTTTAATTGATTAAGGTAAATTGCCCACATTTATCCAAAGGGCAACCTAGACCTCACCTTATTATTTACTCTCTTTAAAAAGTTGGGTGCGACACGATGATGACATGTTTAACTTACAAATTGTTTTTTTTTTTGCCAAAGGAGACTTATAGTATTTCATTCATAATGAAAGTTGTAGTACATGTAGGACTACAATCAAATATATGAGAGCTAGCATAATGTCTTGATCCTTTTGCCAGAGTATGAGCTACAAGTTTTGTTTGTCTCTTGACAAAACTAACAGTGTAGTTTTCTAGAGTAGATAAAAGAGTATGACACGCTCTTTAAATGGAGCCTGTGGTTGATACGTTACGCAAAAGACTTGCTTCGTGGAAGGGGCGTTCTCTTCCCATTGGAGGGCGAGTTACTCTCATAAATTCGGTTTTGAACAGTATTCCTCTTTATTATTTCTCTTTTTATAAAGCTCCAAATGTGGTAATTAATGTTATGGTGAAGATTCAAAAGAACTTTCTTTGGGGTATTATGAAGGGGATAAAGGTATGTATTGGATAGCTTGGGACAAGATTTGTCGTCCGAAGGAAGGAGGGCTTGGAATTAAAAATCTAAAATTATTCAATACGACTCTTTTATCTAAGTGGAAGTGGCGGATGCTAATGGATGAAAATGCTAATTGGAAGGGTTTACTCCTACACAAGTATGGTGATTTCTCGTCACTTTTTATTCATAGGTCAGTGGATGCTAGTAACAGGGGAGTTAGAGGCTCTATTTGGGGGCGTGATTTGATTCTCTTGGATAGTGTTCATTCTCCAACTGGTTAGTTTGGCTCTTGTATGACTAGAAGGATAGGAAATGGTGGGCTTATTCACTTTTGGAAGGACCATTGGAAAGGACAATCTTCTTTATATATGGTTTTTCCTAACATTTATGCAGGTTGCGCCCAACAATCAATTACGGTATGGATGTAAGAACGTGGATCGGTGATAGCTGGCATTGAACGGAGCCATGGTTGTCTATTCAGAATCTAATTTGTGCAGAGGAAGCGCGAGAGTTGAACACAATTCTTCAAGATGTGCTTCCAGGTAGGGAGGGTCGTGACTCTTGGGTGTGGACACAAGATGCTTCTAAGATTTTTTCACTCAGTTCGTGCTATAGATTTTTGGTCGCCTCTGTCATTGATGCAGATGTTGGGAGTGAGGCATATAGTGTCCTAGAGAATTTGTGGAAAACTATCACTCCGTCTAAGGTTACCATCTTTGGTTGGCACTTGATTCGTGACTCGTTGCCTACGAGGGATCTTTGTGTCCTTTTTGCTTGCAACATCGTGAAGATACTCAACACTTGTTTTTGGAGTGTAGATTTGCTCATGACATTTGGTCTCACATTAGCGATTGGCTGGGGGTGCCACAGTTGGATGGATTGAATTTAACTGATCATTTATGTGGGATGTGCAAGCATTGTAGTGGAAGGAAGACTAAGAAATTCAAACTGTTGATTTGGGTCACTACCCGTTGGTGCATATGGTTGTCTCGTAACAACATTGTCTTTAGGGATGAGGAAGCCAACATCGATACAGTTTTCACTCGCATTAAGAGCTTAACTTGGAGCTGGTTTGCAATAGTTCTACTTTATCTATTTCCACATGGTGGAATAATCCCCTTATGTGCCTTAACAATATGTAATTATCTCTTGTTGTTCAGGTTCGAGCACTTCTAGTGCTCCTTTAATGAAATCATTGCTTATCTAAAAAAAATGGAGTCATATTCGGTTACAAAATTACACACGCCTCACATACTGTCAACTACCATGCGCTATGCAATCTAGCTCAATGGTGACTCGTTGGATGTCTTCTCGTAACCAATTGACTACTTCCAATAAGACCAACTTGCAAATTTCTATGTATTACTATTTTACAACTATTTTTTGTTTTCTGATTTTTATGTAATACTAGTGTCCCACCGAATCAGTACTTTGACCGAGTTTGATAACATTGTTGGAAAGTTGAAAGGACGGACATTATCTGCTGTTAAAGCTTTACGACCCAATCTATAGAGTCATTGCATAGTGAAAAAACATCACCAGCTATCTTCCAATGTTTTAATTTTTTTCACCCATGTTCCTAGAGGAGAAGCAAATACACGTGCATTAGCTAAAGTTTGCTTTTTACTGTCTTTAATGAAGTTTGGGTCAAAAAGTAGTTGGATTGTATTGATTACAACTCAATTATCTATTGGGTTGTATTTTAGGTTTTACTTTCCCCACTCTACTCCTACTTAAACACATCCCTTAACAAATTTTATTCCAAAATAACTTGTGTAAACGTTTGTGAAGACATGTTTAATAACGGTTCGAACGAACTTGTTCGAACATGTTCGAACACGAGCATACGAACGCAATAAAATTAGTGAATGTGGTGTGATGGTCCATTATTGTTGCCTCGGTTAACAGCATACGAACAAAATAAAATAGGGTGTTCGAACAAGGTTATGCGAACAAGTTCGTGACCCCATTCGAACAGGTGAAATTACGCGCAAGAGGGTGTGAGTCAATATTTTACACACTCGAACAACTTTGTTCGAACCTATTCGAAGGCCCGTGTTCGAACACGTGAAATTTATTGAAAAAAATGCGTTTTGGCTGGCCTTTTGATTTTCCCACCCTTATGGGGTGTGTTTTGAGTAGGAGGGGGAGTGTGAAAAGCGCAAATCCCTGTATTTTTTGTAGTTCAACCCGGCCCAAAAACAATGGGCTAGCAGGCTAGTACAATTTTTAACAAAAGAAACCATTAAAAAGATCTAAAAGAACATTTAAAAAACGAGCACAACCTAGCCTATGGATCAATTAGATGAGGCCAAAACGACACCATTGTTTTCTAGGTCTCTATTTAGTAAGACAATCCAAATTTCAAAACACTGACCATCGAACCATTGTTAGGCAAGGACAAAATTAACAACTCTAATATTGACTCAACATTTGCTTTACGTACTTTTTATTAATGAATTTCATCTTCCAAGTCAAAAAAAATAAAAAAATTATTGGAGAATAAGTTAACGGCAGTTAGTAAGTGTTGAAAATAATTAACTGAAATTTCCAAGTAGGTGCAAGTGTGTGGAAATTAAAGTAGTACACCGCATGAGGTGAATGAGTGTATCTAGAGTCTTGGGAAGGTGAAACAATTAATGTCAATTTAGTCATATTCATGCATGGAAGCTATGTTATCTTGTATAAATAGAGATATTTTGAAGAGATCGGACATCCCCATCCCCTTTTGGGAAATCACATGGATAGGTGAGAGATCCCCATTTGGAGGGGTGAAATGTTTCTCCTTGAGTGATCATGTAGAGTTAAAGGGTCTCAAATCATGTCGTAAAGAGAGGGGCGTTGGTGATCACTTGTGTGTGATGTGAGTGTTATCATTCCTTGTAACTCTTAGGATAAGAGTTTTGTATGGTGATACACATATTGGGGCTGTGTTACAAATTGTTGTAGTAGTGTTTGAGAAAATGTAAGGGTCGTATATACACCCCCCAGGTGTATATACGATTGGCCAAAATTTTTTTTAAAAAAATACATTTTCAGAAGGACATTTTAGGATTTTCAGTGTGGGTGGGGGTTTATGGGGATGAGGTGGGGGTAAAAAAAAAACCCTTGAATTATTGGTACAACAACTTGGGATCCAAAATCCTGGGATATGCAGAGATAGATAGATCCATGCCTCTGCCGTGTGATAAAACTACATCACTTTTAATGATCATTCAAGTTAGTCACATTCCTTGCCGTGTGATACAATTAAGTTCATGACTTCTTCAGGAAATTATGGTAGTAGTTAGCTGGATCTGCAAAGTCCACTAAGCAAACATATGGTGCAAGGCAAGCAATCTTTTTATTATTAAAATTTGGTAGTACTAAATATAATTCAACTGTTTTGAGGAATTTAATGTGGCATGAAACTAAATACAGTTATAAACTACCAACACTTCAATGCTTCGTATTCGATCTGATTGTTATAAATTAAAACATAAAACACTTACCAAAGCATTAACCTCGTCTATCACAAAAAAATGACTATGTTTCGTATATTCCTAGTAATAGCATTGTCTCTAGTTTTTGTATCAGAAATGACTGAAGCAACAACAGAAGTGCTTCTTCCAACTGCTACCTCAGCTTGTGAACGTATATTTGAATACTTCACAAATTGTTTAGGATTCTTGGTTGGGGATTCAACAAGTTATGGTAGACCTTTAAGAAGATGTTGCCAACATGTGGACAAGCTCAACATATTAGCACAACATAGGATAGGTCCTAGGTTTATTTGTTGGTGTATTCAGGTTATGGTTAAGGGTACTACACCAGCATTGGAAGCTTCCAGAATACATGATCTTCCACTTGTTTGTAATACTACTCTCAGTTTTCCCATCTCTGATAGCATCGATTGCTCCAAGTAAGGAAATTCTTATCTAAAATTGCATTCATATAAAAAATTAAGGTTTAATTGCAGTTTTGTCTCCAAACATTCTCAATTTTGTGATTTTAGTCTTTCTATATTTTTTTCTTTTGTAATTTAAGAGTCTGTTTGAATTGAGTTTTAAATTTGTTTTTTGGTTTTTAAAATTTAACAAATAACAAATCTGTTCATTTAGAACAGAAAACTAAAAAATTATTTTGAAAAAGGGATTTTAAACAGACTCTTAGTTTCTAATTTTTCTATTTTGCAATTTAGGTCTATATATTTTTTAATTGCACTTTGGGTCCCTAAAAGTTGTAAATTTTACACTAGTGAACCCTTATTTTTTCTAAAATCGAAGAAAAATAATTATTTTAGAGACCAAAATGGGAAAAAAAAAATAATGATTTTGATGGACCCAAAGTAAAGTTTAGAAGTATGTGACTACAATTACCAATTTGAGAAAATTTGAGACCAAAAATCCAAAAAAAAAAGCCAAAATTTTCAAATTTAGTAAGTTGAAGACTAAAAATGCAATTAAACCTAAAACTCTCAGTCTGATACCAAAAGCAAACAATTTTTGTTAAGTAAAAGACTGAAAATGAATAAAAAATTTGCAGGCACTAAAATTGAGTTGTTGTAATTTTATAAGAACTAAGAACATATTTTTAAAGAGTTTATAAATTTTCTTAGTAGTATTGATTATATTGCCTTTAGTGTAAAGAAAATGGTTAAGAAAAATGTTCAATTTTGGCAGGGTTTGAGATTGAGATGTATTATGATGATGGTGTGCAGAACATAAGAGCTTTGAAACTGAACAGTTGACCCAATGGCTGTAATAGTCAATAAACGTTTTCGTGGACTAGATGGAAATCTTTGACTGTAAAAATTATTATATTTGGAGATGCCAATGGTTATGAAATCTAATTTTGAATTTGTTAGGGGCCTTAAAGAAGAATTGAATGTCAAGTTGAGAATTGAGATGATGATGATGATGATGATATTGCTACCCATTTGTAGTGTCAGCCAAATAGTAGAAGATAGATAAGATAAGCCTTGCTATGTACTTCCAAGGTTGATTCATCATAGCCATCCCTAAAAATATCATTCTCCTCTTTAGAAAGAGTAAATCTTTATTTTAATCTTAAAGTATTATTTTATCTTTTAACTAGTTTGTAAACTATAAAAATTTACTATTAAGTAGTTTCTCAAACTTGTTTATAAACAAATTGTTGGATGAAGATGAACTTTAGGGCCACTTAATATGTTTTTTCATAACGGATAAACTCGTAACCAAAATGGATAAAACGTAATATCTATCACTGTGTCACATTATATTGTTTAATAGATTTTTCTTAATTTAAGAATCAAATACGAGAGAATGATACTTTAAGAACTAAATTTATAGATGTATTGGTAATTTTATCCAAAGTCTTAATTCGTATAGCATGGGTGATTAAATAGTTGACACCTCAAACAAAATTGTATAGTGCATGTTTGATTTTTTCACAACACTAATATTTGTATATAGTCAGGTGCATAATGTCAAACACAATTTGAAGCTATCCCATAACACCATTTTAAATATACACTATATCGGATTTTGAATATAGGATCACAAAAATAATTTTTTCTCAAAATGTACTAGGTAAAATTTGTTGAGTTTTTAAATAAAACAATGTCAAGAAAGTGCTATCAATGGCTTAACTATAGTGTTTTTCAGAGGACGTGCTATCATAGATTTTAGTGGAATTTTGTTGTAAAAATTGTCTAGCGGTTTTGGACGAATGTGTGAACAAGATGAACACCGCAAACCTACATTTGAGATTATAGAATGAAATATAAGAACCACAAAATCACAAACATGAAAAATGCGCCCCTTACGAGCTGCAGAGCTCTATAAGGGTTTTTTCTCCCTATGTTGCTTCATGTTTTGTGTTTATTTTTCTGTTTTGGCCTAAAGAAGCATCTCATGTGTTTGATAAAAGTCCCCATAGAAATTTTGGATGCTTAGCACTTGGTTGTGGACATTATCCCATTATGTGGTGACTGTTAAGGCTGTGGGAACTGCCGCCCCGTCCAAGGGTTTCTCCAATTACCATCTAGCTACTGATCTTTAGGTTAACGCCAATCTTCAAATCATCATTAGTCAAAAGGAGCGAACACTAGTCATAGATATCATCTGTAATTGGATTAGGAGAAAGACAGTAGAGTCTCAACCATTGACAACCTCTTCTTGGAAGCAAAAGCTATTCATAATCTGGATGCATGATTCGTCATTGTATTTGGGTCGGTCATGTTTTTATGGTTTCTAATCATTCTAAATGTAATGTCTCCAACACCTGTAATCAGTGTGTAGTTGTTTATCTTATATATGTTGATCCTAGCCTGAGGGTTGGAAATGTCCTACCTCATTTACTTCGTTTAGCTTGTATCGATGCTCTCATTATCAATTGAATGAAGTATTTTACCTTAAAAAAAACCACAAAATCACAATCATTAGCCAGAAAAGATTAATCACATGAGTAAGAGAGTATATTTAATAGATACGGGACGAGACAATTAAGATGAAAAGAGAAAAAAATTGTGATGGTGAGTTAGAACACTCTATAATAACCCAATTGGATTGGAAAATCCAACCAGAATATATGAGACACAATAATTTAAAACTTTTGAAATACAAATAAAATTTACAACAATCAACCACGTGTTTCAAAAGTTTTAAATAACAAAAGAAAATATTAAAATATGTGTAGCAGTTAAATCGGACAGACTTAACATAGAATAATTACTTTTTTTAAAGCAAACAGGCAACCTGTCAAAATTTATTACAAAAAAAATAGAGAGAAAAAGATAAAAGTTATAGATGCCATGGATGATATATTTATTTTCACATTCTATATCTTATTCTGGCTTAAATTAAATATCATTTAGTACCTACAAATACAATGAATATACATTTTAGTCACTGTAAAAATGTTTTTTTAAAAACAACCCTTGCAATTATAAAAGTATTCAATTTAGTGTTTGAAATAATTTTAGAGGAGATGTGTCGCATTTTAATCGTGCTGGCATTTGGTGACATGGTCAGTGTGTCTAGGTTGACTACTTACGTGAATGAGAGACATTCGAATCTCTAATTTCATTTTCCCCAACTCCTAAATCGTTGGTTTTTCTCCTTGTGCTCCCATTTGCATTTGGAACACTAGTAATAGTGGCTTACAATTAGGCAAATATCATTACAAGGCTGCGGAACATATTTGGATATAGTCTCTACTTCAATAATGCTATTTCTACTTCTCTCTTTTTTTTTTCTGACCTATTAGAGATGGTGGCTTTGGGTCATTTTTGTCATAGAATCACTCCTTTTATCATTTTTCTCTTTGTTTATCTAAATAAGTTGTTAAAACATAGATCGTGTTTTTATTTCGTATTTTCCTTGATTTCGTCTTCTAAGTGTGGTGTTATTGTTCTTCGTCGCCTTGGTAGGGCGATTTTGATTTCTCATCTTATTGCGACATTCGTTTGCTTCAAATCAACAAACCAATTTAATCTATTATAGATTCAATCGATGACTGGGACCTCAAAGTTACATATTTGAATATATTGGTATTCTACTATTCTAGTAACTTTTATTTTATCACATTTATAAGCATTTTGCAGTTTTATACTACTAAATTAGCCCAAAAATTAACCAAATACTTCATCAAACACATGTTTTTTTTATCGATAGGCGATGTTTGGGGGGATGTTAGCTTATCAGGTCTGGACTCTGAACCTTTTGCTTGTATTTCTTTGGTGCACTCTCTCGATTGCTCGTCAACTTTGCTACGCGCATTAGATTCATCAAACACATGTGATGCAGCCTTCCACCTGTCCTTTCCCGTTCTACTCCCTCCGTCCCATATTATATGACTTTCTAGGAAAAAAAATTGTCCCACAATACATGACTTTTTAGAATACCAATACAACATCAATTTTCTTTTCCAGTCATACCCTTCATTATTTAATATATCTCTTCCTACAATTCTACTTTTTATGTTTCCAATATCATTAATGAATGACAATTTGGTAAACTAACTCACAACCTATCTTTCTCATACAAAATTAACTACTTTTTTTAATTCCCGTGTCACAACCTTAAACGACATATAATATGGGACAGAGGGAGTATTATCTACCCCACACAATTAGGGTAAAGATCCTCTAACTTTTTGGAGGGAACTTCCCTCTAACTTTGTATCTATCTCTTTCCTCCAATACATTCTCTCTCATCTTATTTTTCTACATTTCCCTCCATTTTTATTTTTCTCTCTCATCAAAAAAGCACTAAAGTTAAAAAAAGTTAGAGGAGGTGAAGTTAGACGATCTAATTCCACAACCGCATGAATGGTTCAAGGATCAACAACTTGAAAACTAACTTGTGATGACGATCATGCCTCGTTCATTTCACCCATACCACCCACGTGTCTCTCATTGATTGATTCTACTCAAAATATCCCCCAATCAGTTTTAAGTGCCACATCATTTTTTTGTCTAGCACAAGAAATCAAAAAGGGAGGAGCCGCGCACATTTCTAAATAATTTTATTTCTTTTACTAAATGAACTTATATAATATGAAGAGTATCGTTAGATTGAGACTATGTTTCCTAAAAAATAGGATATAGCGAATAAGTTAGTAAATGAACAAATATCTGATAATAAATGTGCTAGCGAATAATAGATAAGATAACTAATAGTAAATGATGTGTTTAATAATATTGACGGTTAAACTAGCTGATCAATGTAAAATGACACAAAAGCTAGAGATTCAAAATTATTTGATTTATGTTAATGAGGATAGAGAAAGAATTTAAGAAAAAGAATGAAGGAAAAAATGACAAAAAATAAGACACTATAAGCTATAAGTAGCGTTCGAAAAATAATACTTGAAGCAACGTTTGAAAAATCACTACATCAAGTAGCGTTTGAAAAAACTCTAAACACTACCTAAACAACGCTAAATATAAGTAATTATCAAACACGTCTATTTGTCATCCGCTAGCCAAATTCGCTATCAGCTAGCAGATGAGAGCTCCACACAGAGGCCGAGATTAAGACTACTAAAGAGTAGAGGTGTGAAAAGTTTATTGTCACTAGAGAACTTTTAATTATTTGGGAGATTTTTAGAATACGCCGAATTTCGTAAATATTTGTATTATTATTGAACAATTTCTAAATTTACATATTATTTTTAAAAAAATTGTGAAAGGTATTTTTCAACCTATCAATTACATGCTTAAAAAAAAACCTATCAGTTACGAATTGTTAAATATCTAGTTCATATTTCATAATTTCTACTAATTTTCAACAAGCTAGAACAACGAAACTGGGTGCTACATTTTTATCAGGGGTTTGTCATTGTCTTTTATTATTTTCTTATTTTATAATTTTGTTTACTTTTACATTTTTTTGGTAATATACTTTTACATTGTTTTATATTTTGAAAATCTGATTTGTTATTTTCGTTTTTCAGTTTTTTTTTTACTTTTTGATTAATTTTTACTTTTTACTTCTCATTTTTGTGAAACGTTTATATTTAAAAATTTCTATATTATTTTTTTATTTTTTACTTGTCTTTATTCAGAAACTTTTTATTTTTATTTTTTCTTTATTATTCAATGAACTTTTCAAGACAACTTTCTTTACATCGGTTTTTTAACTAATTTTTAAGATACAATTCACAATTCACAACAAGCTGGCATAGAGGAGGTGTGAATTTTGTCACATAGTCGAACCTCAAATTTTATAGTATTTTTTTACAGGTATTTTAGAGTTAGAAACTGCACCAATTTATTTATCGAGAAAGTTTGGGTGTAGTTGATGTTTTTCAATCAGACCATGACATGTGAAGAGGCTTTTAAAAAATAACTAAAAAATAATCAATAATTTAAATAATTAATCTACATGTTATGTATGGTTTGATTGAAAAACAACCTTAATCACATCTATAAAACCACACATGAGTTTTCTCCCTTATTTATTTGAAAACTAAAATAATGACTAATTAGTTAGGATTAGAGGCCAAGGAAAGGTTGGGTTGGTAACGGCCACATTGCTTGGAAAAGAAGTTAAGCATGTTAGAGGAATAATCAGTGTCTTTTAAAAATTGAATGAACTGAATGGCTCGACAGGTTAAATTATAAATTGATACTATCTATGATTAGGTATTTATTCTATTGGGAAAAATCAAAGTTTCACATTGACTAGAGATATGGTCTCTAAAGAATTTATAAGTGGGAGTGTCTCACTCACCCTGGCCCGGGTTTGTGGGTTGAGTTAGACCTGCCCACATTCTAAGATAGTATCGACGGGTTCTATCTTAGATCTATCTGGCCACCTACCATTAAAAAAACACGCTACAAGCCCAAAAAAAAGTGTTGTGCGTGAGGGGGTGTATTTGGAAAAACCAAAGTCTCACATTGACTAGAGATATGGTCTCTAAAGAGCTTATAAGTGAGAGACATCTCTCACCTTACAAGTCGGTTTTGTGGGGTTGAGTTAGGAGTTAGGCACAAACCACATTCTAAGATATTCGACCACAACTTTAATATTCAAATTCAAGCAGTTTAAAGTAGTTGTACAATGATCCGAAAGTTTCAATAATTCGCAGTTGTTCGGTTTTAAAAACATTGAAAATAATAACATGTGGTGGAATTTTCAGAGACAAAAGCGTTGCTCATCTTGGTTGTGTTTCTGCACCCATTTGCAACAACTATGTGCTTCATGCTGAACTTACTGAGACTATGTTGGCTATAAAGATTGATTTTGATAAAGATTGGAAGTTTTTGTAGTTAGAATGTGATTCTCAATTAATAGTATCTACTTTCATGAATTGTAAGGTAGTTCATTGGAAACTTAAAAATATATGGGATAACTGTTTATACTTGACAAGACAAATGAACTTTATTTGTAGTCACATTTATAAAGAGGAAAATGTTTGCACCAATAAGTTTACAAGTCATGAAACTAACTCAAGTTGGTTTGTTTGCTGAGATCTTACTCCAAACTTCATTGTTGAGGATTTTTTCAGGGATATATTAGATTTGCCTACCTATAAATTTAGCTAATATATTTTTTTGGTATATTACATCAAATAGTTTTAACGAGACTCCATATCATTTTATTTATTCTACTAAAAAAATTAATAACATAAGGAAGGCAAATTCGTAATTTGGAGAAAGAGGGAAAAACAAGGTATTTTTGCCGCATAAATTATTCATTTGTTACGGGCACGGCATCCCTGCTACCCCCTATATATATGCCGTCAAAGCCGCTCCAAATTTCCGCAATATTTCTCTCTCTTTCTCTCCTCCACAATTTCTCTCTTTCTCTGTTCCACAATTTTAGTTTCTAAAAACTCGTTGGATTTTTATCTCCACCTTTCTCTCAACCACAAAAATGAAGAAATCTGGCCTCCTCGCCGCCTCCGTCGCCGCAGCATCCGCCACCGCCGCCTCTGTTTCATCTTCCGCGGAAAATACCCGTCAGGTACCTACTTCTGAACTTTCCTTTTCCTCCAAACCCTGGATCTGAGATTCAAACGAATGTTATTTGACTCTGTTATTCTATCTTGCGTTTTACAGGACGGCATGGCTGAGAGGAAAGGCCGTGATAAGAGATCTTCGTCGGCGAGTTCCTCTTCGTCGGAAAAGTTTGCGCCGAGATTTGATGGATTACGTTTCATTGAAACGCTGATAACTGCTCATAGATGAAGGCTTGCTCTGTTTTCTCCCCTGTTTTTCTTTTCTATTCGGGTTGGTTCTGTTTGGAGAAGGTTTCATTTACAGGGATTTTTTTTACTGTTTTGCCCTTTAGGATTATTTAGCAAAATTGAGAGAAAAAAATTTGTGATATTACGGAATTAATTATATTGTGCTTTTCTTTTTTGTGACTCCATGTGGGAAATGAAAAATAAAAGTAAAAGATTTTGGGTTGTTGGTGATTTTTCCTTTTCTTTTTATATTATGTTGATGTTGATGTTGAAGTGGTGTACCGTTCATATTTGTATGGTCCAAACAGAATGCATAATTGCATATTGTTAATTGATCGTTTTGTTAATGAAAATAGTTGACCCTTTGAGATTCAGTTGTTTGTTTACCTGAATTAACCTTAATATCAGTTACGTAAAATAAGTATTGATAATTAGAAGAATTGTTGAACAAGGTATTTGATGTTTGGCGGAGACATAATCATGTTTTATATTCTTATGTATAAACGTGTGACGTGATTAGATGAATTGATAGTTAACTTCATATTACTCCCTCCGTCTCATATTATATGTCGTTTAAGGTTGTGACACAAGAATTAAAAAAAGTAGTTAATTTTGTATGGGAAAGAAAGATTGTGAGTTAGTTTACTAAATTGTCATTCATTAATGACATTGAAAACATAAAAAGTAGAATTGTAAGAAGAAATATATTAAATAATGAAAGGTATGACTGAAAAATAAAATTAATGTTGTATTGATATTCTAGAAAGTCATGTATTGTGGGACAAATTTTTTTTCTTAGAAAGTCATATAATATAGGATGGAGGGAGTAATTAAGATAGTTAAGTTTTTTTTTTGATGTGGAATTAAGATGGTTAAGTTAATTTTTGTTTGCATGTATGTAAATATAAAGAGAGTCTAGTTAATATTTCTATGCAAAATTCTCATTGTATATATAAAAAAAAGGAGTACTTTTTGTTTTTTTTGTTGTTATAAATTGGATATCATCTGCGCGCAGCTGTAGAGACTAATCTTTTGAACCGGGTAGGCAGTAGTAGTACTTTTCGTCTATATATAAAAAGATGGAAAATAGAATGAGTAATAAAGAAGAGAAATCAAATTAACAGGTGGACTTGGCTACTACCTGGATTCGTTCTCCAATGATGGAATAAATTGGAGCCATATTTTACTTAACTCTCAAGCGAAATTCCAAATTATTTAGGGAAATTAAAGAGAAATCAAAGAGACAGATCTAAGTAAGGAAATTCATCCTTTGCTAATTTACCTAGAAAAGAGTTTCATTCTATATAAACTCCAGAAATAAGGAAATTCATCCTTTTTCTAGTAAATGGAAATTCATACATTTAGTTTTTCCATCTATTTCTAAATCTCAAATGAATTAAACTAATGGAATTACAATTTGCCACCACAAAACTAAAATTGCATTCCAACCAAAAATTTTAGGTTTGCTTGATAGATGACTTCAATCAACTTTGTGGCAACCAAGATCTTTACTTCAAAAGAGATAGCAATGCCCACAGTCTCAAAAATAGGCTATAATTACTCCACTCAAGTCACCGAGCAATCTTCTCTAAATAGCCCGGCCAAGATAGCCACTCAAGTACCTTACTTTAGGCTTATAAAATGTTACCAATTACTTTAATTTAATGTAATAAATAAATAAATACATTACTAAATAATCATTTCTCTTCATGATAATTTAATCTAAAGTTTTTCATGAAAACTTTAGATTAAATTAGTCTAAAGTTTTTCAAGAAAACTTTTCATGATAATAGTTTTGGTAGTGGAACTAGAGGGTGTGCTATCCGGGGGTGTACATGCAAAGTAACTCTACTGTAACAATAGTGAAGTGTTGTGCTAGGGTTATGAGAGACTACCTTCAATTTAGGAGGGGTCCTCCTTATATAGCCAAAGTGCGGACCAATAGTGGATAGTCGACCTTGCTTTTGAGCCCAATTGTGGTTAGTCCTTCAATACGGCCCGGTCAGTTATCCTGGTACATAGCCCCTTGAGGTGAAGATGCTGCAACCCTTATGGGTGGTTGGTTCTTGGTGATTTTCGTGTTTTGAATGCCTTAGTTGTGTGTCTATTTATCTCGGCCCTTGAGGAGCCCTCCTCAATATTGGGGTTTACCTGATCGTCGGTCTGGACGTCCCCGGTACACAACCCTTTGAGCTTTGATCCATTTAGGACGAAGATGCTCCAAGCACTTCTGAGTGAGTGGTTCGAATTCCGAAAACAATAACACTAAAGTAAGGTATTTTTAGGAGCGTAGCATTAAATACGATGAAGTTAGTTAGAATTTAATTAATCCTTTTGTAACAAATTATAAGCAAAAAAGTACGTGTATCATTTACTTTTTTGCTTATATGATTATATTTGTTTCAAACATAGTTACTCCCCATAACCATAAACCAGAATCATAATCATGTAGTAGACCGAAATTGGGGCATTTTATGGAAACTCAAAGTGCCTCCCAAGGTTAAAAAATTTCTATGGAGATTGGGGAGGTCTTGTATTCCGACTCGTGATATTTTAATTAGGCGTGGTTTGGAGGTACCATCGGGTTGTCCATTTTGTGGGGAAGAGGAGGAAACCAGCAGCCATTTATTTGTGGACTGTATGACAAAGACAACTTCTTTGGGCTGACCATCGGTCTCGGCTTCTGTTGTTGCGCAGCACATTGCTGCAAAGCGCAGCATTTTTTAGACCCGGTTTTTACGGGTTTGCAGCTTTTACAAGGGGATGAGCGCACAGTTTGGGCCATGAATCTATGGAGTATTTGGACGAGTCGCAATAATCTAGTCTGGAACAATAAGCGAACTCTGTTGCCACAATTGTTCAAGCTGCTGCCACGGTTTTAGCCGATTGGACTTTGGCGGTGCGGTGTTTCGTGATACCATCGTAGTTTTTGCAGGCATGCGACTGCGGTGTGTCGCGATGGACTAAGCCTCCTCCTAATTTTGTGAAGTGCAATGTCGATGCGGCGTTTGATGAGAACAGAAATAAAGTAGGATTTGACATGTACCTTCGAAATGATCAAGGTGATTTTATTGCAGCAAAAATGTTTTCCTTCGCTCCATTAATAGATGTCTATAAAGGTGAGGCCTTGGGTTTACTGCTTGCAATTGACTGGGTGCGTGAACTTCAATACCGGAGTGTGATCTTTGAGTTGGATGCTAAAGTTGTGGTAGATGATTTCAACAAGGCTCCTACAATTGTCTCTGATTATGGTTGTATTTTACATTATTGTAGAGAGTCCTTTAGTTTTTTTAATGTAAACTCTCATGTCGAGTTTTTCAGGAGATCGGCAAACAATGTGGCTCATCATGTGCGTGAGGGTAGCCTTGTTGTCGCGCTCTTCTCGAGACTCTTTTGATGTCCCAAAGCGTGATTCTTTCTTCTTATTTTGAATGAAATGCATTAGATTTTTTGCGTCAAAAAATAAATAAAAAATCAAGTAAAAACAAAATTAATTATCCACACAATTATTTTGTTACATAATTATCCACACACTTAATAAGAGAAGTAGTTTTTTTTACACCCTAATAAGATAAGTAGTTATTTACTTTTATTTTTGTATAATTAATTTAAAAGTTTAATTTCATTACACAAACTAACCTTTATATAATTTAAATTGTCCAAAAAATCTCAAACTTTTCGTTTTCAACATGATATATTTAGAATTAAATGAAGTATATTTTTAATATACTATGTTAATTAGGATAAAAAAGAATCAAATTACTTATATTTTGTTGCAACTTAGAAGACTTATATTTTATTAGAGATGGGGGGGAGAATAATTGATTCTAGTGCCCTTAAGAATTTATTGATTTTTTTACAAATTTGCACAGCCACATATTGTGATGGTTGTGTGGCATAATTCTCTTGGAATATTCTTTTGAAAGAAAATTATGTTTCCATCTTGTGACAGAATAGAACAATTTATAGTAATATAGTATTTTGCCAAGGTGCGTGCGTGCTGGGTAAACACCTAATTGTATTGTTTATTATTCTTTTTTTGTCTGCTGTATTATTTACTCTTTTTTTGGGTTACGTTTTGTAATCCTCAAGTCACATATTAATATTTCACATATATTAGAAAAATGTGTAAAAAAAAGAGAGAAGAACAGTTTTATAAAATTATTGATAATAAATGTATTCACCACTATTATAAATATTAAGTAAATTAATCAAACAGTAAAATTGATAAAAACATAAATTGAAATAGAAATGCGACTTTTATTTTGGGATAGAGATAGTATTTGTTTTCATATCAACTTTGTAAGTTATTTGTCGCTTTCATCACTCATCTATATGGAAGCAGGGCCGTTCCAAACAAGTTAGAAACCCTGAAAATAGGGCATTAATTATAATTTTATCAAATAAATTATCAAAATCTCAAATTTCATTATTTGAATTGTAAATGACATCTCAATACAAATTAATTTAAACTAACATCAATCTTCTAGCTACTTAACAAGAGCTATCCTAACTAAAATGTGGTCAATCTTGGTTAAAATGTTGAGGGGAACGATATGGACTAAATACATTAACCTTTGTTAACTACCTTTTGCTTATAAAGAATCGAGGGAGTAAAATATTGTTAATATAATCAAAATTACATTATTACAAAAAAAAATTGAGGCCCTAGAAAAATTTGTTGGGGGTGTGGCTCTGTGCACTAGCACATATACCAGCACACCCATAAGACCTGTCATGTATGGGAGAACTTGATTGGTGAATTTTAGTGAATCTCCCCTTTAAATTTCATCAGATTTTCATTTATAAGGTTTGAATCCAATATCTCAGGGTTTCTGGTTGCGAGTTTGTGGTTTTTAGTTTTAAAAGTCAATTTCAAAACTAAAACATGTTCGTGTAAAATGGGGGTTAAATTTGTTTTTTTTCTTAATTTCAAAACAGTTTTCTATCAAAACTAAAAACGACAAAAATAGGTTTTATAATTTTTTTTCTATTTTTGTTTTATGCACCTCTAATCATCAATATATCTGACCACCAACTACCATTTTTGACCACCACCGTTAACCACTACTTTGACCACCGTTGACCACTGTCAACCACCACTTTAACCACCGTCATTTTGTCAACCGCCACATTGACCACACCACCAATCACCACTCCAACCACTGCCGACAACCTCTTCAACCACCGTCAACCGCCCCTTTGACCACCACAAACCACCACTGCCAACCACCACTCCAACAACTTCCAGCCCCCCATTCTAGCCACCGTCAACCACTACTATGACCACCACCACCACCAATCTGACCACTACCAATTACGACTCTGACAGGCGTATGTCGATGATTACTACTTTCAACTTTTATTATTAGAATTATTACTAAATAAATATTTTATGTAGTTGTAATATTTTAATATTTTTCAAGCCTTATGTTTTGATTAAAATAAGTTTATGATGAATATTTATTTTTATTTTTATGTCTGAAAGTTAATTTAATTTTTGAATTCTTAATTGGTTTTGGTTTTTGAAATTTTTAAAACTCAAAACAGAATCTGGTTAAATGTTTTGGATGTAACTTAAAATTACTTTGGACTTAAATAAGTAAAAACTAATGCACATATCTCTATTGTTTTGCTTGGCCAGCGCTGAATTTGTTTACTGAGGAAATCAAACTCGAGAGTATCGAGTAGATCTCTATGTCTCAGAGTAACTTATGTAATTTACTAGCTATCTTGGTTGTAAGATGTGTATATATGTTTGTTTTTTTCAAAAGCATAACCTTAGTGCAAAATAATCTTGACTCATTAAGCATAGAATCTGCACTGAGTAATTTAGTGGATGAATGGAACCCCAAGACCAATTCTATTTAGGTAAAGCTCTCCACTAGCAAAAAGCATATTCAATTATGGAAAAATATGAGAAAACACAGCATTCACCACTAGGCTTTAGACCAAGCACACAATTTGACCTTATCACATGATTATGAAAGCACCGAAAGTTTATGTTTCAATTTTTTTGTACATGTCGGGATATTCTTCTTTTTTAAGTGTGGGAATTTGTTGAAGGCACTTTGACAACTAAACTAATGACACTTGTCTCTTCTATATGTCGAGAATATGGAATTGATATAATTGTGTGCTCATAAACTTTTTTTTTATTATTAGAAAAATAGTTCGTTCAATAGATAGAAATTGGAGCATTACATCCAAATTGGATGGTCTAGGTTTGATACATTCCACATTCACATTTTTTTTAGTTGATTTTAGTATTGGGGTTTGGGGTTTGTGCATTTATTGTTGTTTTGTGTGTGTGACCAAATAGTGTATTTAAATAATTGACCACCTAAAATTCTTCGTAGTTAGAATATCCAAATCATCGGTAATACTTCCTTAGACACATTTATTTATAAGATAAAATGCAGATTTATTTAGGATTATCAAATAACTGATGTATCTGATCTAACACCACTATAGATTTGTTAAATTGCTCTCCTATCACTTGATACTCCAACTCCACAGAAAGACCCTATGTGTGTGTCTTGTGCGTCTTGCATGCTTCAAATTCACTAGATGGCAAGTGTAGATAAGTTTTAAAAGTGGGGAGATATTCTGAAATTCTTATTGGCATGGTAAATTGGCCAGAAGAGGTTAATATGGAGCTTCATATTTGATTAGAATAGTTAAGAACGTGGCTAGCAAATAATGGGAAATAATGTTTGCTAGCTAGTGTTACTAAACTGGACCGAATCAACTGGTTCAATTGAGAGCCCTTAGTATGATTGGTCTAAACAAATAATTAGATCGGACAATCAGATACTCGATGTGACCTCTTTATTTTTTTGTTGTCCAACTCGTGACTCAATAGATCAAACTAGTGACTGATGAGTCCCAATAGTTAGGTATTTAAACTTTTATCGACACTCGTGCCAAACCTAGCAATATTAGTAATGAGAACATCTGAAACAATCAACAATCTAAAGTTGATAATACATGCAGGTCGGTGTAGGTCAGCACACATTTTCCAATTTTGAAAGAAAAATAATTTTGCATTTTTAATTTTTTATCTCACCACAATTAGATTAATCCAACGGTTAGAATGATATATGCTGCCCCTATTAATTAAAAAATAATAAAAGTATGCTTTCAAATTTCAACTATTGACTCCATCAAAGGCTGAGATCATAGAATCAGCATGGCATGTGGAACTTCCCTACAAATGAAACAATGAGCAGCTTAAAGTTGGGGCAAAGCAATAATTGGTAGACAAACATCAGCTACCAATATATATATATATATATATATATATATATATATATATATAGTATTATCTAGCTAGGGAACCAGATGGCCATCCCAGCCGGTCTACATGAAGATGGGATGGGGGTGGCTCCATGTCAATAATTTGTTGTCCAAATGGTAGTTCTATCAATTATTTAGCTCCATAAATTATAATTACTTTTTAGTATGCGATCACACCAATGAAGGGAAATAAAGAATATAAGTGCAATCACACCAATACTAATATATCATAACTATAGTTAATCATGTTTGGACAAAAGTAATATTAAGTTATGTGATCTCTTGAAAAGTTTTTGTGTTGCACCTCTTCCCTTTTAACAAATTGTATGAAAAACAAATATTAATTGACCGACAGATTGAAGTTAACTATATTCTGAAAAAAGTTTTCAACAACTTTTATAATCTTTATCTTAATCATTTTTTAACATGACCTTATCTTTATCCTTAAACAATTTGTTTTGAAATGAAGAGAATATGAGAGACAATGTAAACAATTCTCCAAGAGCAAATGGCCAAATAAGGGATCAAGTATCATTATGCCAAAAAATAGATCAAGTATCAATATTTATATTTATATTTTAATACTATGGAAAAAATAATTTTTAACTGTATTGATATACTACGTAGATTAGAAGTTGGATGCATCAAGTAACACTTGTGGAGTGTCTTGTCTCGGGAAGGTAGTTTAGTTGGCGGTAAGGATACGTAGAAAGAGTTTGCAATTTGCAAAGAGGTCCGAATTCAAATATCGAAACTAACATTCTCTCACCCCCACTAACGTTTCTTTATAAAAAAACACTTTGTCAGCCTCAATTCTTATAAGAGAGAACATTTTTATGTAGTTGTGTACTCATGGATTTGATTAAGAACATTTTTATTGTTGCGTTTGGTTATGGGAAGAGAGAAACCGATGAGATTTTATGGCAACTCGTTCGTCCTATACAAAATGGATGTAGGTGCATCAGCTACAATCATCTCTACCAAATAGCGTTTTGGACGAAATGATTTAGTCTCTTTTCGGATTAATTAGTGCGAGTCAGAATTCAACATGAAAATGCAGTAACATTAAAACTCTCGAGAAAAAGTTTTATCGCCTATTTTGATCCTATCCAAATCGAGAAATTAATTTGTGTAGTTGCGCGTAAAGAATGTTCGGTTTTAAAAGAAAAAAAATCTACAATCATCTCTGACATCGACAAAAAAGATTGATTATGGCAAACCACAAACAAGCCTATCAATGATCGACTTGATCCACCACCGACCATTAACTTGCACAGTTTTATATTTATTTTTTTTGTTGACGTGACTATTTATATTCTATGGTCAGTCATATATTTATTTGTTTTTCTAAAGTTTAGTCAATCATGGAAATGTTTGTGCTTAATGCAACTTCCTATGTCCAATCATTGAAATTTCATATGGTGATTTGTTCAAAGTGGAAGAAGATAAACATGAGTGATATGGATATTGCACACCAATAATACTTCAACCAGTGTCAAATCAGAATCATCACAACATATCGTCATTGCCTAAAAAGTTTGATGTTACTTTTATGCCAATTAGTTTGTTAATTCAATGATTTTCCTATAAGTTATTAGCAAGTCAACTGTAATTGTAGGATGGAACTTATCATTGCAAAGTAGCAATCTTTTTTTATCAGCATAGTACAATCTGAAAGTGAACATCAATTAAGCTCAGAAGAGGTAAAATAAAATTCTAGGAACTTTAAAGCCTATTATCGTTTAGGAATGGATTAAATTTGATAATGTAAAATAACAGACCCATATACCTAATGTTTTACAGGAGGATATAACATCATTCATGCTGCAAATGAAAGAAAGAATCTACAAGTCACCCTTTGAACTGAACTTTGAGACTTGAAACTTTCATCAAACATTAATATGAAATAGGAAAACTCTTGTCTAAATAACCAGAGCCACCATTTCAAATTAAGTCTTCTAGCACAGGGTTGAGAATTTCCTCCTTTCAAAAATTGCAAAAGGCTCACTAAGTTGTCAGAACAAGCTTGGTTAGATCTCTAAAGGATGTCAGTAATAGAATGCCTCACTTTTCGTGTTATGGACCTTCCCATGCGAAGTCGTCGTTTAGTGAGGGCTTCTAATAGGACTGTCAAAGCATCTTCTATTGCTTCTGCCTGTTTGTCCAATGCAATGGAGCTAAACCGGGGAAGAAGTTGGAGCTCCGAGAGCAGACCGGCAGCTGCTGCTGCTGTACATGTACGATCCCAAGACGGTTGAGGCCTGCCCTCGAAATAACATAGATCAATCGGCATTAGATCACATCAAGTGCAACAGAAAGTCAACAACAAAGATAAGAAAGCAGGAAGGGGAAAAGAAGCCACAAATAAATCTTGCTGTACGGTGCAATTACCTAAGTTTATGCATGGTAGAAGCACCAGGATTTAGAGATATACAAGCAAGGTCTTCATCTCCCCAAACTGACTTTGCTTTATCCTATGGAAAATATAATTTTAAACTAATAAATTACAAACTCGAATAAAAGTGTTGTAAATGGTGTTTCAGTATAAATTAAATGAATTGGTAAACATGGATGGTACATGTCTTTAAGGTAATCACAATTTCTCGGATAAAAAACTGTCTGCACAAAGGCATATTGAATTAGGAAAAATTATAACTCAGCCTTTGGCGAAATTCCACATTATGTTTAAATTCTGTAGAATCTGTACAGCGATAGGCATTCTCATTCTAAGATTAAAAAGCAAAAGCATGATTAAATAAGTATTATATTAGGTAGCATTATCTACATCTCTGTTAGAACCATGTAATGAAAGAAAAGGTATTATACTATTGTTGAACTACAGGTGATCTTTTCCAAGGTTAAGAAATTCCACTGCCAAAAATGCTGTACTTTTCTCAGCAAAAGCACGAGTATCTTATCACAAACAGTGCTAGATTTTGTCAGTACTCTTCAATTAAAATTGTAATCTTCTGTTTCCTCCCATTTTTTTAATCAACCGCAACGTGTGATAGAAAACTTATAGCAGTTTAACTGAGCCTACACTGGAACAACATCCTTGGCATAGTTTGTACATAATGGCCAGATTTGTGGTATATAATTTCATACTTTGTAGAAAAATCTATGTCAAGGAAGATTTCTGCAAACATAATCTACAATGGTGGAGCTGATAGGAATAAAGATTGCTGTATTACTGTTTAATGCTTCATTTAATTGCCACTTAATCCGTGAGAAGATCCTTTTCGGACAGATGTTACATCCTTTGTGAACTCCAATGATCAGTTTGTTGATATTTTCGTCAAGTCTCTCAAAGGGCTGAGGATATCTTATATATGTAACAAGCTTGATGCATATGATAGATACATATGCACCGACTTCAGGGAGAGTGTTGAGATATGATATGGTTATTTCCCATATTTGTTATGTTCATGTCCATGATTGATTTTCAAATTAATTAGATAGATATTATCAAGGGATCCTGATTGTAATTACAGTACTATAACACAAGGCTGGGGGTCCATTTTCTCAAGCAATTCAAAACAGTCTTACTTTCAATAGGTATTTACAAGTGCATGCTTTAAATGACCCATCTAACTTGCATTAGTATGTGGAATTGAAATCTAGAACATATACATTAGAATTTAGAATATACAGTACAATAAGATTTTATACTATCTTGGCACCTAATCGACAATTGTGGAGTAGGCTAATTTTGTGATGCTAAACTAGAGTCATATTATGACTTCTCAACTTTTAATGGAAGAAAAGGTACAAGAAAGTCGCCCAGAAGTTACCTGAAGGCGTCTAAACATTGCTGCTGAATTGCTCCATGTCCCATCAATCAAAATAAAATGCTGAGTTACATCTACTTTCAACTGCTGTATAATTAAAACGAAATTATTACTTGATAGCACCAAATGGAAGACAGGGAAATCTATGTCAGGTGAAAACTCTTGATTATCATGAGAAATGAGACGACCATTAGATTAAAATTAACTTGACATTACATTATTAATTACAAATCTCATGTGATTTTTAATAAAATATGGGAGAAAGTCGCGTGAGATTTGTAATAATGAAGTAATGTAAACCATTTGTAATAATAAAGTAATCTAAACCATTATTTTTAATTTAATAGTTATAATTTCTCACGATAATCAATAGTTCTCCCTAGAATTGTATGTGGGTGAGTTTTGCACTGACAGACCACTTGAAAGTTTTCACTTCAATTCCAATAAACTCGTTCAAATTTGCAACTTTCATCACACCTCCTGGCAGCCCCGTTTTTGACATTTTATGGGCCCTAGGCAAATTGTGAGAAAAGGGCCCCCTTATAGAACTATTTTTTAATTTGAAAATATTTCAATAAAAGACAAAAAAATAACTTATTTCATTTAACATAATACGCATTAATATATAAAAATAGTTTTACAAAATATCAAAAAACTTCTCTTTTCACGGAAAGTCAAAAGAAGCAGTTTTTTCGAGTATTTTGAGATGCAAAATCATTTATAATCTCATCATCATCAATGTTCTCCAACATATCATTCTCAATTGACAAAGTTGTCAAACCATTCAATCTCTCTTGCGACATTAATGATCTCAAGTAGGTTTTAATCAACTTCAGTTTTGAAAAACTTCTCTCCGCCGATGCTACGGTCACGAGCACCATTAGTAAAACTCTATAAGCAATTGCTAAATTCGGATAGCAATCTGCAAGTTTGACAAATTTAAGAATATACTTTTTCAACATATTTGCAATAAGCTAACCATTTCTAATCACTAATCTCAGTCTCACCATGGCTTAATTTCTTGAATAGTACTCATGAAAAATGTCTAAAATATTTGTCTAAGGGAAAGTTAAGATCTATTTCTCTAGTAGGTCCCTTTTCAACTATAATATCCTTCGAATTGTTATCAAGATTCTCCCAATTTCTTGGATCATAAATATCAACATCTCAAGATTTTCTTGTTCACTAGGAACATCATTAGGTGCATTTCGCACATCAATATTATCAAGATTATCAGTATTAAATGCATTTGGCACATCATTAGGAACACTTGAATTATCATCTAATTCATCATTGTTATCCAAATTTTCTTGGGGATCTGCCTTTTTAAAAACAAATTTATCAAGAGCTCCTTGTTATGATTTTACTAGCTCTTCATTTTGTTTTTATTTTTTTCTAGTTGTTCACTACTAGATAAATGTTTTTTAGGCAACATTTTAAAATAAATCAGATACTCAAGTAGAAACCAAATAGAAAGTATAGAACAATAGCACCTACATGCGAAGTATAGAATTTATAGGCTTAGTGTAAAAAAATTAGGCTTAGTATAACATTTTTTGGGCCCCCCTACAAACGTGGGCCCTAGGTGGTCGCACCCCTGGCCTATGCCTAGGGCCAGCCCTGCCTCCTGGCAGTGTAATTCAAAGATTAAACTATGGTTTGCCTGTAGATTCTGTATTAAGGTTTCTTAGTCAATGTTCAAGTGATAAATCCAAAAACAAGTTTAAAATCATATGATTTAATAACTTCTCAAAAGTAGTTGATGTTCTTGCATTTGATAGGTTCAAGCAAAACACAAAATGCAGCTGCGATGCCAGCAGTGAGATCTCATTTCTTCTGATTTACATAAACTTAATATTATACAAACCATATTCAGACAGCATGCAATTTAACACCAATACATGATAAAGGAAAATAATTTGACCAGACTTAAAAAATGTAGATTTCTTCACGGTACATTCATACTCTCCGGTACAGACACAATCACTAACTCTCCCGTACAGACACAATCACTACTAGTATTATTTGTATATCAACAATTAGAATTACAAGTAACAACGTTAAAACAAACCTTTTCTGGAGTGACTTCATAATTAGCCACTGGTTCCTGACCAAATGCATTTTCAACTGATTCCAAAACTGCATTCTTGTTGGGATAAAGGCACCAAACATTACTTCGTCCTAATTAAGGTAAAAAATACGAACTGAGTAATTGAATTTGAAATGGGCACCAGGTTAAAGTATATAAAGACACATTCAATTCAACCATAACCAGTAGATACAAGATAACAAGGAAGGGGTGTTAGATTCAGTTAAATTATACACTTATGTCTTAATGTTAGCAGGAATCCAGTTCTAACATATACTAGCATGAAAAGAAACTACTTGAAATGAAGGAATATAGACATTTTTTCCGATCCATATTTGGTTTAGATTATAGAAATATGATATTTTACATCTCTGAATATTTTTGAAGCTGTAAGAGCCAGTGATAATAGTAGATGCTAGGACTGAAATCTGACTACATGATAAATAAACAGAAACCATAGTAACTGTGAATTGATACAATTTGAGAGACCTGCCAGTTTAAAGGAATTCCACATGGTTTCTTCATGTTCAGGAATGCCAAAAAGGCACAGAGTCGCAGCATCAACACCAAATACTTGCCACAAAAGCTTTCCGGTGTTGTTTTGTCGCAAAAAATCCTGCATGTGATGACTAAAAAAGTAAATGTTTCAATTGAAATGGACAAAACACAAAATAAAAGAGGCCAAAGGCAATAACAAATGACAAGTTATATATATCTAGACCTTAGGATGCATATACAACCAAAACCTTATTCCAGGGAAGAGCGAGCAAGATGCGAGTTTTGAACACATGCAATCCTCCATAGGAAGCCAACACTACAAATAAATTGGAAGCAAGATTATAAAACACAATGCACAAGACAACATCACCACCAAGGTTTAGAAAGAAAAAAAAGTCTATGACGCAATCTAGGTTGCAACATCAATGTTTCAACGCGACCGCATTCACGGTCACATCAGCTGCATTTGATTGCAAATCTCAACAATATCAAATATTAACGTGACCACAATTGAGGCCACATCAGCAGCATTTGATCGCAATTCTCAGCAATATCAAGTATTAATGTGTTATGTGACCACAATTGAGACCACGTCAGCAACATTTGATCGCAGCATTTGATCGTGATTCTTAGCAATATCAAGTATTATCGTGACCACAATTGAGGCCATATCAGCAGCAGCATATGATCATGATGCAAGCATCACATCGTGATAGCGACAACGATTTAAAACCTTGATCACTGCCACCATCATTCAACAACAAAAACATGCAAAGACAACTTTAAATTAGACAACAACAATTCTCAGCAATATCAAGTATTTGCGTAACCACAATTAAGGCCACATCAGCTGCATTAAATCATGATGCAAGCATTGCATCACATCTCAATAGCAATCGCAATTTAAAACCCCGATCACTGCCACCATCATTCAACAACAACATCATGCTAAGACAAATTTAAATTAGAACCTTCTGACAAAGGTAACCCTTGCTACCAAGTACACGACAAGCTATCTGTCTAGCCGAATAAAATTGAAGCTTTGTCTCAGAATCACCTAAAGCCTGATAAGTTGCACGGTGTTTCTTATCTTCTTGCACTCTAAAATTTCCCTAAACATTCAACAACAAAAATAAATGGAATCACAATAAAGACGAAAGAGTATCAAAATCAACATTAATGGATGTAAAGAGAGTTCACTCACTTGAAGCTTACCACCGCGTCCACCAAAATTCAATTGAGAATCGGAGTCTTTCTCTAGAGCCTTCAAATCGTCAACGATTTGAGTAACCATAGATGGAATTGGTGACTTTGTGCCCCAACCCTGCCATTCCTGTAACGAGACAATAGCTTCCCCCATTTCGGTTGTTGAGAGTGGCGAATTGCAATGGTGTGTGTCTGTGAGTGTGTAGATTTTGTTAGAGAATGAGATGCGACATGGAAATAGCAAAAAGGCCCTTGTCCGGAAAATCGATGACACCAACGCGGCCATTTTCTATTCCTTTTCCGCTTCACTCCTATATTATGTATTGAGAAATTACTGTTTAAACCCCGCCCTTTTGCAAATACACTCCATTTTTAAGGATTGATCTAGTTGGATTCTCAATAATGAAATAAATTGAAATCAGATTTTACTTCTCTCCGTCGAACTCAAATATTATTAGTCAGTGATAGATGTATAGAT
The DNA here is from genome assembly GCA_020916435.1 of Oxytropis ochrocephala. Taxonomy (NCBI): domain Eukaryota; kingdom Viridiplantae; phylum Streptophyta; class Magnoliopsida; order Fabales; family Fabaceae; genus Oxytropis; species Oxytropis ochrocephala. The sequence continues at coordinate 108,456,775 of CM037093.1, forward strand.
AAAATGTGATACGAATGTATAAATTGTAATAGAAGGGTACATAAGTCTTTTTGTATTAATTGCAACTGTACATATAAGCTACAGAAGATACTCAATATATGAGATGGAATCATAATTTCAGATTCAGTTATCTCACTGTAACAAACTCTTTCTCTCTCGTTTTCCATCTATCATGGTATCATTCCCAGAAATCGTTCCCGGAGCCTAATTTTCTCGCGTTTCCGCTTCATCTCTTCACGGCATCATCATCGATTCATTTCCATGGCAACACCGGATCCATCGGTGGTTACACCGACGCCGAACTCACCGGCTCAGATTTTTCAATCGAATTCTTCATCTTCAAATTTCATCAATGGACCAAAATTATCCTTGAAATTGGATGATAAGAATTTTCTCGCTGTGGAATCAGCGGGTTTCAAAGCAGAAGTAACGCACAAGTCAGATCGCTTGCTTGTTAACCCTAAGATCCTCCACGATTCGATTCAATCGAAGATGAACGCGCAACAACAAGGTCTCGACGCCTATGACAAGTGGATTGTCCAAGATCGGTATTTATTCACTGGATTCTTTCTACTCTATCTCGATTAGTTTCTTCCCCGCGTGTTACATCGCGCACATGCGTTTCAAGTTTGGGATACAATCCATAAGCACTTTCGGCACACTTGAAAGCGAAGAATCGGCGATTGCGATCCGAATTGAAGAGCACGAAGAAAGGTTCTCGCAAAGATCGCCGAATTCATCGCCGCGTTCGATGCAATAGCTAGTTTCTCGCGGCGGTTGGTGACGTTGTCTCGGAGAACGATCTGGTGGATGTGGTTCTCGACGGCCTGCCTGAGGAGTACAACTCCATTGTACTTATGGTCTTCACAAAGCCAGATGCGTTAGATCTCACTGAACTGGAATCAATTCTTCTTGTGCAAGAAGCACAACTCGACAAGTTTCGCCAGGAACTCGCTACGCCGACAGTTACGGCTAATCTTGCACACACATCGTCTCGAGGTGGTCACTCTGGTAATTTTGCAGGCAATTCTCACAACTCTAGTCAAGGTTACTCTAACTATCGAGGTTGTGGTCATTACACCCGTGGCCGTGGTCGTGGACGCGCTTGTGGTGGTCCTCCTCGCCCTACGTGCCAAGTGTGTGGAAAACCAGGACACATTGCTGTTGATTGTTGGCATAGGTATGATGAAAGCTACAATGAAGCACCAGCACCACCTTCACTCGCGGACAACACATCCGGTGAGTCGCTGCTCCCAAGCAAATTCTTCAAAAAAACTACGCTAACGTCGTGTTGCTTCTCCTCAAGCATTCTCGCCTTCGCTAACTATGAGCCATCCGCTAGTGCCTCTATGATTGTTCGAGAAGATCTTGAGGACAAGGTTGGTATATGGATACTTGTTGCTCTATTAGTCTTACTGCACACTCACCAAATCTACACAATAGTAGTCACTACAATGGCACTGAGAAGGTTACTATGGGCAATGGACACCGTTCCTTAATCCAAGCCGTAGGTTCCACCACACTACATACCACCACTAACCCTAATTTATCATTCAAACTTAATACTATCCTTCATGTACCCAATGCAACACGTAATTTAATCTCAGCTGGTCAATTCTGTGATGATAATAATGTCTTTGTTGAATTTCACTCATCTGTCTGCCTTGTCAAATGTCAGGTTTCTAAGAAAATTTTACTTAAAGGTGTGCGGGGAGCTGATGGAGTTTTTCTAATTCCTAGTCTTTACATTGTCCCTAAGGTGTCTTCACCATCTTTTTCTGCTTCTGTAAGTGTTACTTCTTTAACACATGTATCACCCACCACCACCACACATAGTAATATTACTAGTTTTCCTGTTTGGCATCATAGACTTGGTCATGCCAATATCTTAGCTGTTAAGAATGTACTCAAGCTTTGTAATTCTGATTTACCTATGAATGACATGTTTGCTTTATGTAAATCCTGTGAAATTGGAAAATCACATCGTACACACTCACCACTCACTGAGACCACCTATCATACACCATTTGAACTATTACACACTGATCTTTGGGGTCCTTCCCCTTCACCATCTAGTGGAGGTTATTCCTACTACATTTCCTTTGTTGATGCTTGCACCAAATTTACTTGGATTTACTTCCTCAAACGTAAATCAGATGCCCTAAAGGCCTTCCAACAATTTCAAAAACTAGTCACTAACCATTTCAATTCCACCATTAAAGCTATCCAATCAGATTCTGGGGGAGAATTCAAAGCCTTTACCCCTTACCTTAATGACCTTGGCATCCTTCATAGGTTCACTTGTCCCTATACCTCACATCAAAATGGAACAGTTGAGCGTAAACATAGACAAATAGTAGAAATGGGCCTCACACTCCTTTCCCATGCCTCGGTTACACTCACCTTTTGGGATCACAGTTTCACCAATGCTGTTTTCCTCATCAATAGACTGCCCACCAAAGCTCTTCCAAACTTTATTTCACCTTATCAAGCCACAGCACAAGAAAATTCCGGAATATCACACCTTTAGGTCCTTTGGTTGCTCTTGCTTTCCTCTCCTAACTCCATACAATAAACACAAACTTCAATTTCATAGTCAAGAGTGTGTAAACCTTGGTCCTTCTCCCCAACACAAAGGGTATAAGTGTCTTAGTCCAAATGGTCGTATATATATATATCCAAGGATATTACATTTCATGAGTCCTGTCTTTCCTTTAGTAAATTGTTCGATCTCGCAGTGGTCATCACACAATAATACTCAACTCACTCTATGACATCCAATCTGCAACTACCATGCATAGAAACCTCCCCTTCTTCCCCAACAGCCCCAAACACCGATCCACAGCCATCACAAATAGTACCTGTACCTACTACCTTACCTACAGAAACTAATCCACCATCCACCCCTGTACCAACCTCACCTATTATAGAGCTTCCTTCAAACCAAGCAGTGAAACATCTTCACCGAGCCTCTTCCACCTCCTATAGCAACCACCAAAACACACCCTATGATCACTAGAGCCCAAACGGGTCATCTAAAACCCAAGGTGTTCATTGCTCTGTGGAAACCTACCTCGGTCAAGCAGGCCTTGTCCAAACCAGAATGGCTAGCAGCTATGAAAGCTGAGTATGAGGCCCTTATGAGTAACAACACGTGGACTCTCATAACTTTACCCTCTAACAGGAAGGCAATTGGGTGCAAGTGGGTGTTTAGGGTCAAAGAGAACCGGATGGCACGATTAACAAGTACAAGGCCCGTTTAGTGGCTAAAGGATATAATCAATTGCCTGGTCAAGACTATGGTGAAACCTTTTCCCCTGTGATCAAACCAACCACCATTAGAATTATTCTCACCTTGGCTCTCACTTATGGTTGGGAAATCCAACAAATTGATGTCAACAATGCCTTTATCAATGGAACCCTCCAAGAAGAAATATATATGACTCAACCTCCTGGCTTCATAACTGCTGATAAATCACTTGTCTGTAAATTAAACCGTTCCTCTATGGTTTTGAAACAGCACCTCGTGCTGGTATGAGAAGCTTCAGATCATTACTCAAATTTGGGTTTAGTCATAGTAAGTGTGACCATTCACTTTGTTTCTATATGATCACAAAGGGGTTAAATTGTTTGCACTTGTGTATGTAGATGACATATTGATTACGAGTTCCAAAGATCACTCACATTCATGATCTCATTGTGAAATTGGAATCGAATTTGCCTTAAGAAAGTGGGCGGACGAGAATATTTTCTCGGGTTTACAAGTGCACTATCTGCGAGAATGGTTCCATTCTCGTTATCACGATCCAAATATATTCATGATCTATTACTACGTGCTAATATGCTTAATCGCGGCTCTATGGCTACTCCAATGATGGCCAATACTAAATCGAAAGCGGGATCGCATGCAGATACTAAAAGCGATGCATCATCACAAATCGCTCCATTGTAGGAGCTCGCAATATGTTACCTTGACACGGCCGATCCGTCTTGCATGTGTGAATAAGGTTCGCGCTTTTTATCCTGTGCCCGTGACACACATTGGAGGGCTGTGAAGAGAATTCTTAGATATTTACAGGGCACCTCTCACTATGGGTTACTGCTACAGCCAACACCTCGGTCAACTCCTTTCTCTTTAAGAGCATATTGTGATTCAGATTGGGCTAGTGACCCGGATAATGACTTGATACATCGGTGCTTGTCTCTTTGGTCCCATTTGGTGTCTTGGAGCTCCAAGAAACAGACGCTTGTGGCTAGATCAAGTGCAGAGGCCGAGTATCGTGGCATGGCCAATGCCACTGCAGATCTGATTTGGGTTCAGTCCTTGCTAGGAGAGCTGAAGATCAAAACACAGTCACCTATTCTGCTGTGTGATAACCTCAGTGCAGTAATGCTTTCTCATAATCCAATCTTACATGCTCGCACCAAGCATTTGGAGCTTGATATACACTTCGTGACGAGAGAAGGTAGGCGCAAACAACTTATTGTTCAACATGTTCTGGAGTGCATCAGATTGCTGATGCTATGACCAAGCCATTACCAGCACAACAGTTTACTGACTTAAGGTTCAAGCTTAAGGTGCTGCCTTATTCAAGTCCTCACTCAAGCTTGAAGGGGGAGTGATAGATGTATAGATAAAATGTTATAGGAATGTATAAATTGTAATAGAAGGGTACATAAGTCTTTTTGTATTAATTGCAACTGTACATATAAGCTACAGAAGATACTCAATGTATGAGATGGAATCATAATTTCAGATTCAGTTATCTCACTGTAACAAACTCTTTCTCTCTCGTTTTCCATCTATCAGCCAGAACCCTTTCCTCTAGATGCCGAAGCGGGGTCAAAGACCTCTAGACAAAAAAGTAATAGTCATTGATTCTCTATTGTTTAGCTTAATCGTATGGGTAGATATAGTTCAAACGATGAAACATCTATGGTTACTCAATAGTTAGCTACTATTGTCCACACCTGTTCAATAGTTAGCTACTAATTTAACGTAATTGTCAATTAAGCTTGATTATCTTCGAGCTTTGGATAATGAATCATTTTCATATAAAAACAAGAAGACGTTCACTTGTAATGAGTAAACATAGGTGGAATGAAATGGGAAATTTGGTGGGACTCTGATAAGTTTTCAAATGCAAATAACCAAAAATTAAAAAAATAATAAAGAAGCTCATTAGATACTAAAATCATAATTGAAAATTGTTTAACATTTTACCCAGAAGAAAATTGATGAGAAGTGATTCATTACTTATGCTATTTGATGAGTGTGTTTTGTTCAGCTGAAGGTATTTTTTTTGTTCAAGAGCTGAAGGTATTTAAGTTGGATATTGCTTTTCCCACACCCCTCCTACTCAAAACACACCCCATAAGGGTGTGAAAAAGACCAAGGGCTATCAAAACCTCTTTTTTCACGAAATTTCACTGTTCGAACACGGACCTTGAACAGTTCGAATGACATCGTTCGTGTGTGTTAAATCTTGACTTAACACTCTCTTGCGCGTAATTTCACTCTTTCAGATGCGCGCCACGCGTAAATGCGAGCGCGAGTTCGCATGGTGTTCGAACACCCTATTTTATTACAAAAATGGACTCTCACACCACATTCACCTTTTTATTGTGTTCGCATGATGTTGTTGAACGTGTTCGAACAAGGTCGCTCGAACGATCATAAACACGCCTCACAGCCGCGTTTCACGCGAGGTTATTTTTGGAATAAAATTTGTTAATGGGTGTAAAAGAGTAGGAGGGGGTGTGGGAAAAGCAATATCCTTTAAGTTTATATGAAATACCCCATTTGTCTTTACTTATGCTATTTGCACCTTAGCTTTTGCTGATACACTACCTAATGAAATAAATAACTAGCACACACATACATATAAGTAGTTCATTTAGTCATGTATTCAAGCAATTTTGGACAATCAATTATTGACTCAACTATAATCAAACAACTTGATTAGCAATGATTTATTCAAATTATCAACTAATCACAATAACTAACTTAGCCATTTTGGGGATGTTACATAGAGTCTAATTTCATTCAATTTGGTTGGGTGTTGCATGAGTTTGTTAAGAAAAAGGAAATCGAAGGTACATTGGTGTGCTTGAAGACATTCATAGTGTTATTCATTTTTCTGAGTTTTTGTTTTAAATGACCAAACAAAAAAATATATGAAAGATAAAGAACAAAAGTGTTATTCACTTCAATCCATTTCTCCGGATTGCGAAATCTTGATTTTATTCACCATTTGTTTTCACCACATGTTGCGGGTAGAATTATTAATACTCCTATATTCTCCATTGTTAAGGTGGATCACTGTGTTTGGTGACTGGAAACTTCACGTGTTTATAGTGTTCACAGTTCTTATCGGGTGTTGATGGAGAGGGTTTTGGATTCTAGTTGTCTACATGTTGAAGTGAATTGGTGTGTTCTTTGGAAGATGAAGACTCCTCCGAAAGTGAAGCACTTTATTTGGTGTCTTTGTAGAGATGTGCTACCAGGCCACAAGAGCTATCTTGAGGTTTAGGCATGTGGAGGCGGCAGATATTTGTGCATGGAGTTTAGGTTATTCTTGGGTAGCTTAGTGTTTGTCTTGACCAGCTTTAGCATTTTTTTGCTAGCTTATAACATTTTTAGAAACGTTACTTCAAGTAGCATTTGACCTTATAACTTATAACGTTTCATTTTTTTTTTCCTATTTTATCCTCATTAATTAAATTAAAATTTTCATTTATCCCCATTTATCTCCAATTAAATGAAATTTTATCATTTTTAAGCATTAATTGCAAATGTCTATTTACGTAATTTTACGTTTATAAAACACTTGATAATATTACCAAACACTTTAAATTCAATCTACTAACTTATCTGCTATCAGCTCATCTACTATAAACAAACTTATCCGCTAAAATACAATTTGGCCTATATGATATGATATGATATCTTATTTTTATCTATCTCTTTCTATCCCAAGGGACGCTAAAGATATTCTTCTTTTGGGCACTTTATAAAAAGCTCTATTAAACATATCTCATATAATTCCAAATAACTATTCAGCAGAGATTAGACGGGCCAAATGGAATATGTACATTTATTTTATTTGAATAAAAGAAAGGAGAAAATCAGGAATTGGTTATCCAGTGGGCAACCCAAGGCAGGTTTTATGCCTAACGAAAAGAAAAGTGCTATTGATAATAATAATAATAATAATAAGATTTTTTTTTACAAGATAAAACTCTCTCCAGTTCACACAATAAAAGAAAAAATCAAAAAAACACAAAGGTACACAAATTAATAAATGACACTAAAATCAACTAATATCATTTAATAGGATTAAAAATTTACTTTCTTTTGGTCAAAAAAAAGTTCATCTTCTTTCTAAGATTATCAATTTTATTAGATGGTGATTTATATTCTTAATTAATAATATCATTTTTAATTACACCACTTAAATAGAGGTAAATTTAAAATTAATCATCTAATACACTTAAAATATTGTGTTTATTTTTGGCTTAAATATATGTTATCCCCGCAAATATATCAATTATCCATTTACTTCCTGTAAAAATAAAACTCTTAAAAAAGACCTTGCAAATATAAAATGTTTACGGTTACCCCTTGCTGTTAGATTATGTTGACAGCGTTAAGTGTAAATATATGTTACCCCTGCAAATATATTCATGATCCATTTACCTCCTGCGTAAATATATGTTACCCCTTGTAAATATGATCATTATCCATTTATCCTCTCGTAAATATCGCCATTATCCATTTTCTTTCTCGCGCAAATATTAAGTATTTCAGCAGACACGTAACGATGTTATATAATCTAACAGCAAGTGTAACTAGAAACATTTAATATTTGCAAGGTCTTTTTTAAAAGTTTTATTTTTATAAAAGAGTAAATAGATAATTGATATATTTGTCGTGGATAACATATATTTAAGCCTTTATTTTTTTATATTTTGTATCACTAAAACTTAACATCTCCTATATAAATATCCTCTCCCTCTTTCTTCTTCTTCCTCACATTTATATTCCTTTCCGCTCCAAAGCTTTTCATCACACCTTTCAACACAACAACTTCCTTCCTTCCTTTCCTTGCTCATCACCATCACCATCACTTCTCATCTTCTATGTGAGTATTCAAATCTCTCTCTCACTACATTCAATTGGTTTATTTTTTAATTTGTTTGCTTAGTCTCTTGAGTTCATCTGGATGATGAAATCTTCAATCAAAAACCGTTATTTTTTTCCTTCTTAATTATTATCAGTGAATCGTTAGTTTTTGAACTTGTTACTCTACTTTCTGCTTCCAAACCATCGATCCTTCACTCTATGATCCCAATTTATTATCAATTTCCAAATACTTTGCCTAATTTTTTCAATCTCGCTTCATTTTGCGGAGGTTTTAAGAGGTTTATGAAACCTAGTTTTCACTTTCCTTCCCCTTTTTTCGCAATTATTACTGTTTGACCCATTCTTATTCAAAATCCTACAATTTTAAACGCCTCTTTTAATTTTATTTATTTTTTCACATTGAATTTGCTGCTGAAATTGTCGAAGTTCATTGGTAATTCAATCTTGTTTTCTCTCCAGTGAGATCTAGAGAGATATTCAGTTGTTGAATTCATCAACAAAAAAAATTCCCCTAGATTGATTTAGTCAATTATTATTTAGACTTCAGAATTAGATATTAGAAATTGTTTTTTTCTCTCTCTCTCTCTCATCTCTGACACTGTTTATATGAGTTTATCTGATATATTAATAGTCCTCTTCTGCTTAGAAAGTTGGCATGATTTTGGCTTATTATTTGTCTTAATCCTTTATCCCCCTTTTAATTTCCTCCCATGTTGTTTAATTTAATGATTAGAAAACATAGAATTGGCTACATACATCTTATCTTGTTAGCTTCTTGCTTGACAATAGTTTTATGAATTAATTAAGGTGTTAGGTGGGTTATGGGTTCAGCTAGTCAACGAAGATAGAACTGAATAACCTTTTCATATTTTGCAATAGTCCTCTTTTTTTATTCCTTTCCCACCTTATAATTAATCATTAATCATGATAATCTATCATGACATGTGGAGGTTGAACTAATGGAAACAAAACAAAACAAAATGTTTAATGGTGTTCTATTCACGTGTCAAATGTTATCTTCACTCACACCAAAACTGTGTTCTTAAATTGAAATTTTTTGTTAGGTGGCCCTCTCCTCTAGAGCTGAAAATAATACTAGTATAGTTTGAGGAAAAAAGCACACTTTTCGTGTTAAAACAACTAAAAAATTGGTTAGGTGGGATGTTTCCATTCACCGACATTTCACCTACCAAAACTGACTGTGCTTTCTCCATTACTTCAACAAAGTTTCTGGAAGGTTCTAGTCTCTCAATAGAATTAGTGGTGGTGACATTGACTTGTTGTGTTGTTTAATTTTATCATAGAAAAAACATGAATTAACCATGACCGTTGGTCAACTGGCATAAGCTACTTTGGGACATGGGAGGTCGATTCGGTGCTCCCTGGTTCGATTCCGCCACAGTGGACAAATTTGACATTGGACAGTGCAAGATTTGATTCTAAACACGAGTGAAGATTAGTCTTTCGTTGAAACTGTTAGGACAATTGTCCTTGTGCCAGATATAATTGTCTCAAGGAATTTCTTCCTTGGTTATTTATACACTGACTTTTTTGACCCTTTTAGATTTTACTATATTAACAAAGCTTCATTTATATATGATGAATTATTATCTGTTAGAATAGAAGTCACTTATAATTTTGTAAATTTCTACTATTGCTTTTCAGATTCAGGCATCTTTTGACGAAACACATTGTAAGAGAAAAGAAAAATGGCCTCAGTGCCCCAAATGGATTCCTTGGAAGATAAATCATCTCTGGAAATGTGGAAACATGGAAGTGCTGACTCTACTACAGATTCTGATAGAAATGGTTCTAGTGGATTTGACTGCAACATATGTCTAGACTGTGTGCAAGATCCAGTAGTCACACTTTGTGGTCATCTCTACTGCTGGCCCTGCATTTACAAATGGCTTAACTCCCATACCAATTCATATGAAAATGAAGAGATGCAGACACCACAATGTCCAGTTTGCAAATCAGAAATCTCAGAATCATCCCTTGTTCCACTATATGGCCGCGGCCAAACCACATCGCCTTCTAAAGACAAGGCTCAGGAAATAGAGAGTGACATACCTCGAAGACCCGTTGGCCCTTCATGGATGGCTAACTTACCAAGATCACTTGATGCTGCAACTTTTTCTTCTCAAGTTTATCATCCTCATTATCAAAACAATCCTCAACAATACACTTCACCAATGCTCAACACTGGTGCTGGTTCATTTGATACAACTTATGGTGTGTTTGGTGAGATGATATATGCAAGGATCTTTGGAAACCAAGTGACAAACGTATATACATACCCAAATTCATATGATCTGTCTGGGATAAGTAATCCAAGGATCAGAAGGCATTTAATGAGAACTGATAAGTCACTCAGTAGAATCTGTTTTTTCCTCCTTTGTTGCACAATCTTGTGCCTTCTCTTATTTTGATTGTCATTCCATATTTTTTGTGCAATACATTACTCCCTTGTATAGGATACTAGTACAATAGTGTGCGGGTTCAGTTATTAGATGTATCATATATGCTAGAGAAGTTGTATATTTGGTGTTTGAGATGGGTGATATGAGGATTATTAATTACCTTTCTCAATTCTCGGTTTGAGTTATATGATGAAATAGACATTTTCATAAGGTTGCATTTGTTTAGTGGCTTCTTATAAACTAAACTATATTGTATTTAGGATAATGCAAATAGATGTTTGCTTGAATTTTCGAATGCAATTCACGCTTGGCATTCAAGTTTTTCTAAAATCATGAGTCGATTTTTAAAGATTATGAAGTTGTCACATTCGTTTTGGAGCAACTTTTTGTTATCAGATTAAACTCTTAAAATTAAGAATGAATGCTTATTTTGGTCTCTGACAAAAACATTGGGTATCCACTTTGGTTTCTAAGAAATAATAAGTCATATGATGGTCCCTGATAACTATAAATAGGGGACGCATTAGTTTCTCTATTAGTCTCCGTTTACTTATATTTGTTCTCTGTTTGTGACTCTTTTTTGGTTGGTGGAGTGTTTATGGTATCATCAATGATTTAATAAAAATAACAGATTTTAGGTTGAAGTCTTGAAGATGAATTAAGGCGATGGTTGTGTGCAGTGTTATTAAATGAAGTACTCTCTCCATCCCATATATTTTAATGTTTTAGCAAATAACACATTGAATAAGAAAATATTAAGTAGGTAAATATGAAGACTATACCCCAATTTAATATTTTGTTCACTTTACTTTGATAAACATATTCTCCAAAAATAATATAGTTAAAGTTATCATAGTTACTTTCTAAATAGCTTTACACATTCAAAGTATGTGTGCATATGAAGCGGTGGGAATATTCACGGTTGGAAACTCAAAAGTCTATCAATATTTTGGTTAGAGGAAATTCACATTTATAAGTTGTGAGATATTAGTTTTGGTATTGATACCTAATAAAGGATTAATTATGGTAGTCGATTGACTTATTAAGAGTCCGGATGAGAGGTATTGGGGGAAGGATTGGGGATTTCACTGTGTCTCTCGCCTATAGTCTTTTGTGCAATTTCGCCCAGTCCTTAAAGTTAGATTGCTGGGGAAGATTTGGAAACTCCAAGTGCCAGAAAGGATTCGTTGCTTCGTTTGACAACTCTTTCATGGTAAACTTGCGACAAAAGAGTATTGTGGTCGGTGGGGAAATGGTGATATTTTTTGTAAACACTGTCAGTGCACCCCTGAATCTATTCTCCATGTGCTCCAGGATTGCCCTCTTGCCTCAACTTTGTGGAATTCTTTCATCCCTCCCGCTTTTGGCCCGACTTTTTATGGGGTCGAATTACTTGATTGGCTTGATGGAAATATGCGTAACTCTACTAAGCTTGAAGTTGTGCTTCAATGGTGCGATGTTTGGGCTACAGGTTGTTACTATCTTTGGTATTGGCGCAATAAACAGGTTCATGATGAAGACTATACTCGGACAAGCTTTCCGTCTCGGATAGTCACTCAACATGCCATGAATTATGAATTAAGTAGGCACTTATCTTCTACACAAGAGCGCATAAGTCAAGAAGTTCTTGTGCATTGGAAACCACCTGCTGATGGATGGGTGGCAATTAACACTGATGGTGCGTTTAAGGCTAGTTCTGGCGCTGCAGGCTGTGGTGCTGTTGTGCGCAACTCCGCTAGGCATTGGATCTGGGGTACGTCCCGTCGGTTACATGTAGATTCGGCTTATTTGGCAGAGCTTTGGGGTGTTATAGATGGAATCAAGCTTGCTGCTGGTAAAGGGTACACTTATATCGAGCTACAACTGGATTCAAGTACGGTGGTTACTTGCCTCAACGGTACTAGCGAGGGGAGCAAAGCTGGTAGACAACTTGTGAGGAGAATTAGACAACTTCTCTCATGCTTTACAACTGTGCGCATTCTACATATCTATCGAGAAGCCAATAAAGTTGCTGATGCACTTGCAAACTTGGGATGCACCTATCCGGAGGGCTTCTCCCTTATTGATTCACCGCCTCCTATTATTTCTTTACTTGTTGACGCTGATGTTGTTGGAGTTTCTACTCCTCGTGTGATTCCTGTGTAATCTCTTTTGGGCTTTAAGCCCCGTTTAATCTAAAAAAAGAGTATAGTTGGAAGCTAGATTGGAGCCGTAATCTATCAGTGCAAGGAGCAGGAGGATGCAACCAATGGCATATCATATTGCAGAATTGTTCCTTGAGTATTAGTAACCATAGGATCAACAACATCCTCAAACAACAAGACCCCAAAGCTTTTGTAATATTTCATATCGGATGCTACCACTAGATTAGAAGTAGCATCTCCTCAAGGCATTAAGTGAATTGAGCCTGGTAGTGGAAGGTTGAGTGGATGATGAGTCAATGGAATCACTCCAACACTGACTTGCAATGTTCATATTATTGACTATGTTGGCATTAGAGTGAATGACAAAGGTTTCAAAATTACATCCACTAATACTGTCAAGAATGGTGTTGTCTTGACTCGCTGCTCGTGTGCTGCAGGAGGTAGAAGCAATATCCAACTTCGAAATGGAGTTCAAAGACGTCTCCTACGTCTCGCATAACCTCCGACGATATTTTCTTCTACCGTCATCCGAGGCAAAAGAGTCCTGAAAGGTCCGATTCTTCGTTAGAATGCATAATCTGTTTCCCTAATCCCACTAGGTGAAGATTTCCCATCAAAGGATTAGGAACCAAACCATCTCTAAGATTAGTAACCTGTATCTTAGGAACATATTTAAAAATCTGTTTTGCCTGAGCAACGTATTCTGAGATCTTTTGCTCCTTAATCTTTTCCACACTAATATACCCTTTCATTACGATCACTAGTGGTATGACCTATCGTCTTGCAATTTATACAAAAGGACGGCAAAATTTCATACTCAATACCCACAAAGAAAGCAGAACCTGACCTTTCAAATCTATATCAATCGGGATACGTGCAAATGACCGAATGATCTTCAAAAGAGCTTTTACTTGTTGTATAATCAAAACTAATTGGTATGCCAACACTGCTAGCAATCACAAAAGAAATTTTGGGACGCCAATATTCTTGAGCAAGACCTGTAAGCTTAATCCAACATTGAACATTTGTATGTTTTATTGTTGAAGAATTAAAAATCAGTCTGTCAGGCAAACAATTGAAGCAAACCCTACTTGCAATAAAGTAAGTTGCGATTGAATTCTCAGCAAACCATCAACAGAGGAAAAAGAAAATTCATAATATCCCATCCCTAAAGCAACTCATTTGCCTAGCCAAGTGTAAATAGTTATTCAATCTATTTCTAAGCTTCCAATGAACTATTTTGCAGTTAAAAATCACTAACTGATAATCACATTCTAGCCACAAAAACTTCCAACTATTTTTAAAAGTAATCTCAATTGTCAACATAGTTCTAATAATTTCAGTATGAAGTGCATATCTGTTACCAATATAGGTAAAAAAAACCAAGGAGGAGAGCACTCATGTTTCTAAAAGCAACCAAGTAGAGTATAAATTCAGAAAATGAGGTGTAGATGATTTAGATCTCAATCCAAAATAGAAACCGTTCCCCCAAATTCTTTCTCGTATTATTTCTAGGGGAAACTTTCGTTAAAGTGCGCGCGGCGACCGGTTATTATTGCAATCCTTTTCAAACTGCGTACGTGTCCTTTTTTTTTTTTTTGATATTGAGTGCGTACGTGTCTTTATAGAACGAATAAACGAGTATGCACTCATATTCTTCTCATAACATAACGTAATTTTTCAATAATACAAGTAGTCAAGTAAAGAACAATAAAGCTTTATGAGTTGCGCTTCAATAGTACTTTCTCTGGGATCTATTTATAAGCGAAAAAGTACTTTTTTAAGTTCATTGGAAAATTAATGTATTTAGATTATAATGTAATTCAAATATATTAGTTTTCCAATGAACCTAAAAAGTGACTTTTTTGCTTATAAATGAGTCGGAGGAGTAAGTCGTTTCATAAATGTATCAATCAACTACTTCGTTTGGAATATTTTAAAGCAGAAATTAAAAGGACACTCTTTGATATTTATGGCATTGGTGGTCCTATTGGATATTAGTGCTCTGGTCCCATCCCATGCATGTATCTCTCTCTCTACCAATCTTCAAAAGTCTCTAAATAAATGCATTCCTAGTAGACCCCCTTTCTGTGTGAGATCTGATCAACATACCTACTAGAGTATAGTCTCCAAAATGTAGTTCAGTTGACGAGCTAATGAATATAAATGAGTTACAAAAAAGAGGTCTAATGTTCAAACATTGGAAATTAATATTCCCCCACTTTCACCAATAATTGCCTATCAAAAAAATAAAAATATACTAGAGTGTTCGTAGAGCAATTTAGTTCGATTTTATATTAAAATGTCATCTCATTCAAAAAGGAACGAAGACACGATTTATTTAGATGACTTCCTTCAAAAAAAAATCTAAGCCAATCTAATCTTTTTTTTTTGGTCGAATTGATAACGGTTCTATTGATATTGGGCTAAGCCCAAACTGAAACTACACAAAGAGAGCATACCGGGCCCAAAAGCCACAACCCCACCCAACAAAGGACAACAAAAACAAAACAACATGCAACATAAAACCAAGGAATCATAATTCCTCACTCAACGAGAAAGAATAACAAAACACAAACATTACTCAGAGCGAAAGAAAACCCTAGAAAACGAAACAACAAGATCACAACAAATCAACCCCAATAACCTTGAATCCCCATCGCATCCTTCTGAAGAATCAACCTTAATTTCAACGGAGGAGACATGATCCAACTCGAAGACAAAGAATTAGAAGAAGCAAGGTTTGCAACAATATCAGCAACATCATTTGCAGATGGATTCACCCAATTGAAGACACAAGAGGTAAATTGATCTTTGAAAAGAATGATATCATTAACAATACTCATAATCTCACCCCTTGACATTTTTCCTTTGCATGCATCCACCAAAATGAGCGAATCGGATTCAAAGATAACACGATGACAATCAAGATTTGCAGCAAGAAGAATAGCTTCACGCAAAGCAAGAGCTTCAGCAACAAGAGTCGAGGACGCAAAAATCCTTGAGGTACTTCCTGCAACCATTATACCCAAATCATTCCTCACTACAATACCCGAGTTACCCTTGCCTGATCCCAAATCAAATTGGGCATCAGAATTAACCTTTAGGAAATTGTTGCAAGGAGGACTCCATTTTGACAAAGAACTCCTTGGACAATTACTCATGTTATTGTTGTTCTGCATTCTAGGAATAGGCCATATAATAGATGAACAATTAGCCTTAATAGTGTATAGAGTGTCAATAGGACTAGAGGGCTTATCTTTAAAGTAAACTGTATTTCTTGACTCCCAGATATTCCAAAGAGAGATCATAGTGTAACTAAGAACAACAACCACTTAGCCTCTAGAATTGTTTCAAACCATTCACCAAAATGAGTAATATTATACACATTAGGCATAGGGCAAAGATTCAAACCAAACCAGATAGGAGTAGTTCAAGGGCATAAAAAGAAAATGTGTTCTAAAGTCTCCTCTCCCACTTTACAAACAGGACATAACCCAGATGTAGCAATTATTCTTTTTACAAGATTCATTGCAGAACTTAAGGCATTATGTTTGAGTTTCCACACAAAATGTTTAACTCTACCTGGCACATTAGCACCCCAAATCCTACTCCAAGACTTATCTGAATGAACAAAAGATGAAGAAGGAATGGGTAAGGGAGGATCCAGATCCTCTCTAATAGCAATATACCCTGACTTGACACTAAACACACCATCAATAGACAAAGGCCAATAGAGAGAGTCTTTTAAATCAAATAGACTAATAGGAGTTTTAACAATTTATAGCATCCTCGTAAGAAAGATTAAGTTTTAATGCATCCATATTCCATAGTTTAGAAGACTGGTCAATAAGATCATTAACTTTAGAAATAGTGCACACATGAGATGTAGTAGCCAAACTCCCTGATGCAAGCCACCTATCAATAGCTATACTAATATTCTCCCCATTACCAATATTCCATCTACCATGCCTTTTAAGGAGATCTCTTCCATGAAGAATGCTCCTCCAACCCCATGATTTTCCAGCTTTAGGTTTGACATTCCAAAAATCCTCCCTATTACAGTAAATACCTCTCAACATTGTAGCCCAGAATTCATTAGGACAATTTAAGCACCTCCAAGCCTGCTTTGAGAGAAGGGAAGAATTCTGAATTTCAAAATCCTTAAAACCCATACCACCTTTATTCTTACTACCACACATAAACTTCCAAGCCTTCCAATGAATACCCCTAGATTTAACCTTAGAACTCCACCAAAAATTAGCTACAAATCTGAGCTAAGAGATTGGCAAAAATTCTTAGGAAGTCTAACAATAGACATGACATATGAAGGGATAGCCTGCACCACTGCTTTGATTAACACTTCCTTCCCAGCCTGAGAAAGAAATTGTTCCTTCCACCCTTCTACCTTAGAAAAAACTCTTTCCTTGATCCATGCAAGAGCCTGAGTTCTAGAAGAACCCCATTCTGCGCAGCACACCTAAATATTTGCCGGAGTATCCCACAAAGGAATATTTAAAGCAACTAAATAGAGTGCACCAACATTGTATTAACAGATGCCCCACAAATTAACCCTGATTTCTGCAAATTTATTCTTTGGCCAGAAACTGCAGTGAAGTCATTTAAGATAGAAACAATTTGATACACCTCCTCTAAGTTAGCTTTCCCAAAAACAAGAGCATCATCTGCGCAAAAAAAGATGTGTTAAGATAGGGGCTCTAGGAGCCAATGAGAAGACCCCTGTGTTTGACCAAGAGAATTAGCAGAGGACAACATTCTAGAGAGGACATCAAAACCAAGATAAACAAGTAAGGAGACAAAGGATCTCCTTGTCTAAGACCACATTTAGGAGTAATGATTTTACTCCTAGCTCCATTAACTTGATAGATATATTTAACTGAAGAGACTAGGGAGAGGACAAGAGACACCCAACACTCACAAAAACCAAAAGCTAGAAGAACTTTCTTTAGGAACACCCAATCCTCTCTGTCATAGGCTTTGTTCATATCTATCTTGATAGCAAAACCAGAACTAGGAGCTGTGTTTCTTTTCTTTAGATAATGAAAAGCCTCTTGAGCAAACAACTAGGTTATCCTGAATAAGTCTACCCCCAACAACTTTGTTGTGGAGAAATCAAAGAATTTAGAAGGTTTTAACCTAGATACAAAGATTTTAGAGATAACTTTGTAGATGAAGTTACAACAGCTAATAGGCCTTAATTGACTAATTTCTTCAGGGTGAGGAACTTTAGGGATTAAAGCCACCAAAGTATCATTAACAACATCTCCTAAGATACCTATTTCAAAAAACATAGTCACAGCTTCCAAAACATCAAGTTTAATAACTTCCCAATTTTTTTGGAAAAACATTCCATTCAAACCATCGGACGGGAGATTTCAAAGCTCCCATTGAAAAAACAGCCTTTTCAACCTCAGCTAACAAGATAGGCTCCATAATAGATAGATTAGCAGCCTCAGACACCAAATTAGGAACAACATCAAGACAATTGTTCATCACAGCAGGAGCTTGAACATAAATTTCTTTAAAATAATCCTCCACAGCCCTAGTAATATGAGATTGACCCTCAACCCACACACCATCCTTATCTTTCAACCTTAACAACTTATTTCTATCCCTTCTCTAAACAGTTGTAGCATGAAAGAATTTTGAGTTCTTGTCACCAAAAGAAATCCATTTTAACCTAGATCTTTGACCCCAATAAATCTCCTCTTGCCTCCACAATCTATCAATCTCTCCACGAATCCAATTAACCTCCAAGAAACTATTAGGAGAGTTACCAACATTAGTTAAAATTTGGAGTCTAGATTTTAACTTAGATATTTGAACAACAGCATTTTTAAAAGTATCTTTACTCCATCTTTGCAAGGACCTCTTCACATTCTTAGATTTAACTATGAAATTATCCCAACCCCCCTCAACTGAACTAGAAGAAGACCAACCTTTATAGACAATATCTCTGCAATCATCATGTTCCTCCCAATAATTTTCATATCTAAAGAACATAGGGCTACGCATACGGGGAAAAGGCAGTAAGACAATAGGAGAATGATCAGAGTTTAGAATAGGGAGAGCAGTACCTGTAGCATGAGGATATAAGAATCTCCAACTCCAATTAACCAGAATTCTATCAATCTTTTGATAAGTCACAATGCCATCCCTAGGATTACTTGCAAAAGTAAACCTATTTCCTTTTAGATCCACATCCATCAAACTAGCAGAGTTCATAAAACTTCTGAATAAGGTCATTCTCAAAGATGCTACAGGCCTAAGACCATCTTTCTCATGAATAGAACACATTTCATTGAAATCACCCACTAAGCACCAAGGTTCATTAAATCTAGGCATAGCAATTTCCCCCACAGATGTCTTCTTCTCTCAAAAGTTGGATTACCATAAACAAAGGTCATGATAGAAACATTTCCAGACTTTTTCTCTTTTGTAGCAGTGTGAATGTAGTTTATAGATGACTCTAGAACTTGAATATCAAAATCTTTGTTCCAAAATAAACCCAAACCACCAGAAATACCCTGTGCAGGCACACAGAACATTTTATTAAACTTGAATTTTCTTCTAACTCTTTCAACTCGTTCCTTTTGAGCTCTAGTTTCCATTAGGAACAAGTTTGACGGCTTAAAGGTGCTTGTAAGCTCCTTCAACTCTCTGCTTGTCGTGGATGCCGCCAATCCACGACAATTCCAACTAATAGTAGTCATATTAAAGCATGCTCAATGTTGCTCTTTGTTGCAGGTACAAGTTTTTCAAGGATAACATCTCGTTCATCATCAGGAACATTCAAAGCTACAAACTCAGACATTTTACAAGTACTCAGAAACCTCAAGAAACTGACAAACAGAAAATCACCAGACACAGAAAAGCAGATGAAAAAACAGAGGATATTACATAGAGACACAAGACAAATCACAAAAAAGGAGAAACTAAAAACAGAACACACACACACAGAACACTCTATGACGAGATTTATATGAACTAGATGATATGATTCTAATAACTGAGGACTGTAAACAGAGACTTTTAAAAAACTATGCTCTTTAGCTCTTTTGACCGGAAAAAAACTCTATGAAACTTGCTCTTTTGCTCTTTTTGATTGCTCTTTTGCTCTTTTAGACTCCATACTCAGATATACTACGACTTAAATTCACTATCTTTGTTACCAATAACTTCATACCAACCAAGAAGCAGGAAATTTATGAAGAAAGATGAAACAAACTCTTCAATACTCGAAGATAAGTATTGAAATGTTGTAGAATAATACCCAATAACCATAAGAAACTATCATGTAATACCCATTCAAACTTGTATTATCTGTTAAGAAGTTGACAACACATAATACTCACCCAATAATATAACTAACTTAATTATTAACCAATAGTTAATAACTAACCAAAGCCTCGAGATATTTTACTATCTACTCGGACCTTATCTCACTAAAAAATCTAGAGAGAACCTTTTACAAATCCACAATCTTCAAGCCAATCTAATCTGAATAAATGTGGTTTGTATTGGATCAGATGAAGGTTTTTAACGAGTCCACATAAATGTAATAAAAATAAAAATATATTATACAATGAGTTTAGTAGAATTGAAATTTACATTTGAGTTTCAGCAAGTGTAAAAATATATTTTGCAAAATGCTATCACTAATATATTCTACAAGATATCATGTCTATAAATATACTCTAAAAAATAAAAAGGGGAAATTACACTCCTCCCCCTTAGTTAAATAACGCATACCCCCCTCTATTTTATAGAAGATATTGACCTCATCTAAATTACACACACCTCCCCTCTACTATGTAAGAATGGAGAAAATAAATCTGGGAGTGTTTGTCTTAAACAAAATTGAGAAGATGTGAGTGAAACCTTCAAAACAAACAAGAGAGGCGAGTGTTCATTTTAAAAATAGAGGGGATGTCTATGTCAGTCATAACTTAGGAAAGGTGAATATAATTTACTCAAAATAAAACATACCTCATGCATGGACAAGTAAACGCGTCGTGACTTTGCTTTCACCAAAAGATAAATGAAAATACAATAAAATTAGGATTATCCCAAGTAAGCAGTTCAGTTGGTGAGCTAAAAATACTGAAGGAGTACACCAAATGAGTGCACCAAATGAGTGCAAACATGAGGTCCCCGGGGTTCAAACCCGAAAAACTAACATTCCCCCACCTCCACTAACATTACCTATAAAAAAACAGTAAAATTAGGATAGAAAAAAGTGTGTTCTTTTGTGAAGTTGTTAATTGTATCATGTGTTTGTAGTTATTAGAGTTCTGGAATTTTTAATAATATACACATTTTGGTTTGGTTCAATTGTAGGTAATTAAACCACAAACCGAACTGAACCCATCAATTGACAAAGGAATGACCCAAACATATAAAAAAAAACATTTATTTACAATTTTCGGTTTGCATTTTTTTCATGGTTTGGTTTAATTTTGAACACCCTTAGAATCTAATCATTTACTTTCGAAACATCCTCCGTGGTCGGCCTAGAGGGGCCTCAACTCCTAAGGATGCCGAGAAGGGGGAAGAACTCCCAAAAAACCCTAAGGCCCTGTTTGAGAGTTTGGAGGAGGGGAGGACTTGGAAGGAGTGGAGTAGAGAAAAAACTATAGAAATCTTTTACCATAATTGAAAGAGTAATTTAATGATAAAAGAATACTCATGATTAATATATTTTTGATTTTAAGACTATCATAAAAGGATGCAAATGGGTTGAAAATTTTGTCTAAACCCTTCCAAACCCTCCTAAACCCTCCTCTAATACTTTTTTTTGAGTTCCTCCAAATTGGAGGGATTTGGTTTTATCAAGAAAAATAAACTCCTCATGATACCATTCCTTTCATTTGTTGTTCATCTTCCTATTTTTCAAGTATTCCCCTCCCTCCCCTCCAAACTCCCAAACAGGGCCTAAGCAGAAGTCTAACTAGTCATACACCCAAAAACCTAGCCAACAATAATATATATGCCCCAATCAAGCATACTGGAGGCCTTTTTCTTTGTCAACAGGATATATCATTTAAATCTCCAAAATGGAACAAATATGTCAGTGACGACACATTAAATCAGTTGGAGATAATCATGCAAGTATTAACAGTTTCTAAACAGGCAGAGAAGTAATCAGAGATACCAGCTATGTAACAAATAATTAACTCATTCATGAACACAATTTAACACATCCTTTGCAAGCAATTCAATTTTGCCATCTATTACATTCAATCATTAGTTTTCTCCATCTCGAAGTTGCATGTTTTCATCCAATTGATAATCTTCTTTAATCAGATCAAAGGCTTCTATATCAGGTGTTTCACTATGAACATAACTCACTAGTTTATCATAGGCAGTGACTGAGATATGACCATCTTCTTTAACTAACTTTAGGATCTCAAGTGCTGATTCCACATCATCTTTTTCTTTCAGGTACTTGATACAAGCACCAAAAGTAAAAGGGTTTGGCCTCCATCCCGGTCGATTCGTCAGAGTTCCTTTCTTCATTGTTTGAACCGCTTTTTCCATAGCATTATCCATGCGATAGGCGGTTGACAAACGGTCCCATGTACTTCCATCTAATTCCTTGCCATTATCCAAAAGTCTCTTGATATATGCCTCAGCTTTATCCACCATACCCCATCTACAATAAGAAGTGATCATCAAATTTGGAAGTCTATTGTCAAAATGTTTATGTTCAGATTCCCATTCTTGCAAAATCTTCTCTGCACCATCAATATCATCCAGTTTCACTAACGAGCTTAACATACTTAGGTAACTTGAATTGAGAGAATTTTTAAAAGTTTTGCACCTATTCCATATTCGATAAACATCATCCTTGTTTCCGATTGCGGCATGCATAGTTAGAAGAGATTCATAGGCAATCCTCTTCGACGCACCTCTAACTAATATTTCTGATTTCTTCAGCATTGCTGAGGCCTTCTCAACATTGCCAACTTTCACATAACCATTTGCTGCAGTGGCATATGTATACCAGTCCACAGTTGCTATGGGATCAGCTTCCATCTGCATTAGTAGCTTCTCCAAACCCTCTATGTCTTTAGCGGCCACATAAGCATTCAATCGAATGGTAAACGTAGCACCATTGCAGAGGTCCTTCTCTTTCATTTCTTGCATCAACCTATCCATTTTTTCATATTTACCGGTCTGAGCATATAATTTTAACATCGTGTTGTAACACACTAGTATGTGCATGGGTCGCAACTTCTTAATTTTCTTCATGATAACCTCTGCTTCCTCCAATGATTTATGTTCTGCATAGCAGCTCAAAAGAGCAGCATAGATCTTGAACCCAATTTTAGCATTAGGAATGCCTTTGAAAAATGTCTCTGCTTGTTTTAGGCCATGGACTTTAGATATCAGGTTGAGTCGACTAGCAATGTCTCCAGGAGATAAATCATAGTTCATGTTATTGCTCATCCATTCTGACACCTATCATAAATAGTGTTTCCTTAATGTTGGGTTCAACCACTCAACCATGATATAATAAAAAGTAATAGTAAAGATAGTCCACAAATAAAAAGATATAGCAGTATCTATATCACTAAAGGTAAGTCCTTGAATATGATTTAGTTATCAAATTAGTCTCTAAATGTTTAAGAGTCAATTTGGTTAAACAGCTCAAGAAGTACTTACTGGAAAAGAAATACCAAAAGAATCTTCTATTAACTAGGTTGTTTAAACAGTTTTTTTTTGTTTAATTTGAAATGTGAAACTGTATCTCAATTTTTTTAAGCTCTCTGATTTGACTTGTCAATAAACAGCCTATTAGCTATAAACTTATTTTAATTGATAACATCTCTAAGCTACTAAGCTTAAGCTAGAAGCTAATCCAAAGTGGGCCATGGCCAAGTAACTAACTAACTAAGCACACCATATAGCTTGATTTCATACTTGCAAAATGAAGAAAAACAATGAACCAAATATACTACGAGGGTACTTTGCACCACGGTTGTGACTTGTGAGAACTGGACAGACTGGATGAACCGAGAGCCAGCCAGTTCGACAGTTGGTTCAACAACTCCAATTGGACAACTTTCTGGTTGAACCTGCCCAAAATCGGATTGAACCGAATTGCTCCGCGGTCGAACTGCTTTAAACAATTAATTGAACGTGATTGAACAGTATTACGACTTAATTATGCTTAGCTTAAGTGATTAGTTGAGATTAGTTTTGATTCTGTTTAACTTTCAGTTATTGTACAGTTAGCTAGTTGATTGAGGAAACACTTGTATATATTCCTCTCATGTAATTCTGGTCTGCTTAATCTCATTCATGTTCCCACGCAACAACAACTAGTTGATATCTTCACTAAAGCTCTACCACATGCAAGAAACTCATTTGGTTGTAAAACTAATTTTCAATAAAAATGAGATAAAATTACATCAGAGGAATATATACAAGTGTTTCCTCAATCAACTAGCAAACCGTACAATAACTTAAAGTAAAACAGAATCAAAACTAATTCACTAAATCTCAACTAATCACTTAAGCTAAACATAATTAAGTCGTAATAAACAGTTCAAAATGATTTAGTTTTTTTGTTTTTCATTCACTTTTCTCCCAAATATAGTAATATGATGCACACATACGATATGAGTATCGAATACGATACTGCGATACAAACTTCCTTAAAAAAATAGGATACAATACCTCTAGGATTCGTTTATAAAAAAAACAATATTCACAAAATAATAGAAAATACATAGACACATAGACTAACATAGGCTAGCACAATAAAACAAGATGCACATAGAAACTAGCGAGTTGCACTTGCAAAACAAAGACCGGAGAATGGAGATAGCTGTTTTCTCTCTTGTGATTATATGAATCAGGTTATCGTTGTTCTCCTGCTTATAAGGCGCACTAAAGGTATCCTTACGACGTATAGGGACTTCTATTTTTTGAAAAAGTAAGAAAAACATTTTAATACTACTCTAACATATACTCATGACGTATTGGGGAAATATCGAATTCGATACGTATATCAGTTACCGATACGGCAACAAAATTGAAGTAACAGTGCATCATAATATACTAGGCATTATTTATTTATTAGTCTTCCATTTGATCATCAATTTCAGCCATAGTTGAGCCATCAATACCCTCAATTAACTAATACTCTCAATCAGTTTCACAAAATCCACAAAAGAAAAAGGAAAAGATTGGAATTCGAAAGGGGGAAAATGTGGTAGAGAGAGAGAGAGAGAGAGAGAGAGAGAAGTTAACCTGAAGGGCATGAGTGAAGCGACGACGACTAATGAGGAGGGAGACGATACGTGCGAGGACGGGTCGAGGAGCAGCTCTTCCTTCTTCGATCCATTGATTCAGAATTGGAAGCATTGAAGTTTTGGGGTCACCACTTCTCAAAACGAGACTTTCCAGAGCTGAGAAACTCACCTGGGGCTGGGTTTCTGTGGAGTGCATTCGAAGAGAAGAAGAACTTGAAAGAAAAGAGATGTTGAGGAGTTTGCATTTCGATCGAATTAGCATCATTTTTGTTATTCAATGTTCTCAAACACTCATCGACGCTGCTCACTGCCACTACACTGCACACTTGTTCTTCTAACTGGAATGGATGAATGAAAACCTCAACGATTTCAATTTGTACACCCCACTTGCTTTCAATTTATTCCTCTTTCTCTGTTCTTTTGTTCTTTTTTTATTTTTTGGTCAAACTGTTCTTTTGTTCTAGAACTAGAAAAATTGGGGGTCCTTTTTTTTGGTCAAACTCATCTACCCCTACATACTTTCTTAATCTAAAACTACCCTTCAAAAAAACGTATTTTTTTTTTAAAAATAAAACCATTCGTATATATGTATTTAAATATATATACGATATTTAAAAAATATCATGGTATATACGTAAATACGATGGTGGGGTGTTGTCCAAGCCATCTCTCTCTCTCTCTCTCTCTCTCTCTCTATCTATCTCTATCTATCTATCTCTTTCTTCTTCCTTTTCTACATTCTTCTTCTTCCTTCATCTACTATTTCTTTCTTCATACATACAATAAAAATAAAATATTTAGTTTGAATGATGAATTTCCATTACTTTTGTTCAACTAGAAGATTTTCCATGACTTTTTTGTTCAACTAAAACTTCCTTTTCATTCCCTCAGAACTGGAAGGAGAAGAAGAAAAAGACGGACGGAGAAGCTTGAACTGCAACGACAATGGCCGAGTGCGAGATAACAAAGGTAGATCCAGAGACAGAGTTTCTAGCGTCGAAGAGAGAGAGCAGGAACGAGTGGGATATCTTCAAAGAGAATGTGAGGCCATTGAAGAGAGGACGCAATGTCAATCTCCTCAATCACGCGCTCGAATCTCACACCGATAATAACATCAAGAAATCCCTCATCCATCACTGAAGGTACTTCTCTCACTCACTCGCTCACTCTATTTCTCATTATTCGTTCTATTTTAAGTAAATATTTGTATTATCAGCTTAATTGCTGATATGAAACTATGATATAGAACCGTGTCTACTTTCACTATGAAATAGAAGACCGAAAAGTCTGCAATTGGCTCATTCTAAAACTTTCTTATGCTTCTTTTACATTCTTAAACATTGCAATAAAGAAGAGACACAATTATGTTTCCTCATTGAAGTATCTATTTGTTACTGTCTTATCTTACCTTGCGGCCATACTATACACCTTGCGCCCTAAATATATTACGAGAGTCGATTTTTTAATCATATAATACTCTAAAACATAAAACTGACTATTTTTGCTGAAAGAATAAATTAAAAATTGTATACCCGTCCAACGCACGGGTAATATATATATATATAGCGTATCAACTGAGAACTAGTTCTTACCGTGATAAATGAAAACTAATCATTATAACCGTTAGATTAAAATCAACGATTGAAATTAACTCTACAATTATAGGATGTTGTGTGTAATTGTTTTGTTTTTAGTAAACAAATCACATAGGAACCTATAATTTGTTTTTAGTAAATAAATTACATGGGAACCTAGGAAAAGCACGCAAAAAGTAACTTTTTTTTTATTTTTAATTTTGGCTGACATCCTTGTGGTGTATTTGATTGGAGAGAAATAATACTTTATTTCATGGCTCACTTGTGAGTGTCTCAAAGATTCAATATAAGGTCAAAAGTCTTTCGTGGAGTTGGTTTATTAGTGAGGTAGCCGTAGATAGATTGTCAGATTTTACTATTATTAATTGGTGGCTTAGTCCAAAAAAATAGCTCGTTAATTTCGATGCGAGACTACTAACACTTAGAAAGGACTATAGGGACTTTTTTTTTCCACAAGTAACGATTTAAAATGCAACGAAAATTGTAACAGACAACAAAATAAATTCTACAAAACATGGACTCTATTAGCATGGTTTTACCTTGCTCATTTCTTCCCAGCACATAAACATGTTAATTAAGCTTGTTCTTAGTATGACTTAGGACTTTGTCATTGGGAAGTTAGTTGTGTGATCAGTATAGTAGTGAAACTGGATTACACCTAGTAACTGATTTTGGTTTGATTAATTAGTTGATGCAAACCTTTTCTTGGGTTACATAGGGATTAAACTATCGGACGGAGCAATATGGACATTGCAAGGGGTGGAATATGTACCTGAATTGAAGAGGAACACAATTGGGCGTGTGAGTTGAAGAGGTACATATCCCACCCATGTACCTCATTAGGATCTGCACCTGAAGTTTGCAAGAGAACTTTTATGACCATTGAAACAATTTTTTACTAATAGAGATACAGTCAAAGGTAACGGCACCCTGCTCAGCACCTCAGGAACATGCGCCCTCTCTTAGCAACACAGCAGAGTGGCATTTCAACAAACAGATAGTGTGCTAGCTGTTTAGTCAGTTAAACTGTCAATATTAGTTACCACTGTATAGTTACCATTGTATGCTGATGTGGCAATTACGGTTAGATTCTAAGCTGATGCAGTTAGACTGTAACCAGATATTAACTAGATATAAAAGCCACAGTGTAATAGATCAGATAATCAATGAAAATGAGTTCACTCCATTGTTTATAATATTCAACACTCACACACGGAGAAATTTAGACATGTTCCATATTTAGTGCTTGGAATCATGGTATTTAGAAAGTCATCCATAATTGTTTAAAAAAAAGGAAGCCATCCATAATTTATATCAACTAATCAACAGCAATTTCAAAGAACAACCCTTGCCACCAAAACAGAACATCCAACATAAGAAGGTTTACTTGATGGGTTTGTATTCTCACCTCTATTCACATTGTTGGCTTGGGATACACGCAATACAGCTTATTTAAAGAATTTGGATCCTCTACAGCAAGTAGAGGGTGCAGCAAGTTTCAGAACCATTAGATCTAGAGAGATGGTTCTGCAACTTGCTGCACCCTCTACATGCTGTAGAGGATTTATTTCAGCTGTACTAATATGTGATTCAATTTCTTATGTCTCACAATACAAATTCAATCAATCCACAACAGTTAACGCCCATTAAACATATCTCCAAAACAAGTTATTTTTACAAAAGAAAAATAGATAAATTTAAATCAAGTGGCGAGAATGAAAAATATATGTTGAGATGAAAATGAGAAGCCTATTCACTGGAATGCATCACAAGCATGGGAGCAACAATGTATATCTAGAAAGATGTGCTCTTTACTATGTACACGTGTCAGCAATGTGCACTTGTCCAAACACACATGCTAACAACAGGTACACACAATGTTTAATCTGGTCATGGTGACTATCTACGAGGTTGTATAACCCAAGTTTATTAGCAAACCTTTACCTAAAAAACTACACATAATTGTTGAAAATGTAAGATCAATGTACTTGGATTGGGTATACAACAGTCTACAAACTATAGGTATCGGTTGCTCAATTCTTATGCAATGCACTCTAATCAACAGCACGATAAAAACGCAGCAATTTTATGGGCTCCAGTTTTTCCTGTAACCAAAGCAGTCACACTATATTGTTAGAAGATTAAACACCCATGATTATTATCGTATAGAAGAAAATAAATGGAGAAATACCTCAACTATCTTTTCCAATTTTGAGGGGAAGTGAAACCCAATTGAGCAATTCAGCAAATCTTCGGGACTCTCAATCCACTGTCTGTGTGCATCAGCTGTCTTTAATTTGGATCTGAACAACTGCAAGAAAAACAGGTAATTTCCAATTAATTTCATATAAACTTATTTTTAAAATAAGAAGAAAATTTACCTAAAACAAAATAAAAATATTCATATTCAGAGAAAACCAAAAGGAAAAATGCATTAAAATAGATACTAATATTAGATAAGATGGAGTATTAGAAAAAATATTTTTCTTTTAAAGAACAAACCTGAGACAAAGAAAACTTTGGGCGCTCCAACACACCTCTAGTGATCACACCAGTACCCTGACACTCGGGACAGAGCACCTGTTTTATTTCCTTGTCAGGTATACCACAGTTCGATACAAACACCGGCTTAGGTTGACTACCATTTGGACGAAATGAACGATTTGTGATAATTTCATACTCACAGAATAGTATCCAGTGAATGATGCAGGATGTATGAAACACATGAAACGCCTGCAAATAAAATGCCAATGTCACTTCTATAATTTAATAAATGAAATATGAATGTATCGTTATTCAAAAGCTTGGAACACGTGTAATATTATGAATAAAACACATAGTTTCAACTTTCAATATCTCAAGTTTTTACACAAGCTTTACTACTAAAAGGCGAATATAGCTAAACAAGACAAGAGCATTACCCCAGTTGGATTTCGACTGCAGCACGCTATTCTTCCCGTCTTTAAATTTAGAAGTGCTGCAACATCTTTACCGGGAATCATTTTTGTTGCACAGATGTCACACAGTTTATCTGCTATTAAGCGTTGTTGTCGTCTCACTTCTTTTCTCACAGCCTTGCTTGACAACTTTGTGCGAAGAACCTGACCATTACATTGATCAAGTATAGATGTTGAGGAAACCACGTTTGAAGATGAAGGCCGATCAACAGGTGCTTTCTCTTTCGGCCATTTTTCCTTCCATTTTCTAATTCTAGGATTGATGACTTGTAATCATCTAGCCGACCCAAATCATAACTGTAAGTGAAAACTACAACTGCAAAATCATGCTCTTGAACCTCAACATCATTTTGTTGACTAGTATTCTGTTTTCCTAACCATTCACACCACATTCTTTTAATCTCATTCCCAGAGCCATACTTCTTAACAAACCTTGCAGCAATCTTACCCATGCCGATTTTCCTAACTTTTACGTCAGAAAGTTCATCCGCAATCACCAAGCGAGGAATCACCAAATCAAAATCATACTCTGGAGTTTCATCAGTTAAACATGGTTGAACATCTTCAGCAAACTTCACAATTGCAAGATTGTCATTGTTATCACTTATATTCAGCAACCCCTTTTGATTAGCATGTGTAGTTTCCGCTTCTTTATCATTTTCAGGTGAAGTATCGAACAAAATAAGACCATCATTGAACGGCCACGGATTTGGTTTTATTAGAGTAAGTCTAGCAGAAGCAAGCCTAGTATTATGAAGATTCCCTTTCAAGTGATCAAACAGGCTACTATCATTGTAGCATGGTGCAAGACATAATACACAGAAATATATGAATTTTTTTCCATTCTCACGAAGCTCAACACAGGTATGTCCTTGAGATCTAACCATTCTCAGTATAGTTCTCGCTGATTTCTCTCTCGGATCTGAAACACATGGCTTCGGAAGCCCCAATTCTAACTTTCGAGTCATTTGAATTTTCCACCAAAACGTCTAAACACAAAATTCGACACCACAAACACTTCAGGAACCAAGAAAACGCCAAATACAACAAGAATTTCTCACAAATTTCAAAAACTCCTAACCTTTTTCCAGATCAAGATTTCAAAGACAAACCTTTACAAACCCTAACAGCATACCAGAAGATTTACTCAGACTACTGACACCTTCAATTCACGTCCAAAGTTTGGACAAATAACCATACTAACAACAAAGATTCAACGACAGTGCAAGAAATCACGAGTCCACGATCCTAGGGTTGGAATTTCGAGCAGAAACAACGAAGAAAAAAACGATCAACAAGAAAGAAAACTCGAAAGTGAAGAAGGAACCTTAAAACGCCGTCGTGAAACTGGATATTCGTTTCGCAATAGGTATAAAATTCTTCGGTATTCTTGGAGATCGTCCGTAACGGAAAAACACGCCGAGAATCATGGAGAGAATCTGAAAGGAGCGCAAATCTTCCATTGACATCTCCATGTGTTAAAGGAGAAGGAAGAATGCGCGAGTGTTTGAATTTGAAGTGCGAGAAAGTAAGAGAAAGTGAGGGAAAATGAAGAGGGAAAATGGAAGATGAAAAGGCGAGAGCAAAGAAGAAAACTGAAATTGATTAACAGAAATGAAAGCGGTTTTAAGGCTGCTACTGGATTGTTTTATTAGTTGTTTTCTATTTATTTTCTATTTATTAAAAAAAAAAAATGTAAGGTTCAATGTAACGGTGCGTGTGAGGAGTATGGGAATGAAGTACGGCATTGATTGCTGGCCGTTGATTATTTATGATTAGCGGTGTGATTGGAGTGGAGCTGAAGTCAAGAAGGATAAGGAAAGGGAAGTTTGTCAAAAAAAAAGGATAAGGAAGGGTTGGAGAGTACATTCGAATTTTGTGTAGTAGATCCCTTTTCCATTTTCCCTTTGCTTCAAGGAAAATGGCATCTATCATTTTTTAGTTTATTATTGTTAATTATTATTACTTATTATATTACTTAGTTCGACTTTTTCCTTTTGTATATCAAAATAAATAAATTACTTAGTCGGTGTTTTCACTTATTTAATGTGTTTGTTTTTTTAGATAGGCAATTATTAGTAGGGGTAAGGAAATATTAGTTTTCGGGATTTGAACTCGGGACCTTCTTCTTACACTCATTTGGTGCACTCCTTCGGTATCCCTTCGCTTATTTAATGTGCTTAATTGGTCTCGATGATTGATCAAGGACCCTAAATTAAAGGGTGCAAACAAAATTCATTATAAAAAATGTTGGTTCATAAGAATCAATTTATCCAACTCCAAATTTATGTAAGAGTAAATCGACAAATAACACTACAAGAAAAATGGGTTTTTTTGGCGGATTTTTCCGCAAAAAAACACCCAAATCCGCCGCAAATCTGGTGTTTTAGTGGATTTTTTCCGCCGATAAAAAAGGTTGGTGGCAACGTATTTCCGTGGAATTTCCATGCAGCATTTTCCTCCGCGGATTTTAAGTCATTTCCATGGATTTTTGCGGGGAATTTGCGTGATTTCCCAGATTTCTCGCGGAATTTTGCAATTTTGGCGGATTTTTCCGCCAAAAAAATATTATTATTTTTAAAAAAATCCGCCGCAAATACATTAAAATCCGCCAAAAAATTTATTTTATTTTATTTTCAAAAAAATCCGCCGCAAATAACCTAATTTCCGCCGAAAAATACTTTTTTTAAAAAAAAAATTTAAAAACATTTTAAAAATTTTTTATAAACGTTTTTTAAAATTAAATAAATTTTAAAAAAAAATATAAATAACATATTTAAATTAAAAAACTCAAATAGTAATAAAATGTTTTTAAAAAATAAATAAATTTAAATTAAAAATATAAATAGTAACAAAGAAACAAAAATCACCAAACTCAAACAAATCTTAAACAAACAACACCACAATTAGTAACAAAGTATAAGTTAAAACAAAATATAACTTAAAACAAAGTCTAAATTAAAACATACCTTCAAAACAAATTTGAGAGAAGTGTTGAGAAATAGTAAAGATTTAATGTGAGGATTGTTAAGAGAGTGAAATGGTGAGAGAGTGAAGTGGTGAGAGAGTGAAATGTTGAGAGAATGAAGTGTTGAGAGAGTGAAATGTTGAGAGAGTGTTGAAAGTGAATTGTTGAAATCAGTTTATTAAGGGAGGATGAAGAGAAAGTCGTTGGAATCGAGGTCATTTTCAGTGATTCTCGCTTTTTTTTGGCGGAATCAAGATTGCTTTGACCGAGGTAGTCATTTTCGGCGGAATTAAGATTGTTTTGACTGAGGTCATTTTCGGCGGATTTTGTTGGTTTTTCGGTGGATTTTTAAAAAAAAAAAAATTGGGGGAAATTAGTGTATTTGCGGCGGATTTAAAAAAAAAAATTTTTTTAAAAATCCGCCGCAAACACATAAAAATCCGTCAAATTTTTTTTTTTTAAAAAAAATCCGCCGCAAACGTCAAAAATCCCCCACAAATGTCAAAAATCCGCCAAAACTTTTCTGGTGGATTAAATCCCCCACAAATGTCAAAAATCCGCCGGAAAGTTTGTGGGGGATTAAAATCCGCCAGAAAGTTTTGCCTTGGATTTTCAGTTTTTCATGTAGTGTAAGTCTCATAGTTTACACGTCATTTCCTATTTAAGTCCTATGTATATGAAAATAAGAAGTAGTTCGTTAAAGTATGTGATATCGATAAAATTACTTCTTAAAGTTTATAAATAGACTCTTACAGAGATTAATATGACAAATTTATTAAAAATTAGATGCAAATTTAACAATATTAATGCAAATTTAAAATTTCAGAGGATTCAAAAAAAATTATGTAGATAAAAAGAAAAATGAGAAGAAGCTATCAATGAGTGTTTGGATCGTCTCCTTTCATTATTTCCTCCATCTTCCTCTTTCAAAAATTATAAAAGAGGAAAGAGAGAGAAAGTGATTAAAAAAATAGATACAATGATGAGAGAGAGTGAAACATGAGAGAGGTAGAGAAGAAGAAGAGAGATGGAGGGAATAATGGAATGAGATGATCCATATAAAAAAAAGGTTATTTCTCAAAAAAACTTTTTTAAAAAAAATGGTTCAACCACATCGTTACTCCTCAATCCAAATTATAAGTTTTTTTTTTGATAAACCAATCCAAATTTATTAGTTCATGTTTAAACAAAAGTAATAGTCTTAACATAAATGTCATGTTAGATATTTCTTATTTCAACATTCATCAAGTCATTTTATTTTAAAGTTCGTGGGTTGAGACTTGGGACCCATAATAATCGTATAGGTATTTCATATTTCAAGTATTCATGGGAGTCATTAGCTATACAATTTTATTTAATTAAAGGATAAGACTTGTCACATGAACCATGTGAAATTGGTTAGTTAAGCAAGTTAGGGAAACGTGTGATGTGTTACCACTAACCAAACACGTCCCTTTCTTGTGACACTGAAATGTAACATCTTCAGTTCGCCAACCCCTTTCTTAATTCATTTTTGCAACACTTTTTTTACTGTCTAACTAGACATATTGAGTAACTAGAAGAACTCCAAACTCCACTCCACCTTGCAATAGAGAAAACATACTTGTTCATGGGTTGAGTTTGTTCTCAGTACATACAAGACCTGGACAACCACCTAGTTCATGGGTTGAGTTTGTTTCAATTTCTTCTCTAGCCAAAGTGGATTAAAAAGTTGTCAAGAAAGGTATACTCGACTTCAAAATTGTAGAAATTGTAAATAGACTTAAAGCATTGTACTTGTTTGTAATTTTCTTTTTCTGATATGTAGTTGTTCTTATCACTTAAGTCAAGTGTTAGTGTGATAAGAAGACTTGTGATAGGTGAGGTGTGCTATCATAACTGTTTCTGTTATACAGTTAGATCATGGTTGCACACACTCTTTCTTTCTCCTACTTTTGTATAAATACTTTTGATCAATGAAATGGATCTATGAGATTTTCTTCAATCTGAATCTCTGTTTCCGATAATTGGTATCGAGCTCATGAGGCCTTTGATTGTGCGACTCGTGATTTTCCCCAAATTCCATCGCTAGAAACCCTAAATCTTCACCTTCTCAATTTGTGAACAATGACTGAAAAAGAAGCCACGTTTCTGCAACCATCAATTCCCAAGTTTGATGGGCATTATGAGCATTGGTCTATGCTCATGGAAAACCTCTTGAGATCGAAAGAATACTGGCCGCTAATTGAAGAAGGAATCTACGAACCACCGGCCGACGCTACACCAGAGCAGATCAAGAAAGGTGAAGAGTGCAAACTCAAAGACACGAAGGCCAAGAACTACTGTTTCAAGCCATTGATCGAACCATTATGGAGACAATTCTTGATCGAAGCAATGCGAAGGCAATTTGGGAATCAATGAAGCAAAAGTACCAAGGATCTTCCAAAGTTAAACGTGCTCAACTTCAAGTTGCAAGAAAGGAGTTTGAAATACTAGGAATGAAGGATGATGAGAGCATCAATGACTATTTTGGGCGAACACTTGCAATTGTGAATCGTATGAAGATGTTTGGTGAGAATCTTGAACCCATAGTCATAGTTGAAAAAATCTTGAGGTCTCTTCCAAAAAGGTACAACTATGTTGCTTGTTCAATTGTTCAATCAAACGATGTGACTATTCTTTCTGTAGATGCTTTGCAAAGTAGTTTAATAGTAGAAGAACAGAGAATGAAGGATGAGAGTGTTGAAGAGCAGGCTCTCAAGGTTACAAATGGTGGAAGGTTTGGTAACCGTGGTAGAGGAAGAAACTCATCAAGAGGAGGACATGGTAGAGGAAGTGTCGCGCTTGTGTAATAGTGTGGTTTTTTCGCAATTATAGTGCAAGTATACACATCGTACAAGTAATAAAGTGGATGAGAGTAAGAGATCGTTCCCACGAGGATTGATTTGCTTTTAAAGTTCAAGTTTCAAAACACAAGAGAAGTAAGTAACAAATCGGCAATAAGAGTTGGTTTTTAAGCTAAAGATGTAAATACAACAAGTAAACAAAAGTTGGTTGTGAATATGGATGAGAGATGAGTTGAGTTGTTGCATGCAAGTAAATCCTTCCTAGCTAGACGTTATAACGTTTACACGTTATGACGTTCAAATGTTATTCTGTATAGACGTGGCCACGTTTGAACGCACATTGCAAAAGAGCTATGCTTTTCAAAGACAAAACGCCGAGTTTCAAGTATAAGAGGTCCTATGTCTAGGTTCTAAATAGGCCCACTCTCGTATTTTAAGCACCCACAAAGAATGTTCTATGAACTATTATCCATTCTATGTCTAGACTTAGATAAAGATGCCTAAATGTCTTTAGTGCATTGTTCATTCATATAAATCTTTGATTTCTTTTCATAGACCATGTCCGTACCTATGAATCTACCCATTTTAAGAGGCCGACCTCAAAACAAGTTTGGAAATATTTTTACACAAAGATTTAAAAGCAGAACAACGACAATACTTCATAACATTAACTAGAAATTCATTATAAGCAACACAACAACTCAACTACAAAGTGTTTAGCTCATGCTTTGAGCATCTTTCTGAGAATGAAAAGGATTTAACATCCAAATACCATACATAACAGAAAAGAACCTAAGTGCAAAAGATACACCTAAGTAACTTTTTAGCATGTACGCTGTATAGACGTTACAACGTCTGAGCTTTACAACAATGCAGAAAATACAACTAAGTTCAGACAAGCAAAATATAGAAGTCTGTTTCCAGATCTTCTTTACAAAACTACTTCTGAATTTAATGGAGGGATGGTGAGGGGATGAAGATGAAGTGATTCTGAAGATGTGTAGAAAAGATGATGATGATTTGAGAGAGAGCTGAGCCTTCCTTAAATAGCCACCTTGCTTACGCGTGCTGATGTCACTTGCCCACCTACCAGATCTGTTTCCTCTCTTCTCGCACGACACATTCGTGAGCTACGGTGTTTACGTGCGCCACTCATGGGGAATAGAAGATCTTCTGACTTTTATATCTTTGACTATCATTGCTTAGCGCGCCAAAATTAAGATCTTTCACCCTTTCTCTGCCTTTGCACTTCATGAGGCGTGGTGAGGACGTGGTAACGTTCAAAGACTAATTTTCTGCACAAGCACAAAAAGCATCAAAAGCGCTCTCAAGGGCACCACTTGGTGCCTAAATGCACAGATTTATCACTTTATCCACTTATTTGCTAAAAACTCAGAAATTACATAAAACTAATTTAATAAACCTTGTATTGCTAGAAAACTTGCATGACTTATTCTTTGAATGAGTATAAATAACTCATATAAATATGAGTTATCACACCCCCAAACTTAAATCATTGTTTGTCCTCAAGCAATCAAGACACAACTAACAGATATGCATGAAATCAACTACACTAGCAGGTTATGCTCTACTCAATCAACAGACCAAAAATTCATTCTCAAGGGGCTAATTCTTCACACACTCACGCACCACTTGCATGATTAAATTCCAGATTTATTAAAGCTCAAAGTGGGTGTGTGATCTCTGCATTTAATTCTTCCTCTAGCTAGTTCAGAACTACTTTAGCCTATGAAAGAGTGGCTTCCCCAAATGGTGATGAAGAAACATCTTTCAAAACCAAGAATAGGCTAACATTTTCACATAAGAAATGGGGTTCATTTAAAGCATGACAAAGGGTCTTAATTGGGTGCTAGGACTAGGTTAGTGCAACTAATTTATTGACTCACACACGCAAAAAGATCAGAACCCCCTCATTCTTGAGCAACTCTCTTTTATTTGCTCCATTTTGGAGTGTTTTTTTTTTTTTTTTTTAGAGGGGGGTCTCATTCAGAACATGAAATAGAACTATTAAAACTACACTAAAGTTAAAACTAAGAACAAAAAATAAAAAAAACTACAACTACTATTGAAATTAAATGGGGGACTTACTTGTTTCTTTGCACGAGATCTAAGCCTTCCGCTTTGTCCGTGGATCCTCTACTGACCTTCTCCTTTCTTCTTTTCCTTCTTTTCTTTCTTCACCTTCACTCCTCCTTGCTCAGCTGTGGTGGTTGTTGTTGTTGCTTCATCAGACTCTTTCTCTTTTGAGCTTGCTCCCATACTTGCACCAGCAGCGCTTGAGGCTTCAGCAATCCTCTTTTTAGCCTCCTCCCACATCTTCATTGCCAAATCAGCCAGGTTGACATGCATTGGTTCGTTGGGGATCACCGGGCTTTTTCCACCTCTGGCTCTTTAGACGTTGCCACGTCTGATGATGATCCTCCAATTCCAGCAACTGTACCCTGGGCTTGTTTCAACAGGTGCTCTGCTAGCTTCTGAGTGGCCTCCTCCATTGCTTGTTGCTTTACCTTTTCCAAAGCAGCTTCACGTTCATTGTTGACTTGCATTTCTGCAAGTTTGGTCTGCGACCTTTTCAAAGCAGACGTTGTAACGTCTGCGCAGCATTTCTTCAAAGCAATAGCAGGAAGGGTTTTTCAGAAACACTAGTGGCAACGAATGATGCACTAGTAGCGAGTGAGTTTCCTGCGCAAAGACTTTGACTTTTTCTTTTCACAGGCAGCTTTTGCCTAAGTGATGTGGGGGCTACACTTTCTTCTTTATCTCCACTCCCTTGAGCTTGTTTTGACTCAGCAGCTAGCTCTTGTCTTTTCTTCCTTCCAAATGGGTTGTATGTGAGTGCACTTTTCACTCGTGTTTTCTTGGGTGGGGAAATGGGTTGGGCATCTGGGTTGCTCCCTGTGTTTGTTGGCTCAGACGTCGCCACGTCTGGTTCTTGCACTTTTTGGGGTGATGATTGTTTTTCAGGTTCTGTTTGGGGTGGGGGTGGTTGTGTGATTGGTTGGTCTTGAGCTTTGGATTGTGGAGTCTTAGGGGTGTTTTGGTCATGGGTGGAGGTTTCTTTTGGTGAAGGTGGTGGTTGTGTGGCTTGTGGGGATGGTTGTTTGGATTTTGTTGAGTGGCTCTTTGGTTGCTTGATTTGTTGGGGATTCGATCCACGTCTTCTCACTTGAACTCCCTTTCTCCTCGTGGCTCTCCTCCTCTTCCTCCTCACCGATTACTTCCATGCTTACTTTCTTTGACTCCTCCTGCATCAAAATCGAAATATCATCCAAATCATCGTAATTAAAATCCTCTTCTCTACTACTTACCTTCTTTTGTTTCTTTCTTTGGGCTTTGCCTTTTGGTGGGCTTCTTGCTCGCTTGGCCCTTTCTTTTCTTCTGACTTTTCTTTGAATTGTAGAGGCGGGGAACATCATCGTCATTTTCTTCCCCTGCATCCACCGCAATACAGGCTCTTCAATTGCTTTCTTTCCTTTAGACACTTCCGGCAAATACCTTCTTTTGCCACTCAAATTGTTCCTTGACAAACTTGGCGGGAGTTCGCTCTCCTCCGGACGTTGCAACGTCGTGTATCAACAGAACTTGCAGCTCCGGAGATTTCACCCTAGGCTTAAATTTTGTTGAAAAGGGCGGCCTGAGGTTGCTCCCAAGCTCACGAGGCTTCAATCTCTACTCCCGCCTCCATACACAAGTCGGCTTATCATACAAGGGAAATACAAATAGCCATCCTTCCTGTTCTTCCATTTGTTGAGCTCACGGTTTATCAACTTTCCAACCTCCACTTTGTCTCTTGACATGATTGCATCGATTACAATCGTCTCTCTTTGTCTACCCAAGATGTGTGAGAGGTGGGGATTAAGCAATGCCTTATGAAATGAAACCAAGTGTTGGCTTCATCACATAGGTATCTCTTCATGATCTTGAACTCGCTTCGTGTTCACCACTTCTTTCCCTGCATAAAGACCTTCAACACATATCCTATCCTTGATAGCATCCATTTCACCAATCCATAGTTCTTTTGCTTGGTCTCCACGCTTTCCCGTAGTACCCAGCCCAAAATAATCATTGATGACTCTCACACCAAACTTTACTTCCTCACCTCGCACCTTTGAGACAATGGGGCGGCTCTCCTTCAGTCTCTCAACGATTCCCTTGTAGAAATCGTGAACCAAAGTTGCAATGTATTCTTTTCTCGTGTACCACGAATTTTTGCCACCCCAACGCCTGCACTTCGCTTGTAGAAAATCGGGATTGGGGCTTTCTTGGCTACAAAGCCCCTTTTCGGAAGTAGGGCTTTCTTTTTGGATGGGTTGGGTGTTTTGTGGATGGGGGTGAGGATGAACTCAGTCAACATGTTTGCCTTCCCGAGAGGATTTGGTGGCGGATTGCTTCACTTTTGTCATGGTGATTGCGCAGAAAATTGTTTGGAAGGAAATGGGGGATTTCTGGAAATTTTAGGTTTTTAGAGAAAGAGAGGGGAGATGTTGGTTTCAGAGAGAGATTAGAAAGAGGTTGCAGGTGGTGGAATGGTGGTGAATGGTTAGATTTTTATGGGGAAGTGGTTATGGGGAGTTGAGAAATGGTAGAGTGAAGTAATGGAGAAAAGTAACCGTTGATTAGACAAGTAGGGGAAGGGAGATGACGTCGTGGTCAGTTACCACGTTCGTGATACAGAGGGAAATCATTTCTGACACGTCATTACTTGCGCCTTTGACTTAATTTAAATCTGCCCTTACTGCCCAGACGTGCCCACGTCTAATACATTCTGAGACGTTACGATGTCTACCACCTTTTACTTTCTCCTCTTTTCAACACTTATTCCTGCAAAACAAAAATTAAAACAACACAAAAATTTAAAAATCATTGGGTTGCCTCCCAAGAACGCTTGCTTTAAGAGTCTTCAGCCAGACTTTTGTCTCTTTCATTCAAGAATTGTTGAAGGACATTTGGATCTTGTCCCTTTCCACATGCTCTCCATGATATTGTTTCACACGTTGGCCATTAACTTTGAACATGGTGTTTGTCTTTTCATCAAATAAATCCACTGCACCATGAGGATAGATCTTCATTAATTTGAATGGACTCGACCACCTTGATTTCAACTTTCACGGGAACAGTTTCACCTTGAATTAAATAGCAACACCTTTGTCCTTCTACTAGTTCTCTCCTTTGGATTCTTTGATCATGCCACTTCTTGGTCTTTTCCTTGTACATTTCTTTGAGTTTTCATAGGCATGATGTCCGAACTCTTCTAGCTCATTTAATTGTAACAACCTTGCCTCACCAAACTTTTGCATGATCCAAATTTAATTGTTTCAATGCCCAATAAGCCTTATGTTGGAGCTCAATTGGCGGGGTGACAAGCCTTACCATAAACTAGCTTATAAGGAGACATGCCCAATGGTGTTTTGTATCTTTGTCGCTCAGAGGCCCAAAGTGCATCATCCAAGTGTAATGACCACTCCTTTCTCGCTGGGACCAACCATCTTCTCAAGTATTCTTTTGATCTCCCTGTTGGATATTTCGCTCGCCACCTGGTTTGGGGTGATAAGTCAGTAGCAATTTCGTGTTTCACTCCATACTTAGCCAAGAGGTTCTCAATTAACTTATTGCGAAATGAGAACCTTCATCACCGATTATGGCTCTTGGAGTTCCAAATCTTGTGAATATATTCTTTTTCAGGAACTTGCTAACTGATTTGGCTTCATTGTTTGGTAATGCCACCGCTTCAACCCACTTTGACACGTAATCCACAGCTACCAGAATGTATAGATTTCCATGAGACATAGGAAATGGTCCCATGAAATCCATTCCCCAAACATCAAACAACTCTACTTCCGAATGTTTGTGAGTGGCATCTCCCCGCTTGCTTGATATATTCCCCGCTCTTTTGGCACTTATCACATCTTCTTACCAACTCATGTGCATCTTTGAATAAGGTTGACCAATAGTAGCCTGATTGTAGGACCTTTGCAGCTATTCTTGTACCTCCAAAGTGTCCGCCATACGGTCTTGAGTGACATTGTTTTGCAAAGACATGGAGTTGTTCTTCTTCACTAGACACCTTCTTAGTAACTCGATCGGGGCACAATTTGTACAAGTATGGTTCATCCCGAAATATTGCTTTGTAGTGTGGAAGAACCTCTTCTTTTGTTGGTGGTTGAATCCTACAGCACAATCTTGCTAACAAGGAAGTTAACTATGTCAAGATACCATGGTGCAAAGAGTATCGGACGTTATAACGTTTGACGAAAATGTCATAGGCGACGGGGTAACGTCTTCAACTCATCGAGGCTACCGATAATAGTCTCTCATCGTGAATTTTTCTTTTATCTCTTCTTCAATTGCACTGCATCAACATTCTCAAGCCTAGAAAGATGATCAACAACTTGGTTCTCCACCCCCTTTTTGTCACGAATTTCTAAGTCAAATTCTTGGAGGAGGAGAACCCATCTAATAAGCCTTGGCTTTGCATCTTTTTTTGAAATTAAGTACTTAATGGCTGAATGATCAGTAAAAACAATAACTTTCGCACCAACTAAGTAAGATCTAAACTTATCAAATGCAAACACAATGACCAAAAGCTTTTTGACCACAAGATAATTCAATTGGGCATCATCTAAGGTTTTATTGGCATAATAAATAGAATGAAAAATTTTTCCATACCTTTGCCCCAAGATCACACTCTACAAAGATAATCACTTGCATCACACATCAACTCAAATGGTTTGGACCAATCTGGAGTGACTATTACTGGAGCAGTCACCAAGGCAGTCTTCAATTTGTTGAAAGCCTCATGACATTGTTCATCAAAGTTGAAGACGTTGTCACGTTGTAACAATGCATACGTGGGTTTTGAAATCTTTGAGAAATCCTTGATAAATCTTCTGTAAAACCCCGCATGTCCTAAGAAACTCGACTCCTTTGATAGTTGTTGGTGGAGGCGACTTGTCAATAACATCAATCTTTGCTTTGTCTACCTCTAATCCCTTCTTTGATATTCTCGTGTCCCAACACTATTCCTTCTTGTACCATGAAATGGCATTTTTCCCAATTGAGCACTAGATTGGTTTCTTCACACCTTATCGTAACTCCTTCCAAATTTTCGTGCACGCCTTGTACGAATCTCCATAGATCGAGAAATCGCCCATAAAAACTTCCATGGAGTTTTCAATGAGATCGAAAATAAGGCCATCATGCACCTTTGAAATGTTGCGGGAGCATTGCACACCCAAATGGCATCCTTCCGAAAGCAAAGGTACCATAGGGACAAGTGAATGTTGTCTTTTCTTGATCTTCAAAGTGCTATAGCTATCCGGTTGTAGCCTCGAATAACCATCAAGGAAACAAGAGAAATCTTTGCTGCGAGCATTGTCTAGCATTTGATCAATGAATGGAAAGAGGAAATGATCCTTCTTAGTTGCTTTGTTTAACTTTTCGTAATCCATGCATATCCTCCAACCATTCATCGTCCTTGTTGGAATTAACTCATTCTTGTCATTTGTTACCACAAGAACTCCTCCTTTTTGGGTACACACTGCATGATTGGACTTACCAGAGCTATCACTAATAGGGTAAATGATTCCTGCATCCAACCACTTGATGATTTCCTTCTTAACCACCTCCTTCATTATGGGGTTTAGTCTCCTCTGTCCTTCAATACTATTCTTGGCATTTTCCTCCAAGACAATTCTATGCATACCGATTGTGGACTGATACTTTGATGTCCGCCATTTGCCAACCAATTGCCTTTTTATGTCTCTTCAGGGTAGTAATGAGATCATTTTCCTGCTCTTGGGTGAGCTTGGAAGAAATGATCACGGGCATGGAATCATTTTCCCCTAAAAAGACATATTTTAAATGATCAGGTAACACCTTTAATTCCAAAGTAGGTGGCTCTTTAATGGAAGGCACAT
Organism: Oxytropis ochrocephala; assembly: GCA_020916435.1. NCBI lineage: Eukaryota > Viridiplantae > Streptophyta > Magnoliopsida > Fabales > Fabaceae > Oxytropis > Oxytropis ochrocephala. The sequence continues at coordinate 108,500,054 of CM037093.1, forward strand.
TCTTCTTGATTTGACTCCTCTTGCCCTAAAGATTCATACCTCTTTGTCCATGACTTTGGTGCGGGAGGCTCGACGTGGCCACGCCTCGTAATGAACGTTACGACGTCTCAGAGGAACAACTTCTTACGCCAATAATTCTTGTATTTCATTGTTGCCCGAATTTTCTCCAAATGATCATTATCCTTGTTGAATTGTTTTTGAACCATATGATCAATGGCAACCACATACGAGCACTCCTCCGTGTTTGGATCGGATATTTGAGTGCATTGAGGACGTTGAACTTGACTTCTTGGTCATTGACTCTCATGATTAATTCTCCTTCTCGCACATCAATGATTGTCCTTCCAGTAGCTAAGAATGGTCTCCTCGGAATGATGGGAACTTCTTTATCTCGCATCAAAATCTAAAATAACAAAATCCTTTGGAAACACAAACTTGTCAACTTTAATCAAAACATCTTCTAATATACCTTCGGGATAAACTCTACTTTTATCACCAAAGTTAAGCTTAAAGAGGTAGGCCTGGCTGTTCCTATACCAAGTTTGTCATAAATGGACTTGGGCATCAAGTTGATACTTGCTCCCAAGTCACATAAAGCTTTGCCAATGTAAAAATCTCCAATGGAGCATGGTATAGTAAAGCTGCCAGGATCCTTGAGTTTTCTAGGAAGCTTATTCTGCATAATTAAACTACATTCCTCAGTTAAAGCAATAGTTTCAAACTCCCCTAGCCTTCTCCTTTTGGTGATGATGTCTTTCAAGAACTTGGCATAGTTTGGCATCTGCTGTAAAGCCTCAACCAAGGAAAGTTGATGTGTAATCGCTTTAACATCTCCATGAACTTTTGAATCGCTTATCTTCATGAGCCTTCTTCCATCTTTGAGGTATGGTGGAGGAGGATACTCGTGTACAAGCCTCAGTACGATCTTGATTCCTGGTTCAAAATTAGACGTCGTAACGTCTGGCTTAGACGTCACAATGTCTGGAGTATCCTTCACGCCACTTGTGCTTGCTTCTTTCCCTTTCTTTTTCTCTGGCACTTCTTTCTGCTTCTCCTGTAATTCTTCCTCCACGTGCATAGTTGGTTCGGGATATTCAGCACCACTTCTTAAAGAAATTGCATTTACTGTCCATTTACCCCGTTATTACCATTTGGGGTTGATGATGATGGTGTTTTCTGTTGTAGAAGGAAGAGATCCATTCGCGCTTTGAGTGAGAAGTGAAAGTTATCTGTCCAACTGATTTTCGAGTTTTGATTGAAGATTCATGAGTTTGAAGGGTTGTCTTGCAATCACTTATGAAGTTCTTCATCATGGCTTCCAAGTCGCTATTGTTGTTATTATTCGCACATACCGCCTCTGTTGTTGTTGTTGTTGAGGAGGGAATCTGGAGGTATTGCGGGAGCATTGTTCTTTGGTATTTAGTGCATTGTTGTTTCTCCAACTGAAATTTGGATGATTTCTCCAATTTGAATTGTAGGAGTTGGAGTAGGGACCATTTCCTTTGTTCTGAGATACAAAGTTTACAGATTGAGGGTTGTAGGGACATTCCTCATACACATGCCCTTCTTCGCAATAAACACACACTACTCCACCAGAGTGGGTAGGTTCAACTGCTGCAACAGTCTGCTTCTCAGACGTGGCCACGTTTGAAGTACTCAAAGTTTTGATCATGTTGGTCAGGGTAGCCACTTGAGCAGAGAGAGCAGTCACTTCACTTATTTCATGCACACCTGCTTTCTTTCCAGGGGTAAATCTATCAGATGGCCAATGAGAGTTATGGGTGGCTATGTCATCAATAAGCTTGCATGCCTCAGAAAAGGACATGTTTAGAATGACACCACCTGATGAAGCATCAAGTATCAACCTAGTAGGCATCTAGACCATTGTAGAAAGTCTCCATTTGGATCACCACGGGAATGCCATGGTGTGGGCACATTCTCAGTAACTCCTTCCACCTTTCCCAAGCCTCAAATAGTGATTCCCCTTCCCTTTGTTTGAAGGAAGTGATATCATTTCTCAATTTAGCATTTTTGTTGGGAGGGAAATACTTTGCAAGGAACTTCTCTGCTAGCTCATCCCATGTGTGAATTGAATTTGGCTCTAAGGAGTTCAACCAATTTTTAGCCTTATCCTTGAGTGAGTATGGGAAGAGCTTCAATCTAAAAGCATCATCTGAGACTCCAGGGATGATAAAGTTGCTGCACACATCCAGAAATTGTCTCAGGTGAGAATATGGATCTTCTTGAGGGAAACCTCCAAATTGGCCTGCAGTTTGCAGCATTTGGAACATCATTGGCTTGAACTCAAAGTGACCAGTATGAAGGGTTGGTCTTGCAATGCCTGTTTGTAAATGGGCAGGGTTGAGCACGGCATAGTCACGCATAGGTCCTCCCCCTCATTGACCATATCTTGTGGTCCCGCATTGATGAGTTCTTGCCTTTGGTAGTGTTCATCATCAACAACTATTGTCTCTGTATGAGTTTGTGGTCCACGACCTTGTCCTCGACTCCTCTTGGTGTATGTCCACCTCTAGAACCGGTGTTATGTTCGGACATGGTTGGGTATCGTTCTTGTTGTTCTTTGCCTCCTTCTTAACCTTTGTTGTCTCCTTAGTTGTCTCGAAAGTTCTTTCGAGTTCGGATCAAACTCAGTTTGATTCACTCCTTGGTTCAGTTGAACTAGAGCTTGAGTTGGAACTAAGCATACGCTGTAACGTTTACCTGTTCAAACACAGAAACAACAAACAACACAGTAAAATTCCTTCAACTTGTGTTCTAACGTTTTGAACAATAAAAATTATAACAATCCCCGGCAACGGCGCCAAAAACTTGTTGCGCTTGTGTAATAGTGTGGTTTTTTCGCAATTATAGTGCAAGTATACACATCGTACAAGTAATAAAGTGGATGAGAGTAAGAGATCGTTCCCACGAGGATTGATTTGCTTTTAAAGTTCAAGTTTCAAAACACAAGAGAAGTAAGTAACAAATCGGCAATAAGAGTTGGTTTTTAAGCTAAAGATGTAAATACAACAAGTAAACAAAAGTTGGTTGTGAATATGGATGAGAGATGAGTTGAGTTGTTGCATGCAAGTAAATCCTTCCTAGCTAGACGTTATAATGTTTACACGTTATGACGTTCAAATGTTATTCTGTATAGACGTGGCCACGTTTGAACGCTGTTGCAAAAGAGCTATGCTTTTCAAAGACAAAACGTCGAGTTTCAAGTATAAGAGGTCCTATGTCTAGGTTCTAAATAGGCCCACTCCTCGTATTTTAAGCACCCACAAAGAATGTTCTATGAACTATTATCCATTCTATGTCTAGACTTAGATAAAGATGCCTAAATGTCTTTAGTGCATTGTTCATTCATATAAATCTTTGATTTCTTTTCATAGACCATGTCTGTACCTATGAATCTACCCATTTTAAGAGGCCAACCTCAAAACAAGTTCAGACAAGCAAAATATAGAAGTCTGTTTCCAGATCTTCTTTACAAAACTACTTCTGAATTTAATGGAGGGATGGTGAGGGGATGAAGATGAAGTGATTCTGAAGATGTGTAGAAAAGATGATGATGATTTGAGAGAAAGTGAGCCTTCCTTAAATAGCCACCTTGCTTACGCGTGCTGATGTCACTTGCCCACCTACCAGATCTGTTTCCTCTCTTTTGCCCGACCATTGTTCGAGCTCTGATGTTCTGTGCGGCCACTCATGGGGAATAGAAGATCTTCGACTTTTATATCTTTGACTATCATTGCTTAGCGCCAAAATTAAGATCTTTCACCCTTTCTCTCGCTGCACTTGATGAGGCGTGGTGAGGGACGTGGTAACGTTCAAAGACTAATTTTCTCTGCACAAGCACAAAAAGCATCAAAACGCTCTCAAGGGCACCACTTGGTGCCTAAATGCACAGATTTATCACTTTATCCACTTATTTGCTAAAAACTCAGAAATTACATAAAACTAATTTAATAAACCTTGTATTGCTAGAGAACTTGCATGACTTATTCTTTGAATGAGTATAAATAACTCATATAAATATGAGTTATCAGGAAGAACCAACAAGGAGTTGATTGAGTGCTACCATTGTAAGAAATTGGGACATTACAGGTATGAATGCCCCAATTGGGAAAGCAATGCCAACTATGCCGAAGATGAGCAAGAAGAAGAGGTTTTGCTGATGGCATGTATTGAGGAAACTTTGATTGATGATCAAGAACAGTGGAGGATTGACTCAGGTTGCAGTTATCACCTGATGAACAAGACAGAAATTTGCCAAGAAGAAAATAATGTGCTCATGGCACACACTGATAAAGAAGAAAGTGGTGATCAAGAAGTGTGGTTTCTTGACTCGGGGTGCAGCAATCATATGTGTGGGCGTAAGGATTGGTTTTTGGACTTGAATGAAAATATTAGAGTTTCTGTCAAGCTTGGAAATGGCATGAAACTGATGACAGAAGGTAAAGGGAGTGTTAAACTTGAAGTGGATGGAATCACTCAGATAGTGACTGACATATATTACATTCCTGGTCTCAGTAGTAATTTGTTGAGCATTGGGCAGCTTCAAGAGAAGCCAGGACTTGCTGTTGTGTTTCGGGGAAATATGTGCAAAGTGTATCATGATGATAGAGGTCTCATTCTGCAATCCAAAATGGCATCAAATAGGATATTCAAAGTAACTGCAAAGGTAATTGTAACCTCATGCTTCAAGGTTTCTACTGAAGACAACACTCACCTATGGCACTGCAGATTCGGTCATATAGGATACAAATCACTACAACAGCTTGCAGACAAAGAGATGGTGACTGGCATACCAAAGATAGAGCAACCAACAAAGATATGCGATTACTCGCTTGAAGGAAAGCATCATAGAGAGCCATTTCCTCAGCAAAGCAATTGGAGAGCAGAAGGGAAACTTGATCTAATTCATGCAGATATATGTGGACCGATCACACCTCAGTCTCACAGCAAAAAGAGGTACTTCTTGACTTTTATAGATGACTACACTAGGAAAACTTGGGTGTTTTTCTTGAGTGAAAAGTCTGCAGCACTAGAAAAGTTTAAGAATTTTAGAGCTAAAGTAGAAAAAGAGTCTAGTTGTGAGATTAAATGCTTAAGAACTGATAGAGGTGGTGAATTCACCTCTAAGGAGTTTGAAACATATTGTAGTCAACATGGAATTAAAAGGCAACTCACTGCTGCCTATTCACCTCAGCAAAATGGTGTTGCTGAGAGAAAAAACAGAACAATATTGAACATGGTTAGAAGTATACTGTCTGAGAAAAATATGCCAAAAGAGTTTTGGCCTGATGCTGTAAACTGGTCCATACATGTCCAAAATAGGTCTCCTACTGTTCCCTTAAATAATGTCACCCCTGAGGAAATGTGGGGAGGGTCAAAACCTACAGTACACTATTTTAGAGTGTTTGGATGCATTGCACATGCTCATGTTCCCAAACAACAAAGAAAAAAGCTTGATGATAGGAGTACCAAGTGTGTTCATCTAGGTGTGAGTGAAGGCTCTAAAGCATATAAGTTGTATGATCCAATTACTAAGAAAGTTATAGTAAGTAGAGATGTGAAGTTTGTAGAAGAAGAAGAGTGGGAATGGGATAAACCTATCTCCACAAGTAAGGTTTCTCTCATTGATGATGAAGAACACACTTATGAAGACATGAGTGTAACACAAAACACACTAGAAGCAGTTGAAAATAGCAATGGTGGAGTTGAAAATAATAGAAACAATAATGAAGAAGTTGAAAATGAGAATAATGATAATAGTAATATTACTGGTGGAGATATACCAGAAAGTTCTGAGCAAGGAAGAGTGAGAAGGACCCCTGCATACCTAGAGGACTATTGATTAAACCAAATTGAGATAGAGGATGGCTTAAATTTGATGAATATGATGACTGCAACTCACACAGAGGATCCAGTCAGCTTTAATGAAGCTGTGAAGGAGGAGAAATGGAGAATTGCTATGAATTCTGAAATAGAATCTATAGAAAAAAATGGGACTTGGGAGTTGACTAGGTTACCTCAAGGTGCTAAGAAAATTGGGGTAAAGTGGATCTTCAAAACAAAACTGAATGAAAAGGGAGAAGTAGAGAAATACAAAGCAAGGTTAGTAGCTAGGGGGTACACTCAAAAGCAAGGGATTGATTACAGTGAAGTTTTTGCACCTGTAGCTCGCTGGGATACTATTAGAAGTGTGATTGCTGTGTCTGCCCTGAAGAAGTGGAAAGTGTTCCAATTAGATGTTAAAAGCGCATTCCTTCATGGAGAATTAAAAGAAACTGTGTTTGTAGAACAACCAGCTGGTTATATTAAAAGAGGTGAAGAAGACAAAGTATACAGACTCAAAAAGGCCTTGTATGGGCTTAAACAAGCTCCTAGGGCTCGGTATAGCAAAATAGATGCTTATTTTGTTAAAACTGGGTTCACTAAATCCCCTTCAGAGCATACTCTATATGTTAAAACTGAGGGTGTGCAGAATGTGTTGATAGTTAGTCTGTATGTTGATGATTTAATATTTACTAGCAATTCCCCTCAGTTGCTTAGTGAATTTAAATCATCAATGAAAGAGCACTTTGATATGACAGATTTAGGACTGCTCAGTTACTTTCTGGGTGTAGAGGTGAAACAAAATAGTGAAGGAATATCTCTGAATCAGTCTAAATATGCAGTAGAAATTCTGGACAGATTTAATATGAGTAATTGTAAACCAGTCTCAACTCCTATAGTGCCTGGAACTAAGTTGCATAAGGAAGGGAGTGGAGGAAGGGTAGATGCTACTTATTATAAGCAAATGGTAGGATCATTGATGTACTTAACTGCCACACGTCCTGATATAATGTTTGCTGTATCACTCATTAGCAGGTACATGGAAGAACCAACAGAGTTTCATGTTCAAGTCGTGTGAAGCGTGTTCTAAAGTACATCATCGAGGCACAATAGGATTTGGAATTATGTACGGGGATCGATGGAAATGATAAGTTCACTGCCTACACAGATAGTGACTTTGCTGGTGATTGTGATGATAGGAGGAGTACTTCCGGTTATGTTTTCATACTAGCTTCTGGTGCAGTATGTTGGAGTGCCAAAAAACAGCCTGTGGTTTCTCTATCCACTACAGAGGTTGAATTCATTCTTCGCCGCAAGTTGTGCTTGCCAAATGATGCAGTTAAGGAGGATTTGGATAAAATTACTCGCCAAAGAATGCGGACCTCAGTGATCCTCTGTGATAACAGCTCCACAATCAAGCTGTCAAGAAATCCAGTATTACATGGAAGAAGCAAACACATAGACATCTGGTTCCACTTCCTAAGAGACTTGGTGTGAACACTCAATTTTTTCCGGTGTTTTTCACTTTTTTCCGAAAAATCACAAAAATAGTCGTTTTTTGTGTATTTTCGAATTTTAGTGTTAAATCTGTCGTTTTGCTCGCGTTTGTCACTTTTACGTTGTTTTTACTATTTTCAGTTAAACAAAAATAAAATAAAATAAAATATATCATTCAAAAATTAAAAAAATAGTAATTTTATTTGATTGTTTAGTTACAATGTTTTTTTACAATAATCTGAAAATAATATAGACAAATAAGCACAAATAGTGATTAGGGTTGTTGTGAGTCTTTGTCGTGGTGATGGGTCCAGTTTGCTCACAAGTCCAAAAGCTCCAGATCTCGAAATCGGTCAAAAGTCAGTCAAACCAAATTAATGCCTAACCTAAAAAAATAGTATAAATCAAGATCAACAGCAAGAATATGATGAACTGATGTATTACACGAATTTCAAGAAAAATCACCACACACAAGATTAGGGTTTCACACCGAAACCCTAATCCTCCAAACAGACAAATTTGAAACGAAAGCTATAGAGAAGAAGAGAAAAGCAGAAAAATGTAGAAACCAACATCATCTCCTCCCATCGTCGTCACCTAACCACCATCTCCACCCAAAAGCCAACACAACCACCGTGAACCGCAAACCACCCCCTCTCCTGCGTTTCGTCACCCACCACCACAAACCGATCTCTAACTCACCACCACGAACCCCACTTCGCCGTTCACCTCAGTCTACCAAACCAAAAAAACAAACCGAGAAACCAACATTGAAAAAGGGAGAGGAAAAGAGAACTTGCGAGTGCCGTTAAGCTCATGGGAGATATACTCCGCCGCCACGGCAGTCTTTGCGGCGTTCTTCTCCCCTCGCGCACTGGCCTCGCTTCTTTTTCTCTCTCGGTTCACGCTCTCTCTCTTCTCCTCGATCGCTCTCTCCTCTCCTCCATGAAATCTCAGGAAATCGCGGCCCCTCCTCTCTCTCCTGTTGTTCAGCGCCATGAAATGGATGGGAGGAGTGAATTAGGGTTTCAAAGCCCACTCCTTCCCCTTTTATATCAGATCCATTTTTATCTATTTACTCATTTAAGTTTATTCCGTTTTTTTATTTATTTATTCAGATGTTATTTTGCTACACCCACCCCCAGCATTACTAACCTAAATCCCCCATAAGCCCACTTGTTTTTCTGCCCTAGCGCCCCATTGCCAAAAAGATTTGGGCCTTAATTCCTGCACCCCTTGTTTATAATATAATCCCTTTGTAATTATTTGCACCCCTCTTTTACTATTGTATCACATCTCGGATTTTCATCATTATTTTTCCCAATTTTCTCCCACGAGTTATTATTGTATTTATTTATTATTTATTGGTATTTAGTCTTTTCAAAATAATAATAGTAATAATAATAATATAATTAGGATTTGATCGAGATGTACATCTTATCAAATCCGCAACACCGGTTTAAGAGACCCGAGTTGTACAGCTTGGTCCTAAACCCTCCAAAAAATTCAAATCCAATCAACAATTTAACATTTTTCTCTCAAACTTATTTCCTTAATTTAATCAATTCTTTTTTCCTCTAACCACTATTTTCAATAAAAATAATAAAAATGGGTTTGATCGAGATGTACATCCTATCAATCCCGCAACACCGGTTTAAGAGACTCGAGTTGTACAACTTAGATCTTAAACCCCTTCAAAATTAAAATCAACCAAACAACAAATTTTCAGGAAGAACTACGTGACTTTTGAGTCTCTCATAGCACCAGAGAGTACGTAGGCGCGGGGTGTCCCTGTCAAAGTCAAAATTAAAATTTTCCAAATTAGTCATTATTCCAATTATCTGTAAATAACTAATTATTTTCTTATCGAATTTTAGCCAATCTTATTTTTGGGTAAACAAATAATTAAACGACTTAGTAATTATTGCACAAACCAAATTTAGGGTAACTGTCTTAGGACAGATGTGTTAGGGGTGCAGTGAAATTAGGTTTTCGCCCCTTCCCTGCGCATAACCGACTCCCGAATCCAACCTAGTTACGCAGACCATTAACTCTTTCAATTAGGTTTTTCTCAATTTTCCTATTATTAAAAAATTGGGTGGCGACTCCTCGAATAATTTATATTTGAGCCGTCAACGTCGAGATCCCGGTCACGACAGATGGCGACTCCACTGGGGATAGTGAGAGTCAAGCCCGGTATGTTTGGTTGTGCAAAATGATTATAAGGTACGCTTTGTTTACCCCTCTTAATTGCTTATTTATTTATTTCTTTGTACATATCTTATTTTTATATCTATATTGTTCCTTATAAACCCTAGGCTAGATGACATGTATTATTTGTTGTTTAGTTGTATTTATTGAAATATTTTGTGATTTTATTTTATTTTTAAATTTTGAGGTTTGTATGCTCCCTTCACACACTACACCTACACTGTGAGCACACACTGAGAGTTGAGCTCATACCTGAGCCACAAAAAAACACCTTAAGTTAGAACGAGGATAAGTGGGACTCATTCTGGATGTACATACTATGTGACTTCCATGAACTCCTCATCTAGAGCATGATCCTTCTATGCGGGTACTCACTTCCGGGATGTACATCCTGTTGTGTTTAACTCTCTAAAAGGGTACTTGGCTCTAGAGACCTCAAATCTCCATAGGATGTAGCTACCACCCTGTGAGTACTCACAATAAAGACATTAGCCCTATAGGTCCCAATGCCCTATAGCACGGGCTAACCAAATTAGACCACAAAGGGAGCTATTTTTCCTCTTATCATAATTTTTGATTGAATATATTTTTCTCGTTATCGCTCATTAGTCTACACACAAAAAATCATCAAAAAAAATTGTGTTTCATGTCATGCAACAAAAATAATCATATAGCCTTTCATGCATAAAAAACAAAATAATCATATTACATTTCATGCATAAAAAAAAACCTTATTGCATTTCATACATAAAAAAAAATATAATCATATTGCATTCCATGCATAAAAAAATAATATTGCATTCCATGCATAAAAAAATAATATTGCATTTCATGCATAAAAAAATCATATTGCATTTCATGTATAAAAAGCATAAAAAAATAATGTTGCATCTAGAAGTTCATTTCATCTAAAAAAAATAGGATTTACCGTGTATCATTCATTCGTATTGCCTAAGTCCTTAAAAAAAATTGCATGTAGCGTACATTTTCATTTCATTGTCATTCATCATAAAATTTCTCCATTATTTTTCTTTGTATGTATGCCAAAAAATTTGCACATCTTCATGAGTAAATAAGCAAAGCACGTAGCATATTCCCTTCAAGGGGCAATAAAATTTGCATTACTTTTTTTTCATAAAACAATGAAAAAATATTACAAAACAAATGCATGTTGCATCTTAGGGTGAGCGCTTGCATTCATATCACACATTTCATAACATATTGGTTTCCTTGACCCATTCTCATGTAGCATTTTTTTCCCTGTTTAAAGAAAATCAATAAAAAAAAGAGTTTTGAAGTCATTAAGTCTTCATTCATGTTAAATTTTTGTGCTTGCGTGAAAATGGATACCAATCAAGCTTAAACTCATGGAAGTGGATCATTCTCTTGAAAGTTTTTGGTAAGATTAGTCATTGAAGGATTAGAGAAGTAGGGTGAGAGGACAAATATCATGGGGAACTATACCGGGGCATATTGGAAAAGATGAGTGGAAAATAGGGAGACATAAGGTTGTGGCAATCAGTTCTTGAATAAATAGTTCAAAGCCCAAAAAAGAGAGGATTGTCATTAGCGCTTGTTTAGTCATGTAAGCTTGAAACTAAGTTAACTTTGTTGAAGCTTTACACTAATGGATTTGCATGAATCTCATTTTTCCCCGTGTCCCCTTAAAACACCAACCCCTTTTGAGTTCTTGTCTCGTGATAACTCTTAAAGCCCTTTTGGTCGCATCATTCAAGGATGAACCAGTGAGCAAATATCAGATCTCAAAGGTCCATTTCCCCAGGGAAAAAACAAAAAAAAATAGACAAAAAAATATATAAAGAGCAAAGGATGTGTAAAAGAGTGAATGTTATTTCGAAATTAAATTTTTGAAAATGCGGAATCATGATTTCAAATGAAGAGTGGCCATTTTTTTTCCCTCTATCCCATAAAAAGAACCCTCATTGTCGCCTTTGAGCCTGCAACTTCCATTCACTAAACCCTGGACAAGGATCAACACCACAATAGAATTTAGTGCATTCAGCTTTCCAAAGTTATTTTATCAAAGATAGTGGAAAAAGTTCAAAAAAGAAAAAGAGAAAAATGAATAAAGCCCGCAAGATTGAAAGCAAGTATTGTCATTCTTGGCAAAAGTTAGGGCACAAAAGAAAAAGTAATGAAAAAGCATAGAAGTGAAAAAATAATTAAAAAAATGTGAATGATTTGAGGAATGGGGAACACAAGAGGAAATTTGAATGCACTAAAGATTCATGATCTGTTCCCATAACCCATTATCCATACCCATAAGACGTTTCTCAACCTTCTACTCCTTTCTCTTCCATAACCCATATCCAAAACAACATTTCTTTAAGCCTTCTAACCATTTTTTCCCCATAACTCATAGCCCATATCCATAAAACATTTTTTTAGCCCTCCATTCATTTTCCTTCTATAAACCATAACCCAACCCATAAAGCACTTCTGGGAAGCTTCTAATCATCTTTCTTTCATAAGCCATAACCAATAGCCACATTGCAAACCTTTAAAAGTCCACTCTGATTGATGGATGATTGATTTCATTTTCTTAATGTTAATTTTGAGATAAATCGTTTGCTCCTTTTAAATTATTCTTTGCTCTAATAAAAAAATGAAGAAAAAAAGAGAAAATCCCGCTAGATTGAAAACCCGAAAGGGCAGTCTAGGCAAAAATTAGGGATAATAAAAAAATAATAATAAAGCCCGCTAGATTGAAAACCTGCAAAGGCAGTCTAGGCAAAAATTAGGGCATAAAAAGGGAATGAGACTTTCAATGAGATGTTTAAGTAGTTCACAGGGGAAAATTTCTGCTACTTGGGCCAAACAAAAGTGTACATTGGGGCAATTTGTGGAGGATAAGTTTGAGAGTCTCGAGAGACCCCACACTGGGGAAAAGTTTCGTAAGATCCTTTAGGAGTCAAAGGTTTCTTGCTACACCATGTAGTATTCCCTCAAGGCAGTGCCTTTCACTAGAAATCTTACAATACCCTACATCCATCAAACTTTGTTTGCCACACACTGCATCCTCGTAAGCAAAAACTTTTACCAATATTTGGGCAAAGCTTGTACATGGCCCTTCATGAGTCAAACTTTGTTTGTTACACCCGCATGTAGGGGCAATAGCTCTTACCAACACAGGGCAAAAATGTTTGCTCGACTTCGATGAGTCGATTTCGCCTTGCTATGCCCGGTAGTCTTTCTTCTCGTGATAAAACCCAATTCTCACCAATTTCCAACAAGTCGGTACCTCAAGTAAATGGAATGCCCAATAACTCAATGGTTGCCATAATACATCTTCCTCTACTATCTTGTGTCGCTTTTGTCCTCCCTATGATCTCCCCTCCGGAAATACCTCCACTTTCAAACCCAAAAATCCAGAAACACAATATCCCACTCTCTCAAATACCGTGAATCCATGCATGTTCATTAAGTAATACTTCAATGAGAGTCAACTTGGAATCAAGTGGTGTGATTTAGAGAGCTAATGACAATCAGGAAAAAAGAAGAAGGAGAAGGTCAATTTTGAGGGTGTTTTGCATTGGAAGGTGAGAAGTGACCTTAAAAGAAAATAGAAAGCTTGAAAGGGTGACGATAACCTTCCATATGAGGACAAGCTTGAGTGGTTTAAAATAAAGCTCGCACAAAAAGAAATTCTCGGTGAATCCATCTTTCAAGACAAATGCATCTCAATTTCAACTCAAGACTCATGCATAATTCATGCATTTCATGTCATAGTTTGCATACATTTTCATCCATGCATTCCACTTCATAACTAGAAGCATACATCTATGTTCAGTACTTTGTAAATAAAGTAATAAAAACCATCCAAAACAGGGTGTGCATTTCATGCTCTAAACTTTGTGCTATCGGTTCAATTACCGCACATTCTTTCATGCTATCGGTTGCTCACGGCATTTCCCTTCTCATCCCCGTGCTAGCTGTTCACCCTAGCATCGCTTTACTTTTCATGCTAACGGTTCTCACCGGCATTGTCTTTTATATTTCGTGCTAACGGTTCAGCCCTGGCACTGCTTTTTTACTTTTCATGCTAACGGTTCAGCCCTGGCATTGTCTTTACATTTCGTGCTAACGGTTCAGTACCGCATCGCTTTACTTTTCATGCTAACGGTTCAAACGACATTGTCTTTTATATTTCGTGCTAACGGTTCAGCCCGACATCGCTTTTTCACTTTTCATGCTAACGGTTCATCCACGGCATTGTCTTTACATTTCGTGCTAACGGTTCACCGCATCGCTTTACTTTTCATGCTAACGGTTCGCTCACCGCATTGTCTTTTATATTTCGTGCTAACTGGTTTCACCGACGACATCGCTTTTACTTTTCATGCTAATTCGTTCACCGCATTGTCTTTACATTTCGTGCTAACGGTTCAATACAGCACTTTTTTACTTTTCATGCTAACGGTTCAGCCCTGGCATTGTCTTTTAAATTTCAAGCTAACGGTTCAGCCACCGCATCGCTTTACTTTTCATGCTAACGGTTCAGCCACGGCATTGTCTTTTATATTTCGTGCTAACGGTTCAATTACAACGCGCTTTTTCACTTTTCATGCTAACGGTTCATTACGGCATTGTCTCGTACATTTCGTGCTAACGGTTCACCGCACCGCTTTACTTTTTTCATGCTAACGGTTCACTCGCATTGTCTTTTATATTTACGTAACGCTGCAGTTCACTGCAACCGCGCTTTTTACTTTTCATGCGCGGTTCGGCCACGGCATTGTCTTTACATTTCGTGCTAACGGTTCAGCCCTGGCACTTCTTTACTTTTCATGCTAACGGTTCAGCCCTGGCATTGTCTTTTAAATTTCATGCTAACGGTTCAGCCACCGCGCTCGCTTTTTACTTTCATGCTAACGGTTCGGCCACGGCATTGTCACGTACATTTCGTGCTAACGGTTCAGCCACCGCACGCGCTTTACTTTTCATGCTAACGGTTCCTACGACATTGTCTTTTATATTTCGTGCTAACGGTTCAAATTACGACATCGCTTTTTACTTTTCATGCTAACGGTTCAGCCACCGACATTGTCTTTACATTTCGTGCTAATGGTTCACACGCACTTCTTTACTTTTCATGCTAACGGTTCAGCCCTGGCATTGTCTTTTAAATTTCATGCTAACGGTTCAGCCCTGACACTGCTTTTTACTTTCATGCTAACGGTTCAGCCCTGGCATTTGTCTTTTAAATTTTGTGCTAACGGTTCAGCCCTGGCATCTGTCTTTTAATTTTCCATGCTAACGGTTCAGCCACAGCAATCGTCTTTTAATTTTCCATGCTAACGGTTCGCCACCGCATCTGTCGTTTTTTAATTTTCGTGCTATCGGTCTTGCCCTGGCACTGTTTTCTGACAAGCTGACTGATCTTGCTCCGGCTTTGTCTTTTATTTTCCCCGCTATCGGTCTTGCCCTGGCGTTGCTTTTATTTCGTGCTACTCCGGTCTTGCCACGACATCGCTTTTTTACGACAAGTCGATTGATCTTGCTCCGCTTTGTCTTTTATTTTCCCGCCATCGGTCTTGCCTCGGCGTTGCTTTTATTTCGTGCTACTTCGGTCTTGCCCTAGCATCTTTTTTCTGACATGCCGATCGATCTTGATCTTGCTCCGGCATTGTCTTTTATTTTCCCGCTATCGGTCTTGCCCTAGCATTGCTTTTATTTCGTGCTATCGGTCTCGCCCTGGCACTGTTTTCTGACATGCTAACTGTTTTCTACTTCGTGATACTAATTTAACTCTGACAGTCGTTTTGTAATATAACCCTAACACCGCACCTTCAACATCGCCGGCTAAAATTGAGGTTCATATCTGTACTCATTTCTTACTTTAATAACACAACGAAATGTACGTTTTTGTATTATATCGTAAGAAAATGAGCACAGAGGGGCAACTGTGAACACTCAATTTTTTCCGGTGTTTTTCACTTTTTTCCGAAAAATCACAAAAATAGTCGTTTTTGGTGTATTTTCGAATTTTAGTGTTAAATCTGTCGTTTTGCTCGCGTTTGTCACTTTTACGTTGTTTTTACTATTTTCAGTTAAACAAAAATGATCGTACCTTGACCAATAGAAGGACCTGGGTCGTTGAGGACCTGGGTCGTAGAGGACCTGGCTGGAACCAGGGGTCTTGGCCGCACGGAAGGACTCGCCCGGCCGGCCGTGTGGAAGGACTCGTGAGGAAGGACCGCCCGACGTTGAGGAAGGACTCGACACGGACGTTGAGGAAGGACCGACACGACGTTGAGGAAGGACTCGACCGGACGTTGAGGACCTAACTCGATCGTTGAGGACTGGCCGAACACAGGGTCTTGGCGCACACGGGTGGTACCGCAATGACACTCCGACGCCTAGTCGGTGTGGACGCCGGCGGATTCACAAGGTGAGATAACGTACCTGATTCTCGGGATTTGTGCTGCTTTTATAGTGGCACAGGCGCTCTCGCCATATCTTGTGGAGCACGCCAAGTTGGGCTGTGTTGGGCCTATTAAACTGTACTGGGCCTTGAGCCCACTCCGAACAGATTGCCCCCAAGCCTAGGTCGCGGTGGGCGAAGTTGAGGCTTGAGTCGTTGACCCCGAGTAATGCCATAAGCGGCCGGGTTGCATTGCGCACTCGGTCTCGATCTCTTGAGGTGTGTGGTCGCCGCCACACCAAGTCGTGATCGCTTGAAGTCGGGGCGCGATTCGTTGTAGGTCGTTGAGGACCCACGCCGCGTTTTAGACCATTCGTTGGTTCACGCTTGTTTGGGCCATTCGATGGCACTCGTTTGGGTCAACTCGGTGACCTTCGTTTGGGCCAATTCGATGGTGCTCGATTGGGCCAACTCGGTGGCATTCGTTTGGGTCAACTCGGTGACCTTCGATTGGGCCAACTCGGTGGCGCACGCGTTGTAGACCGCCGGGGCCTCACGCTTGTTTGTGGGTCCCGACCCATGGGCCATTTCGATGGCGCTCGATTGGGCCAACTTCGGTGGCGCTGCGTTGTAGACCGCCGGGGGCTCACGCTTGTTTGTGGGTCCTTCGACCTTGGGCCATTTCGATGGCGCCGATTGGGCCAACTTCGGTGGCGCTCGTTGTAGACCGCCGGGACCTACGCTTGTTTGTGGGTCCTTCCGACCCTTGGGCCATTTCGATGGCGCTCGATTGGGCCAACTTCGGTGGCGCTCGTTGTAGACCGCCGGGGCCTACGCTTGTTTGTGGGTCCTTCGACCCTTGGGCCATTTCGATGGCGCTCGATTGGGCCAACTTCGGTGGCGCGCGCGTTGTAGACCGCTCGGGGCTACGCTTGTTTGTGGGTCCTTCGACCTTGGGCCATTTCGATGGCGCTCGATCGGGAGCAACTTCGGTGGCGCTCGTTGTAGGACCGCCGGGCCTCACGCTTGTTTGTGGGTCCTTCTCGACCTTGGGCCATTTCGATGGCGCTCGATTGGAGCCAACTTCGGTGGCGCTCGTTGTAGACCGCTCGGGGCCTACGCTTGTTTGTGGGTCCTTCGACCATTGGGCCATTTCGATGGCGCTCGATTGGGCCAACTTCGGTGGCGCTCGTTGTAGACCGCCGGGGCCTCACGCTTGTTCAGGTCCTTCGACCTTGATCGCCAATTGATCGTACCTTGACCAATAGAAGGACACGGGTCGTTGAGGACACGGGTCGTAGAGGACTGGCCGAAACTGGGGGTCTTGCGCCGCGGACGGCGACTGGCCCGGCCGGCCGGTGGAAGGACTGTGAGGAAGGACTCGCCGTGACGTTGAGGAAAGACGACGACCGACGTTGAGGAAGGACTCGACACGACGTTGAGGACCTAACTCGGGCCGTTGAGGACTGGGCCGAACACAGGGTCTTGGCGCCGCGCGGTGGTACTGCAATGACACTCCGACGCCTAGTCGGTGTGGCCGACGCCGGGGATTCACAAGGTGAGATAACGCACTGATTCTCGGATTTGTGCCGCTTTTATAGTGGGCACAGCGCTCGCCATATCTTGTGGAGCACGCCAAGTTCAATGTGTGTTGGGCCTATTAAAGCATCTTGGGCCTTGAGCCCACTCGGAACAAAAATAAAATAAAATAAAATATATCATTCAAAAATTAAAAAAATAGTAATTTTATTTGATTGTTTAGTTACAATGTTTTTTTACAATAATCTGAAAATAATATAGACAAATAAGCACAAATAGGCAGATTAGGGTTGTTGTTGTGAGAGTCATTGCCGTGGTGATGGGCCTGGTTTGCTCACAAGTCCAACAAAGAAGAATCAGAATGATAATGACACAATTTCAAGAAAAATCACCACACACAAGATTAGGGTTTCACACCGAAACCCTAATCCTCCAAACAGACAAATTTGAAACGAAAGCTATAGAGAAGAAGAGAAAAGCAGAAAAATGTAGAAACCAACATCATCTCCTCCCATCAGCGTCGTCACCTAACCACCATCTCCACCCAAAAGCCAACACAACCACCGTAAACCGAAACCACCCCTCTCCCTGCGTTTTCGTCACCCAGCCACCACAAACCGATCTCTAACTCACCACCACGAACCCCCCACTTCGTTCACCCTCAGTCTACCAAACCAAAAAAAACAAACCAGAAACCAACATTGAAAAAGGGAGAGGAAAAGAGAACTTGCGAGTGCCGTTAAGCTCGCCGGAGATATACTCCGCCGGCCACCGGTGCTGCGGCGTTCTTCTCCCCTCGCAGCCTGGCCTGCTTCTTTCTCTCTGGTTCACGCTCTCTCTCTTCTCCTCGATCGCTCTCTCCCTCTCCTCCATGAAATCTCGCCGGAAATCGCGACCCCTCCCTCTCTCTCCTGTTGTTCATGCGCCGCAAATGGATGGGAGGAGTGAATTAGGGTTTCAAAGCCCACTCCTTCCCCTTTTATATCAGATCCATTTTTATCTATTTACTCATTTAAGTTTATTCCGTTTTTTTATTTATTTATTCAGATGTTATTTTGCTACACCCACCCCCAACATTACTAACCTAAATCCCCCATAAGCCCACTTGTTTTTCTGCCCTAGCGCCCCATTGCCAAAAAGATTTGGACCTTAATTCCTGCACCCCTTGTTTATAATATAATCCCTTTGTAATTATTTGCACCCCTCTTTTACTATTGTATCACATCTCGGATTTTCATCATTATTTTTCCCAATTTTCTCCCACGAGTTATTATTGTATTTATTTATTTATTATTGGTATTTAGTCTTTTCAAAATAATAATAGTAATAATAATAATATAATTAGGATTTGATCGAGATGTACATCTTATCAAATCCGCAACAGGTTTAAGAGACTGAGTTGTACAACTTTGGTCCTAAACCTCCAAAAATTCAAATCCAATCAACAATTTAACATTTTTCTCTCAAACTTATTTCCTTAATTTAATCAATTCTTTTTTCCTCTAACCACTATTTTCAATAAAAATAATAAAAATGGGTTTGATCGAGATGTACATCCTATCAATCCCGCAACACCGGTTTAAGAGACTCGAGTTGTACAACTTAGATCTTAAACCCCTTCAAAATTAAAATCAACCAAACAACAAATTTTCAGGAAGAACTACGTGACTTTTGAGTCTCTCATAGCACCAGAGAGTACGTAGGCGCAGGGTATCCCTGTCAAAGTCAAAATTAAATTTTTCCAAATTAGTCATTATTCCAATTATCTGTAAATAACTAATTATTTTCTTATCGAATTTTAGCCAATCTTATTTTTGGGTAAACAAATAATTAAACGACTTAGTAATTATTGCACAAACCAAATTTAGGGTAACTGTCTTAGGACAAATGTGTTAGGGGTGCAGTGAAATTAGGTTTTCGCCCCTTCCCTGCGCATAACCGACTCCCGAATCCAACCTAGTTACGCAGACCATTAACTCTTTCAATTAGGTTTTTCTCAATTTTCCTATTATTAAAAAATTGGGTGGCGACTCCTCGAATAATTTATATTTGAGCTGTCAACGTCGAGATCCCGGTCACGACACTTGGTAAATCAAGGTATCATCGAGTTGAATTACTGTCCAACTGAGCAACAAGTAGCTGACATAATGACTAAGGCTTTGAAGACTCCTGCCTATCTGTTGCTGCGAGAGAAATTGGGAATGCAGAAGATTTGTGACTGCTAAACCAGAATACATATTGTATTTCTGGTTTAAGGGAGAGTGTAGGAAATTGTAAATAGACTTAAAACATTGTACTTGTTTGTAATTTTCTTTTTCTGATATGTAGTTGTTCTTATCACTTAAGTCAAGTGTTAGTGTGATAAGAAGACTTGTGATAGGTGAGGTGTGCTATCATAACTGTTTCTGTTATACAGTTAGATCATGGTTGCACACACTCTTTCTTTCTCCTACTTTTGTATAAATACTTTTGATCAATGAAATGGATCTATGAGATTTTCTTCAATCTGAATCTCTGTTTCTGATAAAAATGAGGCTAATTTGTCACTTTTTAAAAAAGAGACTTTGTTGTAATCAAAGAAGAAAGCACGTGCTTTCATTCATCAAGACTTAGCCTCATTCGAGGTGGTTTTAAAATTAAAGCTTTTAAAATTTTCATTAAGTTTCAGTTTCTTATGGTTTTTATTCTGGTATGGAATTTTGGGAGATGCCTTCAATGGACATTAATGTAGGGACACCAACTTCTTGGGTTGAGGGACACCAATTTCTAAATGGTTTAAATTAAAGCTTTTAAAGTTTTCATTAAGTTTCAGTTTCTTATGGCTTAAATATATGTTACCCCCTGCAAATATACCAATTATCCCATTTACCCCCTGTAGAAATAAAACTTTTAAAAAAGACATTGTAAATATAAATTATTTCTAGTTACCCTCTTGCTGTTAGATTTTGTTAACAGCGTTAAGTGTATGTTGAAACACTTATTATTTGCGGTGTGGTAAATGGATAATGAGCGTATTTGCAGGGGGTAAATAGATAATGAAAATATTTGTAGCGGGGTAACATATATTTACGCAGGGGGGTAAATGGATAATAAACATATTTGCATGGGGTAACATATATTTACACTTAACGTTGTTAATAAAATCTAACAGCAGGGGGGTAACTAGAAATAATTTATATTTCCAAGGTCTTTTTTAAAAGTTTTATTTTTACAGGGGGGTAAATGGATAATTGATATATTTGCAGGGAGTAACATATATTTAAGCCAAAATTTTATGGCGAAGGAAGATGATAGCAACATCAATAGGGAATCATGACTCTGATGAACTAGAGAAACTTAGACTAGGAACTGCATTTGAGTTGCTCATTGGGAAAGGATTGTGTACCATGTGCTACCGCAGAGGGCCCCAACCCAACGTTTTTTTTAGGGCCAAAGTCAATTACGAAATATATATAGTTGTATTTCATTTATTGTCATGAAATGGATGGTTGTTCAGCGATTAAACATCTTCGTCGCTAGCTTAGGTTTGTGGGTTCAAATCTCTACGCTTGCTTTTTTGCATTTAAGTTGTTGTTTAGCGAAAAAATTAAATTGGACATAAAAAGCTACATTCCATTATTCAATCCTGGTTACTTGTGGTTGCAAAAGTCGACCAAACAACTAGACCACGCCTTGCTAATCAATTTACTTCACACGCAAAATATACTATAGGTAGTATGAAAATATATCTAAATAACAATAGAAAAACAAAAAGATTGAGCCCAATTAGAGGCCCAAATTTTAAAATTTGAACAGGACCTCTAAATTTTTTGAAAGTCGTGCCAGATTAATTCATCGAAAAAGCAGTGAAAAATCGCATGCACCAATAAGCGATAAAGAATAAAATAAAAACAAAGTTGTGGCTAAGGGTCTGAACTTTTTGTTCAAGCTCTTGTATATAGTGGGCCTTTCTTTCGTTCGAGCATACTGCATCAGATTGTCGATTTGCATGTATTCTATACATAACAACAATATTTGTAAGAATAAAATTGAAAAAGACTTGAGGTGGATAAGAGATTAGTCTTGTATCCTCAATGTGCTGAGAGCTCAGAGACAATTATAAAATGACCATTATACAATGTCAAGTAGATTCACTCAGGAGACTAGAAAGAAGCATTATTTGGTTACTCCTTCTTCCATGTTATTGTTGACTTCGTTTTTAGTTATTAACTTGGTGCATTATTGACAAGTTAATTTTTAGAAGAAGACTCAAAATGCCTCATGTTCACTGACAGTTAGGACAATATAACTAAAGAGAAAGATTTCTATGCAGTCAAAAAAAAAACTATACAATCTTGACCATTATAAAGTTTTATTTTAAAAAGGATTTTAAAAATATTTGAAATAGTTTCTGCGAGCTTTCTAATTAACTTCTAAGAGCATTGTTATAATAGGCCTTAGCCCTTAGTCCTTAGAAGAAAGATCATGCATGTTTTTTATATCATAGTTGATCATTATGGTAATCTTATGTATATTTTTGCATTAAAGTTACTCTTAATATATATTTTTGAACATGCTAGACCAGTCACGCTTTTCAACACCAACCATATGAAATAAAACCATGTTCTGTATTTTCTCGTATTTACCTGCTGGTGTCCTTGGTCAAATTAAAGCTGACAGATTTGTGAAGATTAGAAGAAATGAAATGGGAGTTGTATGTTTTGACAATTTGGTTTAAGTGGAAGCATTGTAGTTAAGCCAAATTGGTTAGTAGTTAATCATAGTTAAGTACAGATGTATGGTTGAGTTAGTTTTCAATTTCAGTTAGTTTAGAAGTGTAGTCTGAACTGAGTTGCATATAAGCAACCGTGTAAGATTGACAACTTGATAATAGCAGAATTACTATAAACACTTAATTAAGATATTAGTTTAAACATTACCTATGTGTATAGGCAAAACATTACCTATGTGTATCAGGCTTTGCAAAATGCATAAGCCTAATTTTTTGTTTATTTCTGAACCTTGGATTGATATTGATCAAGTTCCCACTAATTTGCAGTTGAAATTGTTTGCTGAGAATAATAGAGGATATTTGTCCTCTAATCTCTAGTGCTTTTGTACTGACGCTTATAATCCTGCAGTTATTTCTTCTACTAGCCAGCAAGTGGCTTTCTCCATAGTTGTGGATAATCAGACTCTTTACTTCTCTGCGGTTTATGCAGCGTCTCATAATCACCTCGCTAGGCGACAACTTTGGAGCGAATTGACTAACTTGCAGCGGGCTCACTCTGCTCCTTGGGGGTTTATTGGTGATTTTAATGCAGTTTTGGGTGCTCATGAGCACAGAGGTTGGGGGGCTCCCTCTGCTATTTCTTGTACTGACTTCTCCTCATGGACCAGTTTAAACCATTTGTTCCATATTCCAACGCGGGGATCTCAATTTACTTGGTCCAATGGTCGTCTTGGAAATCATTATACAGAGAGAAGACTTGATAGATCTATATGTAACGAGGAGTGGCTTAAATTTTGGGATAGTGTTGATTGTTGCACTCTCACCAGAAGTAAGTCAGATCATTTTCCGATTCTCCTCCTTATGAAAAAGGAGTCTTTACAGCATCATTCTTCTTTCAAGTTTATGAAAATGTGGGCTCATCATCTTGATTGTAAAAGGCTTGTATCCGAGGTCTGGAAAAGCCCTACTGTCGGCTGCCACATGCACATCTTATCTCAAAAATTGAAAAACTTGAAACTCAAGCTGAAGGAGTGGAATACTACCGTTTTTGGAAATGTATTTACTAATGTTAAGGAGGCCCTTGCCAATCTTGATAACATCCAGGGACAGATCAATAGCCTTGGTGGTTTCTATGAGTTATTCTCTCTTGAGAAGGAGACACAAACTAATTTGCAATATGCGCTTAACTATGAAGAAGCATATTGGAAGGAGAAATCTCGAGTTAACTGGCATAACTTTGGGGATAGAAACACTGCATTTTTTCATAAAATGACAAAAATTAAAAATGTTACCAAGCGGATCTCTTTTATGAAGGATGGTGACAACATCATTACCAATGCTGCTGCTATTGAGAATCACATTTTGCAATACTATCAGAATTTATTTTCGGTGAATAATGATTGTCGCTCCAATGATCTTATTCGGGATGTTGTTCCTGCTTTAGTTTCGGATCAGGACAATATTATGCTTACTAAGCTCCCTTCTCTTGATGAGGTTAGAACTGCAGTTTTTTCTCTCAATGGTGATGGTGCCCCTGGTCCGGATGGATTTGGTGGTTTCTTCTTTCAACAATACTGGGATATTGTGGCTCAAGATGTTTAGAATGATGTCCTGCAGTTTTTTCAACAAGGTTGGTTGCTCCCTAACTTTAATTCTAATATTGTGGCTCTAATTCCAAAAGTTGATGGAGCTGACAGAATAGAACACTATAGACCTATAGCTCTAGCTAATTTTAAATTCAAAATAATCACTAAAGTTATAGCTGACAGACTTGCTCTAGTCGCTCCTGCCATTATTTCTGATAATCAACGGGGATTTGTGAAAGGTAGAAACATCTCTGATTGCATCTGCACAACCTCCAAAACCATCAATTTGCTTCAGAAGAACTCTTTTGGAGGCCAATTAGCCTTGAAAATTGGCATTAAAAAAGCGTTTGATAATATAGATTGGAATTTCTTACTTCAAGTTCTGACTGCTTTTGGTTTTAATGAGAAGTTTTGCTCTTGGATTAATACTATTCTTCATTCTGCTAAGCTCTCCTTCTCTGTTATTAATGGCTCTGCTGTTGGTTTCTTTGGTTGCAAAAGAGGGGTTAGACAAGGAGACCATTTGTCCCCTCTTCTTTTCTGCTTGGCTGAAGATGTTCTCAGTCAAGGAATCTCTCAGCTTGTGGCAGATGGTAAGTTGCAGCTCATGGTTGGCCCGCGCGGTTGCCGCATGCCAAGTCATGTGTTATATGCTGATGATATAATGATCTTCTGTAGAGCTTCTAAAATAAGTATTTCTAGCTTGATGAAACTCTTTTGCTCTTATGAACAAGTCTCAGGACAGGTTATTAGTAAAGACAAGTCTAAATTTTTCACCGGCAGCATATCTTCCTCTCGTGTCAACGCCATCTCTGCTCACTACAAAAAAAAAACAGTATTAGCGAGGGAAATTAGCGAGGGAATGGGGAAGGGTCGCTAAAAATGATTTACCGAGGGAATTAGCGACGGATAAGGCCGTCGCTAAAGGTGCGCTGTTTTTTATTTATTTAAATATTTCCCTCGCTAATGTTTATAATTCTGTCGCTAAATTTTAAACACAGCTGTACCACATAACTCGTTTTTGAATTCCCTCGCTAAATTTAATAATTCCCTCGCTAAATCAAAATTTCCCTCGCTAAAATAATTCCCTCGCTAAACCAATATTTCCCTCGCTAAATTTTTGAATGTAACCGAAGCTTATCAGCTTTCCTTCTCCCACTTCTTTCTCTTCTTTCACTCATTTCTCTCCTTTCCTATTCCGTCCCCAACACCACCACCACCCATATCTCTCCATTTTCGCCACCACCACCTCCACCACCGTCCACGCCGCCACCACCTCCTCCACCATCACTTAAGGTTTGTTTTTTCTCACTCTTCTCTCTCTTTCTCTCTCCGAACTTCCCTCTCTAGCTCCCTCTAATGATTTTTCTTTCTTTCCTCACTCATAGGAACGATTTGTTTCTCACCAACGCACCGGAGTGCACATCGTCACCGAAACGCCAAGAGATCGTTGGATTCGTAACTCAAAACGGTTAGTTTTTCTTTAATTTTGATTTTAGTGTTTAGGATTGATTTTTAGAATGTTTGAAAATTTATTTGATTTTAGTGTTTAACATAGATATTGACATTTGTGTTTCAATAAGGACTTTAGTGTAAAGCAATGTCCAATGTGAATTTTTTTAAAAGGGTTTAGGTTCAGACCCCTAAAATTCTTAAGTTGGTTAATTTTTTTTATACTTTTTTTTTGGCCATTGATTGATTTGGATTAAATTGGAAAATAAGGACTTTAGTGTAAAGCAATGTCCAATGTGAAATATCGAGTTTCAATTGAATGGTGAATCCGTGAATGATAAAGAATCTATCTAGACTTTGTTATTTGAAATGAATAATTTGGATTTTCATTTTATTGAGTAAGTTGTCAAAAATGTCTTAAACTTCGTACCACTTAATCGGTTTGGACTTTGGTGAGTAATTTAGAAAATTAACAAATGCCTCAAGTAGTGTATAATAACAAAGTAGCACATTTTATATTTGCTATGCTAATTTGTTGCAATTGTGATGTCCTGTGGTGCTAGATGAACATCCCGAAAACAAAGTCTTGTAAGGTTAAATGAGAAGTGTATGTTGTTGGAGATGTTAAATGAGAAGTGTATGTTTGTTAATTTGGAATTGATAATTGTTGTAAAGTGTAACGTTAATTTTGAAATTGAAATTGTGTTAAATAGTTGTTTTGATGTTTGATGAACCCTAGGTTAGGTGACTATATCGGATGTTTTTATTGTGTGTTGTTGATGGAAAAGGGTGAGGTGTCGTTTCACTCACTCCCATATTTTGCTCGAAATCATCTCCATTGAGATAATTATAGACAATTCTAACAACTAGTAAGGTTGGGAGTTCAAATAACTTCATTCACTACTTGGATGGAAAAGGGTTTTCAGGCTGTCCTTGACCCCATATTCGCTCGAAATCATTTCCACCGAGATAATATCGATGCCACTAACTTGATATGTTATATGTTGGGAATTTTTATGGGAATCTAACTCGCTTTTTAAATGCGTGTAGATGAATTGGAATCAATTAAATCGTGGTTGGGTGTATGATAGGTTATATCCGGGAAGATCTTTTTGAAAGAAACTTTTGTTAAAGGGGTTGAAGAGTTTTTATGGGTAGCGTGGCAACATGAGAAGGCTAAAAATGAAGGAGGGTTAGATGTCCATGCCTTAATTGCAATGGTGTACCTATTAGTACCGATGATGAAATTAGGGAGCACTTGTATCATGCGGGTTTAAGCCAAATTATTTTATTTGGGAGGACCATGGAGAACGACTTCCAAATTTTGACTCAGGGGCTTCAAGTAGTTCTAGTTTTCGTGTTCCAGCTAATGAGCAATTTCAGTCGATGGAAAACATGATTTGTGATGGTCTTGGGGTGAATGTACCATTTGATGAGCCTCAATATGACGATCATGATGAAGCTCCAAATGAAGAAGCACAAAGATTTTATTGCGTGTTAAAAGAGGCAAACACACCGTTGTTTGAAGGCTCGCCAGAGTCAACATTATCTATGTGTGTGAAGCGTTTAGCTCTCAAGTCCATGAGCAATATTTCTGAATTGGGTTTAAATTTTGTGACTCAAATGATGTTGAACGGGACACCTAATAAGGATAATTTGCCAAAAAGTTATTATGAAGCAAAAATGCAGTTGGTTTGATCCATCGGTTAAAGGAACGAAATTGAATCCAAAATGTAATACGGTCGACATTCAAGTGGATAAGAGGTATAAGCTTTATGATCCTTTTATCATGCCTGAAAATGTTAGACAGGTGTATTATGTTCCATACCCATCAACTCGCAGAGGATGGTGTGTTGCAATTAAGACAAAACCACGGGGTCACATTGAAGCCACTGATGTGGGGGATGAGGTTGCTTATCAAGTGGATGAAATGTCAGGTGTCAATGAGGTAATTGAAGTTGAACCAATTAATACCTTATGTGATGATCGACACCATGTTGAAGAAGTTGAACCGGTATTAGAAGAAGAAATTAGAGAATATGAAGAAGAGGAACAAGAAGAAGAAGAGGAACAAGAACAAGAAGATGAAGAATATGAAGAATTTGATTAGTTTGAATAGTATTAACTCCATGGATCTATTGTTGTTATTAGTTTGAATAGTATTAATTTCATGGTTCTATTAGTTTGAATAGTATTAATTCTATGGATCTATTGTTATTGTTGTCTTTAAATTTATATATACCATTATGTTTTCGTCTTTAAATCCCTAGATCTAGTTGCTTGTTCATGTAATTTTAAAGATATATATCATTATGTGTTTCGTTTTCCATAGACATGGATCCAGGAGAAGGTTCTAACCCACAGAGAGCTAAAGGGAAGAACAAACCACGGAGCAGGAAGCATCGCCCAACTCGAGAGGTGCCTAGTGAGAATTATTCAATGCTGCCTCATACCACCACTACTGCTGGAGGATCTGGGACTTCTCATTCCGCTCCGGTTGACCCACCGCGTGGTGATTCTCCCACCGGAGCTAATTGGTATCCTATCTCTTCATCTAGCACATCATCTACATATAGCCAGACATCAGCATCCTATGGGTATTTTCCAGGCCCACATCAGCATCCTATGGCCACACCACCTGGATATGTGGGCCCACATCAGCATCCTATGGCCACACCTCCTGGATATGTGGGCCCACATCAGCATCCTATGGGCCCACTGATAACTCTATTTTATATAGAGTATTTCATATGTTTAAACTTAGTATTTGCTCTCTTTCAAGTAATAATAAAGAGTTTATATAGTATTTTATGTGATATATGATAACTTGAGTGATTTGAATGGTTATAGTTATTATTAGGCCATTTTGGATATATTGTGGTATGTTTGATGTTTTGTTCAAAGTGCGATCTCAATGCTAATCGTGCATCAATGATGCTCTCTGACCGATCCTCGCATCAAATCGCACTACTTGGTGAATAAGCGACCTATTTCATATGCATCCACTTGCAAGTGATGACCTCCCGCTTGGTTCTCTCGATGCCATCCAACCTTGTATAGTAGGCGCCTACCATTCACACATAGCTATAGGCATAGCTTTGAAGAGTCACCAACATAGGGACACATGTTCACACATCAATGAACCGCCCTATGTCATTAGTCAAAGATTTCAACATGGATAAAGCTCTGGAAAGCAACTACAGCTATGATCCACTCAAGATGACTTCAACATGAAGGAAGGAAGCACCTCACTTGAAAGCTATAAAAGAACCTCACATCTTCATTTGGAAATATATCACAATCCATAAGTTAGATCAAAATTTCAATATACATAGTTAGTTTTTATATTTTTAGAGGAAGAGGAAGGAATTCATAAATCCTCCTTAACTCGTTTTCATAGTGTTTGTATAGTGCTAAGGAGTAATGCTAGTGCATTGCTAGAAGATTTCATACAAAGGTTTTCAACATTTGTAACTTTACTCTTGTTGTTTCTCTTTTGTGATTTCTATATATATAAACATGGTCTATTCAGTTTATATATATCTTGCAATGTCTCTTGTTAGCTAAACCTTTCTTAGTTAGAATGTTCTAATCATTTAATGAGCTTTTAAGTAAGTATGATGTATGTATGTATGTTTGTACTTTAGTTCTTGCTTGATAATCTTTCCAAATACTTATTTTAAACTTGATCACTTAGAATAAGTAAGATTTGTAAATGACCAGAGATGGCTTACAATTAAGAACTCAAGAACTAATATGGGTGAGTGTTTTACATAAAGAAAACTTTGTGAAAACCATGCTAAGTCCTAGAGATAGGATAGTATAGTCCATAGGATAATTGTGGGTACTTAAAATACAAGAGTGAATTTATTTAAGCAAATTGGATAATTGTTAGGAGGCAAGATTGGAACTAACACCCTTTCTCTTTCTTGCATAGAACAAGGATCATAAGAGCTGGTAATGATACTCTGAAGAAAGTGACCGAAAGGCACATAGCTAATGCAACAACATTCAGTGCAGCTGCATCACATACTGCATCATACACTTATAAGTAAATTACTTGATGAAGACATTCCAACTAGCTTTTCTCTTTTACACTATCAACATTTTTACTTTGCTTTCTAACTTAGTTGTGACATCAAACAAAATCCAAAAATTATTTTGTTACTTAGTGACTTTACACTTTATTACTTTATATTTATTTTAAAAGTGAGTTTTTCAATCTCTGTGGGTTCGATCTTTTACTACTTGTTTTTGGACGATGTATACTTGCACACAAGTGTATGTGATTTCCATGCACCAAGTTTTTGGCGCCGTTGCCGGGGATTGAAGTAAATTCTTTTTAAAATTCTGATATATAGTAATTTAGTGTTGTATATAAATTCCGGTATTTGTAGTTTCGTCAAACAAAGCAAGACATGGTACTTAGTATATGTACGAACTGCAAATGTAACACGAGAATATAGTTTAGATCCGAAATAGAAAGAAAATTCAGGAGATTGCTAAGACTCTGGAAAGCAGAATCAACAAGCTTGCAACATGTCATTCAGTGAAGAACAAAGCTCAAGACCACACTCGGTGAGAGGAGGCCCCGGTTCTGAGATGCTCTTGAAGAAGAAGTTCATAGAGAAAATCTCATCCACATGGATCACATAGGTATGATTAATGATAGAGATAGACCTATGAGGGATTATGCTCAGTTTGATCATCAAAACATGCAAACTAGCATAAATAGACCTCATATTGATGCCATGCATTTTGAATTTAAGCCTATGATATTTCAAATGCTTCAAACTATTGGTCAATTTGGAGGATCTCCTCATGAAGATCCTCATTTGCATTTAAGGCAATTTCTAGAAGTATGTAGTAATTTTATTATACACGGTGTTAGTGAAAATGCATTTAGATTAAGGTTATTTCCATATTCTTTGAGAGATAGAGCCAAGGCTTGGCTAAATTCTTTAGAGCCTAACTCTATTCATTCATGGAATGAAATGGCTGAAAAAATTTTAGGAAAATATTTCCCACCTATCAAAAATGCCAAGGTTAAGAAATGATATTACATCTTTTAGACAAAAAGAGTTTGAGTCTTTATTTGAAGCATGGGAAAGATGGAAGGAACTTTTGAGAAAATGTCCTCATCATGGTTTACTGTTATTATTCAAATGGAAACATTTTATAATGGTTTAGAACCTCAAACCGAATAATGCTTGATGCATCATCCGGTGGAGTGTTATTAAATCTGGTCATACAATGAAGCATGTGAATTAATTGATAGAATAGCGACTAATAGCTCTAGTTGGCCTACCGAGAGGGTAAGTGCCCAAAAGAAACCATCGGGGTACATGAAGTTAATGATATATCGCTCTATCCGCTCAAGTAGCCACTCTAGCTAATTTGATGAAAAACTTCACTACAGCAATGCTATCGCATCTAATGCAGTTTGCATCACCCAGACAAAGATCAGCAAAGAAGATGAGAACAAGTACCTCGAGGTGCACACCTAGTTGTGTGTCTTGTGGAGGAGGTCACTTGTATGAGGAGTGTTCTAGCAACCCTATCTCTCAGTAAATTATGTAGGTTATAATAGGAATAACAACCCTTATTCCAACACTTATAATCCACGGTTGGAAAGATCACCCAAATTTTAGATGGAGCAACAATAGTGCACTCCGCACTCTAGAACCGCTCCAACTACACCAACCAACCCACCAGATTCTCGGCTCAAAATAACCAAAGAAACTCTCAACCTACCACCGATAACTCTCTAGAAACCATGCTCAAAGCATTCATAGGTGAATCTAGAAGCGCTAGACAAACCCAATATGCTTCCATTAAGAACTTAGAGAATCAAGTTGGTCAATTAGCCACGACTTTGTATCAAAGGCCACAAGGTGCCTTACCTTCAAATCTGAAGCTACTCCTTCTCAAAATAAAGGAAAAAAGAGCGAGTTAAGGCTATTTCATTAAGAAGTGGTAAGGATCTTGTAGAGTTAAGCGAGAAGGAAAGTGTAGAAAAGGGAGAAAAACCAAAAATCAAAAAGAAACCAATGCGAGAAGCATCTAGTGCTCTGCATCACAAGAAGTTCAAAGTCCACTACCTAAGTTAGTACACTGAATACCCTCCTCCTCCTTATCCTCAAAGACTGAAAAAAGCACATGAGGAGAAGCGGTTTAGTAAATTTTTAGAGGTACTAAAACAATTACACATCAATGTTCCCTTAGTAGAAGCCTCCAACAAATGCCAAACTATGCAAAATTCATGAAGGATGTGCTTACTAAGAGAAGAAGATTAGGTGAGTTTGAAGCAGATTGCTATGACAGAAGATTGTAGTTTGCTTATGCAAAATAAGATCCCTAGGAAATTAAAGGAGCCAGGTAGTTTTACAATTCCATTTTCTATAGGAAAATCCTATACTGGTAAAGCTTTATGTGATTTAGGTGCAAGCATCAACTTGATGCCTAAATCTATTTTTGACCAGTTAGAAATAGGAAATGCAAAACCAACCACTGTGACACTTCAATTAGCAGATAGATCAATAGCCTATCCTGAAGGTATCATAGAAGACATCTTAGTCAAGGTAGATAAATTTGTATTCCCTATAGATTTTGTTATCCTTGACTTTGATGCAGATAAGGAAGTACCTATTATCCTAGGTAGACCATTTCTAGCAACTGGTAAAACCATAATTGATGTGCAGAAAGGTGAGCTCACTATGAGAGTGAATGATCAAGAGATCAAATTTAATGTAATGAATGCTATGAAGTATCCTTCAGAGGATACAAAAGAGTGTTCATCCTTATTCTCTCTAGATCAATTGGTAGAAAAACAATTTTACAAACAGTATGATCACTTAGCCAATGCAGATGCATTAGATGCGGCTGCATTAGATGCGGCTGCATTGCTAGATGATGAAATACTAGAAAAAGAGAATCTACCAATAGAAAACTCTTGTAAGGAAGTATGGGCTAGGACTTATGAACCACTCAACCTTGAGGATCCAATTCTCAAGAAGAACTTACCCTCAATAGAATAACCTCCTAAATTAGAATTGAAGATACTGCCTGAACACCTTAAGTATGTTTTCCTAGGAACAAATGAGACTTTACCTGTTATCATTGCTTCTAATTTAACATCAAAACAGGAGAGTGATCTCATTAGTACTCTAAAGAAGCATACCAAAGCTATAGGTTGGCAAATGGCAGATATCAAAGGAATTAGTCCTTCTATATGCATGCATAGAGTCATTTTGGAAGAAAATTCCAAAAACAACATAGAGAGTCAAAGAAGACTAAATCCTATTATGAAAGAGGTTGTGAAAAAGGAAATCATTAAGTGGCTAGATGCTGGAATCATATACCCCATATCAGACAGTGCTTGGGTAAGTCCTGTCCAATGTGTACCAAAGAAAGGGGGTGTGACAGTAATAGCCAATGAAAAGAATGAGTTGATACCAACTAGAACTGTCACAGGGTGGAGAATCTGTATGGATTACAGAAAACTCAACAAAGCTACCAAAAAGGATCACTTTCCTTTACCATTCATAGACCAAATGTTAGATAGATTAGCAGGGAAAGAATTTTATTGTTTCCTAGATGGCTATTCAGGCTATAATCAAATAGCCATTGAGCCTAAGGATCAACACAAAACCACCTTTACATGCCCTTATGGAACCTTTGCTTTTAGAAGGATGCCATTTGGCTTATGTAATGCACCTGCTACATTCCAAAGATGCATGATGTCTATATTCTCAGATTTCATTGAGCAATCAATGGAAGTATTCATGGATGATTTCTCTATCTTTGGAGAGACATTTCAAGTTTGTTTAACAAACTTGGAACAAATTCTCAAGAGATGTGAAGAAACAAATTTAGTCTTAAATTGGGAAAAGTGCCATTTCATGGTACAAGAAGGCATTGTGTTAGGACATAGAATTTCAAAGAAAGGTCTAGAGGTAGACAAAGCTAAAGTTGATGTCATTGAGAATTTGCCACCACCCAATACAATTAAAGGTATCAGGAGCTTCTTAGGCCATGCTGGTTTCTATAGAAGGTTTATCAAAGACTTTTCAAAAATCTCAAAACCATTATGCATGCTTTTGCAACATGATGTAGAATTTATCTTTGATAACTTTTGTATAGAAGCTTTTGACAAGCTTAAAAGGGCATTGGTGACTGCACCAATTATAGTAACTCCAAATTGGAGTAGGCCATTTGAATTAATGTGTGATGCTAGTGACTTTGCAGTAGGAGCAGTCCTAGGGCAAAGGTATGATAAGGTCTTTCATTCCATATATTATGCTAGCAAGACATTAATTGAAGCTCAGGTGAACTACACAGTTACAGAAAAGGAATTATTAGCTGTGGTATTTGCATTTGAAAAATTCAGATCATACTTAGTTGGCACTAAGATTATTGTCTATACTGATCACTCTGCCATTAAGTATCTAATTTCAAAGAAGGATGCAAAACCAAGGCTGATAAGGTGGATTTTACTCCTACAAGGATTTGATTTAGAAATTAGAGACAAGAAAGGAGTAGAAAATCAAGTAGCAGACCATTTATCAAGGATTGAAGGAGAATCACTTGGTACACAAAGAGAAGAAATCAAGGAGAGCTTTCCAGATGAGAAACTATTGGCAATCACAGTCAATGCAAAACATGAAAGCGCATTTGCTATAAGCAATGCAGAGCATCAAATGCATCGCACCATGGTTTCTTCGATATTGTAAATTTCCTTGCAAGCAAAGTAGTACCAGTGAATATGACATATCAACAAAGGAGAAAATTCTTCCAGATGGTTAAGCAATACTATTGGGATGATCCATTCCTTTACAAGATGTGCCCTGATCAATTAATGAGGAAATGCATACCGAAGAGGAGCAACAAGCGATTGCTTACGCATTGCCATTCTCGCACCTTATGGAGGACACTTTGGAAGCACTAGAACAACGGCTAAGGTATTACTGATCTGGTTATTTTGGCCTACTTTATTTAAAGATGCTTATTTTATGGTCAAACATTGTGATAAATGTCAAAGAGCAGAAATATTTTCGATAAGCATGAAATGCCTAGAACAAATATTTTAGAAATTGAATTATTTGATGTTTGGGGCATGGATTTCATGGGACCTTTTCCACCCTCTTTTGGCAATTTATATATCTTAGTATTTGTTGATTATGTATCCAAATGGGTAGAGAGGCAGTAGCATTACCTAATAATGATGCTAAATCGGTGAGTAAGTTTCTTCAAAGAAATATATTCACTAGATTTGGAACTCCTAGAGCTATCATTAATGATGAAGGTTCACACTTTTGCAATAAGATCATAGAAAACCTTCTAGCTAAGTATGGAGTTAAGCATAAGATAGCTACAAAGATACCATCCTCAAACTAGTGGACAAGGCATTATCCATATAGGAAATTAAGAGAATGCTAGAAAAAATGGTTAGTCCAAATAGGAAAGATTGGTCTTTACATTTGGATGATGCTTTATGGGCATATAGAACAGCATTTAAAACACCCTTAGGAATGTCCCCTTACAAATTAGTCTATGGAAAAGCATGCCATTTACCTGTAGAATTGGAAAACAAATCTTATTGGGCTATCAAAAAGCTCAATTTCAATTTAAACAATGCAGGTAAAAAGAGAATGATAGAGCTTGATGAGCTAGAAGAAATTAGGCAAACCTCTTATGAGAATGCTGAAATCTACAAAGCTAAAACTAAGAAATGGCATGACAAGAAAATTCACAGAAGAGAATTGAAAGAAGGAGGACTAGTTCTGCTATACAACTCTAGGTTGAAGCTATTTCCTGGTAAACTTAGATCAAGGTGGTCAGGACCATATAAGTTGATAAAGGTTTATCCACATGGAGCAGTAGACTTATTTGATAAAACCTCAAATATTGTCTTCAAGGTGAATGGTCAGAGAGTTAAAATGTACTATGGTGAACATGTGGTGAGAGACAAAACCACCACCTATTTGAAAAATCTCTAAGTGAAAAGAGATAGTCAGGCTGACAAGACTCTTAAAACAAGCGCTTGATGGGAGGCAACCCATTGTTTTTAATTATTTTTGTGCAATTTTATGTTTTTAGTTGTTTTGCAGAAATGCAGGAAACTAATGCAGCTGCATCAAATGCAGCTGCATCAAATGCACCTGCATTGAAGAAAAATGTGCCCTGCATCAGAAATTTATAAACTTGAAGAAAATTGGTTAAGTGTGAATCATAAGGCTTCAGGAAGATCAAAGGGAGGTTAAGCAAGATTAATGACACATTGGTAGCCAAAGCAAGACACATGGCAAGATGCATGCGCAGCACGCAATGCTAACGGCTACCTAATACACCCACTAACTTCCTTCTTCCTGAAACATAAATCCTTAAGTTTGTTACCGTTACCCTTTCATTCGCAATCTCACAAATTTCTCTCATCTGAAACACAAACCACCCTTCACATTATCATCTCCAATTTTTCTCAAACACACAAGCAATCAAAAACCTAGAAATTCAAAGCAATTACAATGGTGAAAAAGCAATCAAAGACGCAAATCATCAGGCAAGCAGGCCAAAACTCCTCAGAAGGAAAAGAAAGCCATGCATGCAGGATCATCATCAAAGAAAGGCAAAGCCAAGGAATCAACAGCAAGAAACGATGACAATGTTCATCTCTGGAACATGCATCTATTGCCCGAGAGAGGGTATGATTTGAAGAAGGCTAGCCCATCATTCATGTCAACAAAGTGGCCAATCTCAATTGGGACCACTTCGTGCTACCAAGAGGAGGCTACATTGAAGACATAGTGAGATAATTCTATCTTTGGAATCACACCACAAGAAGGAGCAGAACATTCCTACACTTCCATGGTGAGAGGTAAACTTGTACACTTTCATGCCAAGAAATTGAATGAACATTATATCTTTCAAGTATAATGGGAATGAATTTGAAAATAAAGTGGCCAAGGCCTTTAAGAAAGAAATGGAAGAATTGAGGAATAGGATTGCTATACCAGTGGGTTTGTATGGGAAAAATTTACACCTAATGAGATTAAGCTTAGAAGCAATTATTTGATAAATGCATTAGGTAATTGGCATTTGTTCATAGCCACTTCAATTCGCCTACTTCACACACATATGCAATGACCAAAGAGAGATTGATCTTGCTAGATACAATTCTCTCCAGGAAATGTTGATATAGGTAGATTGATTGCTAGGGAAATTCTTGCATGCTCAACAAAATCAAAGGGATTTTGTTTTTCCCTTGTCTTATTCTTGAATTATGCATGAAAGAAGGTGTCCCAATAGCTTCTAATGAACAAAGGAAATTTCCCCGTAATTTGAGTGCTAAAGTGAAGGAGAAATTGAGAAATGTAAGAGGCCTCGCACTGCAATGCAAGAGCATTACATGCGTAGAAGAGAGAGAAATGTATGGAAATTTGAATGATCAACATGATCGGCTTCAATTGGTCTTTGACAAAATATTTGATCTTGTGGGCCAAGTGAATGCCCCCGAATTTCCAAGTTGGGTATTAAGAGTTGAAGGTGAAGAAGAAGAGGAGAAAGAAGTAGAAGAAGAAGGAAAGGTAAGGAGAAAGTAGAGGAGCCTAGTACAAAAAGAAGGTAGCTAGGAAGCAATCCAAAGGTAAGAAGAAGGTTGTGGTAGAACACTGTTGTGGAAGAAATGTATGACATGTAATCGAGGATGAGAGGAACTAGAAAAAGAAATGGATAAGGAAATTGAAGAAGAGGAGGAAGAAAGTGAGAATGAAATTGATGAAGAAGAGGAAGAGCAAGCTAGAGGAGTAATTTTAGAAGAAATTGCTAGCGCGAAATATGCCAAACAAACCTCTCGGCATCAACCCAACAACAAACCCCTATCACTTCACGATTACCAAAACACCCATCATCTCACCTAACCAAGAATCCTCCTCCATTCCAAAATCACCATTACCCTCCTCAATGATCCACCAATCCTATCACCACCACAAACAACCCCTCCACCACCCTCTCCAACAAATGAACCACACAAAATAACTAACACTGTAGAGAAGAACCAACCCCTGTTATGCCAACAGAACAAGAAGTACCTTCTAGCCCAAGCAACATTACTTCTAATGTTATTTCGCTCTTGAGAAAGAGATTTTTCAGAAAGAGAAGAAGAAGGACTCAACAAAGAAGATCAAGGAGAAAAATCATCGCGCACAGAGCACAGTAGCTCAAGCTGTTGAGATGCGAGTGATGCTCTGCATCACTGGCTCACGTGCATCACAACAGCAACAACAATGCATGATGAGGCAACTATCAAACCGGTTTCGGAACAAATGGCTCAACAGTAAGAGAAAGGCATTGCACAACACTCGAAATTCTTCAAGCAACCTACGGGAAGGCGAGCAAAATTAACCCCTAAAAGGAAGAAATCGATGCGATCAAGATCGATGCACCTGCATCAGTTCAAGAACCAATTCCTGCAACTACACCAGAAGTAGGAGGTGCATCCGCACCTCTGAAGAAACTCCAAGCAAGACACCCAAAGAGAAGAAAAGGAAGGTGAAACACACTCCTCCAAGCAGCAAAGCACCGAGAATCGGGGAGTGGAGCAAAGAAATGAGTATCACTTTACAAGTTTTCACATAAACTGCTATAAACTTGTTTTGTTTCTATCTGACTATTTCCCTGAGTAGTATCTAAATATTTAGTACCGATACCTTATAGAAAAATGTTTTTGCATCCCCCGAAAAATATGTCTTGCACTCAGGTTCTTAGTTTTGCACCACTCTAATGCACCACACTCACACAATCCCTCACACTATTATATTTTATTTTAAAAAAGTTTTTGTCTCTCTATCTCCTTGGATCCGTTATTGTTCTTATTATCCTAATTTTGAATCTGTTAGTACTATTTAGTTTGTATTTTGTGTTAGTGCTAGTTTGAATTTTTTTACCAACAACTAATCTAAGTGGTAACTTGGATCTCATCGCAAATTTGGATGTGTCAAAAACTCAGTTGGAAGAGGAGCACCAATATTGTTTTTTTTAGTGCTATTTAATTTGTTTTTAGGAACTAATTTGACCTATTTAATTTGTATTGGTCTAGTGCAACACAAATTGAACCTGATAAAGTCTTCTTTTAAAGCTAACACTAGTTTTGCCTGTTGCAACAGTAACTGTAGAAATAACTTTCTCTGCGATGAATAATGTGAAGAATAGGTTGCGTGATCAGATGTGGGATACATGGATGAACGACTATTTGATGACATACATTGAGAGTGATGTATTCAATAAAATTGACTCTGAGTTTATTATTCAACAATTTCAGAATATGAAATCACGTAGAGGACAATTATGAAATGTATAATTTATTTATTTAATTATATTATAGTTATTTTTAATTATATTTTTAATAAATCATGTATTTAAAAAATTTGACACCTCTGACCCTGGGGTCCTGGATTCGCCATTGTGAATAAGTTCAATACAGATGGAGCTGCTAAAGGGAGCCCTGGTCCAACGGCTTGTGGGAGTATTTTTAGAGACATGAGTGCTGCTGTCCTTGGGTGTTTCTATTCTTCGATAGGTAACAACTATGCTCAGCTGCATGCTGAGCTAATTAGAGCTATGTTGGCTATCGAGATTGCTTTTGATAAAGGTTGGATGTCTTTGTGGTTAGAATGTGATTCTCAATTAGTTGTATCGGCCTTCAAGAACTGTAATGTTGTTCCTTGGAAACTCCGCAACAGATGGAACAATTGTTTATCCCTGACTAGACAAATGTATTTCGTTTGCACCCACATTTACAGAGAAGGTAATGCTTGTGCCGATAAGCTTGCAGGTCATGGAACTAACTCAAGTGGCTTTACCTGGTGGAATCTTATCCCGAGCTTCATTGCGGTGAACTTTTTCAGGAATAGGTCAGGTTTACCTAACTACAAGTTTTGTTAGACCCTTTGTTTCTTAATGGGCTGGGTTTGCCTTTTGCTTCCTTCTTTTGATGCGCTGCAGATGATTGTTAGCGGCTCTGGTGCCGACCTAATTGGGATGTCGCTATAGTGATGCTTTTGCGCACCTGGGTAGGTTTGCTTTCTTCTTTTTTTTTTCCAATTTTTTGTTGTTTCTGCGCATGGATTTTGGTCTAGTTCCCCCATGTTTCATGTTATTTTTCTCTTTTTTATCAATAAAATTTAGGGGGAGTATTCTTTGCTTAAAAAAAATTACTTAACTAAAAGTTTTCTCACTTAACATAAAATGTTTCTAGCAATTTTCACAATTGGAGACATGCATATTTGTCTGCAAATACCAAGCAGTTCTTTCAAACACTTGTGATACTCTTCTTACCCCTCAAGAAAATTGAAGAGAATAAAAAAAGTGGAGCATATAATTTTGTCAAAAAAGAGAAAGAAAAGTTAGAAGCTAAATGCCAATCCGAATCTGCATGTTTTGTCCTCATTATTGATTGGCCTTTGTCTAATTTTATTTAACAAAACCAATGATGTTATTAATTACCTAACCTTAGTATTTTAATCAAGTTAAAACAAACTAATCACAATCTCACCCATTCAAATAAGTCAAGATTTTCCACTCTCACTCACACTGCCACACCAACCGCAACAACGCAAGAACAGTACTCTTCTGTAAAACCTCACCAGTGCACCATTGAAGTTATAGCGGCAACACAACGTCGTTTTCCAAAAGCGTTACTTTCTCGTCTTCCTTCTCTTTCATTCGACTGTTTCCGTCTCCTCAACAAACAAACGAATTAACGGTAGCAAAGGGAGAAAAATAAAGAAAAAAATAAACATTTTCTGTTAGAAAATAGAAATGATATTGATGAGAAATCGTTGCATAGGCGTTTGGCCTAACGACACACACTGCACACTATTGCCTTGCGCACATGCGGAATTAACGTCTCAACCGCCAGTGGGACCCAATACAATGGCACATTCCGT
Organism: Oxytropis ochrocephala; assembly: GCA_020916435.1. NCBI lineage: Eukaryota > Viridiplantae > Streptophyta > Magnoliopsida > Fabales > Fabaceae > Oxytropis > Oxytropis ochrocephala. The sequence goes on from CM037093.1 coordinate 108,540,221, forward strand.
AAATATACTCCAAACAAATGGATAACAATGTCAAGTTAGTTATTCCGTTAGATGGACCTGCAAGCTGCATCAATCTACTATAAAATAACCCAAAAGCTTTAACGGTCTCATACACCAAAAATAATCCAAAAACAAAAAAAAACCTCTGCCACCATCAACTAATTTTCTCGGGTTGTGAGATTCCAGTAACAGACATTCACGGCGGAGTGTCGACCAATTTCACCTTCACCAGAATGCAGCACCACCGTGTCTCCGCCGTGTTTCTCTTAAGCCTCTGTTTTAAACTTGTGCTAGTTTACGCACAGGGAAAGGCTCAGCACCGCGTCCTTGACCCACATTGGTACCCAGGCACCGCCACGTGGTACGGCGAACCCGAAGGAGATGGTAGCACTGGTAAATACTAAAACCTATTGACTCACTAGGTTGACTTTATATGCTTCCTCACATTGTTCTAAATTGCAGTCCACAACCGCAATTACAGTCGCGATATAATTAACAGTTTTAAAGGTGTCTGCAACGACATCACAATCGCAGTTGCGGTTACACTAGTTTTAAAGGTGTCTGCAACGACATCACAATCGCAATTGCGGTTACACTGATCAGTGTAACCGCAACTGCGCAGCTGCAATTTAGAACCATATATGTGTATCTAAGTCTATGAGTTATTAACTGTTAATTGTTAATTGTGAAGGAGGGGCGTGTGGGTATGGAACGTTGGTGGATGTGAAGCCGTTGAGAGCAAGAGTAGGGGCGGTGGGGCCAGTATTGTATAAGAAGGGAGAAGGGTGTGGTGCATGTTATAAGGTGAAGTGTTTGGACCATGGCATATGCGCGAAGCGAGCAGTGACAGTTATAATTACAGATGAATGTCCTGGTTGTCCTTCCGACAGAACACACTTTGACCTTAGTGGTTCCGCCTTTGGTCGTATGGCTGTTGCCGGCGAGAACGGTCTTCTCAGAAACCGAGGTGAAATCCCAGTCGTTTACCGAAGGTATAGCTACCTTCTGCAGCGTTGACTATTGACTTTTAACCGTTTTTGTTCTTTCAAATTTTTTGGAATAAAAATGTTGGATTAAAAGGCATGTTGAAGTTACTTTCTTTTGGTTTATTTAAAATGGAAAGGAAAATTTTATGGTGTAAATTACCTAATTTGTCCTCGGTGCGTGATTGTATTTTTGCAGAACACCATGTGTATATGCTGGTAAAAATATTGCCTTCCAAGTTAATGAAGGTTCTACACCTTATTGGTTATCACTTCTGGTAGAATTTGAGGATGGAGATGGCGACATTGGCTCCATGCATATACAAGAAGTATGTATTTATTTTTACATGATTTTTTACGTACTATTTGAATTTGATAATCAATTTTTTTAATGTATGTTTATTCCTCAATTAAAAACTTAATGAGAATAAAATGATGAAAGAATTCCCTGAACTTCTGGGCGTCCAGCCATTACGGATAACGGCTTCTATCATAATATAATTTATTGCTAAAAGTGTATAGTTGATGTTCAGAAACTTGTTGAGTTGTTGTCAATTGAGAAAAGGAATTGCATAAACGTGCACCAAAGAATCGTGGCCATTAACCCTATACCCCCTTCCGTCACAAACTTCAAATTTTGTCCCTACTAAAAAACAAAAAAGTTACTATTTTTTGTTTTTTTCGGAAACATCTCTCTGAGATAAATCTGAAGTCAAAAAATTGACTACGGATTTATCTTTTGAGAATAAATCCGAAGTTAAAAAATTGACTACGGATTTATCACCAAGAGATAAATTCGGGAATGAACTTCCCCTTTCTGGATTTATCTCTTGAGGATAAATTCGGAGTCAAAAAAATTGACTACGGATTTATCATCAAGAGATAAATCCGGAGTCAAAAAATTGACCTAATAATTTTCTTGAAAAAGTGAAAATTAGAGAGATATTTTGACTCAAACTTTTTTTCTCTCTATTCAATTATAGCATGGCCATATGGCCAGTGTGTACATTTCCAAATGTTGCGGATATGTCTCTTGAGATCACGTGCAGTACCACTTTTCAAAGTCCCTTTTCTATCCATAAGAGTGTTATGTTATCCTCACATGATGGTGCCTATTGGTAACCAATATTGCTCTTGATGGTGCCATTTTCCTGAATCTATTGAACTCATTGCATGTGATATATGGGACCTTAGCTAACATAAATTATTAATTAAAATGATGAGACAGATAATCTTTTATGTATATATATTGATTGGATTTATATTTGTAATTGGCAGGGTGGGTCTAGTGAGTGGCTTCAAATGACACATCTATGGGGTGCAAATTGGTGTATTATTGCAGGACCTTTAAGAGGACCTTTCTCTGTGAAACTAAGCACTTCCACTGGGAGAAGTCTCACTGCTAAAGCTGTTATTCCAACTAATTGGACTCCCAAAGCCACTTATACCTCCCGCTTAAATTTCTCTCCTTAACCGAGCATTCTCCCGAATGGAGTAATAATAATAATAATACTAATAACCACTTTTATTCAGTAAAAAATGCTGAAGCTACGGAAGGGGAAAAAAGACTTCATGATATTCCAATGTTTTGCGGGTTATATATATTTACATTGTTATTTTTTCTTTTCCCTTTTTGGTGTTTGAAAAGATAAGTAACCGTTGAGTGCATTATTTGTATGTGTGATAGTGAGTGATATCTGATTTTGGTGGGCAACTGTTTGTATCAACAAGTCATGTAGTGTAGCCCTCTCCAAAGAGGAGAGAGAGCGTGAAGTGTGTTGTATGATTGTAATGAACTAGTATTCTGACTCGTGCGATGCACGGGAAAAATGTTTGGCAAAATTTTTTTTATATATATATATATATATATACTATTATCTCCTTGATGCGATGATGACGAGAAAAAATATGTTAAAAATTTACATTGAAAGTAATATATTATTCAAAGACATTGTAAGTTAAAAAGTGTTATAGTTTTATGTAAAATATAGGTCTGTGCTATACGTACTGTTTATAGTAAAAAACTATAAATTTATGTTTTTTGACTCAAAAAAATATAAGTAAAAACACAACATCAGGTTATATGTCGGCCCGTGCTACACACGGTATACCAAAAAATATAAATTTTATGTTTTTTAATTAAAAAAAATATTAGTAAAAAAACAGCATCAGGTGATATGTAGACCCGTGCTACGCACAGTATATAGTAAAAAACTATAAATTTTATGCTTTTTGACTCAAAAATATGTAAATTCTATGTTAAAATTATATTAATATAAAATTTTATAATAATACGTAATGTGGTTCACAACTCCCTTTTTTAGAAATCTCATTCCAACATTTCCTAAAATGTTATTATCTCCAAACCATAACTCAGATATATTTATTCTTCCAGAATTATTTTTCCACCTATCGAGAATCACCGGGTCACTAAATCAGGATGGAAGCATTTGAATGCGACCTCTTGCTGACTGCAACAATGGAGGTGGTTTTCCATTAGGTGTTGTTTCAATGCTTTTTTTTTATCAGAATCTCTCTTCAAACCAACAATAGCTTCAAACCCGTAATGAAATCAACAATTGCTTGCTTCTGATTGTAATGCAGAGAAAAACACTGATGCTTATGGTTCAATCCCAGAAAAAATGAACAGTCACAATCTATCGTACAACGTTTCAAACCAACAATTCAATCTCAGAAAACAATAAAACACAGAAAAAAAAATCACTATTGCTTCTGGTTTTATCATTAATCGTTCATCATCACCGATTCTTCAAGTTTAATCATTCATCATCGTTGGTTCAATGGAAAGAGAACTGGTGTTCAAACCTAGAAAAATGAAAGAATGAACCCTAAAATTCCAAATCTCTTCAAACTCAAAAAAATTTAAAAAAACCCATAACCGAAAAATGCATAAATAAGGATATTGAGCTCATTTTCGAAAGAGAAGGAAAGAGAGGAAGGTGGAGGAGGTGTGGGTTGGGAGTCGAAATTAGAGAACAGGGAAACGAAGATGAAAGGGTTCTGGTTTTCTAATTTAATTTTGTCATTTATTTTTTTATTGATAACTTAAATTATTTTAATATTATATGGCATGTGCATGTGGATTAAATGAATGCCACATCAGCTTTTATTTTTTGGACAGACCTCCAAATCAGCAAAGAAAACTTAAAAACCCCTCTTTGGACTAAATGTTTGAATTTTGTTAAAATGTGGGGACGAAATATGTCTGAGTTTTTAAATAGAGAAACAAATGTCAAGATTTGTAAAAATAGAGGGATCAAAACTATAATTTAGCCTAATCCTAATAAGGAATAAGAATGAAGAAAAACACTCAATCATATGTATAGCAATAATATCAGCTTTATGTTTGAAATTATATCATTATTAAAATCTATTAAAGCACCCGTCAATAGAGCATAGTGGGTACATACTTTAGGAGTGTGAAGAATATAATGATCTTTTGAAACAGTTTATCGACAAAACACTTAATTGTTTTTCAATGTGTAAAATAAAAGACTTTAAAAACTTAAACGTAAAACTAATTGTAACGGTTGAAAGAATTAATCGCTAATGAAGTGATAACATTATTATCCCATTTTGTTTGACCAAATTTATTATCCCATTTTAAAAATTATAGGATTGTGAGGAAAAAAAAACTCTATAATATGTCGACAATCATTAATTTATGCATTATTCAGAATAACACTATTCAATCAATTTGATTATAATCAACTATCAAGTAGTTACACATATCCATGAAAATAAAATTTGATAAGGAGAATGTTATGCTAAAGTCTATATTCAAATTAAACCAAAAATAAATACTATCAAAAATAAAATGTAATTATTTTGACTAATAATTTTTTTTTTAGATAATCAAAATTTTCATTGAAGAGAGCACAAGGGGTGCCCAGCCCTTACAATGAAAAAAGGAAAGGGGGAGGGTCTCCTCAAAACCCCCCTGAGCCAAAACCCATTGGGAAAAAGACTCAGGCGGAAAAAAGAGTACCTCGCTCAAAACTACACAACAGTGGGAAAAAAACAACCTAACTCACTACTTCTCCCCCGTCTACATTACACGACGTTAAGATATGATACATGAGAAGGTTTCAGCGAGTCAAAACAGCCCAACGGACAATGATACTAGTCCGAATTTTGACTAATAAATTAGTATTATTGACATAAACGGTTACAAATTGAATTTGGATCATTAAGTTACTTAAAAATTGAATTATATTTATTGATAAGTAAAATGAGTCAAACATTTTTCATATACAGTTAAAGATTAGTTAGTATAATTTTTATTTGATTTATAACAAACATTAAAATAGATTTATGTAATACGCACATCATCCGTATATGCTTGTATTTTTATTATAAAAAATATATCATCCATATAGGGCTTGATTTTAATTTGACTTGATTGCATATTTAATAAGACTATTAAAAAATGCAATTTTTCATTGCATTTGGATTTTTTAAAATTACTTTTATCAGCACTAATTTGTAACAATCAGTATTAGTGATAAATAATAAATCAAAAAAATACAAATTCCATGTAAAATAATAAATATGAACTCAAAACTCAAATCGTGAAAGATTTATTGGTGAATGATTTACTGCGAATTAGTTTGAATTTCAAATTAGTTTAATTTGATTGCCATAATAACACACCATTTGTATTCAAATTAAAATGTAATTAAGTTGGAAAATAGTTTATTAATTTTGTAAGTAACCGTTTTAAAAATAAACGGTTGAATTATTGAGTATACAGTACTTATTCATATTTATTGATAATTAGTTTCAGTTTAGTTTTATTTTCATACATTGCATTTATATTTTTTAAGATTAGTAGTCTTTTTGTTTCAAAAAAAAAAGATTATTAGCCTTTTTTGACAAGTTTTTTTAAGATTAGTATTATCAACAATGTGTTTGTCTAATAGTTACATAACATACATTAAAGATATAATCATATTTAGTTTTTCAAAATAAAAATTAGTTTGAGTTATATTGGTTATAATTTATTTATCTCTTGTATGAAACTTTATAGATAACATATTTTTTTCATTTATAGTTAAATTAATATTAAATGTTGAATAATCTAAACATAAATCTAATAATACATCTCAATTACCGAATGACAAATAGTGAAGGTAATTTGATGGATAATAAAACAAAAGAATTACATACATCATATTGTGTACTGTACCAAAAAAAAACACATCATATTGTGTATTAAAATAATTGTAGTGCATAAAAGATACATTATTATATAAACAAACTTTAATAAATGACAACACGTTGAATTCATAAATCTATTAGTAACTAAAATTCTCATTTGCAATAGTTTCGTCAAAGTCTTCAATATTACAAAATTCATTGTCATCTCCATAAAAACATTTGAATAAGTATTTCATTTCATGGAAACAATGATAAAAAAATAAAACATATCAAATTATTGAATGTGTTGAATATAAAAAGCAAAGGAAAAATAATGTTAATTGAAAAACATGTCTGAATGAACTCTGAATTGTATGGATGGAGCTTGTGCAGTTAATCTAGTCGAGATAGATGATGAGAAATGTCTGAATTTGGAAGAAATTGGAGAAATCCTTTTGCATCGATTTAATTGTGTTCAATGGAGAAAATATGATAAAGTTGTTTTCAGTAGAACACATTTGCATGTCTTTGACTGAACAGGAGATATATGGGCAGGATAGATGACAATTCTAAGTTTCTTATAAAAATAATTTGACAGTTTGGGTTGTGGGATCTTTAATATATAGTCCATTTTGGTAAGGTGATGTATAATGTGTAGTACAAATGAGTGGATAGATGGTGTATTAGAGAAGCTAAATGATAATTGTATAGTATATTATGTAGTACAAAGGAGTAGATGGTTTGTGTATTAGATAAAATTTATGAGAATAACATTCATCGTCAAAATGCTATTGAGATGTCATGTGTCAAAATAATTAATGAGTTGTGTTCCTCATTATGATTTGTTTTTCATATTTTGTTAATAGACTTGATTTTTTTTTGACGCAATTAATAGACTTGATAGTAAACATAAGTTTTAAATATCAACTGGATCACGATCACCTAAATTTAATTTAGATTAGCTGAACTAAAATCGACAAAATCATGATTGATATTCGATAGACTCCAAATTGGCTAAATCAAATATGAACTCTTTAAGATTAGTTAAACTAATTAAACTTCACTAATCGATTGAGACACACAGGCGAAGGTGAAGGCTGATGCAGAACTTGTTAAATCTAGATATGCTTTGAGGTTGTTATTTGAGTCTTAATGAGCTCGTTTGAATGTTGATTAAAGGGCTTAAGAGACTCTAATGTTATTCAATAGATAATCCAAAAATTTATATTTGAAGCTTTAAGTAAACAAATTCTTCTATCTGTTTCTAAAAAGTCTCTAGGGAACAACTAATTAAAGTGTAGAGAAATTACCAACAACTAAATTCTACTAATTAGTTGTCCCCTTCATGATACTCATGTGACCATATAGCACTTGAGCAATCCATCTAGCCACATAGAAAACAAAATCTAACAACAGAATAAAAATAGAATATCCTAACAAAGATTCATCATAATAGAATGATTATGAAATTGATTCAATTCGTGGTTCACCTCTCTTGCCATGAATTTGTGCTTCAGGGTGAACCACAAATTGAATCAGTTTCATAATCATATGCAAAATAGAAAGTGATTAATGTTTTGTTTAAATCACATTAGAATGACACAATTGACCTTTATTTTCACAACTATTGCTAGCAAAATAGTTCATGTGGTTCCTAACACAGCTAGCAATTAATTGATACTCCAATGTGAAAGAAAAGTACTGTAGTGGCATGGGGCATGTGATTCCCTAGCTACACTACCTGGAAAGTAGAGACAATACCAAGGAAACTAAGAATTGAGGCATTGAAAAAATTTATTAGTTCCTATAAATGTAGTGCAGATGCAGACACATCTGTTGAGGGATTTATTGTTGTTGTCGTGCTTGGGTTCCCTACAAATTTGGCACTCTATATTCAGTATGTTAGGCACCAAAAATGTAAATGAGTAATTGATGCTGGGGTTCAGCTTAAGTTGTTGACCACATCATCATTATCTAGCACACTGGAGGATACTTGAAAAATACCCCAAGAAAAGCATGTTCTGACTGAAGACTACTAGCCGTAAGAAGAGGGTAATGATATTTTTTAATGAGAAAACAGTAGTATTTGTTACAAGGTCGATTTTAGGTTACCTTTGGAAAAGTGTGGGTATTTTACCCTATATAATGTGAAATCAGCATAATTAATCACTTTTTCTAAAAATATTGTTGGAATGCATTATCTTTGTCAATTAAAATATATTTGTATTTTTACACCACATTTGTATAGGCTAAATTATAGTTTTGGTCCCCATATTTTAAAAAACTCAGACATTTAGTCTTCCTATTTTAAAAAATTCACACTTTCAGTCCAAAGGGTTTTTTTGGTTGGTTTGGAGGTCTGCCAAAAAAAGGGTTACGTGGCGGCTGACAAAGCTGGTTCACTTTAAAAAATTTAATTTTGTACAAACCTCCAAATCAGAAAAAATAAATAGAAAACCCCTCTTTGGACTAAATGTCAGAATATTTTAAAATATGAGGAATAAATGTCTGGGTTTTAAAATAAGGGAACCAAATGTCTGAATTTTTGAAAATAGAGGGACCAAACCTATAATTTAGCCTTTGTATTAAATTATTTGATAAATGTGTGAAATTTTGAGTGAATACAAGTGGGATTGGGTAAGTTACCCATATTTTTCAAAAGCAACTTTGGGCTCACCTAAAAATAAATCTCACTAAGTCACATGATTGATTTGTATATTTGTATGTTTAGATCACATTGATATTAAATTAATAGACCGTGTACGTCAAATTTTTAGGAATACAAATAAAATTAGGTAAATTGTCCACATTTTTCGAAAGGTTAAACCTAGGCCTCACCTTAATAGAAAGGTAAATAGGTTAGAGTTGAATTGTCTCATCTTATCACTTCACTCTTGCCGATCTGAAACTCGGGGTTACGGAATCAAAACTTTTTAAACTCACGATCACTAAAAATAAAACTTTAATATATTTAATGAAATAAATTACGCAAGTCATAATTATCCTCTATGTACATAGAAGAGAGAGAAATTGATGTAGCTGGCCTGATTGTGTGAGAGTGATAAAGTGTGAACTGAGTACAAAATTAAAGCGTTGGATTCAATTTTTTTCACGAGAAGGACAAATGAAATTTTATTTTTTGAGAGTGTATGTTTGACCCTCTCGTTAGTGAGTAGGTCGACCCTACCCCCAGCCAACCTATTGAAAGTCTTATATTGCACAATGTTATATGACTTTATTAGTGATTATAAGTGGGGACAATTGTCATCCTATGATCATTTTGCGATTGAGTTAGTCTAAATCTAAAATTTAAGAAAATAGAGTTAGATTCGCTAGGCCACTTGGGATTGAGTTAGGCAAAAGTCTAAATTCTAAGAATATGGAAGATCATACTTTAGGTGATCCTTTTAGATAGGGTATGTCTTACAGAGTTACAGGGCCTCAAAACATACATCAGAAGAAAAATTACTTATCTATTTTATGACTTTCATTAATTGCTTAGTTTCTTTCTCAATTTTAACTGCTTTAAATTTCAATGATAGTAAGTTTCTGATCACATTATTATCATCAGTAGTTTCAGGCTCACAAGGAATGTAAATTCTTGTGGTTTACGAGCAGTAGAAGAGAATACAAGAATCAACAACCTTATGAGAAAGGTGTGTTCAGGCTCAAACTTATCAGTTCCGATTTCAGCTACATGGAGTTTTAGTCCATTAACTTCAACATGACTGTGCTTGATGTTCTCCATCTTTGAATAGAACTTAGTGTTGAAATTGTAATCAAAACTCTAGCTTAAGTCTAAAACAGCCTTATAGCCGTTGTAACAAACTATTGGGAAGTTAGAGTCTCTAACTAACTCTAACAAACTAAACTAGTTTGTTAATAACAAACTTGGTTGTTAGCCTAACTAACAACCATCTAACAGCTATATTTCAGCATAGTATATATACATACAATTGTACATAAAATACTTACAATGAATAAAAATACTTTACAGTTTATGATTTTACTCTAAGTCTTTCTATTCTACCGCTATACTCTCCCTTTATAAAATAAGCTTGCATCTATCACCAAATTTACAGGTTACGATTATGCAGTCAAAGTGTGATTGTACCTTGCAAGAACAAGGGAAAACAGTGATTAGAATTGGGATTTCAGTGACTGAAATCAAGGAAAGAAAAGAAAGTGTTAAGGAAGGGTTTGGTTACCTTCAGGAAGTCTGAGAGAGATTTCTGGGTGAGGATTTGGGCTGTGTTCATCTCAAGAACTCAAAGAATACATCTGATGCAAGAAAGCAGATATAGAACAAAATTAGGGTTTTGTGAAATTGCTAAGAGATTAAGGGAAAAACACACACAGAGGTGTGAGTTTTACTGATTGAGGCATTTAGAACCTTTAATTGAAGTTTCGTATTCGATACTGCCACAAAGAAAAATTAGGGTTAGGGTTTCACTCTAACTCTTGATTGATGAAATTGGAAGAAGCTGGAACCGTAAATAGAGTAAAGAGAGAGGGTTTACCTTCGAGGCAAGCTTGATTGTGAAAATCAAGCGTAGTTTGAAGATTAAGGAAAACCCGAGAATCGCGAAAGTGAGAAGAGGCCATCTAGGTCTCGGATCGGTGTGTTTGAGGCTAAAACCAGAGGGTTTTAGTTCATCATCAACGTTTGTCATCACGGACACAAAGCGGAGGGTGGTCTGCCGCTCAATCACCGGCGAGGTGAGAGAGCAACGAAACCCTAGGTTTTACGCGAAAGAGAAGAGAAGAGAGAGAGAGAGAAACGGAGAATCAAGAGAGAAGGAAGGGTTTCTTGGTTTACCGGTAAAGAAGCGAGAGAGTGAAGCTTAAGTATATCGGGTCAGAAGTAAGATCCGCGTGTTGCAACTGAATACGGGTTCGGTGTGCTTGGTGGAGCCAAACAATTTTGTTTGGTGGAAATTGGAGCATCATTAGGTTGGGCTTAATAGAAATTTGGGCTTCTCATTATTGCACCTCCCCTCAGTTGTTCATACCCCGCCCTGCAAGTAAACAAATAGAAAGTGAAAAAATCAACATGGTATACTCAGAGCTGTAAAACGATCCTGGGAAAAATACTCTAAACTCTACTCTAATCTTTTACTTTCTTTAAAGTTTTTTTCTCTACTGTGAATTTTTCTGTCTAACTGTGTGTGTGTGTAGAAGTGCTACAGAACATACAATTCAGAATGAGCAATAACATTCAGACACATGCAAGTTTTGGTGCACAAGTGCCTACCCTAACTGGTAAAAACTGGGATAGATGGTGCCACCAAATGGAGGCAGTGTTTGGGTGCCAAGGTGTCCTGAAGGTAGTTAAAGATGGTGTTACACCACTTACAGCTACCTCTACCGATGAGGACAAAGTGAAATATGAGGATGAAGTCCGAGAGGATGGAAGCGCACCGCATCTAATCCATATTGGGTTAGATGACAAGAACTTTGACAGTGAGTTAGAGGAATTAAGAGTTCCAAGAAGGCTTGGGACACTCTTGATTCTTATTACAATGGGGCTCACTGAAGCTAGAAAAGAGAAGTTGGAAGCTCTTAAGGCTCAAAGACTGAGACCCTTAAGATGAAAAGTGATGAGGATGTTGTGACCTATTGTGGTCGTGTAAAGAAAATTACTAATGCTATGAATCTTAATGGCCTAACACTAAGCGATGAAGATATTTGCAGGAAAATCTTAAGATCACCGACCAAGAGGTACTATGTGTGTGTCAATGGGCTTGAAGACACACTCAAGGATGAGGACCTCAAAGGTGGAGGCACCAGAGCGGTTGGAGGCTAAAGAGATTAGACTCAATGCATTGATGGAGAAGCGATGATGATGATGATCTTGCTTTCTTCACAAAAGGCAAGGGTAAGAAGGGTTCTAAGCCAAGTAATGAAGAAGTCATCCTCTAAACCTAACTCTAGTAAAAGTAAGCCTAAATCTAAACCTAATTCTAAGAATAAGAGTGATTCTAAGAAAAAAGATAAATCTAAAGTTCAATGCTATAGGTGTGACAAATACGGGCATTATGCTATAGAATGCCCAACTAGAAAACCTAAATCAGAAGTAGAAGCAAATGTTGCAAAAGAGGATTTCGATTACGATAGCCCGATAGTGTTTAGTGCTATATGTGATAATTCTAAACCTAACACTAGAAGCGAGAGGTTAAGGTAACTAATATTGAACTTAAGAAAAATAAGGACTATATTGCACTAATAGTAACTAAGAGTGATGGAACTAGTATTACAGAGATTTGGTACTTGGACTATGCCTGTTCTAACCACTTGACAGGAAATAAAGAGTGGCTGGTAGATTTCAACCCTCACAAGAGAACTACTATTAGGTGTGCAAATGATAGGTCCCTTCAAGCAACAGGTATGGGGAATATTCTACAAAAGAAAGAGGATGGCTAGGTAGTCACCATACATAATGTCTACTATGTTCCAGGTATGAGTTGTAACTTACTTAGTCTAGGTCAACTTGTAGAGGGAGGATTTTCTGTCATTATGAAGGATTTGAAACTCAAAGTTTTTGATAAAAAGGATAAACTGGTTTTAACTTCTCAACTAGCTAAGAACAGAACTTTCAAGACCAGCATTAGTACTATAGAGGCAGAATGCCTAAGTGCTACCACTAATCTTGAAAGTGTTCTATGGCATAGGAGATATGGGCACTTAAACTATAAGAGTCTTCTAAATCTTAGTTCTAAAGGCCTAGTGGAAGGTCTACCTAAGATTGAGAAACCTAATAGTGTGTGTACCACTTGTCTGTTGGGTAAACAACCAAGGAAGATGTTTAAGACAGATTTAAAATTAAGGTCTAAACATCTTCTTCAAGTTGTTTACACAGACATCTGTGGCTCATTTGATGTGATTTCAAAAGGGGGGAACAAATATTTTTTATCTTTCATTGATGAGTTTTCAAGAAAAATTTGGGTCTATCTGATAAAAACAAAGTGTGAGGCTTTAACTAAGTTCAAAGAGTTTAAGGCCATGGTAGAAAAGCAGTGGAAACATGCTTAAGATCCTAAGGTCCGATGGAGGAGGTGAATATACTTCAAAAGAATTTGAAAGCTTCAGACAAGTCAAGGAATTGTTCATGAGGTTACTTCTCCCTACACTCCACAAACATAATGGAGTTGCGAGAGAGAAGAGAGCAGAACATTCTGGACATGGCGAGCATGATGAAATTAAAAACCTTCCAAAAGACATGGGGTGAAGCAAAGTATCTCTGCTTTGTTTATCTACTTAACAGATGTCCTACTAGAGGCTTAGATGATAAGGTACCTGAAGAAATGTGGACTGGGGATAAGCCTAGTGTTACACATCTAAGGGTATTTGGATCACTAACCTATGGACATATACCTGATGCTAAAAGGAAGAAGTTAGAGGACAAAAGTAAACCTATGGTGCTAGTTGGTTATCACCCTACTGGTGCCTATAGGCTAGTTGATCCTATGACTGGAAAGCTTGAGATATCCAGGGATGTTACTATACTTGAGGATGAGGCTTGGGATTGGGATAAGAAGGAACAAGCAAGTTCCACTGATCCTAATGTGAATGATGAACGTAACACAGTGTTACCAGAACATCATCAAGGTGTTGATGATGAAGACAGTGATGAGGAACCTATTGGAGGTGATGTGCAAGTTGAGAGCAGTTGGTTGAGCCAAATTCACTGAAGTGGCTCAACAAGAGGTCGTGATTGCTAATAATCCTATTAAATTTTGCTAGGGTCGGGAATCTACCTAGTAGGTTGGTGACTATGATCTAATGAGGATGATGAGGTGAATGATGATGGAGATATCATCCATTTTGCTATGATAGCGGATTCTGAACCTCTAGACTACACCAAGCTCTTAAGAAGAAAGAGTGGAAGGTAGCTATGCTAGAGGAACTTAAATCCATTGAGAAGAACCAAACTTGGACTTTAACTAAGTTACCTAAAGGGAAGAGAGCTATTAGTGTAAAGTGGGTGTTTAAACTAAAGCTTGATCCTAGTGGTAATATAGTTAAGTACAAGGCAAGGTGAGTGCACGAGGTTTCCAACAAAAGCAGGGGCATAGACTTCATGAAGTCTTTGCTCCGATTGCTAGACATGAGACTATAAAAGTGGTGGTGACTGCACTAGCTTGTAGTAGAGGTTGGGAAATGTACCACTTAGATGTGAAATCTGCATTCTTAAATGGGCCCTTGGAGGAGACAGTTTATATAAACCAACCTCCTGGTTTTGTGGAAAAGGGCAAGGAAGACTATGTATATCATCTACATAAGGCTCTCTATGGACTTAAGCAGGCACCTAGGGCTTGGAACAAAAGAATAGATGGATTCTTTGTTCAGAAAGGCTTTACTAGGTGTACTGCTGAGTATGGAGTCTATGTCAAAGGTGACATTAACTCCTACTTACTGATTGTGTGCCTATATGTGGATGATCTACTTGTAACTGGAAGTTGTGCTAAAGAGATAGCTAATTTCAAACAAGCTATGAAAGAGGAGTTTGAAATGACAGATTTGGGAAAACTAACCTATTTCCTTGGGTTAGAATTCCTAAGGGTCAAAGAAGGAATTGTGTTACATCAGCAGAAATATGCCACTGAAGTCTTAAAAAGGTTTGAGCTGGGAAATTGCAATGCTGCAATTAACCCAGCTGAGGGAAACTTAACTAAGAAAGAAGAGGAAGAGGGCACTAAAGTTGATGAAACTTACTTTAGACAAATTGTGGGGTCTTTAAGATATCTATGTCATATGGACACGATATTTTATATGCTCTTTGGTTTAACTAGTAGATTTATGAAGTATCTATGCAAATACACTTAAATGCAGCTAAACGTATTTTAAGGTATATAAAGGGCACTACTAATTATGGTCTTTTCTTTCCAAATGACAGGTCTAAAGGTAAGAGTATCCTAATTGGATACTCTGATTCAGAAGGGGCACCTATTTCAA
Organism: Oxytropis ochrocephala; assembly: GCA_020916435.1. NCBI lineage: Eukaryota > Viridiplantae > Streptophyta > Magnoliopsida > Fabales > Fabaceae > Oxytropis > Oxytropis ochrocephala. The sequence continues at coordinate 108,555,319 of CM037093.1, forward strand.
GGAGGAGCACTAGTGGATAGATAAAGTGGACAGAAGGAGCACTAGTGGATATGTCTTTCTATTTCAAGGAGCACCTATTTCATGGAGTTCTAAAAAGCAAGCCATAGTGGCTCTGTCATCTCTGTGAGCGAGAATATATTTCGCATGCCATCTTCGCTACCCAAGCAGCTTGGCTTGAAACTCTGCTAAAGGAAATTTGTATAGATGCATGCAACCTATAAAGCTATACATGGATAATAAGTCATCTATAAGCTTGGCTAAAAATCCTATCTCTCATGGTCGGACAAAACACATTGAAACTAAGTTTCTTTGTATTAGAGACCAAGTCTCTGAGGTAAACTAGTCTAGATTTTGTTCCTACTAGTGAGCAGTTGGCGATATTTTCACCAAGGCTCTAAAAGGTGAATTGTTTTCTAAGCTAAGGAGGCAATTAAATGTCATATCTTTCTAAATCTCAAGGAAGGAAATGACTTAAAAGCTATGTCTAAGGGCTTGTCTTAGACTCTAATTTTCTGGCCTTACAGGGGTTGTCTGCTTTTTCTTATTGCCTTAGTTTTCTTAGCTTAGAACTAGTTGAACTTAAGGTGGGGTTATGCTGCCTTAGGTTGCTTAAGGTGTTTTGATTAAGGTAGGGTGTTGAAATTGTAATCAAAACTCGAGCTTAAGTCTAAAACAACTTTATAGCCGTTGTAACAAACTATTGGGAAGTTAGAGTCTCTAACTAACTCTAACAAACTAAACTAGTTTGTTAATAACAAACTTAGTTGTTAGCCTAACTAACAACCATCTAACAAACTATATTTCAAAGATAGTATATATACATACAATTGTACATAAAAACTTATAATGAATAAAAATACTTTACTGATTTATGATTTTACTCTAAGTCTTTCTATTCTCTTGCTATACTCTCCTTTACAAAATAGCTTCGCATCTATCACCAAATTTCAGGTTCGATTATGCAGTCAAAGTGTGATTGTACCTTGCAAGAACAAGGGAGGAAAGCAATGATTAGAATTGGGATTTGGTGGTGAAATCAAGGAAAGAAAAGAAAGTGTTAAGGAAGGGTTTGGTTACCTTCGGGAAGTCCGAGAGAGATTTAGGTAAGGATTTGGGTGTGTTCATCTCAAGAACAAAGCAACGAGTACATCAGAATGTGAGATATAGAACAAAATTAGGGTTTTGTGAAATTGCTAAGAGATTAGGGAAAACACACAGAGGTGTGAGTTTTACTGATTGAGGCATTTAGAACCTTTAATTGAAGTTTACGTATCGATACTACACAAAGAAAAATTAGGGTTAGGGTTTCACTCTAACTCTTGATTGATGAAATTGGAAGAAGCTGAACAGTAAATAGAGTAAAGAAGAGAGGGTTTACCTCGAGGCAAGCTTGATTGTGAAAATCAAGCGTAGTTTGAAGATTAAGGAAAACCCCGAATCGCGAAAGTGAGAAGAGGCCATCTAGGTCTCGGATCGGTGTGTTTGAGCTAAAACCGGAGGGTTTTAGTTCATCATCAATGTTTGTCATCACGGACACTGAAAAGCGGAGGGTGGTCTTTGCTTCAATCACCGGCGAGGGTGAGAGCAACGAAACCCTAGGTTCAAGCGAAGAGAGAAGAGAGAGAGAGAGAGAGAAGCAGAGAATCAAGAGAGAAGGAAGGGTTTCTTGGTTTCTGGTAAAGAAGCGAGAGAGTGAAGCTTAAGTATATCGTGTCAGAAGTAAGATCCGCGTGTTGCAACTGAATACGGGTTCGGGTGCGCAGCTGGAGCCAAACAATTTTGTTTGGTGGAAATTGGAGCATCATTGGGTTGGGCTTAATAGAAGCTGGGCTTCTCATTATTGCACCTCCTCGATTGTTCATACCCTCTCCTGCAAGTAAACAAATAGAAAGTGAAAAAATCAACACTTAGAAGGGTAAATTTAGTTTGTGTGTAGTTCTAGGTGATGATAGTTGGTAGTATTCTTTATAAGCTTTGTTTGTTAGTTGGTTTGTCTTTTCATAGGTTGTTGGGGGGTTTTTGCCCACTCTTAATTAACTCTTATATATGGTTTTTTTGAGTACTGATTTTGTAATCGACTTTTCTATAAATACTACTAGGACGATTACCCGTGCGATGCACAGGGAGGTGATTAATAGACCTACAGATGTAGTTTCGAAAAAACATCAACATTTTATAAGGGGGATATAAAAATACGCAACACATATATATAAGACGAAGAGACAACAATAGCCCTTGGTGGGATGAGGCAACAATGTCGGTCCAAAAATATAGAGTGAGGGTATATTGGTAAACAGTGGGGTACAAAATGAGGGGTACATTTTGATAATAAAAAAAGTGTTGGACAAATAAAAAATTTGTCAGGGGTATGTCGGTCCAAAAATATAGAGTGGGGGTATATTGATAAATAGTGAGGTACAAAATGAGGGGTATATTGGTAAATGGTGGGGTACAAAATATAGAGTGGGGGTATGTCGGTCCAAAAATATAGAGTGGGGGTATATTGGTAAACAGTGGGGTACAAATGAGGGGTATATATTGGTAAATGGTGGGAATAAAATTTTCCCACCAAAAGTGGATAAAAAAAAGTGTTTGACCAAAAAAAAATTTGTCAGTGGTATGTCGGTCCAAAAATATAGAGTGGGGGGTATATTGGTAAACAGTGAGGTACAAAATGAGTGGTATATTGGTAAATGGTGGGGTACAAAATATAGAGTGGGGGTATGTCGGTCCAAAAATATAGAGTGGGGGTATATTGGTAAACAGTGGGGTACAAAATGAGGGGTATATTGGTAAATGGTGGGGCACAAAATATAGAGTGGGGGTATAAAAAAAGTACATAAAGACACTTATAAAAAAAAGTTTATAGAGTGGGGGTATATTGGTAAACAGTGAGGTACAAAATGAGGGGTATATTGGTAAATGGTGGGAATAAAATTTTCCCACCAAAAGTGGATAAAAAAAAAGTGTTGGACCAAATTTTTTTTTCAAATATAGAGTGGGGGTATGTCGGTCCAAAAATATAGAGTTGGTGTATATTGGTAAACAGTGGGGTACAAAATGAGGGGTACATTTTGATAATAAAAAAAAAAAGAGTGTTGGAGAAAAAATAATTTGTCAGGGGTATGTCGGTCCAAAAATATATAGTGGGGGTATATTGGTAAACAGTGGGGTACAAAATGAGGGGTATATTGGTAAATGGTGGGACACAAAATATAGAGTAGGGGTATGTTGGTCCAAAAATATAGAGTGGGAGTATATTGGTAAATAATGAGGTACAAATGAAGATATTGTGATGCAAAAGAGAAAAAAATAGTATCGGACAAATGAAGAATCTTGCTCATTTTTTATATGTGAAGATAAAGACAAATGAAATTGGATATTTTGATACTGTGAGGTGTAAATAAGGGTAATTACTTTTTTTTTAAGCAAAAGGGTAATTACTTAACTACTGTTAATATAGAGGAACATATACATAATTTTTAAACACTGAGAATTAAAAACTGTTATTAGGAGTCATGTGGGAAGCATCTAGAATTTAAGATGCTAGTCTTGGTCAACCACTTTGTGATCATTTCCATGTGTCACTGTATTGTTGTTAATTCCCTTCTTCCTTTTCTATGGTTTACTACTTTGGTAACCATTTCTATCGATGGAATTAAAGTAAAGATAGTTTATCCTTGTTTACTTACTTGCATTGTTAATTAGACTTAGCACTGTTACAGTTAGTCATAGTACCAAAACTAAGGCCAATTCCAATCACTAACATTGATAAAATTTTCCCAAAAGCCAACAACCTACTCACAATCCAAATGATGTGGATTCTCGGTGGAATTTTAATCTTCTCTTTACCTAGATCTCTTTAGATGTGCGCCTAGAAATTGAGTTTATTTCTTAATCTTAATCTCACCGATATCGACTTGAGCTTCGTCTCCATCTAGGACTTACTCTCGCCAAGAGTGCCTATGCGTGGTTTATAGATGCTGAAGGTCATTTTTCCTTAAATCAAACTTTGAATCATAGTGACAATTGGTCTTGTATTTGGAAGTTGAAAATTTGGAAAACTTGAAATACTTTGTGTGACTTATCATACACATGAGCCTCCCTACTAATGGATTTTGATTGCTATAGATATCTTACTCAATATGGGCCTTGTCATCTCTATGGTCTTTGATAGAGAGGATATTAGGATATTATTCACATGTTGTGGGATTGATCTAGAGCTCAAAATGCTTGGAGGTTATTGTCTTTTAACACTGATGTTGGCAAGGTTAATAATGATGATCGACTTTAGTTTAAACATCATGTTTTTAGTGACCAAAGTATTTTTTCTTATCGGTTGTTGTTGGTCCCTCTAAATGGCTTGAAATGATGAAGTTTTCAATGATGCAAAATGGGCAATTTAGAATATTCTTAATCGAGCTAGACAACTTTCTAATGATGTTGTTCAATTTTTGTTTGTTGGGGTGTCTACTCATCCTCCTAGATTGGTTTGTTGGTTTCCTTCTACTAGCAATTAGATTAAACTTAATGTTGATAGAGGCTCCATTGGTAGCCCAAGTTGTAGTGTCTATGGGGTTTACTTGGGATTATATAGGAGGTTGGCTTTTTGGTTTCTCAGAAAATTGTGGCAATGCTACTAACTTGAATGAAGAGCTCCATACAATTGCCAAGGGATTGAACTTAGTTTGGTCCAATGGTTTTGTGAATCAGACTCCAAAATTGCCCTATCATTGGTCGCTAGTGAGCTTGAAGATACCCACCCCTATATTTCCATTATTTCCTACATCAAATCTTTTTCTCTCAAGGCTTGGGATTTGAACTTTGTCCACACACTTCGTGAGTGCAACTCGTGTGCTTATTGGTTAATAAAGTTTTGAGCTAATATGAACTATGTAGATTATGTGTGACCTCTTTATCCTACTGCTGTTTCGCCTCTCCTATAGCCGATATTATGGGAATAAAGCATGTTAGACTTTAATTCGTTCTGTTCTGGTTTTCTTTTTGATAAAAAAAATCCCAAATTATGGAGCAAAACTTTTGAAAAGTTGTGACATCTGGGACATAAATCATTGTCGATCATCCCTCTAGAGTGTCTTTCAACATTTCTCAACAAGCTAGCATGGGAGAGCTTCCATAAGAAAGCTTGATTTCTAGGAAGTCCTTTCTATTTACAAACAAGATTGAAAGGAAAGGAAGGAAACATGTGATGTAATTGATTATAGAGTCCTAGAAAAGTTGTCTTGATAGAAAAGAAACTACTGTTGGAATCATTTCACAAGGGAAATCACCAGGTTGATAAAAGAAGGGAAATCATACCCGCAATTTTAGCACAAATTACATGATTTGGAATTCAGTTCTTAAATTTCTCCCAAATCCAATCATCAGTTGATACATGCAGGAACAGTATAATTGCACCGGCTGAATGAATATAAGGGGCATGATTTGCAGGGATCTTATGTCAAACACTCATGCATCTTGCAAAAATCTAAATTTTTGCCATACCTCACAACCCAGTTACCCAAGAAATACATTGTTCCACTAAATGCCAAATATTCATGATACATAACAAAATATGAGAAGATTTTGTTTTTAACTTAAAATTAAAGGAAGAGATGCACAATTATATTTAGATGATGTGATATTTTTTTGTTACTAAAAGGTTTAGGTGAGTTGAGTTCCGAACAAGGGAAATGGATATTTATTATTTTGCTTTGAGCCTACTAAATGTAATTATTACTAATTTTACCTTGGGAAATGGACTAAATTTTATTCTACCAAATGTAGTTACTCCCTCCGTCCCATATTATATGACTTTCTAGCAAAAAAATTATCCCATAATACATTACTTTTTAGAATACCAATGAAATATTCATGTTTCTTTTCCTATCATACCCTTCATTATTTAATAATATGTCTTCTTATAACTCTACGAGTTTATCTTCCCAATGTCATTAATGAAGGTTAATTTGGTAAACTAACACACAATTTCTCTTTCCCATACAAAATTAATTACTTTTCTTAATAGGTGTAAAATGATCCAAAGTGACATATATAATATGAGACGAAGAGAGTAGACTTCTATAAAAACATTAGTCTTCTTAATAGGTGTGAAATGCCCTTGTACTTAACCTTAATTTTTTACTTGGAGAAAAATATAATGGAAGTTTCCTGCTAGCTTCAAAAGTTATTTAATGAATGGTTGATGGCAGCCCCTTGCATCAGAATGACATTAGAAGATAATGTTTGGTTTTAGATGACGAACAGCAGAAACAAGCTCAACTATGAACATCACTACCTAGCATCATGCTATTAGATATTTTGTTTATCGTTTAGTAATTCAACGTGATTAGTGATTACCATCAGAATCATGATGTTCGATTAACCACATGATTGTGAATTAATTAAAAATATACCATGATTATTTAATATTTATCTCATTAAAACTCATCTTTGTCGTGCCGTTACAAATAAGAAATATATATATTCATGGGCCGGTGTGATTGGGCCCACCTGTGCAACCCATAATTAAAAGTTGTTGTTTTTCCGACGCTCCTCCTATTCAAAACACATTCTATAAGGGTGTGAAATGACCAAAAGACCAGCCAAAAACGTCTTTTTTTTCAAGAATTTTCACGCGTGTTGACACAGGCGCGAACGAGTTCGAATGGCATCGCTCGAGTGTCACACCCTCTTGGGCATTTTTCACCGTCGCATTCGCGTGAGTAATGCGAACTTGTTTCGAACGGCAGTCGTTCGAGCGATCATACTAAACATGTCTCGCGGCGTTTGCGCGAGTTATTTTGAAATAAAATTTGTTAAGGGGTGTGAAAGAGTAGGAGGGGGAGTGGGAAAAACAAAAACCCTAATTAAATCATGCTTTGTAGATAAATTATTTTTTGACAAAACTTTGAAAAAAAATATTTAGTTGCAATAATAAATGCGGAAAAGCTGTGTTTATTTTTGTCCTTGTTTGCATCTCCTTTGTCACGCAGAAGGAAACGACAATTCCAGATTCTATATTCGGTGGGAATAAAAACAAGTCACTATCATTAGTTCATGATACCCAAGGCGTCCATCAAAAGAGTGCATAGAGTACGAGTATGAGGTTCTGAATTCAAACGCGGAAAATCAAAAGACTGTACAAGTGATTACTAAAAGAGTTATTTCAAGAAGGTAACTCAATTAGCGAACCAATGAATACTGAAGACGTACACCAAAGACGTACTCAACATTACCTAATTGAAAGTCTATTTTTTAAGCCTAATTATCCATCAATGGTCTTTGGTTCGTTGCTGTGAAAACAAAATAGATATTTCTAAACATTTTATTTACAAATGTTTTAACCTTGTGTTATTGGGTATCATAGTTAAGAATAGTCCAGTCGACGTCACGCCCTTTTTTTTTGAAACAGGCAAGGCTAATATTTTTTAGAAGCCAATCTAGTTAAAAATGTCAGATTACATGCGACCAAAGAAATATTTTAGACCTGCTAGACTAACCTACTTAATTAAATATAAATATTTTTTTAATAATACTACTATAGTTATTAAATTAGGTATTGTATTTTGTGTGAAATCATAAATTTGCTAAGATTCTCTATAATTTAAACATATTCACCTACATCAGTTATTGACATATTTAAAAGCATTACTATAAAATAGAATTTAAATAGGATGGCTTAAAGATAATTCTCTAAAAGGTTATGTTAGATCTCAAGTGGTGTAGGCTTTCATGAAAAAGTTGTGAAATATGTTTTTAAACAAACTTTCATATATTGTCAAACTTTCGAAAAGAACACACCAAACCTTAAAAATAGGTCTATGATAGATCACAAGTCAAACTCAATGTCCAAGTAAGTAGAGAATTTCGGTTGGTGAAATTTAGGGGCGTGAATGAGTTCAAGAAGGAGACTCAAGGTTCAAGTCGTAGAAACCTAGATTCCTCACCCTCTAACTAATTACTAACAACTAACAATTGTCTATAAAAAAACAAATCAGACTCAGGTCAAACACTTTGACCGTTAGCAAAACTTAAGGATTGCAAAGTCTAACCTAGCTTAACCTATTTCCACTTCTATTGGGTATGAAACGTAACATGGCGGCAGAAAAGGTTGTTACAAATGTGGAACTAATGCATAGTACCTAATTAGGCTTGTTCTTAAACAAATTTAACGAATTAATTATCGAGTTGAGTCTCAAACTATGTTCAAATTGTTTCGAACCATCGTTGGCTCTAACTGTATGGAAACTAGAAATTTTTAGTGTCTCTTGCAGATAGCACCACCTTTGATACAATACAAAGAATGATTTATGGACATCCAAAATAGACTCTATACCTAAACAGAGAGCAAAAATAAAATTTTGGGTGTTAAAAAACCATGGTTATAGTTATAGATATTTAGGAAGCTCCGGCAACTCTTAGTCAATATTATTATATAGGGAGGGTAGTGACTAGCTACTAGTTAGGATATTTATATACATTTCACTTATATTGGAATATGGAAGGCATACGTAAATCAACAATGTTATTTGGACAAAAAAAATTTAGACAAAAACTAACTTACAATATCAATTAACCAAGTTTTTTAGGTCAAGTGATCAATTAACCAAGTTTTTAATCAACGCCTCGAAAACTGTGAAAAGCAGGTTGGCTAATGGTCTAAAAAATTTGGTTAATTGGTGTTGTAAGTTGATTTTTGTCTATTTTTAACTGAATTTTTTGGCTACATAACATATTATTGTATATAAATATCTTCCTCTTTTCTTTATTTTTAATTCTTTTGTTCTTCCTGAATGTATATCCACCCACATATAAAAATTTCAAAGTCTGCTTGTTGTCACATTCAATGTCCTTCAATAATCATATTCTATCACATTTGAAACAATAATACTATTTTGACAAAAAAAATTTTGACAAATCGACAAGTTACCAACCTACAACACCAATTAACCAAGTTTTTTAGACTATTATTAAAGCGATCAATTAACCAAGTTTTTAATCCACACCTCAAAAGCGTGAAAAAGCGAGGGCCATTTAATAATCTAAAAAACTTGCTTATTAATGTGTGTTAATGCAGAATTGTCGATTTGTCAAATTTTTTTTTTGTCAAAATAGCATTTTTGCATTTGAAAATAAAATTATAACCTTATTAACACATGCATGTCCTAACCTTTTTGATTGATTGGGGACAGTGACACACAGTAACCCACAACATGTTAATTGGACAAAACAAACACTTAAAGGTGAAAACACATTCAAGGCATGATAATACCCCATGATATATAAGTCCATATTAAATTAAACATGTAGAAACTAGAAAATGTTACATATATAACATGACATCAGTAAAATATAAATGAGAACAAACTACAAATGAAGTAGTAAATCCATCCTTGGAGCTGAAAAATATTGCTCATAACAGATGGAAACCAAGAAGGAAATCACAAAAACTGTCTCCTTCTTCCCTGGTTATATATCATCCTAAGCTACCTTAAAACTAAATAAACAACACCAACTAAATACTGCAAAAGAGTTAAGTAAACAATAAAACCCTGAAGTTGAAGGAAATAATAATTTCCTTGAAAGATGGTTGTCTAGTGAAAATATATCAGCAACCATGAACTAAACTTCAATCCTGATCCTTATTCCAGAAGAAGGGTCTAATGGAATTAGAAGAATCTGACTCTTCCTTTCTCTGATGATCAGAAACAGCATCATTGAATTGTTGATTCAGATTGGAAAAAGGAATGTTTGACTGCAAAAAAAGATTATTATTTGTATCCAAATCATCCCAAACAGGACTACCTGGACCCCAACATGCTGGAATAGCATTAAACCAAGCTGACATTTCACCCCAAACCATTTCTTGAGACTGTGAAATTCCTTCTCCTCCACCTTCACAACTCACACCAGTAGTAACTGCATGAACTTCATCACTCACAACCGTAGTAGCATCGCTCGATCCAATTCCAGAATCGTTCTCATTCGACAACTCTTCCATTGGTCGTGGTTGCATCTCACGGTTTTCTGAAACAGACGAAGTTTCTGTTGCTGTTGTTGTTGTTGCTGCTGTTGTTATTGTTGTATGAGGAGGCGAAGAAGTTTCTTCTGTGTTATTATCTTTATCTTTGTTGAGAAAAAGTTCAGGGAAATTGAGCCTGGCATTTTCTCCTCGTAATTTGAAGGCTTCACGATCATAAGCCAAAGCAGCATCTTCAGCGGTATCAAATGTACCTAACCAAAGACGAGTTCTATTACGAGGTAGACGAATTTCAGCAACCCATTTTCCCCAATGTCGTTGTCTAACTCCTCTATAGAGTTTTCTAGTATGTATTGGTTGAACAACTTGAGGCCTTAACATTTGCCTACTATTATTGTTATTCATCATCATCATCATCATTCTTCCTCTTGGACTTAGATTCAATGCATCACTCCAATACTGAAGAAGCTGTTGATTTTGTTGTTGTTGGGATAAGATTTGTGGATAAACAACGTTGTTGTTGTTGTTCTGTTGTTGTTGCTGTTGTTGTTGGAATGATATCATTTGTTGTTGTTGGTTTTGTGTTGTTTGAATTGGTGGAGGGTAAGAAGGTAAATTGCTTGTTCCAAATTGGTGAGGGAATTGCATAGGGTATTGTTGAGAATGATCAAAAGCAAAAGGAAAAACAAGTTTTGAAGAAGGAGGTGAAATTGAAGGTTGTTGAAAAGAAGGTTGATTTTGATGATGTTCAGGGCTTTTGATTTTCTTGAGAGGTCTATTATTATTATTATTATCTGAAATGGAAGCTTCATCAAAAACTTGCTTCCATTGATGTCTCTCAGAGCTTAAATCTAAACCCTTACCTTTTTCATCATCACCAAAATTTCTGTTGAATTTTCCACTGTTGTTCTTAGCTGCAGCCATCACCACCAATTTATAAACACTATAATATAACCTTCCGCTCGCTCTCTCAAGCTATAAAAACAGAGCACTTCAAAAAAACACTATAAAAACATGTGTGAAAGAAGAGTGAATCAAATTTTGAGGACCCAGATTCTGATTTGGTCTAAGTGTAAAAGAAATACCAAATTTTTGGAATATGGATTCTGTTTAAAAGCTGATCCGATCAAATAAAAAACAGAATCGGATGCAAAAGCTCTTCAATTTTGATTTGGAGATACATACATACCCATCTCAAATAAATCAATGGTGTGAATACAGAGAATGAAAAATCAAGAGAGTGAGAGAGCGAGCGGGAATCAGAAACTAGTGAGATTTCGATGATATTCTTTGATGTTGAAACCAGAGAGAGTTAAGAAAGAAACTTTGGTGGTGAAAGCAGGGGAGATGCAGGGGAGGTTTTGATTTTGTTTGTGTTTGTGTTTGTGTTGTGAGAGAGAGGCTTTTTATATGAGGGAAGTTGAGAGGGGGTTTAAATATTTGTTTATTTAATTTTCTGATTAAAGAAATAAAGGTTTTAGAGAGAATAATATGTAGAAGGTTCTTCATTGGTTGGCTGTAAGGGTCCTACACGGTTTTGTCTTTGCTTAAACACCAATTTTATTTCATTCATGCTCAACCACTTTTGGTCACATTTTTCAGTCACTCACTTTGAGATTTATGTATTTATTTTTCTTTTTTATCTTTACAGATGTTGCAATGGGATGGCTCCAAGGTGAGTAGTCCGAAGGCAAACAGTTATGTAACTGTTTTTTGTTTGTACCATGATGTGTTATGCAGGGATTGGTCGCATGATCATTCACTTGATATTTTCTCCCGAAAATGTTAGATATTTCATTTCATAGTTTAGTCCCACTCAACCCCACAAAATCGAACTGCATAGATGAGGTTATGCATTTTTCTTTATAAATCTTTTTGGCACCATATCTCTTAGTCAATGTGGGACTTAGATTTTTCCCAATAATATTACGAGAGAATTTTGCAAGAAAGAAAAAAATGGTTATGTGACAGTATATAACACTCACAAATTGTAACTACCTACCCCCACTCTCCTCACTAATCAAATACTCTTATTTTTATGCATTTTTTCTATTTCTTAAAAATGCAATTCTCATTTTCTCCTTCTATATGAATGCACTGAACAAGGCAGGGAGAAGTTAGAACAGAAAGAGGTCGGTAAAAAACGCCAGTACCTAATCATATTGTTTGTGTGTGTCAAAAAAAATCATATTGTTTGTGGAGTGAATTAATATATGTATGCATAGAAATAGTAATTAATTTGTGTCGAAAAAAGTAAGCGTAATTAATAATAAACAAAATTGTTCCCGAGGTCCCTTAGTTTAATTTTAATTTTTAATTTAGTCATTTAAGCTTCTTTTTTTCCAATTTAGTCTTTTAAGTTCCAAAATGTTAACAACATTAACCTTTTTTATAGACTCTGTTCAAGGCCATTAGAAAAGGCCTAAGTGGCTGTTAAAGTGTTTATGTGGCTATTTTCTATGCTTATGTGGCGGTATATGCTTGATGATTCATAATTTTTAATTAATTTTGATTAAAAAAATCGACAATCATAAAGCAAACCTAGAATATGAGATCTAGAGCAAAATCGATTTGTGTACAATTCATTCCACTACAACGTGTCATCTTCCGGTTTAGTTTTGCTACCACATCTTCAATCAATCTTCATAATCAATCACAGATCTAGAGCAAAACCAGATCGCTTTTTTGCTGCCTAGATCCCTAAATCAGAAACAAATTGAAACCGGAAACAAAATCAAACGATAGGATAGAAACCCATAAACGAAATCGAATCCTAAATATTAATCTTCATCCCCCAAATGAATTGAAATCTCTGCTGAAATGGAAACACCGTGAATGACATTGATTTCATCTTTCTGTTATTTTGGCAAACCCATTTTCATAAATATGGAGCAAAATGAAACCCATTTTCCACCCTTTCTTAAACATGGAGCAAAACTGAATATGGTTGTTTCTTCCGTGGTTCATGAAAGGGGTAAATCTGGGCTTTAGCAATTAGGGTTGATGAACACATAACAATAATAACGAGTCAACAAATATAACTACCACATAACAATAAATAATAGTCACCTAGGCACCGACTGTAACAACTATATAAGTATTTTTGTAACAAAGTTAAACTGCAATGGCAAAAAAGGTTAATAGTGCTAACATTTTGAAACTTAAAGGACTATATTTGGAAAAATAACTTGCCAGATTAAATCGAAAAATGAAATTAAATTAAGGGAGCTCGGGAGTAATTTTGTCTAAACTATATGTAAACTTAAGTTTGGATACCAACATAGTTGGATTACAGGTTATAATTTGTAGACAATGCTCTCGCCATTAGTTAGTTTTTTTTTAAAAGCAACAAAGGTGAGTGCAATGACATCACCGTGGAAGGAAGACATCACAACTAAGTTGACACTTCTGCCCACCGATCATCTAAAACACACCCTAAATTTATTAATAAATAAAAAGGAAAAAAAATACAAAGAAGGGGGACAACAACCAAAGCCCTGCAATAAATGAAAATACAACAATCTATAGGAAATATATCTCTGCAGTAAACCCACACCATATTGCTAAAGAAATCATCAACAATAAAATGAGGATGGTAGGCCACCAACTAGATCCCTAAATTTCAACACCTCTAGAAGCAAGTTTGTCATTTGAAGGATATTAATATCCTTGAAAGCAATATTTTGTGAATATAAGAACTAGAACCAAAAATAGCAAAGACAGATCCAGATTATCCCTGACATTACAATATGTGAGACAAATTCCGAAGCTCCATCCTAGGATCTCCAATAAAACCAAATAAAGTTTATGAGTAGGACAAATTATTTCTAAAGCTAATTTGGATGGAGGATTAGCAATCCCCCTAATATTCCAATAGAAACACTTCATTAATTAGTATTTTTGGAAACAATATGGGAACAATTTGATAACTATTCTTAGAAGAATCATTTTTCTTTTGTCTTAATTTCCTCTTTTGAGATTTTGTTAAAATGGGTTCAAAAGAGTCCTTGACATATTCAAGATCCTCTGCCTCCTCCATGTCCTCATCTGCCCAAAATTTCCTTCAAGTATTTAGAACCTGCAAATTTATGAATGAAGTTAGCTTTATTTCTACTAAGAGATTGACTAGTAGAGTTAGAATTTATATTATCTATATCATGAATTTTGTTGGGCTCAGAACACACTGAATCTATTGTTGAATTTTTGCATGTTCAAAGTTTGATCAGCTATAATTCTCTGATTTACACTGCCAATAACAATGGTTACTTGAGTTGGATTGATTACTAGTTTTCATTATAGGACTTTTTTGCTTTTATACATTGTGAATGACTGAACCTTCCTAGTTATTAGCCTCTCCCAATACCTGACCTAGTTGTGGAGAAGATGCGGCGACACCAATCTAAACTCTATGAGCAATAGGGAATATAACTACAATTTGATCTTGTAGGGTCGATTTTTGTTGATCAGACGTGACAATGTTTCTCATAGGAGTTTGATGTGAATTTTTTGATTCTAAGAAGATGATTCAGTATAGGTAGCTCTTTCTTTTTTTGGCGGCTTCACTCACCTATCAGTATTTGGTGAAGTACTTTAATCCAGCTTATAGGCAAAACTAATGTGAGGCAAATTAAGGAAAGCTTGTGTGAGGCAAATTAAGGATCCACCTATTCTTCTTCCTATCCCTTTCACTTTCGGTGGAACAATGCCAAGTATTCAAACATTAGAACAAGTAAACAACTCTATTGGATGTGCTTGTCGTTACAAAGTCAACACCATAACCTTGTTTTTTCACAACTGGTCGGTGAAAATCGGCACGTGGCGGTGGTCCACCTTAATCCTTCATCATTTTCTTCTACTATAATAATACTTAGTATTTTCTGTTTAAATTTGTATCATATCATATTATTATTAAATATTATTAAAAAAATCTTTTTTTGTCAATCTTCTTACATAACCACCCAAAAACGCAAAGTCTACCAAATAAACACAAAGGTGATTAGCCCACCCAAAAACGCACTTGACATAAACTACAAACGCATTAATTAGTTGACCAAAAAAAAACACAATAATTTATAATTAACAGTAAATTTATATTGTTAATAATTTAGATATATCGTTAACATACACAACAATAATTTATACTCTCTCTGAACTCATATATAAGCAACAAACTATTTTTTAGATTCATTGAAAAAATTATGTATCTAGACTATATGTCGTCCAAATACATGACTTTTTCAATGAATCTAAAAAATCATTTATTGTTTATATATAAGTCCAGAGGGAATAAGAGTTTAGGAAAGGATTCAAAAGTTATTACAAAGAACAACTGAAGATGACACATGATGACAGAGATGATTCCTATAAAACAAAATGTTCATGAAATTAAGGAGAAATATCAAAACTTATTTTCATTTAATTTAATGGGCACGTGTCACCTAATCCTACAATGTGGGCTGAAGAAAATATCTAAGTGCAAATATCATAAATGCGTTTTTGGTGTTAATCAATTTTGGGGTCTCTATGACCAATTTTGGACACATGTAGTGGTCAATACGTTGTTGAATCTAATTTGAGCACTTACATTGACCTGTCTAATTAATAGGGGTGGACAACATCATTCAACCCGTCCGCAACCCGACCAAACCGACACAAAAATTACTGTTTCGGGAGTGTAAGTGGGAACCGAACCCGTCCAGTAGAGGACAAATGGTCATTTACGGTTTAAAATGGTCGGTCCCGGATCTTAATATTGTAACCGTTATTACCCAAAACCGACCGAATATATCTAATCACTCTGCACTCACAGTCTACTCCTACTTACTTTTTCATCTACTAACCATTATTTATTTATTCTTTTCCTAAAACTTTTCAGTTTCTTCACTGACACACTCAAGCTATCAACAGTATTAAATACTTTTTACATTTAAGTCACTCTGCCACCCACGTAAACCAAAAACACTAGTAAATCATTTTTTATATTTGTTTATTTTATGTATAGTACAATTTGCGTCTTCTTCCTCAAATCGTTTTCACCATTTACGAACTTTTAAGCTTCTTTCTCTGCAGTCATTTTTTTGCTTGCTTTCTTTGATTTTTCTCTCAAACCTCTCTCTCACCGACCAGGAAAATCCGCATAAACCGTGAAACCGAACCCGTTGAAACCGAATAAAAGTTTGGGTTAGTGTGGGCCTTATGATATCAACCGTGGATAAGGTCGGATGGACACTTTTGAGCCCGAACCCGTCCATATCCGACTGATGTCCAGCCCTACTAATTAATGCGTCCACTAATACAAGGGATGGAGGTAGCTAGCCTATATTTTTTTCCATAAGTAAAAATTTCATTGACAAAATCTAGCTTTATTTATTTTAAAAAGAATATCTATCCTTTTGAGGCTTTAGGAGGGGAGGGAGGAGGGGGGTAATCCCAATCTAATTACTGCTCGAACAAATTTTTGTTGGTGTCTGATGACTCTTATTATAATTAAGGGCGACAAAAGAGTTGAATTTTGAAAATATCTCAAAGGTCAATCCTACCTATTCACGCTTCGCTATTGGTTGCAAGGAAATAAAATAAATAAAAATTCAAGTCAACTTATTTATGGATATTGGAAGTGCTCCAAACATGGCGCATAATGAAAGTAGAAACATAGATTTCCGTGCCTATCAAGAAAACTTGACTTGAGAATGTTGATTATATAAATAGTTAGTACATTAATATCAATATTGTATCACAAATATTAAAAATTATCCTTCTACTTCACATTTTGGCGTCTTTCTTTCTACTAGTACTCTGTTAATGTTATATTAATAATTAAGTATGATTGCTAATATAAAAATTAATAAGTGGCAGGCACTCGCATACAAAGAAAAAGACATACTATGAACTGGGCCATATAATTTGGAGCACCATTGTTTGCTACAAACTTATTAGAATAAGGTTCTTACCAAATAAAAGATTATCCCATTTTAAACAATGCAAGGGTGGGGGTTGTCAAGGTATTATAGTATTAACATAATAATTAATCAACAATGAACTACTCTGATAATCTTATTAATTAACAAGTTGATTAGCACATCAAGGGACTAACAAATCAATTAGCTGTTGCAAGGTGTTATGCGGCTATTGGCGTACTGAAAAGACATAGTTATCGTCGAAGAACTATTTTATTGTGTATAATATTGTACGATTAAAATGTTGGAAGGTTGTCTATGTATAACACTTTGATTGGATGAAGCATACATTTGTGCGTGCGTATGGCCAAAGTAATCATAATTGACCCACATAGGTATAATGGTTCCAATATCAATTGCTTCATGTGTTTGGTTTCTGCTCCGGATCGAGCAACGAGTCAAGCCCATATTGGAGTCGATAGCAGAGATCGACCTCGTTGTCGATCTGCGCATAGTGCTGAGCACCGGTCGAGATGCACTAGGAAATATTCACAACTCAAGCCATAGCAAAGCATGCGCGCTGTATGGGGTCAGGATAACGATTCGTGCGACTTGACCTATCAAAAGCGAAGATCACACGCCTGGATCCAACGGTACGCGATAGTGCGCTTGCCATCTTTTGACTCCTATAAATACCCCAATATTAATTGCAATAGGTACACATTATTTAATTTCTACCTCACTTAAACTTTATGAGCTGACTTGGGCGTTGGAGTGTGTGCAAGTACACTCCCCACGTCAAGCAACACATGGTGTTTCTCATGTCTTTGAAGATGACTGCCAGATTCCTTTGTTGAAGTTGCCCAATGCTGAGGAAATTACTTTTCAACTCAAGAATGTAGAACACTACAGATATGATCTGGACGTTTCCCTCTCAACTTCACTCTTCCTTTCCCTTTGGCTACTAATCTTGACCCATTGCCAAGTTTTACTAACTATGTGAATGTTTCATCAAGGTTAAAACCAATGTTTCTTACCACACATATGTTGCTACATCCGTAATCAAGAAACCACAAACCATTCTTATCTTCAACCTCTGCCTCGTCTCCAATAGCCATAAACATTTCTTCTTCAAATTATGCAAAATTCACATTCTATTCCCATATAGGGCACTCATATTGGAAATGTCCCAAATTTTGACACTTTTAGCATTCTATATGATCATTGCATTGTTGGATTGTCTCCCTCTTCCCCTGCCACGTCCTATCTCTCTACCTCTTCCACTAGTTCTACCATCAACAACGACTTTTAGGGCCTGCTCTGCTTCTTTGTGGTCTTTCATTCACTGCTCATGTACCAACAACTTGCTTTGTAGTGCTTCAACACTCATGGTCGTGACATTATTTGACTCCTCAATTGAGCAAATTACATACTCAAATCTTGAAATCGTGGACCTCAAAATCTTTTGAACCACCATGAGTTGCTCCATTCTTTCACCATGAACTTTCATCTTATTGACAATTGTGAGAGTTCTTGGAAAAAACTCATCCACGGTTTCCCCCTTCTTTCATGTTCAATACTTTGAATTCCTTTCTCAAAGTCTGCAATTGAGCTCTCTTAACCTTTGTTAAACCCTGATATTTTTGTCTCATGGTGTCCCAAATCTCCTTGGTTATATCTTTAACCAAGATTATTTCAATGATTGTGCCATCAATCGCTTGAAACAAATAGTTTTTTGCCTTAAGGTCTTTCAACTTCCCATCTTCCACAACTTTCAATTGCTCAGGCGTAGGGTTTGCTGGCGCGATAGGAATTCCCGAATCCATTGCGAACCAATACTCCTTCGAACGCAACAAATTTTCATGAGCATAGCCCAGTGATCGTAATGACCATCAAACTTGGGGATTGAGGGGTGTATGATAATGTTCCACACAATTTTCCGTCAATGGAGTTAATTAACATAATCATGATTGTCATGGAGTTAATTAACTCATTACATCATAATTGACATAATAAAGCTTGAAGGCAATCTGAAGGATTATTAGAACACCGGTTTAAAAATAGAGACATGTATTTTGATATTCCTTACTAATGAATCATCCCCTTGACAACTTTTTAATGTAAAACCATCCCCAAGAGACCATTTTAAAGCACATTTTCTACCGCCTCAAGTTATAAATCACCCCTAGAAAAATCTTACAAGAATGAATGCCAAAGAATATTTTGTTCTATCTAGAAAAAACAGATTGAAAGCTACATTAATAGGTAGTTCAAAATTTGATATGCCATTGGTCCCTTCTAAATTCTTTCTTTTCCAAGTGCTGTTTCTTGAGAGCAGTAAACTTAGCAGCTATATCATCATAATCTGGCAACTTAGGATGAACATGATTAGGATATGGAGAAAGACATGAATATGTCCTTAACATCTTCTTATCTTTCATGTTTCTGTTTCTGTTTCTGTTTCTCTCTTGAGGCATTGTCATAGCTCTTGAGTATGCAGCTTCTCTTCCAATTCTTGTTAAGGAACCATTACTATAACTCTTCTCTTTTGGTCTCTGAGGAATGGTAACTAGTTCCATTCCCTTGTTCAAATCATCTTCACAAAAGGGTCTGCAATCACAACATTCATCAATAAGAACTCTTTGATGAAAATGTGTATCCTTTTTATCATCATCATCATCATAAAGGCAAAAATAACAAGGCTGATCCAAGCTGCACCCATTTAATTTTGTATCCTTTTCTGAGAGCATTTGTGTTCCTTCTAGTGAAGACTTCTGATGCTTTTTTTTAGGAGATGGAGTTTTGCATGGTTTTTGATAATATATCATATAACCAACATCAATATTGCTCAAGTTTTCCAAGGAGGATGATCTTCTTCTTCTTGATCTTTTCCTAGTTACCCTTTTGTTCCTTCTAGTGTTCGAAAATTCAATCTGTGATTCAGCTTTATCTCTATAGCTTTCATTACCTGAGGATCTGAACTTAAATAGCATTTGGGTTGCACCATCTTTTGGTGAAGAAAATTGATATTCTTCAATATACGAAGGGACACTTGTTCTTTCAGCTGAAGATGTTAATGCCAATATTGTTACCTCGTTTTTTTGCAGAATAGAATTTGTAGAAGAAAGTTGCTTAGGGGATCTCAAGGTATATGGAGGATATTGCTGAATTGTAGACACTATTGCAGAACAATCAGCAAAACTAGGTTTGGAAATAGATGAATCAACACATGTGGTTTCTTTTTTCATCTCTTCATTCTCCCAATGATGGACTTTAGATCCTGAAATTGTGTCACTTGGTTTGTTTTCTTTTGCCTGCACAAAATGCATTCATATCATTTGCAAGGAAGCACCGATACAGACACGGACACCAGACATGCAGACACAAGTTTTAATTTGACAAGTACATGTAATTAAAGTGTCGGTGTTGGTGTCAGTATCCAACACGATACATGTCGTAGACGGAACACGTCTTCGGAAGTGTTGGTGATACAGAGTATAAGATCATAAGTTCATCAATATTAAATTGACCATAGTGAAGAAGAGTGACCTGCAGTTCTTGCCAATTGGGGTAGTATTCTATGGCTAAAACCTCTTGTTGGAAACAGTTATCTCTGGCTATTTCATCCACAATACTATACTTCAGATCATCTGGTACATAGTTTCTTGACAAATTCTCTCTCAACTGTGATTTTGAAATTTCATCAACATGTATAAATATTATTGAAAAAATATGAAATTGAATAAAAGGTAATGTTACTATATATACTGAATAAAAATTAAAGTACCTTTTTGTTTACAAGATTCCCAGGAAGTAAGTCCATAGCTGTAGTTGCAAACTTGTGACCATAACGTTCTCCAAAAAGCTTCTTAATGACATAGAGTTCATGAAGATCACCTAATCTTGCAGATGCATATATAAGACTAGAAACTGCTTCATTTATATCATTTGGACATTCCCTGATTTTGGAAAATTTAACTATCAGCAAAATGTATATGATTTGGATTTAGATAGTGATAGTGATAGTGATAGTTAGGAAGGAACTTGTACTTGTGTCTACGGATATAGGAGAGTTTCTTTAAGATAAATTCACAAAAGTGATCTAACAATTCATATGCTTCTGCCATATTTTCATCTTCCAGAAGCTGCTCAACCTGGAATTTTAACAAGAGTTAATTATTGGATTCTTGATGTGGGACTGCAGAATGAGATGCCTAATAAAGATATACTAGCTAAGTTAAGTGGTGTTTTAAAAATCGAACCAATCCAACTGTTTAACCGGTTAAATCGTGAACGACACAGTTTGGTTATTTGAGCGGTTGGAACACGGCTTCATCCCAGTTTGAGTAGTTTAAAGCGATTAAATCATGAGTAGAAGGTCTCGGCTATTCCACGTCCTGTCTGGTTTTCAAAACATTGTTGCTAAGTAATTTATTCAACAAAAAATCAATGAGTTAAGTTACTAAGTTGGAATTATCATACAGAGTTTCACTTTCAGGCTTCACCTTAAATTTTGATATAATTAATTTTAGTTTAAAATCTTAGTAGTTACTAGTTGGTTACCAGTTTGGTGACGTGACGCCTTAGTGTAATTATTCATGTCATCTTTTTTTTTTGTCATTTTAGTTTTTCTCTCTTCTTCCTCAATGAATGTCATGTTTACTAACTTGGTTGCAGAGCCTATTTATGAACACTACAGACTCATACAATGAAAAACTAGAGGCCTAAAGTGGTTTCTATGTAATTCACAGAATCTAAAATGTATAACTATAATAGTTTGAGTATAATGATATTTACCTATGAAGCATAGAGATGGACACCAGATACGACACAGACACATACCGTTTTAATTTTAAAAATGCAAGTAATTGAAGTGTCAGTGTCAGTGTAGGTGTCCGACACGATACGTGTCGAACACCGAACACGTCTAAAGTACGTCGGTGCTACAGAGATATTTACAAACCCGGTTAGCAGCTGAATCTTGATGGCCAGATTGTATAAGCTCAGCCAAGTCTTTTCGCAATTGTCTCGCTATTGCTTCCCTCTTGTTCTTGAGCAGCATGAGCCTGTACCGAGTTCTTTTGATCGCCTTCTTGCTATAAACAAATCACCAAAAACAGAAAAAACAAGTTAACCATGAAAAATCATATACAAGGCAACATGACCATATAAGTTGTAAATTGAGTTAGATGATGATAGCATATAGTTACCATTTTGAAGCTTTGGACCAACCGAACAAGATATCAAACATATCTAGAACTCGATAGGAAGCAGTTTGTGAAGCAGAGAAGAGAAGAGAAGAGTGATTAAGTACAGTTTTGTGGTATATATATGGCAGGGTACGTAGTGGTCGTGGGATTGGGAGAGACGGTTGTTTATGTTGTGGGTGGTCATCAGTCTCCTTGAAAAAAACTTCCCACTCCACCCGTTTGTGGGACAGACAGACACGTTGGCTTTTATATAATTTCTACCCCGTGAAAAAAAAGCAACAACATAAACTTGTTTCTTCAGCTTTGTCTCCACGATTTTACTATAAATCAATTTAATATATTTTAAAGGTGTGCACCAAATGAGTGCAAAAAAGAGGTTCCAGGTTCAAATCTCGGAAACTAACATTCCTCCACCTCCACTAACATTGCCTATCTAAAAAAAATTAATATATTTTAAAGAAACTACTTTCTTTTTTTGATAATTAATGAAACTAATTCTTTACGATTAACTATAATACTACTCCAGCATAAAATCATGACATTTATATTCAGATAAAATCTAAAATATTATAAGATATTTTATCATATTCTAAAGATATTGTAACAAAAATAATATTCTAACACTCATTGCAATTATGGACAAAGACTTGTGATATTAAGGAATATTATTCCTTAGTAACAATTATTAAATTTTTCGGTAATCATCATGCAACACTTCAATGGTTAGTACAGATCTACTAACAACAATTTGCTGTTTGTGTGGTTAGTATATGCTACTAACCATTATAGATCAATCCAATGGTTAGTACATATAACCACAATTTAGTGTTGATGTGGTTACCGATTTTTTTCATTGATGCGAAAATGACTATTATGCCAATTTAGTAACCATTACTAAGGAATTTCTTATTACTCTAAATCAGACTCACAGTTATGAACCCTAATACATATTTTAATACAAATATGTGTGGGATAGGGAAAGAATACACAAATCATACATTTATTTTTTATTTTAAATTAAGTTCAGTATTTTAAGCGTATAATATATTTAATTTAAAATAAAAAATTAATGTACTAAACTCGTATTCCCTCCGTATCTCATACGTATTCATATTTTTGTATACTTTTGGTATGTTGTTTTTACTCCAAATAACATTTCTCTTATACAAAAGACTCAACATTAGTTAATTAAACCTTAATTTATATGGTCTTATTCCTATATAAATAGGGAAACTAGATATAATAATAACAATAATAATAACTAACAAATCTGCAAACTATATATCAAAAAGAAAACAAATCTACAAACTAGAGATGATTTAAGATATTCTTTTAATTCTCTATCTCAAAAAAAAACTAGTTATTTTTTTTTTGATAATTAAAGAAACTAATTCTTTAAGATTTTTTTTGGTGAGAAACTAATTCTCTAAGATTACTCCAGCACAAAATCATGACATTACATTCAGACAAAAACTAAAGATATTATAAGATATTTTATCATTTTCTAAAGATATTGTAACAAAAAAAATATTCTAACACTCACTGCAATTATGAACCCTATCATTCTTTTTTTTTTGGTACAATAACTAAATGAGCCCTAACATTCTAAAGTTACTCCGGTTTGTAGTGATAATATATTTTTTACACCCTTGATACTCTTCAATACAAGAATTAATTGATATTTTTTAATATAAAAAACAGAATTGGGGGAGTACACCCTAATAAAGTGGGCAATTTTTTAGCGTTATTAATTATTTATGAAGAGTTTTTTTTTAATAAGCATTTATGAAGAGAATTACATTGAGCAATGCTATATATACCGTGAGAGAATGTTAAAGCTCAGATTTTGAGGACTGAGAGCCTCCTACAGAAAGTAATAAGAGAGGAATAGATAATTGAAATATTTCATTGATAAAGCCACCGAATGGGCAAGTACAGTATTTAAGCAACAAGGGAAATCTTATTCTAACGGAAAGTGATCCAGAAAGATACACAAATCACACCCAATCTAACACACATATGATGACTCATGCTTCTAGAAGGAAATAGATATTAATTGTAAATGATATGGTCCTTGAATTTGGCTGGAGCTCTCTTGCTGCGTGAGGGCCTTGTGTGAGTTTCTGAGTTGGACTGAACAATAGGCCCATTATCAGTTACTGGGCTAATTGCAGCAGTAGGATCCGTAACAATACCTTCTCCTACAAAGTCAACATTGTCCTCAAGGTTGTGGCTATCTTGCACATCCTTCCAATTTTCCCAGGAAGCCTCCTCAGGTGGCAAATCAGACCACTGCACAAGGACTTGGCGCTGCAACTGACCATCAACAGTAATATCACACGAAGCCAGCACTGCGAGGGGAGTGAGCAGAGGATTGTTGTCAACAGATTCTTTCAGCAACAGAGGATCAGGTGGAGGAAAAATTCCCTGATAAGGCTTCAGCAGGGAGCAATGAAATATTACATCATGGATTTTGGCATATGAAGGGAGCTCCAAACGATAAGCAACGGGTCCGAGACGCTCAAGAACACGAAAATGACCATAATAACTCTTGTGTAACTTGTTGTACTTGCCACCAGATAGAGAAGTTTGCCGATAGGGCTGTAGCTTGACCAGTACATAGGCACCAACATCAAAAATCTCTTCACGACGTTTCTGGTCTACCACAGACTTCATCCGAGTTTGTGCCTTAACCAAATTCTTGCGCAGCAGCTCTAAAACTTCTTCCTTGGAACTCAACATGTTGTCACTTGCATCCACATTGGATGAACCAGCCACATATGATGGAATAGAGGGGGGAAGCTTGTCGTACACGATCTGATACGGAGACATACCAGCAGAGGAATGGAATGCTGTGTTATAGTGATATTCAGCCCAAGGCAAGAACTTATGCCACAAAGATGGTTTAGCATGGACAAAAGCTCTCAAATTTGAGGGTCCGATTGGTGACTTCCGTTTGACCATCTGTTTGAGGGTGGTATGAGGAACTCATTCGCAGCAACGTCCCGCTCAATTTAAACAGATCTGACCAAAACCTACTGATGAAAATTGGATCACGGTCAGACGTAATGCTCTTGGGCCAACCATGCAACTTGCAGACTATGTTCACAAAAAGTTCAGCCACTTTAGTAGCTGTGAATTGAGAAGGCGGAACTCCAAGATGAACATATTTGGAGAATCGATCCACCACCACAAGAAGGACCGTATACCCACCCGAATTGGGCAAACCCGTAACAAAGTCTAGTGAAACGTCCTCCCAAATGTTGGAAGGTATCGGAAGAGGCTGTAACAATCCACTAGGCTTGCTAGTTGGATACTTTGTTTGCTAACATATCAGACATTTAGCAATGAAATCCTTGATATCTTGCTGCATGGAATCCCAAAAGAAATTGGCAGAGAGCCTCTTAAGAGTTTTCACCACCCCTGCGTGACCTCCGATTGGAGTCTCATGAAATTCTTTCAACAAAAGGACCTTGAAACAAGAATCTGAAGGGATCCAAATTCTTCCTTTTTTCAACAACAGACCATTATTCACATTAAATTGAGGCATAGAGGCAGGGTCAGAAACTACCTGATCACATAAAGCCTTATAGGAAGTGTTTTGAATTAATTCTTGCTTGAGTTCTTCTATGAAAAGAAACTGTGGTGCAGAAAGAAGGTGCAATTCAGTAGAAGGAGGCTCATAACATCTTGAAAGAGCGTCTGCCACCACATTTGTTTTGCCTGGCTTGTATTGAATTTCATAATGATATCCCAATAGCTTGGATAAATATGATTGTTGCTCCGGAGTTTGAATAACCTGACTTAACAATTCCTTCAAGCTCCTATGATCAGTTTGTATCACAAAGAAGTGCCCAAGTAGGTACTGGCGCCAACGCTTCACGACACTGGTGATAGCGTGCAATTCTCTAATGTAAGTAGAAGCTTTGGCAAGTCTAGGGCAGAACAACTTGCTAAAGTAAGCTATTGGGTGATCACCTTGTAACAACACAACACCCATAGCTAGTCTCGAGGCATCAGTTTGCACAACAAAAGGAACGAAGAAGTCCGGCAAAGTGAGAACCGGAGCTGTTGCCAAGGCTGTTTTCAAAGCTTCAAAGGCATGCTGGGCATCTGGTGACCATGTAAAAGCATTATTTTTCAACAAAGAAGTGAGGGGGTGAGCCAAACTAGCATAATTACGCACAAAACGGCGATAAAACCCGGATAAGCCCAACAAACCACGCAAACTCTTGACAGATTTTGGAGTTGGCCAGTCAAGAACTCCCAGAATTTTACAAGGGTCAGGAGCAACAGTACCATTGGTGAAAATATGACCCAAGTAAGCAATCTGAGATTGGCAAAATGAACACTTCCTTGCCTTTAAATGAATCTGATGAGTCATGAGAATGGAGAAAACCTGAGATAAATGGTCATAATGTGACTCCAAGGTTGGGCTGAACACCAATATGTCATCAAAAAATACAATTACCGTCTTGCGGAGGAGTTTGCGAAAGATGTCATTCATGGTTGCTTGAAACATCGAAGGTGCATTGCAGAGACCAAAAGGCATCACACAGTATTCATAATGACCATCGTGTGTGCGAAATGCAGTCTTCGGAATATCTTGAGGTGCCACACGGATTTGATGAAAACCCGAAGTAAGATCCAATTTGGAGAAAATACGAGCATTACCCAATTCATCCAACAACTCATCAATCGTTGGCAAAGGAAAACGGTCACGAACTATGAGAGAATTAAGAGCCCTATAATCGACACACATACGCCAAGAGTCATCCTTCTTCTTCAATAACAACACAGGTGAAGAGAAGGGACTGGTGCTTGGTTGGATCCAACCGGTATTGAGGAACTTGGCCACTTGGGTTTCAATTTCTAGTTTCTATGAGTGGGGGTAACAGTATGGCTTCACATTGACAGGAGGGGCATTTGGAAGGAGGGGGATGGTATAGTCGGTTGTTCTCAGTGGGGGGAGGGAAGAGGGCTCAGAGAAAAGGTGGCTATGGATGGTGATCAAGGTTTGGAAGGAAGGGTCGAGTGAGGTGAGGTCAGGGGTACATGAAGGTGTCTCGGGTGGGGTGGTGAAATATGGAGAAAAATTGAGCAGTAGATTCATGATGGGCTAGTTTCTAAAAGGAGTGAAGGCCCACTGTGGGAGTAGGAGAATCACCACGGAGCTCAACACTGGAATTAAGGTGAAAAAAGGTCATAGTGAGGGAATTATAGTTCATTAGGACTGGGACAAGTTCTTTCAACCATTGGGCTCCAAGGACAATGTCAGCACCATATAGGCCCAATGTATACAAATCAACATGAAATAAATGATGGGTTTTTTTTTTTGTACCCCCACCCTGTCCCCTTAAACCCCCACCCAAATTGAAATCCCCAAAATGCCATTTGTCATCTATTTTTTTTTTAAAAAAGGCGCATCGTATATATGTCAATTGGGACATATATACGATGTGCAGTTTTAACACATCAGATATATATCTCGAAGAAGTATATACGATTGTCGTTATTCTACGACCAATCGTATATACTTCTTCGGCATATATACGATGTGTTCATACGACATCGTATATATGTCCCAATTGACATATATACGATCTTTTAAATTTTGTTTTTTTTTAAATTTGTAAAAAAATTTAACGCTCATGATTTAGCGTTCAAAGTTGATCAACGGTGTAGATTGCACGCCAAAATCAACGGTTGATAATCTTTTACCTCATCTATAAATACTCACTCCCACCATCACTATTTTCACACCAAAAATTCAAATACTCACTCCTCCTTCTCTCACACATCACAAGTGAAGATGATGCAGCTTCGCTAATGTCATACTACGAGCCTTCTCTTCCTCACTCTGCTCATTCTAATATGGGGTTTGTTGATCATCGTGGTATCATCTTGAAAGATGATGGTATAAGTTTCGATGGGAGAGATGTTGTTTCGTGTAGGTTAAAACACGATATATCATTTTCTGCTCTCACTACTAGAAAAACGGAAAATAGTGACCGAATTAGAGACTGATTTCCTTTGGTCACTATAGAGACAGATTTAGAGACCATTTTTGAGATGGAAAATGTATATGATTTGTAGCGACCGATTTAGTGACAGATTACGTTTAGCGACCGATTTTTCAGCTAAATCTAGAGAGACCGATATTTCGGTCACTAATAGTGACCAATTTTTTAGTCACTATTTTATTTAACTAAATATTAATTCCCTCCCAAAACGAAAAACTTCCCCTTTTTTCTCACAATAAATTTTTTTATCCAAATAACATTGTTGAAAAAATTACTTCACACATTTCGGAGGAAAAATTTCCGTTCCTCTTCTCACAAAACCCTAACCACTCCCCTCTCACCAAGCGGACACTCAAGATCGCAACGTCGCTCTCGCTCGTCGTTCAATGTCCGTCCCCGCAACGTGCTCTCCATGCCCGGCTTGAACCACACTACCGCTCTTACTTTTCGCTCTTACTAAGAAAACCCCAACCCACCCCACTTCCACCGTCATTATGCAATGGGTTCTCGCATGAAGCTTCTCCTCCTAGCTCAACCTCCTTCAATCGCAACTCGGCGATTATTCGAATACACTCAAAAGGTAATCCTAATCGAATCCCCTTTTGGTTGCCTCTCTCTCTCTAATCGAAACCCCAAACATATTTTAAAAACCCCGTCGAAATTCGGTCATGGATTGCATTGTTCAAATGCATGTATTTCATGTCATTTGATTGGCGAGAAATTTTATTTTATATCTAAAAATAATTTTTTCACTAAAGAGGTTTTTATATATATTGAGCGGAAATTTGCGGTAGGATTTCAAGTAATTTGTGAGGTATTTATGCGGATGGTTCAACCAGAGAACAGCGAACATGAGATAATTCGTATCGTTTATCGAAACCCAAACGACTAGTGGAGGTATTTCTTGGTCTACCATGGATGTCAACAGTGAGGATGACGCCTCGAGACATGATGTCCATTCATATTACAATTAAATGGAGGAGTTACATTCATGCATGCGTCGAAACCGATGAGGACCGTCGTTTGAGATCCTTCGTCGATTAACTCCACCAACTCAATGAGTTTATATTGTATTTTCATTTTATCTGCCTATTTTTATTCAAGTTGTTTATGTTTTATCGCTTGTGTAACTTTGTTTTTTCGAATCAATGAAATCAAAAATTAATGGAAACTCGTAAAATAAATAAAACATCAGAAAAAGTTAATAATAAAGTGCCAATATAATATCAAATACATCAAAAACAAATAAAAATCCCTAACGGCGTCCCCTCGACCTCGCCCCCCGCTGCCTAAGCTCTCCACCACGTCATCCGGTCCGCCATCCCCACCACCTATGGAGTGTCCGTCACACGCGGACCGCCATGCGCTATGTCGCCGCCACGAATCCTCTCTACAAGCCCTCACAACCTCCCTAATCCACCATGATCGCCGTGAGCGTATCTCGGGGGAGGTGTCCAAGGCCGAGCTCTAGGTGATGGTGGAGCGGTAATAGTCCGGGGATAGAAGCCGGACGCACCACTCTAAGTAGTTAAGATGCGATCCCGATCGGGGCCGAGCAACCCGAGTAGGCGCATGATGTCCTCCACAGATGCCATGAAGTGGACGATCCAAACACGCGATCGGTGATGACTCGAACGGCCATCGAGAGGGTCGCGCGGGATGATCTGCGTGTACCCAAACCGTCGCAGCACCTATCGGGCATGTAAGGAACTCGAAGTCACCGGTGATGAAGCCTCTGTAGAGGAGATCCGCTCAAAGCGGTCTACCACCACTCGCCCTCCTCAAATGGTCGCGCCAGACATCCTCTCCGCCTCGGCTCATCAAGCATCCTCCTATAGTGGTGAGCTTGGTGGTCGACTTCTTCTTCCCTGTAGCGCCCAGCCAAGTGGCTCCGCACTGGGATATGACCGGCAACCTCTCCGCCATCCGAGGGAAATACCACATAATCCAAGCCCGAAATGCGAGAAATAAACAACATATTTAATTCACAAGAATTTACCAAAAGTCGGTCGCGATTTAACAAAAATACAAGAAGTTAAAATGTGTACTGAAATAGGTGGCATACCCTCCACACCGCTGCTTTGCGTAGTCTCAAAGACGCAGTGTTCAAGGGACTCATACATGGCGGCTAGTGCACTGCACCCCATGCATAGCCTCCAAGAACATCCGCTCTCGGATCATCGGGTAGACCCGGCCCACTTAGCCTCTTAGCCTCACTCTCTCGGTCTTCGTAGTGAAGATATCTGAGTCGGAAGCGGCAGATAAGCCCTCACAAAGAACAAAGTGATGTCACCCCCTCCTCCATGTTACGCGCTCATACACTGCTCCAACCATTTGAAGTCAGATCACGGACCCCACGGGTGTTGTTAGCGGCCTCAACCCGTGACACACCTAGATATGTCTCAAAGAAGTCGTGTGTGGCAAACTCCGAGCTCACAAAGTGATGGTGGAGGTGTGGCATAGTTCCCCTGGATGGGAAGGTGCAAGCAGACAAGAGATGTCATCGAGTGATCGCCATCTCACCAAATGGCAAGTGAAATGACGAAGTATCTCGAGTGCCATCTCTCGATAAAAGGCGACAAAGACTCTCACGTCTCATCGTGGCGTGGCGGCTACCCGGAGAAGTGGGGCCATCTGGAGTCCCCGACCACAAGTGGTGCGTTGAAGTAGGTCGGGGTAATGAAGATGGAGTCTAGTATGGACTTTGTTGCCATGAGCCCATACTTTGACAACACGATACTCCGAAATAAAAATAAATAAATAATGTAAGCAAAAAAGTGCAGACTATGTGACTTAAATAAATTATTTAAGCAAAAATGCAAAACTTAAAGGTCGTGAGTATAAAGCTCGCAGACATGATCCGCCAAGTCGGTGAAAAGAGAGGGTGAGGCTCCTCCCGACATCGGGCCGAGGCTCCTCATGATACTCGGACATAGTCCAGTTCGAGTAATAAGCATCACACTGGTCGCTCGCTGCTGCGATACTCGGGAGGTGGGGATGGTAATGAAGAGGTTGAGGATCGTCATCGAGGATACCGTGGATGATATCGAGGAGTAGTGGGATTGATACTGAGAAACCGACCTCCCTCTATGCCAATCCTCCTGCTGCGTCTGCGCCGCAGTAATCCCCGAGATAGAAAGCTCCAGTGGCCGATCATCGATTTGGCTCAGTGCTGCTCTCTCTCTCTCTCGTTGAAGCATGGAGCTGATTATGCCTCCGAGTCCTCGTACTCGGAGCTCGGAGCAGTAGATGACTCCTCTATCTCTCTGATCGGAGAGACCTCACGTCTCCTCTATGCCTACCAGGACACCGCAAGCGAAGGAAAAAAAAATTAGTAAAAAAAAAAAAAATTTCTCATCGTATTTACATCAAAGCAGTGTATATACGATGCTTACCGATTTGTTTCGTCGTATATAGGGTCTTACGGGCGTATATGCGCAGTGGTGATTTCTGTCTAATCGTATATATATACTGAAAAGGGTATATACGATGTGAAGAAAATTGCTCGTCGATATAGGGTCGTGGTGGGGTATATACGATTGGTGGATTTTGAAATTTGATCGTATATACGTCTGCGTGGCGTATATGCGAGTGAAGGTGGTCAAACGTAGGTATGACCAATTATGTGAAGAAATGGTGATTTTGTAAGCGATGTGGGTATTTTGGTCTTTTCATACGGTGGGTGGGGGTGTTAGAGGAATGGGTGGGGGTCCAAAAAAAAAACCCATAAATGATCTTGTAGCATAAGTGGAACTTTGGGGCATACCTTAGAACAGAGCAATTCCTGACCGTTGCCAACCAAAACAGGGAATGGATCAATATTCTCTTGGGCCAAACCCAAAGACAGAAAAATAGAGTGATGACAGAAATTGTGGGTAGTGCCTCCATCTACCAAAACTCGGACGGGTTGAGATCCAATATAGCCTAAGACCCGAAACGTGTCTGCAGCGTGGGTACCCGAAAGGGCGTGCAAGCTCAACTGAGCAGCAACAGTCACGGTGGCGTCACCCTCAGTACCACCTGGATCTAGTAATGTGGCCTCATTCTCCAAATCACCTGTAAAAGGAAAAACATCATCATCTTGGTTAGCAACCATGAGAAAAACTCTAGCACCACATTTGTGTTTACGTGACCATTTTTTATCACAATTAAAACACAAGCCCTTTTCGTGCCGTTCATCCATTTCCGGACCGGAGAGATGACGAAAACGAGGTTTCGCTGGCGGAGTTGGAAGAATTCCATAAGAGGGCTTCGTTGCTGATGAAGATTCAGTGACTGGCTTGCTAGACGATCCTGGAGCAGAGGGATGCGAAGCAAAAGTAGGTTGCCACAGCGTAGGAGGACGTGAGCGATTAGCACGAGCAAGATCGTGTAGTTTATCTTCCTGTAGGCAAGCAAGACCGGCAGCCTGGGAGATCGTCGTGGGTTGTTGAGCAAGAACTTCACGGCAGACTTCGATCTTGAGACCGGAAATGAAACAACTCAAGAGATCGGCCTCCGAAACTGAGATAGGTAGCAACACTTGAAGTCTAAGTTAACTTGAAGAGGTTCCCCTTAGGATCGTCAAATGCAGTGGGAGCGAAACGTGTTTCAAGAGCACAAAGAAACTGTGCCCAGGAAACAATTTGCCTATTTCGGTATATCCACTGGTACCACACCAAAGCAGCGCCGTCCAAATAAAACGAGGCAATGGTGATCCTCTCTTCTTCATGAGTTTGGTGATAAGTGAAGAACTGAGAAATTTTGAAGATCCAGCCATGTGCGTCGCTGCCGTCGAAACGAGGAACGTCGAGTTTCAAACGAGGACGATTTGAAGATTCGCCGGTGAGACGAGAGGAAGCCGTGGAATGGATCTCGCATCCGTCTTCCATCTGTTTACGTAGTGCTTCGAATCGGGAGGAGAGCGTGAGGAGGCTGTCTAGCCGGATCGTCGTTGCTAGGAGTCGGGAGTGGCGGCGGAGGGCCGGTTGGGCGCACCATGGAGGAGTGTCAACACAATGAAAGCACCAATGTTAAAGCTCAGATTTTGAGGACTGAGAGCCTCCTACAGAAAGTAATAAGAGAGGAGTAGATGATTGAAATATTTCATTGAGAAAGCCACTAAATGGGCAAGTACAGTATTTAAGCAACAAGGGAAATCTTATTCTAACGGAAAGAAATCCAGAAAGATACGCAAATCACACCGAATCTAACACACAAATGATGACTCATGCTTCTTTTGAAATAGATATTAATTGTAAATGATATGGTCCTTGAATTTGGTTGGAGCTCTCTTGCTGCGTGAGGGCCTTGTGTGAGTTTCTGAGTTGGGCTGAACAATAGGCCCATTATCAGTTACTGGGCTAATTGCAGCAGTAGGATCCGTAACAGAATCTCTCGTGAAATCCACAAATACATGCGTGTCAATTTTATAATAAGTTTTTTAATTGAACTCCGAGAAATCACCCACGACTAGTCAACAATGACAATTTGTTGGGTTGACGGACCAATCACCCATCATCGTGAAGCTCTGCGAAAACTCTCTTCGCTCCAATTACATTACCTCAATCCAAAAACACTAGTTGAGATTTAAACCCATAACATGTTAAATACAACACTTCTCATACTCACCATGAAAATATATTCTGACACTCGCTTACTTTACTTTTGATAAGAAAATTGAGAAATAAATTGTTGTATGTGTAAACTATTTAAGTGTAAATTATTTACTTTTTAATTAATAAAAAAATTGTATATATAAATTTTTAATTTGTTGCAAGTGTAAAATATTTTTACAGTGATTAAATAAAAAAAAAGCAGTTAACCAATTCAACCCACCTTCCCTGTAATGTTCACCAACTCATGTTTGTTACCGCGTGCAAGGTTGCACCACCAAAGTGGGACCCACTTTTGCCTTGGCGTGGTCTTCACAGGCAGATTATTAAAAAAAAACAAAAGAAAATAGACAACATACACTAGCATTACAGAGGATGTTCAAGATCATCATCAATCATCAGCGTCATTCTCCAATTACACAACAAGTGTACTGTAAATGTATAATTATTTATGGCTTAAATATCATTTACCCCTACAAATATCACCATAATCCATTTTACTTCAGTAAAATAAAAAGTTTTAAAATGTCCTCGCAAATATAAAGCTTACTTTCTGATTCTCCACTCTGTTAGATTATATTGTGATGTTAATGATATAATGGGTATAAATCATTTCTGATTACTTCGCAAAATATAAATCGTTTATTTGATTGTTCCCCATATGAAAATCGTAAACAATTTATATTTGCAAAGTGAGCATTTTAAAACTTTTTATTTTACAAGTGAAATGGATTATGGTGATATTTCAGAAGAAGTAAATGATAATAATTAATCCTACGCAGAATCTCATAATGCATGCTTAATCTCCTTAACATCTACTTCAGCTTGTTGTAATTGTTTATATTGTTATGCGTCTATGTTAAGCAAGCATCCTAAATATAAATATGCTGCTATTCGTTTTTGAGTATTCTCCTGTTAGGTTTGAATTTATAATTTTTTGTAAAACCACCTCAACCTTTCTTATTTGGATCATCTACAGCTATTTGCTTTTTTTTTTTAGTAGCTTCGAGAGAATGAGCTTTACACATCAAACTTGGTTGCTCATCGCTCCATGAAAAAAAAAAACAACAAATCCGCTAACACAAGTACAACACATTTTTTTTTTGTTATAAAAAGTTGGATTTTTTTTTGTACCCCCACCATATCGCCTTATACCCCTCCAATAAAGTGAAACCTCAAAATATCCTTCACCAAACGTATTTTTTTTTTTAAAAAATTTGCACCAATCGTATATATATTTTTTTAACATATATATACAACCCTATATTTTTGCCCATCGTATATACACCCTCAAGGCGTATATACGATTGATGTGGGGGTTTGCCAATCGTATATACGCCTGGGGGGTGTATAAACGATGGGCAAAAAAATAGGGTCATATATATGTTAAAAAAACATATATACGATTGGTGCAAAATTTTTTTAAAAAAAATACTGTTAGAATTAATTAATTAAGGCTACACACTATATAAAAATTAATATAGCGTGTAGTTCGTTAACACGATGGCGATGTTAGGCGTCGAGCGAATAATTTAGGGTAAACAATCGGTTTTGAAGCAACCTACTCCAATCATAATGAAACCACAATCATTAAATCAGAAAAAAATCACCGAGCATGACTCCCTTAGAAGGAACTTCTTATGGGACTACGACCTTAAAATCCCAAACTTCATCATTTACTATTTTTTAGGAATTTTTTAAATTTTTCATAGTCTCCAAAAAATCTAAAAAAATTGCATAGCCTTATGTTGGTTTTGTTATATTTTTAGTGGTGTTTTTATAATTTTTTTATTAGTTTTGACTCTTTAACGAATTTTTAGTAGCCTTTTAAAAAACAATAGTGAGGGTGGGAGTGGGTATTTATAGTTGAGGTAAAAGATTATCAACCGTTGATTTTGTCAGTGCAAACTACACCG
The DNA here is from genome assembly GCA_020916435.1 of Oxytropis ochrocephala. Classification (NCBI taxonomy): domain Eukaryota; kingdom Viridiplantae; phylum Streptophyta; class Magnoliopsida; order Fabales; family Fabaceae; genus Oxytropis; species Oxytropis ochrocephala. Next base: position 108,590,940 of record CM037093.1, read on the forward strand.
TTGATCAACTTTGAAAGTGAAATCATGACCGTCAATTTTTTTTTTACAACAATAAAAAAAAAATTCAAACCCATCGTATATATGTCATTTTGGACATATATACGATGCTCAAATTTAAGACATCGTATATATGTCCTTAAGAGGTATATACGATTGAATCTTACACGGCCAATCGTATATACATCTTAAGGACATATATACGATGTGTTAAAACTGAGCATCGTATATATGTCCAAAATGACATATATACGATGAGCCTTTTTTTTAAAAAAAAAAAATTAGATTACAAAGGGTATTTTGGGGTTTTCAAATTTGGTGGGAGTATGAGGGGAAAGGGTATTTTGGGGTTTTAAAATTTGGTGGGGGTATGAGAGAAAAAATAAAACGTTATAAGCTATAAGTTCAAACGCTATTTCAAATAAGCGTTTAAAAAACTAGCTAAAAACATTAAATATTAGTTGTCAAACAAGCGATTCTAACTAATGAATGCAGTATAACTTAACGGATTAATATTGCCAAAACAGAAGCTTAACGGAACCTTAGTAATGGCAACTGTGAGCTCAATACTAACTTTTCAACAATGTGCATGCTCCTGAACTGAACACCATCTTTAGTCTGTTAAAAGTACTAGTATGATGATATAATAGTAGAACAAGGTTGATTAATAATTATTGGGAGAGGTACCACTTTGGTACTTGCGGTGCTATTAAGAAACCTTTTTTCTTGCACCTCTTTACACCACAACACTCCAAACAATCCAAAAAAGATTACGTAGGATCAAATTATTATGATTAGCTAATAAACTTACAACGGTTGTAGAAGTGTTGGTTTAATTTATGATTTATCATGATCCACGCCTCTGTCAAACCTTGTAAGCACAAGAAGAACATCTTGTGGGGGAAAGGAATCTACTTTTGTTCCTTGTTTGTTTTCCTTTCCTCTGTTTTTTTACTTTAGAGGAAAAATGTATTGAAAATCCATTCCACCATTTACTTAATGACGTTCTGAGTTTGCATGATATGGGGTATTGCTTCTAATGACTTGGTAGTCTAAAATCCAACTAAATTTTTAGGGCCGGTGGGCCCATTTGGATCGGTTTGTGAAAATAATTTGACATTATTTTATCATTTATTATATAAAAAACTTAAGCATAAACACTTATGATAAACACTTATTGTTAATTTTTAGTTTTTTGGGATTGCTAGTCTTGAATATTTATTAGATCTTGTTTAAATAAGATTTTAAGAGAGAAACACAATATAGGAATTGATGGTTGATTCTTCTTCTACTACTAGCATAGTTAAGGGATTAGGGAAGAGGCTAGGCGTTGCGAGTTTGAACAAGCATTCTCGATATATATATATATATATAGGGCACCTACACGTTTTTTGGTGCAGATACAACACTTACATGTGATTTATCATTGATCGTGTCTATCAAATGCCTCAAATGATGTGATATTTGACATCGTCTAATCTTATAATTTTTTTTTTTCATTTTAAATGATTTTTTCTTAAAGAGAGTTTCACTTGAAAAGATTTTAACACTGACATTTGACTACTTTGGATTCAAACATAGGTTTCATCAAAATACAACTACTTGTCAATAAATGCACTTCATGTGTTTTACAACATCTCTAAAAGAAAATAAAGATTATTACAGAAAGAAAACTTAGTAAAATTAATCACTCACATCAATCAATCATCATAAAAGCCAACAAACCAACAACGTAACACCAAATTCCTCTGCCTTCTTCTTCTTCTTCTTCCTCTTGAATAACCAGCCACGTACGTACCCATCCAAATAACAAGGATTGAGAGAAAGAAGCATTTCAGTAAAGGAATTGATAAGTGAACAATTTCATCAAAATCTTAGGCTTGACGTTAGGTTTGATTTGATCAATAACCAATGCACACTTGATAATAGCAACAAATCTCCTCAAACGAATAAGGTCATTAAAGATAACCCTAACAGGAACCTTCACGGTTATTAACAAAGGAATACGCCCTGTCTCTGATCTTCAGATAGTTCACTTTGCAAATCTGGTCCAAAATCAATATCCCCTACCATATCCACATTCACAATAGTTATATTTTTCCCTGGTTGCACAAATGGCGGAAAATTCCCCTTGCTAAGTACTTGTGAATCTGAATACGATATGGTAACTTCATTTTCCAAATATTCCAAACCAATCCCCGCATTTGGATTCTCTGCTTTCACAGAAATATCAATGTCAGTGTATAGCTTACCATTTTTGAGATCAAAACCCTTCACATCAAGATTCTCAATATTATAGGAAGGTACATGGGGTTGTAGCATATAATATAAACCGAATAAAACTCCTGTCATTATGAAAATGAGGATCAAGAGGATGCACATACACCAACGGCAACAACTAAAGTAGAAGCAACAACATAAACATTTCAGCAATCCACAACCCGAACCGCCACGGTGGGGTGGTGGTGGTGGATGGTAATGAGCGGGTGGACGGGGTAATGCCGCATAGCTTTGAGGAGGATAATATTGTTGAGACGTCATTCTATAATTCTGGTGTTTCTTCAATTAATTATCTCTTTGAGATTAAATGTATGTACATTCAAGGACAAGAGGAAAGAAAATTTTCTTCATCCTTTCATTCTCCGGGGGGGTTTTTGATACGAGTTACTTTTCTGTTAGTTTGTTACAAAACCTATTTTGTTATGTGTGTATGGACAAGGTTTCATTCACCAGCGTTTGTGTGGGTTTTTCAGTTTTTTTTGTTTTCATAAATTTAGGCACTAGTTAATTTTGGACGTGTTTGATTCGTGTTCTTTTTGTGATACTACTATATTATCTTTTAGAATTTAAATGTGGGTTGGGATATCCTACTTACAACCTTCTTTAGCCTACCTTGCCAGACAGATCCAAAGGTTGGCCTATTTTTAAAAAGAGTAAAGAATTTATAAAAGAATTATTTTCTATTATATAACGAGTTACTTGTTTTTTAAATGATTTTTCTCTGTTATTTTTGCTTTAATGAATTTGGCGGAATTGCACACTAGAGGTATCAATAACTCAACTCAAAATTCTTCTGCATCTACTTTAATATCAGATAGATAAAGTTTGGATGAATTTACTGATAACTATCATTTATGATGGTTATTACTTGCTCTTTAAGCTTGATTTTAGGTGAATTAATAAGCTTGTTGTGTGAATTAATTATCTTGTAATTAAGTGTTTAGGTTAAATGTTGAAAAATTCAAGTGTGAGTAAATTTAAGTTCCACATCAATTTAGGAATGAGTTATGTGAAAGACATATAAGAGAGGGGACCCATATACCTGATACCTTAAGGTTTTGGGTAGAGATGTGGTGTCTAAGTCTCTTGGTGATCCATTCATTGGATAGCTTGATAATTTTCCCCGTGCTCCCCCGGACTCCCCAACATTAAAAATATTGGTGCAGGACTGATTTGGTTTTAATTGGGCATTTTAATGCCCCTTGTGCATTTAATTGCGTTTTGTGTAAGTGTTGCAGCAACACGTGTGAGCGCAATTGTGAAAATGCGCAAGATGAGAGAGAAAGCTCATGGAAACACGGAAAACACGGAAAGGACAAGTGTCAGAGCTGGAGGAGCACAGAAAGATATGACCTAATGAGAATTTCTCCTAAATGCCATTTAACCTAGGACGTGTACCTTAATGAGATCATTTTAGGGTTGTGTGCAAGGAGACACTATATAGGGAAGTTTCCCATTCTTCATTTGTATGCTCTGCCGTCAGGAGGAAGTTTAGAGATAGTTCCTTCTTAGCGTGCAAGCTCACATTTACATTACCAAATATCGTCATTGCTGAGACTATTGCTGCAGCATCACTGGAATTACATTTCTCTCGGTGGATTCTACTTGGGCGAAAGTGGATCAGTCCTCCATTGTCATCTTTGGAGCCCCACTCATCGTTTTCCCTTAGTAGTATCATTTCTTACCTTGAAATTTGTAATATGACTTCTACTCTTTTGTTTAAGTTATTTTCCATGTTTTGTAAGCTCAATATGAGCTAAATACTCATAATTGAGATGCTGGATCTGATGTAGCTAGATTTATTATGTGATTAATGAAGTATGTTTAATGTTGTGCATTTTACCTTGTGTGTGACACTATTTCCATTTTAGAATAGGATTGGCCGTCTATTCTAAATAGCATTTATAAATTCAGAGATGGTTTGTAAATTAATCTCACAAGGTAATATGGGTAGTGTTCATTAATAGAGATATTAATGTTCCTTGCTTAAACCCTAGAGTTAGGAGGGCAAAACCCATAAGGTGAATACTGCCGGTGCTCAAGCAGCCTAGGAGGTACTTCTTTAGGGTCTAGAGATAAACTCTTGCAAGGAAGACCTAGTGTTAAGTATTTGAGAAAATATGTCTTATTGCTGCAGCACCTAATGCTGCAGCATTGAACGTACCCTTAATTGCATTTTAATGAAGCTACCGAAGTGATTGCATCTCAGCTTGTTCTCATCACTGATTTCTATTACCCTTTACTTTTACTACTGTTTATGTTACTCAAAAACTTGTGTGTCGTTTACTTTTTCACTAATTTGTTAGCCAAAATTAAACTCTCAAAATTAAGCATAATTCCTCGTGGGAACAATCTCACTTACTCTTTATTACTTGTTGACAGTGTACACTTGCACTATCACGTTTTCTCACAACATCTGCCAAAACCTCCATATTGACTACTTATACCCCCTTATATTTAAAAATAAATTTTAATGATAAAAATACTTCGCCCCTAAAATCTAATTCTAAACCCTTTCTTCTTCTTCTTCTTCTTCTTCTTCTTCTTCTTCTCCTCTCCTCCTCCTCCTCTCTCTCTCTCTCTCTCTTTCTCTCTCTCTCTCTCTCTCAAGTGTCACCCTTAGTTTATTCTTCACCCAAATTGAAATAAAATCATCAAAACATGTCCCATTGTTGTCCCGTTGCATAGGTATTTAACCATTTTTGTAGTTAATGGTGTTTTTAATTTTTTTTCTAGTTTGTCGCGGCGCTAGTAAACTCAGTTCACCCTTAGTTTATTCTTCACCCAAATTGAAATAAAATCATCAAAACATGTCCCATTGTTGTCCCGTTGCATAGGTTAACCATTTTTGTAGTTAATGGTGTTTTTAATTTTTTCTAGTTTGCCGCGGCGCTAGTAAACTCAGTTCACTATAGTGCAAAAAATAAAATGTGTACTATCGTAAACTGAGTTCACTATAAACATGTAAAGTTGGAACTCAAAAGTTATAATGAACTCAGTTCACGATAGTTCATGAACTGAGTTTACTATAGCTTATGGGTTTCAGTTTTTGTCTATAGTGAGTTGAGTTCACTATAAGGTGCATGTAGACTCAGTTTAGTAGAACTCTCGCGAACTTAGTTCACTATAGGCCTGTAATATTGAAATACTATTTTATATTAGTACCTCCAGGGAATCCAACTACATCAGCCTGATGAGACCATATGATGTGAGCAGAGATGTGTCAGTAGGACCTCCAGGGGTTCCAACTATATTAGCCTGATTTTGCGCCTAAGACACTTAGAGTGAACCTCTTAAATCTGATCATGGGTCTGAGACTCATGGGCCACAACAAGTTGGAAAGACTCTTGAGAAGAAATGACCTTATCTGATTTGCGCTTGCATTCAGATGTCGTCTGGGAAACGTTTCGATACCATCTCCGGGACACAATCCAGTCAATGACCAATAGGGTCAGTGGTATTAGTCCTAGCCATTGCTGAAAAAGTATGGTGTCATGTTAAACTGATAAAAGAAACGAAAAAATCACATTTTATTACTCTATAGTGAACTGAGTTCACTAAGGTTGGCTTCAGCATTAGCACCATTGCGAATTAAGTTTACTACAACAATAATGAACTAAGGTTACTAAAGTTATAGTGTACTGAGTTCACTATAGTTGCTTTCAACATAAGTACCATCATATGCCGAGTTTACGATAGTTATAGTGAACTGAGTTCACTAAGGTTGTCTTCAGCAGAAGCATCATCGTGAACTAAGTTTAATATAACTATAGTGAATTGAGTTTACTAACGTTGTAGTGAACCAAGTTCATTATAGTTGTTTTCAACATATGTACCATCGTAAACTGAGTTTACTATAGCTATTGTGAACTGTGTTCACTAAGGTTATCTTTAGCATAAGCACCTTCGTGAACTAGGTTAACTACAACCATAGTGAACTAAGTTTACTACAGTTATAGTGAACTAAGTTCACTAAGATTGTTTTCATCATAAGCACCATCATATAAACTTTTTTTTAAAAAAACTAGCTTAATTTCTGCCAGAATTTATTAAAAAAACGAAAGAAAGAAGAGACAATAAAAAACACAAGTGGGACTAGACAAAAACCCTTGGTAAAAGAGAAGGTAAAGTCAACACAATAGTAGGCAGTAGGGGTGTTCAAAATGTAACCAAACCAATAGAAAACCGCAAACCGAACCAAACCAAACCAAACCGAAACATGCTTTCTATTGGTTTTGTTCAGTTTTTATTATTAGTGAACCGTGTGGTTTGGTTCAGTCCGAAGTTTTGATTACGGAAACAGAACCAAACAAAACCAAACTGCAACATCCTATATGTAAAAATAAAATTAGACAAAGCAATATATATAGAAAATAAGTTCATCAGGAACTTAAAGTGATATGACATTTTCAACACACCGTGCAAGAGAGTACTATATAGTATAATTTTCTTCATACTAAATAGGATAATAGTTTTTTCAAAAGCACCTCTTTGTCTACAAATTATATTTTTCATTCCAAATAAGAGTAATCAATGTTTCCTAAAATTTATTAATTTATTTGGTCATGCTTCCTCTTCCACATTGGGTAAGCCAATCTACAACATTTTAAATTGTGTTTTGTCTCGTCAAAAACCGAACCAATCCAAACCGCATCTATTTTTACCTTGCGGTTCAGTTCACTTTTTTGCTCAAAACCGAACTAACCCAAGACCGCGAACACCCCTAGTAGGCGACCCCAAATAGAGACCCTAAAACATATCATTCTAGATACTAGAATAAAATTGCTAAAAGAGACAGAAGATGTCCTTGAAATGAGAAATATAACCAACCAAACTCTGGCCAAAAGTTGAATTCCTGAAAATTCTGGGACACACTTACTAAAATTAGGTTAAAAAGAAAGCACCACGTAATTTGTGTTTGAGCGGGTGTTGTAGTCTGTTGTTTTTGGACCAATTTCTTTTATGTATCGTGGACACCACCGATTTGGACTTCTTGGCAAGAGTTACAGTTCCATGTTTCATAGGGTCATCAGCGTCATCCGACACATCACCCCAAAGCTTCCCCGAATTCTCATGTCAGATGCTATCACTAGATTAGAAATATCATCAAACTCTGAGGCAAATAGCGAATCTTGCCTGGTGGTGGGAGCTTGAGTGGAATCACTACCAACCCGGCTAGCTTCAGAGGTGCTAGGGGTAGAAGCATTGGGCAACTTTTGTATTGAAGAAATCTCTTGCGTCTGCAAAACTACAGGCAACATTTGCTTACCATCATCTGAAGAAACTGAGGCATGGACATATCATTCATCGTTAGGTTGCATCCCCTTTTCTATAATCTCATTCAATGAAGATTGCCGCTGCACGATGCATCTCAATAGGTTGTTGATCAACTTTTTGATTGAAATTCACATTATTAGTAGCCAGAGGCTTAGGGACATAAACTTGATTTGCCTGATTTTCCCCACCAGAGTATTTCCTATCTTTGCAAGCACTAGTGGTATGACCGACTCAGTTTACTATAGTTATAGAGAACTGAGTTTATTATAACCATAGTAAACTCAGTTTACGAGGGCGCCAAAAACAAATTTTCCGTCGTAAACTCAATTGATGAGTGTTCTAGTGACCTGAATTCACTATGACACTCGTGAACTCAAGTCTTCGTATCTTAAACCTTTTGGAAAAAAATACGAGAAATCACAAAAGCGCAAAGAAAGACGTAAAACGAAAACATAGAAACCGATAAAAACGTAATCTTAGATCTAAAAGTAAATAACACCAAATTAAAAACGAAATTGAAACTCAGAAACCCTAAGTAACGATAACCAAACGAAACTATTTCATGAAGGAGAAACCCTAAGTACCAAATCAAAATTGGAAACTCAAAAACCAAGACGAAATCCAAATCGAACGAAAACGAAATGAACAGAAACCCTAAATACTGTGATCATATCTTGTAGTGAAGGAAATACCATGTATGACGTCGTGTGGCTCGAGGTTCACGTGGTGGCGATGTTGTGAGCCTCTATGTCCTCCTAATGGTGATGTCGCACCTCTTCACTTAGAATGGTGGCTCTGGGTCGTGAATTCAATAAAAGTCATAGACTCAACCAGAGTTTTGGTAAAATTAGCGGATGAAACAAATTAGAAATATAAAGTAATTAACATAGGTAGCATTTTAATTAATGCTTAAAAAATAGAGAAAGATAATTTATATAATTGAAAATAAACAAGAAATTTAACTAAATAATTACAAGGGTGAAATGAGAGAAAAATGAAATGTTATTAGTTATAAATTTAAACGTACGTCTCTAATTTTTTCAATGTTATAAGCTAGTATGCTAGTGAAATTGGTATAAGCTAGTCTGCTAGTGAATTTTTTGGTATAAATTGAGTATCCTCGCACAATGTGATCAGACTAATCCTTCAAGTTGTGTAGAGTCTATTAGTGAATTTTGTATTAGCTAATAAAAATGATATAAACTAGTGATTAACAAACATCTCTGATTTGTGTAAAAAAACAAACATCTGTAATTAAACGTCTCTAATTGTTTTTTGTCATAAAAGAAGAAACATCTTTTTTTCCTTATACCAGGTTATTTGCTACGAGTTTTTCCCTATAAACTAGCTACTAGCGTGCCACATGTCCATTTTTTTTGAGCATTTTTGTCATTTTGTCACTAAAAGACAAAATTGCTTAACTTTTTAGAACTTTTTATTTTTTTTCTTACACACTTTCCCATAATCAGTCTCTTATCTCTTTTTTTATTTATTTTATTCTCTTCACTATATCTCTCATAATATCCCTCTCTTCTCTCTCTTTTCTTTCTCTTTTTCTTCTTCCATCTCTAATCTCTAATACTAATCTAATACTATTGCTAAGTGTCCAAAATCAATATAATCTATCTAATATAATATCCAATATATAATCTAATATCTAATCTATCTAATACTAATATAATAAAATTATATGCCAAATTGACATTCTTAGACATTCCACTTACGCACCACGTGCCCATTTTTTTTTGTGCATTTTAGACATTTTGCCACTAAAAAACAAAAAAAAAAGGCAGCTTTTGGAAAAAAAATCCAAATACTCAAACTACTAAAACCAATTTATTTAACCAATACCAATTGTCAAAAAACGCGATACCGTTGGCAAGGATTCCAAATTTTTTTCTTAAAAAATTAATAATTAAATCTCATTTGTTTTTTTCGTGAGCCGCACAGAACTGCAACAACGTCAACGGAAGCAGAACGAGAGTGCCAACGGAGTTGCATATTTTATATCAAATCTCATTTTCTTTTTTCCTCATTTTTACTCCATTATTAATATTATAAGATACCGACTTTTTTAAATTGCAACAAATCTATTTTAATAAATTTGAAATATCGTCTTTTATTGAGTTTTTCCTTTTTCTTTTATTATATTTTCCAACTTTCAACGTATTTATAATTTTATAACAGATACAGTATCACCCGTGCGTATGCACGGGTAAAATGCTAGTATGTATGTATGTATGTATGTATGTATGTATATATATATACTAGTATAATTTACCAATCTTACAAAGACAGTCGAAATTCATTTGTTTAGACAATCGTAAGGTAATTACTTCAACTATTTTAAATATTTATATAATAGTAGGAAATTAAATTTAGATTTATATATATATATATATATATATATATATATATATATATATATATATATATATATATATATATATATATATATATATATATATATATATATATATATATTATAATTTCAAATGGGATGTGGGGTTTTGTCCAGGAAAAGATTTTGTTTCCTGCCTTATAATATTTTGTAATAATTAAATGAAGGAAAATAATATAAAAGTATTCAAACAAATTACTAAAACGAAAATTGAAACCAATGAAAATATGATTATCATCTAATGTATTCTGAATGAGTATATATATATTTTTTTGACAAAAGGAAGGGTTATGGAGTCTCGTTAAAACCTTCTGATGAAAATCTCTCCTTAGGGAAAAAACATCATGAATGAAAGAGTACTCCCCCTAGATTTTATTGATAAAAAAGAGAAAAATAACAGGAAACATGGAGGGACTAGACCAAAACCCGTGGCGAGAAAAAAAAAAATAACATGAAAAAATAAAAGCAAGCCGACCAAGGTCCGCAAAAGCATCACTATAGCAACACTCATCCCAACCAGGTCGGCACTAGAGCCGCTAACAATCATCTGCAGCGCGCACTAAAACTGTAGTTAGGTAAACCTAACATATTCCTAAAAAGTCCTCCCGCAATGAAGCTCGGGATAAGATTCCACGAGTGTAAAGCCACTTGAGTTAGTTCCATGACCCGCAAGCTTATCGGCACAAGCATTACCTTCTCTCAAATGTGGGTGCAAACAAAATTCATTTGTCTAGTCAAGGATAAACAATTGTTTCATCATTGCGGAGTTTCAAGGAACAACATTACAGTTCTTAAAGGCCGAGACAACTAGTTGAGAATCACATTCTAATCACAAAGACAACCAACCTTTATCAAAAGCAATCTCAATAGCCAACATAGCTCCAATAAGCTCAACATGCAGGGCATAAATGTTCCCTAGCGAAGAAGAGTAACACCCAAGCACATCAGCACTTCTGTCTCTAAAAATATCCCCACAAGCAACTGGACCAGGGCTCCCTTTAACAGCTCAATCTGTATTGCACTTAATCATGTAGGGAGCAGGAGGGGTCCAAATAACCTCTTTGATGGCTGAGGAATTTTTGTAATTACCATTGACATTAAAGGCCTTTATAATCATAAATTCCGCAGTAGAGGAAGACATTGTAGATTTAGAAGCATTTCCTGCTAACGTTACATTTGATATAATTAGATTGATAGTAGTATGTAAGGGGATCACGTGATTATCAAATCTAGCGTGGTTCCTGCAATACCAAATCACCCAAAAAATGTTTACTATAGCAGCGCAGACTATGTCACTCAATTGAGGACTCCAACCATGGGAAGTCAAAGATAAAATGCTCTGGAAGGAAACAGTGTCAATATTGAGGCTAAGGATTCCTCCTAGCCAATTCCAAAGGTATTTGGCAAATGGGCGAGCAGGGGAAAAGGTGGTGAGAAAGTCTCTGAATCACTACCACAGATGCTAGAAACAGAAACCACTGTGCAACCTCTATTCCACGTACAGTTGGTCGTTTGTTGGCATCTTATTATGAATAGCCCTCCACAAAATAAAAGATTTTGAGGGCGGAATAAAATTCTTCCAGACTGTTTTAGTCCAGGGGACAACCTGCCTAGCAGGGGCGTGAAAAAGGAAAGAGTCCCTGAAAACACATTACTATTACTAATTAGGAAGGAAAAGGATATACGATAATAGAATGTCTCGTCTATTTTGTAATATATCTTTAATAATTTGTTTTCGCTAAACGTGTGAATCTGTGGGAATTCGATTTTATTGTTATAAGCAACACGGGTATACATATCATTTTATCATAAAATTTTAAATTATTTTTTTGCACCTTTAAAAATGCAGTTGTATGTTTTCCTGTGTTATATGACACGTCGATTTCTTTGTACACCGTCTTTTATCCATTTATTATGATATATAATATATATGTTTATACATTTATTTATTTTTTTATATATAGTGAGTATTTTTTTTATAATCTCGTCCTAAAGAATTTTTTTATGGGTTCTTAAAGAATTTTTTTTATAGTGAGTATTTTTATCTATAAATTATCATCCTACTTTTGCCAATATAGTGAGTATTTTTTTTTATATTATTTGACTATTTAAATATTAATTTTGATTTAATATATGTATATTTCATATTGCGAAAAAACCCTTATGGTATTTTGTATATTTCTATAAAAAACTATAAACGGAAAAATCAAACTAACACTTCAGAAGATTATTAGAATATGAAAAATCTAGTCTTATTCATAGGTGCAATCTTTATATAAAAATCTTTAAGATTATATAAAGATTAATATCTAAAAACCTAAATAGTAATACATAATCTGTCTATTGATGATAATTTAACTAAACTCATTACTCATCAAATTTAAATCAAATCCCTAAATATAAAACAGGTACCTAACAACTATTAAACACGTGAAAAAGTAGGTAAGATATGAACAATTTTCAAGTCATAACATTCTCAAAAATATAAAATAATGTACCAAGGTTTTTATTTAAAATAACAACGAAGAATGGTTTAACAATAATGTGTTACGCTTATGAAACAACAAAGCTAGGTAGCCATACTATGTGGATGGTGACATGGAAGATCCATGAGTAGATGGTTGGGGTTTCTTTCAGTTTAACTAATATTATGGATTCGAATCCAGCTTTGGATATTCAATAGTGTTAAATCTCTTGAGGAAGTTAACTTTGCCTCTCATTTGTCACTCCTACCCAACTCTAGAAATTAAACTCTGCAATTCCGGTTCCGCACAGAAACTACTCAGTTTATACCAAAATAACGGTATATGAAAAGCTTCTATAGAAAAGTCTTAATTAAGCCCATAAAACAATAATGTTATATAGACAAAATTTTCTAGACAAAAATAGCCAAAAACCATATTAAAATACCAATTATTTTTTAATCAAATAATCAACTTATTTTTTCACGTTTTTAGTCAAAGCGCCTAGAAAAGCGTGTGAAAAAGAGGTTGATTATTTACTTAAAAATTTAGTTAATTGGTATTGTAATGTAGTTTTTGTCTAGAAAAATTTGTCTCTATAACATTACTCCCATAAAATTAAAATGCACATATATGAAGGTATTGATGGCAGTCACATCATAGCCTCGGGTACCAAATTTATGATACAAACTCAAAATGGCACATGAACATTAATTAAATAGTAAAAGGTGATATAGTGCACTGATGGAATTGCAAAATTGAGGCTGCATTTATGCTACCTAGCAATTCTTGTGCTGACAAGGCAAATAGCAAGACAATACTCACGTAAAAGAAGCACTTTTAACTCTTGTGTTTTAAATTCTTACTGCTTCTCTTCTTCACTTGAACAACAAAAGCTCGATTAATCCTGTGACTAAAGTATGAACTATCCTCTTTCATGTGACAAACCCTTATCACACTCTACTCTTGCTTGTGAACTGCTTCAATTCCACGTTATCTCTTTTCATTACCCCTTTATTTATTTGTGTGTATATATATATATATATTTTCTCTTCTTCTTCACAAACCATCACATCACTCAAGTTCAAAATCATCACTTCAGATATCTCAAATAATCAATAGCATCTTAGAAGAAAAGTTGAGAAATTGACAATAATGAAGAGGAGCTTGCTCTATGCTGCTGCAGTTTTCCTTCTTTTACTTTATGTTCCGTTAATCATCTCGGCAAGGCACATAAGCCGGTCACATTCTCGTAAGTCTCTAATTCTTAAACATTAATTATAAATGTTCATTTATGTTATTTTTACTTTAATTTTAAATAGTTACTTTAATCGATATCGCCTATCCATTATCGGTTCATCCGATATGTTTGGCTTTATCGATTATTGATAGTTTATTCTTCTCTCCTATTTTTTACCAAACAGAGTCTAAATAAGTTGTAAAAATATTAATGTTTGTAATTTTGATGTTAATTAGTAGGACATGGACACTCAGCTGTTGAAGTGGGACATAGAATGGAAGGAGGTAAAGTGGCAAAACAAAGATTGAATTGGAAAGGAAGAGTGACAAGGAATCATATGCGGGGGGCAGACACAGCACAAGTAGCAGGTTCAAGGTTGCCGGATTGTTCTCACGCGTGTGGCTCATGCTCGCCATGCAGGTTGGTGATGGTGAGCTTCGTTTGTGCATCTCTTGCAGAAGCTGAGTCCTGTCCTATGGCTTACAAGTGCATGTGCCATAACAAGTCCTATCCTGTCCCATAATAAAGAATTTCATTTTTCCTGCTTCAATTTCTGACACCGTGTAATATATATAGTGCATGCCCATTTTCCTGTCTTTTAGAATTTCTCTTTCTCTTTCTCTATGTCTATGTTGTTCAACATGGTAGACATGGATTACCTAGCTCTGTATGATCAAGGTTTTTGGCACGATGGAAATTACAAGTGTTGTTGAGAAATAGTGTTAGTGTTTGAGATTTTTTTTGACACGTATTTGAGATTACAAGTATGTCATACATTGTATTTTTGTTTTGAGGGGTATTTTTTTTGTATTGGAATGCCGTATTTAAATTAGGCCTATTGGGCCTCGTATTGAAAGCATAATGGGGCCTTGTAGCTGCTTCTTGGACCAATAATATCAGGGGTGTGCTTTCCCCACACCCCCCCTACTTATTCACACCCCATCAAAATTTTAATTCCAAAATTACCCCCTTCAAAAAAACAAAAAAAACCCACACCCCCCCCCTTCTCACTTTCCCTCGTCTCTCATTCTCCCCTCCCCTCCTACGAACCCTAAACCTTTCTTTCCCTCTCACTCACATTCTCCCAACTCACTCAATCTCACTCAATCTCTCACTCAATCTTCTCCACCAACACTCTCAAGAGCACCTGGGTTATTTTCGCCTCCTCTCACTCTCTCTATTCGTTCCATTTTCTTCAAGGTATGCCTCTCCCCCTACGCTCCATTCTGGGTTTTTTTTTCTGAAACGCTGAGTTGTTCGAACGAGCACCCTCGAACACGTGAAAACGAAGGTGTTCGAATGAGGTTGTGCGAACACAGTTCGAACAACCTCATTCAACCAGATTATGTAATTTGTAATCGAATCAATTGTTCGAGCGGGGTTGTGCGTAAACCGGTTCGCATGTGGCCGATTCGAGCGATCGTCGACAACGATGAACTTTGTCACTTTATTACATTTTGTTCGTTAATTTGATTTAATTGGTTCTGCTGATTGTTGTTTCGAGATATGGTGAGGAGCGAGAGGTGGTCATGCGGTGAACCATCTCGAGCGAGCGGCCGGCCACCTCCTCCTACGGTTTCAAACCGCAAAGGAGGAAGAAGCTCACTGAACCCTCCCGAGCTAGGGTCGTGCGGGTGTAGGGTAGGGTTGATGTTCCTCCTCCCCACTTCCGGAGGATATTGGGCGGGATATTGAGCGTGATGCTCAATTTCCAGGCCTATGAGTTAAGCCGACCCTTCATCTGCTAGGCCTTCGCGTCGCTGGGCAGCCTTCATCCGCCAGGGCCTTCATCTGGCTGCTGCCAGCCTTCATCCGCCGCTAGGCCTTCATCTTCTAGGCATCACGAGGAGGAGGTCACGAGCCTCGTGAGGAGGAGGTTGCCGAGCCTCGGGAGGCTGCTTGCTGTTGTTAGGCGACATTCCCATTTCTGGTGGACCGGAAGATGGGTTCTGTCTTGCCCACATACGGGGCACATATTTTCCAGATCGAGTGCTCGAGACGGTTTGGGCGGATGCAAAGACACATTCCGGAGGATCCCAGACCTCCTCATAGGGCCGTTTGTACCCTATCCGAGTGTGACGAGATGTGGACACACTTTGAGGACTACTTGGTGGCACGGGGCCTCTCTTTGTGTGCCGTACTCCTCAAACACGGTGCCGGGCTACTTTCCATGGTACTCTAGGGTCTCACATCCCTTTCTCTTCCCTGAGCATTATATACAGCTTGCAGATGAGCCTGATGTCAGTGTGGTACGTGTCTTTTATGTTAATTGCATTGATAATGTTTCTTAATATTCTATTTATTTTAATAATAATGTTATGTTATTTGGTTGACAGATGCTACCAGAGCTGATTGATTTGGTTGATGACATTGATGGGGCCATCGATGATCATGTCCCGGAGCCAGTCAGGACCATGTTTCAGCGCATCAAGAGGCTGCTCAACCCCTTCCGTGGGTTTAGGAGGAGGTTTGGGAATGTGTATGAGAGGAGGAGGGGGCGCAACACCCAGTAGGATATGTCTTAGGAGGATATTTGTTTACTTTTTTTGTATAATTTAACAACTTTGTTTCATTTGGTTTTTAATTTGAAATTCCCTTTACTTTTTACAAGCAAATTTAATTGTCATTACAAAATACGAAATACATGAAAACTAAATACGAAATACATGAAAACCAAATACGAAATACATGAAAACCAAATACGAAATACATCAACAGGAAAACATAATACAACTTACTTCTACTTAGAACTACTACTACTACCTCTAATACTACGGCAGAGTTCTTCGAGAGATTCTTCTGTTTCGACGAACAATTCGAGATAAGGTTCAATGACACCTTGGAATTCTTCATGTTTCTCAAACATTTGTTAACGTCTTCGTCATTCTTGAGACGCTTAAGGCACTTCTGAATACGATTACGTGGGTTCCAGCTGCTGACGTAGGGGGAGTGACATTCGATTTTTTTTATTTCTTGCTGAACACCATCTAGTTTCACATTTTTTATTACTTTTTCTTTCAATTCTGCGAATGTGATGTTGTTCTTAAGCATGAAATTTTTAGTTTTGGATCCATGACTATGAATCAACAGACCAGAATGGTCGCTCCAACGTGATTGTAAGTCATCTCATACTCAACTTTACAGTGCGTAAGTATGGGTTGTTGTGGTGCGGGTGGTGGTGGTTGAAGAAGATGCATGACCTCTTCTTCGATTCGTATTGTGTCCACGCACAACTCTAAGATCTGTCGCCGCCCCATCGGAGCGTTAGCTAGATGTTCCATCATTGCGCGGACGTCGTCGTCATTTCGGATCTCCATGACTGAATACTGGACAGTACCATCATCTCTACAATTGAACTTTTTGAAACGTATACGCTCCACGTCTTTACGCCACGCTCCTGCGGACGAATCTTCCTCTCACCTTTTCCTTGGCCAAGGCGAAGGTGATGTCCTTACTCATTCTGCAGAAGACATGGTTAGGACAACGAAACACGGCACCATGTTAAATCGGTGGTAGACAAATCCATTGTGGTGAAGGTCGTTAGGAATTTGTCGTTTGAGTCTTGGGTTGAGCACAATTGCCATTCCATTTCAATTTGGGTTGGGAAGAAGGAGAGAAGGTTTTGGTGAAGAAGCGGTGGGTTGGGAAGAAGGAGAGAAGGTTTTGGTGAAGAAGCGATTAGGGTTTGGTGAAGAAGGTCCGAGGATGTGAACCCCCTTTTATAATAGGCGTGGTGAAATGTCACCGTTGATTTCATTTTTAGATCACGGATCCGAGCGTTTAAATTCTATCCGTTCGGGCACATTTTCCAAAGTGATTTACATCCACTCTTTATCTCGACACATTTGGTGATTGTAAACCGTTGATTAAAAGCGCCGGTGGAATCTCGAGGCGTCCAATGATCGTCTTCTGCCGCAGCAATTTCGCAACACTTGTTCGAACGACATCATTCGACCATGTTCGAAAGACCACAATCGAACTCGCTTCGTATGACCTATTCGAACAGTGAAAAACGCCCCGAGGGTGTACGTCCATATTTAACACACTCGAACGAACTTCGTTCGAACTCATTCAAGCCCCGTGTTCGAACAGGTGAAAATTTCTGAAAAAAAAATAGGTCTTTTGGTCTTTTCACACCCTTATGGGGTGTGTTTAGAGTAGGAGGGGGTGTGGGAAAAGCAATAGCCTAATATCAAGGGAAGCCCAAAATTTTAGGCCCATGCTTCGTACAACCCCCTTCCTACTCACTAGACACCCCCAAAACCGGTTTAATCCCAAAATGCCCTCACGTGAAAAGCACGTGACTGACGAATCGGCGCACGACTGATCGAACAGGTTCGAACAATGCAAACAAATACGGTTCGATTGGACCTCCATCAAATCCTACATTTTGTACTGTTCGATTGTATGAAATGCGAACTGTTTCGACTGCGTGAGAGGCCGAACCGTCTCGATACTTCTGGATGTAAATAAAGTGAGTTTCTCGGGCAAAGAACTCTGTGCGCAGCTTTTTTTTTAAAAAACTTGTAATATCACGTCTAAAATAACTACTAAAATCAATACTAAATCACTAAATTAGATCAACAAAACATGATATTGTCTTAATACAATTGTCTTATACATAATGAAATCAGTAAATTGGCAATGAAATTCAAAAAATACATCAAAATCAATCTTTGCTCAAATCAACAGTTTGAGGAGCATGTGAGTATGGGTTCAAAGCTTTGTATTGTTGCAAAGGTCCTGAATATTGTCTGGGCCAGTCCTTTGCTATCTGTTTCCGATTATTTGCTGGGGAGCCTCTCCTCATAACCGGCATAACAAAGACCCGTGAACAATATGTGGAAGACTGCACTACAAGAATTACTTGCATTACTGGCTAAACATTTCTGGCGGAATCAGTCAGCCAGTAAATTTTCTGGCGTAATTTGGCGATTACTGGCGGATTTAGTCTGCCAGTACGATTCTGGCAGATACCATAACATTTCTGGCGGATTTACTGGCGGAATATAATTAGGAAATAAAAAAAAAAGGCTAAATTACTGTTTTGGTCCTTTATCTTTGGCCTTGATTTCATTTTGGTCCTTTATCTTTTTTTTCTCGTTTTGGTCCTTTATGTTTGATTTTGTGTCAATTTGGTCCTTTTTGTGTCAATTTGGTCCTTTTTTGTGTCAATTTGGTCCTTTTTTGTGTCATTTTGGACGGAATTTCAGCCAAGAAAGCGGAATATCGCGATGAGTTCTTCGGGTGAATTTCAACCGATAATCTTGGCGGAATTTCAGCCGAGAAATCCGCCGATGAATTCTTGGGTGAAATTCCGCCGATCATCGGGTGAAATTCCGCCAAGAATCGCAATTCCGCCGAGAAATGGACATGATTATCTCGCGCCCGGCTTTCACGCGTCTCAAGCCTGTGACATGTCCGCCAGTAAATGACTGGTTCCGCCAAGAATGTATCGATTCACAAGATGCAAAGCAGAACACTCGACACGAGTTCCGCCAGTAATGTTTCAATTCCGCCAGTAATTCGCGCCACATTTTAAATCAACACAGCTTTCCCATTTCTATCTATTACCAAACACACTCCCTCTCATTTACTCTCTTCTTCTCTTCCACTCTCTTCTTCTCTTTTCTTCTCTTCCACCACCACACCACCACCACCACCCAACACCACCACCACTCTCTTCTTCTATTTTCACTCCACTCTCTCTCATTTACTCTCTTCTTCTCTCTTCTTCTCTTCCACTCTCTTCTTCTCTTTTCTTCTCTTCCACCACCACACCACCACCACCACCCAACACCACCACCACCACCACCACCACCACCACTCTCTTCTTCTCTTTTCACTCCACTCTCTCATTTTACTCTCTTCTCTCTCTCTTCTTCTCTTCCACTCTCTTCTTCTTCTCTTTTCTTTCTCTTCCACCACCACACCACCACCCAACACCACCACCACCACCCACTCTCTCTCTTCTTCTCTTTTCACTCCACTCTCTCTCATTTACTCTCTTCTTCTCTTCCACTCTCTTCTTCTCTTTTCTTCTCTTCCACCACCACACCACCACCCAACACCACCACCACCACCACCCAACACCACCACCACCACCACTCTCTTCTTCTTTTTTCACTCCACTCTCTCTCATTTACTCTCTTCTTCTCTTCCACTCTCTTCTTCTCTTTTCTTCTCTTCCACCACCACACCACCAACCACCACCACCACCACCACCAACACCACTCTCTTTTCTTCTCTTCCACCACCACACCACCACCAACCACACTACCACCACCACCACCACCACCACCACCACATAGAGGATTAAAATATTAAATATAAAAAAGCATTTTTAAAATATTTTTAAATAAAAAACGCATTTTATAAAAAATTAAATAAAAAAATTAGTTTAAATAAAAAATTAAATATATATAATATTTTTAAAATATTAAGAATTAGTTTTTAAAAAAAATTAAATAAAAAAACGCATTTTTAAATATTAAGAATTAGTTTTTAAAAAAATTAAATAAAAAAACGCATTTTATAAAAAAAAATTAAATATAAAAAAGCTTTTTAAAAATATTTTTTTAAAAAAATATATATTACATTACTGGCGGAATTTCACCGGTAATTATCGGCGGATTTATTGGCGAATTTCCGCCGAATTATCGACTAAAATTCGCCGAGAAATCGCCGATAATTATCGGTGAAATTCGACCAAGAATCGCTACCGCGAGCGTTTTTACGGTGACATTGGCGGACTAAATCCGCCAAGAAAGTGCAATTTCGGTGATTTATACCATTACTCGGGGATTGAGTTAGCCAGTAATACCCTTAATTCTTGTAGTGCCGGTGCAGTCTTGATTGGTGCAATCAGAAATGGATAAACAGAAAAGGGAAGAGCACGATACCAGGAAACAATCCTAGCCTTGTATTTATTTGCAGCTAGATAAGCACATTCTGGAAAAGTCATCCAATTCTCATTTCCTTCTACTTCCCTATGTTGTTTCTTCAAAGCCTTCATAATATGGTGGACTCTGGATATCCCTCCTTCAAACAATGTGGTGTACAAATCAATGTTTTTCTGTAACTCTTCAAACAATTCATTCCTCACGCTCCAGAAACCGTCCTCACCCCTTCCAAGTAGTCTAGCAAGCACCGAAACCCGCAGTTACCGTCACCTTGCACATTCACTATATCCTCCACAAAGCGATGCATCTCCTTCGGCATATAATCTATGAATGAATCGTATGCTTTTGACCGAATGATGGGAGGGGTTGGGTTTAGTGTTAGTCCCTGAATTTGAGTGAGTGCGAGGTTGGAACTTGTTGTTTGGCTTGGTTGCTCGATTTGTGAGGGAGTAGGATCAAACTTCTTTGGTAATGGCGGTGTAGGAACTCCACTTTTAGCCATTTTTGTAGGTTTAGGAGCTCCACCTTTAGGTACCGGAAACTTGGGGTGGAACTTGTACTCTGTCGTGGAGTTGATGAATTTGACACCGGGTGGAGTAGGTTGTTTGCGTGGATGACCAAAGCAATGAGGTGTCTTTGTCTTGTTGTGAATCAAAATGATTATCAACATGTTCCCAAAATGATGGGTCTCGCTTTGTTGAAAATTCATCGCTCTTGTTAGGTGCACCCTTTTCTTTCCCTTATCCTTCTTAGGTGCACCCTTTGTAGTTACTCGTTCAGGAGGTGGACACATGGAAGTAGTGTCCGGGAATGCCAACTCGTGTGCTTTTTGCTTTATCATTACTTTACCAGCACGATCAACGGCATCAAACCTCCGTTGTATAACCTCAAATTCAATCTTCAAAGTAAGCTCATCATTTGGGGATCCCGTCTCGTCTTCATCATGGGAAACAATAAAACTAAGCCTCTTCCAATGATTATGTATTATATCCAACGGAACGCGAGATAGGTTCCCCATGTATCCACAAAATATATTAATTTCAGTTTACAAACATAATCATTATATGTTATATAAAACTAAAAGAGTAAGTTTAATAAATTACCTAGAAAGCTCACATGCGCACTGTAGACCGTGTGTCGTTCTTAACTCGCATCCGCAATCGGAAGAGGTCATCCCCAAGAAGCTACGCTTAGACTCTTTGTTGAGATGGTCCATTACACATGAAGAAACTAGGCCCTTAAGGTTGTCATAAATATTGCTCCAATGATAATATTTGACTCTGCTTAGACTCAACTCAAAATGTCGCTTCAACTCACCATGTAGTGTCTTAAGCATCTCATTCACCGAATCCCAACACTTACACATATTGCCCCTACTGTCATGTAGAACATTCTTTAAAGCCGAGTGTGCCGACTCCACACGGTTGGTGGTAGTGTTGCCTAGGTAAATATGACGGTTTATCCACGCTTCTACAAATCTCTCTTTATGGGGGTCGGTCCAAGTCTTCTTCACATACGAAACAAAGTTGTCAAAAGGTTGACACACCGCCTCAAATTCGCCCCAAGCCAACTCATAAGCTTCCTCTGTCTTTGCGTGGACAATTTTCTGAAAATATTCCATGACTTCATCAACCCGGTCCATCGGACGCTCTTCTTGCCCCTCAGCAACAACCACTGGATGGATCAACAACCTTGCCTTTGCCATGACATTCTTCTTTATGTGAAATTGGCACAACAAGTTTGCGGAAGTCGGGAAAACAATTGCCAAAGCATTCATAATAGCCGTGTCACAGTCAGTAAGTATCACATTTGACATATCTTCCGGTCTTCTAAACAATCCCTTCAGTTTTTCAAGTACCCAAATAAAATTACTCTTCTTCTCCCAGTTGACATAAGCGAATGCAACCGAGAGAGTATGCTTCGTTGATGTCACACCGACAATCTCAACCAATGGATACCTATACCGGTTGGTTTTGTATGTGGAATCGATCATCAAAGCAATTGGAAATGTATTCAATAGCTCCACTGAGTCTGGGTGTGCCCAAAAAATGTCCTTCACAATGTTAGTCCCTTCATCAACTTTGTGCCAATAAACATACCTATCACGCTCCGACAAATTCATCAAATGTTGTAGTTCAGTCCTACCCTGACGATTAGTTGTTCTTAACTTTGCACGTACGTTGTGAATTTGCTTCACATTGAAGTGGTCGTCTTTAGGGTAAGTAGACCTCAGCTCGGCCAAGATTCAATTCAGAGCAATCAAGTTCTTCGTCATTCTTGCAACCACTTCCTTCTGCTCAGTTGTTAATCTATTATCATTTGGATGACCTTGAGGGTAAGTCTGTAATGTGTGGTTATGTATGCCACACATAACAGACAATATCTATCCTCCAAGTTTTTTAATAAACTTTCCCTTCAGACGAAACTTGCAACAACATTTTCTACTCCCCGTTGGAACCATGTCAGCATGCTTGTACTTCCCTGCCTTTTCACAAACTAGCTCACAGAATATTTTCCCCGACCTCGCCCCGTTGTCAGATCGATTGATAACTGTAACCATCCCCAAGTGTACGGCAAATAGACCGAACATAATTCAACAAATCATCACGAGTAGCAAAGACTTGATCAGTTTGGAATGAGCTCGAATTGAATTAGCTAGTGATAGGGATAAGGGCCAGTTTCATCCATCTTCAAACCTACAAAGTTGGGAAAAAATCACACAAACTAGTTAAAAACCAGAAATTCTGCAGATTCTGTGTATCAGGTAGGTTCGGATAACAGAAATCTGCACCTGTTCGGCGAACGCTTGGCCGAACAAACTCAATATAGAGCCCCTTTATTTTAGCCGGTTCGGCGCACGGCCGGTCGAACCAAATTGTTCGGCGCACGCTTGGTCGCGCGTGTTCGACCTTTGCAGGTCCGAACCGTGCGCGATTTCAAAAAAAAATGTAATTCAACTAGAATGCGCGAAATAAAGCTAAAAATTGATAGATTGAGCTATATACCTTAATGTTGATACTAAATGGAGGTAGATTTCAACTTGAGATGTTAGATTAGATTGAGGTAAGGGTGTGCAGTGTGAGTGAGTGATGAGAATGAGAGTAATGAGTGTTTAGAAGTTTATGGGGTGTATGGGATGAGAGTGAGAGTTGAGTTTGGAAATTTCTATTTTTAGTGAGGGTATTTTGGACTTTTCATAGGGCAAAGGGGTTCTAGTGAGTAGTTAGGGGGTTCTAAGAAGCATGGGCCAAATTTTATACCACCTAGGACTTTTTGTTTTTGATATCAGCACATTACATATTAGGCCCACTCTTAATACACTCCCCTCCTACTACTAAACACCCCTGACTCTGTGAAAAGACAAAAATACCCTTAAAGAACAACATCTTTCCATTTGTGCGTCCCTTTTTTTGGCTTTCAAATGGTACGATACTTTATTGCAGGACCAGATACAGTACCTTGGTATCGTGTCTTATAATTTTTTGGCGCACCCCAAATATGATACCAAGGTATCGAACCAGTTTGGTACTAAAGTACCGTACCTGTTAATTCTGAAACAATATAGACACAGGACCTTGGTACCAAAAGGTGCTCAGTTGCAGAAAACAGAGAAGGTGGCGTTGGTGGTGGTGGTGGTGAGGAAGAGTGGGAAGGTGAAAGAGGAGGGGGTGTAGGAGTGATGGGGGTAGGGGTAGTTTGAGGATTTTTTGAAATTTGGGGGTGTTTGTGAGTACGTAAGAGGGGGAGTGTAGTAAGAATGGGCCTACATATTAATGAGCCTTGTGTTGTGGAAGTCCAATGTGCTGTTGTGCTACATATTTCATTTAGAAACCTAGACTGTTTTGTAGGAAAAATGAATTCGAATTTGTGATAGAGCTTTTGTATACCCGCTTTGTATACCTCTCCTATGTATAAAAGAGGATGAACTTGTTATTTCTATTCCAGAGGAATAGTATGTAGCAGGATTGAAGGGATGTAAGACATACCTTCATTGCACAATTTTACTTTCAAGCCAGAATACGCCAATCAAGATTGAGGGCTTGAAATCTAGACTTCAGTATCTTTGGCAACCATCGAGTTAGTAGGGTCCGATCTCTTTAGGAAAATGATATTATGATTTTCTTTTTCCTCTATTGATGATTTACTAAGAATACGATCACAAACTTCTTGGCATTCTAAGCCAGATTTGCTTCAGTTTTTTGCCTGACAACCTGATTTAATCCTTTAATTATAAAACATACAAATGCACAATGTTAGGTTAGACTTACAGGTTTTGCTAAAGAATATCGGAGTCCCAAAATTCTTTTTGCAATTGCTAGCAGTGTTGGGATACCAATTAGTCTAGATGATACAACAAGTAAAAGCTCATTTGGGCGTTTTGCATGCATACTGGTTGATATAGATTTGAAATCAAAGCTTAAGGGCTAAATTTTAGTTTTGAGGTCAGACTATGCTTTCTTTGTGAGTATTGGATATGAAAATTTGTTTTTCTTTTGTTTTAATTGCATGACTATTGGTCATACCACTAGCAATTATAATAAAAGATGCACTCTGATATGAAAGATGATAAGGAGCAAAAGATCCCAAAATATGTTGTTCAGCCAAAACAAATTTCTAAATATGTTCCTTAGGTAAAGGTTATTATAATATTTTGACTTATAAGTAGAAAGCTCGGGAAATAAGTGTTCAAATCTATGTGAATAAGGAAGTTTTTCAAAGCGTCAAACAATGTTCCTTGGAATGATTTTGATCCTAATACTTTACAGGGATTTACTGAGTCGTCTAATGCCCAACAAACTTTACCTATGAATGTGCAACAGCGTTCAGGTTTAGGCAGCAAAGAGAATCTTCATCCAATGAGATTAGAGAATTTGTCATTCAATCTAATGAAGAATCAGATGCTATCCAATTTGTCTAGGACTCCGTCGCCGGATGAGGGTAAGAAAATGTCATCTCATGGTTATGTTGATGCGAAGTCATCTTTGAACTCCAATCGAAGTTGACCAATGCTACTACCGTTGCACACAGACAACAACTAAAAACAATGTTATTCAGTTTTTTCCTACCTCTGAGTCTATTTGTGGTTGTAGTATTGAAACTCCAATTGCTCACTCTAAGGCCAACATAGTCAAGAATACGTATATTGCTAGTCATTTTTGGAGTGATTCTATTGATTCTTCCTTCACTCAAACTCCCACTACTAGGCTAGATTCACTGAATACCTTAGGGTCCAATGCTACTTCTGATTCAGTGGTAGCATCTGACATTCAAATATTAGGAAAGCTATAGGGTGATGTGATAGATTATGTTGTTGATATTATGGCTACTGATACCCAAAGAACAATTGCGCATGATGATAATTTCAAACTGGTTGTGTCCAAGACGCATAAGAAGAAATTTCATCAAACAAAAATAAATTGGCCTAAAAAATTATAGGCTATAATACCCTTTCTAGGGAAAATTCGGTCTCTGTTTCTCTTTGATCTCGCTAATGTAAATTAGTCCTTTAACTTTTTGTCTTGTATTTCGTCTCTATAGTGGATTATTTTAAGGGTGTTTCGCTGTAACAAGTTACAGGCTCTCTATTAACTCTTTGATTACAATTTGTTTTTTGGCCAATGGTAATGGTCTAGCTCCTTTTTGGGCTCTCCCCTTTCCTCTTACTTTTTATCTTTTCTAACAAAAGGAGGAAATACTCATTTTCCTTTCTTGATATTTTCTATATCTAAAGGTTTTAACGATACTTTATTTTTCCTATTCGCTTTAAAAAAGAAAAAGTTGGTCATATTTGGTCCATACTAAATACATCAACTTTAGTCTTAGGAAAAAGTTGTAGACTTTTAGGTATTGTCAAAATGTTTGGTGCAAATATGTTGATGTTAGTTTAATTTTTTAGCTTTTAGTATATATATACCCTCGTAATGCTCTTGTATTTTTAACCTTTGCCAATACATTATAACTATAAGGAGCTTCTCCTCCATTTGTTCTCTTTTTCTCCTCTTCCATTATCTTCCCCCTATTTCACCATTGTTAACATGGTATCAAGAGCCATATTCTGTTAGTCGTTTGTCTTGGTCAACATTATGCCCTTTCGCCACTCCTTCAAAGCATCTTTTGTTTTTCTTTCGCAACCCAATTGATTACTCTATATTTTATATGTGGAAGGAATGAAGGGTAAACTCAAATAATAAAACTACTTTTATCTAGCAAATCAAAATAATTCAGTGCAGCTCTCCAGATTGAATCTTATTAGAATTAGCGATCCTCGACAAATCAAAGTTCACCATCCCCACCCTAAGTAAAATATACCCTTTCTTCTTGTCAGAAAATCTATCAACCTAGTCACAATTCTGTGGGGGTTACTACTATCTCCATTTGCAAAAATAATATAAGAATTTTTGAGATTTATGAGAAATATAGAACTTTTCCTAGCCCTTTGATTAGTGCTTTATAAGAAATTTTGAGTAAAGTAGCTTACCTAAACTCAACTGAGCACTTATCTCTGTTGAGTAAAAAGTTATGTATTGTTTTTTGCCCCCACTAACTAAAACTTGTGAATCCGCCATGATTGCATCAGTTATCATTTTTTTATAGGCAAATGTTAGTGGAGAAGGGAAAATGTTATTTCTCGAATTTGAACTTGGAACCTTCTGTTTGCATTCATTTAGTGCACTCATTTGATATCCCCTCGTGCATCGATTATCGTTGTTTATGGCCACGTTTTCCACTCTGCATTTTAGCTTCATCACATCCAACTTGTTTATTTTTTATAAAATTCATATCCAAATCAAAATCAAAATTGTTATACAATTAAGACATGTTTGATTGAATATGCAGAGAGAGATGTAAGTCGATGGAGCTTGTGGCGACCATGATATTCTTTTTGTTAACTTGTGGCGACCGTGATATATTATTACCTAGTCAAATCTTAGTTTTTCTTTTGGTACAAAAGATTTTTTCAACTTTATAAGGTTTCTATTCAGTTTGTGAAAAATCTATTTTTATCGAAGGGGAATGGAAAAAGTATCGTTAGTTGATTATGTCGTTGGAGTGTGGCCTACTCATTTTGTTATATTTATTAATTATTAAATTAAAAGAAATCATAGTGGAGATTAGTGTATTATATCATTATTTGTACATTGAGGTCAATTTTTATTCTCTGAAAAGAATAAAACTATCTCAAATTTGGTGTAGCGCTGGATCTTCTTCTTGTCCTTTCTCTCTTTAGAATAGGTAGAAAGAAAGTGAATTTGTAAATTGATCAAGAGGTAAAATACAGGAAAATGAAATTAAATAAATTCATAGTGACGTACAACGCAGGTCCCTCATGTATAAAATTTATATAAGTTTATATATATATATATATATATAAAAAAAAAAGAATTTTAGACCGAGGAGAGGACGTACAGTCTAAGGTGATCGTCAAACTTTTTGAGCACTAAAGGAAATTACAATTACTTCACATAAAGAGATTAATGGAGATTTGAACCTGATACCTCTCAAGTAGTATAAATCACGTCGTGCGCCACAAGAGGAATATACAAGTTTAAATATTTTGTTAAAAATGTATTTAAGATAAATATGTAAAAAAAATTATTATAATAACTATGAATGGTGTAGTGGATGATCGAATGGTGGATGAGCTAGCAGATAGGGGATAAGCTAGCTGATGATAAATTATGTGTTCAATAAAACTAGCGGTTAAAATAGTTGATAAATGTTAAATGACATAAAAGAATATTTAAATAATGATTATAATATTTAATGAGGAAAAAGAAGTAATTTAAGAAAAATAATAAGGGTAAAAATGCCAAAAAAGAGTGTGACGCTATCCGCTATCCGCTAAAACACTATTTGAAGAAGCGTTTCAAAAAACGCTAAACGCTATTGCTTGCCAAACACTCGTCACCCGCTAATCAAATATGCTAGTCTCACCCGCTATCCCCTAGCAGATGGGACACGCCAAACAGATCCATAGTTATTCAACATCAGGTAATTTGCCTTGACTTAATCGTGATATTGAATGTTTGGGGTTAGGATCCCGATTGAAGTTGATTGCCCATGAAAATTGCGAAAAAACATGCATTGGTTATTCCCTACAAAGATTATGTAGAATTTTGCACTCCTTTTAAATTTTTCTCCAGTTTTTTTAGAAAATACTAACAGAGGTTGTATTTATTAATTTGCAGGCTGCAAATATCAATGTCCAATACTGAAAAGCCCAGCCCAAGACTTGTGACCGTGCTGATTCAAACAAAATCAAGAACCGGGTTATGCGCATCCAGAACCCGATCCAACAAGGGAGTGCGGGTTAACGCTTAACCCGGACTATAAGCAAGTTTGGACCAGGTTCTTGGTCAAAAACCCACTCCCACTCTCTCTATCACATCAGAGCTTCTTCAACCTCACCTCTTCTTCTTTCATCTTTGAAGCTCGCTAGAGTTTCTATGGAAACCCAGCAGATCACCTCTAATCACACAGCCAACTGCACCAAAAGGTAGAGCACGACTTCTTATTCAAAACCCCCTAAACAATTTCTTGATTAGAACTTGTATGAAGGAAACCCTAATTCATTATTTTGGTGATTTCTGCAGATCAAGGTATCCAGAGATGGCGAAGCCAAAGCGAAGGTAAACCACCTACTTCTCTTCACTTTTCTTTTGATTTAACGCACAACAACAAAAACCCTAATTTTTGTTGTTGTTTCACTCTTGCATGAAACTCTGCAACTGCTGGTGATGAAACCGAAGCTTCCTCTCTTGAAGATTCTCACCACACCGTAGATACACAAGGTAAAATCCCTTCCACTCTCTTGATTCTCACTTTTCTTACACTCTCTTCACTGTTACAGAACAAACCCTAACTGGTTTGTTCCTTTCTTGCGAGGTACCTCTTGCCACTCACAATTAACACGAAGATCTTTGAAGAAACTTAGAGAAAAACAGAAGAATAGAGAATAGGGTAAGACTTAAGTAAAAACTAAATTGTAAACTTTTATTAAACCGATTTACGTATCTGCATAAACCGAAATTTGTTGTAAAAATGTATTTATACATGTAAGCGCTAGGTGTTGAATTAGGTAGAGTGGTTTGATAGATACTTGATTATAACAAAGTTTGTTGTAGCTTGTTTTTCAATTGCCCACATAGAGAGAACCACCTATTTGTTTGCAACAAACTTTATTGTTGAATGTGTGTATTTAAAATACTAGCCGTTAGAGTGTTTAGAATTAGAGAATTCCAACAGATTAATCGAGCAAGACCGAGTTCAAAACCTACTATGGAGTGTGGTACATTACCGGTGGGTGATGCTAGTCGGTAAGTTAGCTACAAATGTTTCCGTCGGTGCATATCAACATGTTACTCCCTTCGGTCCCTATTATAATAAGATTTTTGGAGCTAATTTTGGTCCCAAATATAAGAAACTATTCTAGTTTTTAGTTTATATTTATTGCTTAAATACCAAATTAGTGCATAAATCTATTAGTAAGAAACTGTTCAAGGTAAGTGGGAGTAGTGCACATAAATCTGTTGAGTTGGGTGGAGAGTGTTTTGGAGACTTAACTTTAAAAAAACCAAGAATTAAATGAAAGCTCACGCAGTAATGATGATTTTTGTATTTTCTTCTTATAAGAGGAACCAGAGGGAGTATTCTCTAGTTCGTGATAGTTTTCCAGAAAGTGCAATCCTGAATAATTCAGAGTTCGGTCAGAAAGTAAGTAAAGTTTGGTGTCAATTGGTTCTATCATCGAGAATTGAACCTAATTACTAGCCCAATCTATTCTTAAGATAAAATGCATTAACCATTTACACCCAATCTTACCATTAAAAAATGAAATCACTTATGTCTAAATTAATAGTTTTAACATGTATGTTGAGTTTTTGAAAAACTAAACAACTACTACTAAAAGCTAAATGAAACAAAGTGTGTCATACTCAGGTTTAATAATCCAAAATACATACGGGTTTATATGTAATCTATAAAAAAACACAACCACTTTTTTTTTTGACAAAATCAAAACAACATACTAAGAAAAACGCGTGGCATTAAAATCAGTCATTTACTTTAGAAAATAATAAGCCAACTATCCATTCTCTTTTCATGAAAAATCCTCACTATGTAGCTAGTTGCATTCTTTCTTTTTCTTATGTTAATAATGAATGCGCACCAAAACTAAAACAATGAAATGTCAATTTAGTCAATGGTCACAAAGGATACTTAACTAATGCACGCAATAGCCAGTGAGAATTTGGAAATATGACAACATAATAAAGAAAATTAGAAGAAAAAAAAATGCAAGCTGTTTCCAACCTCATTCATCCAATCCATTAACCATATTAAGGTCAATAGCAAATAGCAAAGTGATATACAATCAAACCTCAAAGTTCTATAGTCTCTCTCTCACTTGACCCTTTCCCTCTTTTAGCTACTAATCTTTTACATTAATTCAATTACCTCTTCAACATATATAGAAAAGAAGTCAATTACTTCAACAAGCAACCACCCTTTTTTGCTTGGGTTGGTCCTAAAATGCTCTTAAAGGTTAAGCATTAACTACTAAAAATCCTCAATATTCCTCTCACTTCCTCAAATAAAAAGACAAAAGGGGAACAATTAATGGTCCAAGAAAGTGCATGATGAAAAACCAAAGATATTTTTTGTTTGCTCTATCAAATAAGCATGGTTTGCAAGTGCACGAGTAATCACTTTTTTTTAGCTAGCCATGACGAATGCCCATGAAGTAATTAAAGTCATGATGTTGAACCCTAAGTTGCTTCAACCATGAATTTGCCACGCTTAATAGTGACACTAGTCTTTCTTGGTCCCGACCACAATTTCCTGTCACCCACACATTCCCTCCTTGCATCTTGTAAGTTGCTAATCCAAATGCTGGCAATGATATTCCTTCACCTTCCTTTTTCTTTTCATGGCCACCCTCAGTATCATCATCAAGGTCCATGCCTATATGTACAAAATGCCAAAAGAGGTGGTTCCACAATTAGTATGGGAAAAAATGCATTGGAAAGTAAATGATAAATGAGTAATTAAAGGGTAAATCCGTAATTTATGAATCTAGATCTCCGGAAGTTACGGAATCACACATTTGATGCACTTAGTGTGATCTGGACTGTTGTATCAAAATCAGACGAACCGTGTTTTGATTTTGTATATCGAGACTAAAATACAAAGGGGGTGTTTAGAATCATGTTCCGTGTTGGTAAACTCATGTTCACTGTGAAGCTTCAAGACATAGCTTTCACGTTTATGTCCATATTACCGTGAAAAAAGGAGTACTCCAATCACACCAAAGTTAGCATGCGAGACACGAGATCTTAATCAGATGACCTAGATCGGTTAATGTGATTGCGTGACTATAGGGGATTCTGTGTTGGAAAACTCACGTTCACCGTGAAGTTTCAAGGCATAAGTTTCACGTCTACATCCATATTATCGTGAAAAAAGGAGTATTCTAAACACACGCAAAGTCATAATGCGAGTCACGAGATCTAAATCCAACAACTTAGATCGGTTACTATGATTGCGTGATTATAAAGGATTATTCCAAACACATGCAAAGTCATAATGCGAGTCACGAGATCTTAATCAAACAACCTAGATCGGTTACTATGATTGCTTGATTATAGGGCATCAAAATCTGTAATGTATTAAAGGTTTTGAATTCCCTAAAGTCATGGAATCACGCATTTGATGTAATCATGCAATCTAGATCGTCAAATCAAGATCATACGACCGACAATTTCAACATTGTAAATCGAGTATAAAATACAAAGTCGAAATGTTGTATAGGAAATACCTTGAAATGAAGAAGAAAGTGTATGGTAAGTAAGGAAACAAGTGGAAAGATCTTTGATTGTTCTTCCCATTGGGATGTGATAGATTGGGTACCTGAATAAAAGTAAATTAACCAATGATATAAAGGCTAAGGTATTTTGGCAAAGTTAGTACTTACAGAATATAAGCAAAAACTGGTAAACGAAAGTTGATGTATCTAATTTAAATTTTGGACAAAATACATTAACTTTCGTTGACCAATTTATGTTTATATTCTATAACGGATGGAGAATAAAAAAGTCAAAGAGAAAATAAATTTTGTTGAGGATGTAGCAAAGGGTAGGATGAGACAAGATTGATTACCAAGCAACAGCCATCCAACTTGCTGGCGAAAGATCCACACTTCTTAATGACATCAACCCTGGGTATCTTTGAGCTAACCCATTTATCTGAAAGTGTAAAAATCATTCCACCAAGTCAAAATTGGAATCTCTTTACTTCACATTACCGGTTATGATTTAATTCTTTTTGTAACAATCAATCACTTCCAAACAAAGAAATCCACATACATTAACCGATAACACAAGAACAAAAAAAGGTAATAAAAGAATAATATGCAAAAGGAGCATCACAATTTCAATTGAAAAGAAATAAAGTAAAAGGAATATTTATATGCATGCATAGTTTCTATTTACATCAAGAGCTTTGCCGATATTGTGTTCACATCCGGCTCGAGAGATTAATCTCTGCAGTTGGGTGTAGGGAAAAAAAAATCTATCTCCCCTTTATAAGTTGAAAGGAAAATGAGTCTTTACAATACTCCTTGAAAAGTCAAAAAGTTAGAATTTACTCTCTTTTACAGATGCATAGCCTAATTGCCTAATTAACACTGTTGACTATTCATAAATTGATTGTTGGATTGGACCCTTTCAATTTCTATACCTAATGAATGAATAAGTTAAGAGCAAGAAAAAGTAGAAGATAGTTTAATAGGATTAGGTGGTAATTAAGGTAATAAACAAAAACAGAGCAACAGACCTTATCCATTAGAGGAACTCTTCCATATGGATTTGATCTTTCAAAATATTGACAATAGAGGTGACCCAATCTATCATTGAAATTCCATTGACAATCTTGTTCATAACCTCCTTCTTCTGATGATGTTCCATCCCACCTCCATAGTTTATCACACTCACTTTCATCACTATATGAATCACTATATGAATCTCTTGTTTCACAATCTCCACTTGACTCTCCTTCCTCCCTGAAACACCACCCAATTCAAATTATTCCATTAAGTTATCAACTCTGATTTCTTATTGGTTGACAGTGTAGACAATCTTTACACTGACGGTACATATCAATTAAACTCAAATAAGAAACAGTAGTATAATAATATATGAAGCACCGACAGACAGACACAGACATGGACATGTAGATACCGATTTTAATTTGAAAAATACAAATAATTGAAGTATTTGTGTCAGTATCCTACACGATATGTGTTGGAGCTAATAATAAACATAAACATGATCTTTCAACTTTTAATTTCAAAATGTCTTTGTGATTAGACATATTGGGGGACACCAATGAAAGGAAGATTTTTGGAAGCAACATGATTGAAAATTGTGAAAACTTTAATGATCTAATAACCCTACCATAGTAAGTTAGATATTGATTGATTCATACCTGAAAGTATTGCTAGTGAAAATCTGAATTGCTGAGAGATAAGGAACATAGTATTGTACAAGTGTTTCTTCACTAGATAAAGAGATTGGTACACCTGCACCATAAGCACTCCATTCATCATAGCAATTCCATAGATCACCTAATGTGAAATATTCCACTGTTTCTCTCTCCCATGGATGCCACAAACGGTTCAGGTTCATAATCTCCGACTAAAACAAAAAAACAAGACAACATAAAAATCATCAAATTCAGACAACAATAAACAACAACATATAATAATTAATTTCCTAAGATCATGATAAGAGAGAGAAAAAAAAAAGGCAAGACCTTTTGAAGAAACTGGGATTGAACAACCGGTGTGGTACATCGGACAAAACAGTCAAGGTTGGAATGCATTGACCCTTTGTTAAAACTCATGTCTTTTGGGAGAGAGAAAGAGAAAGAGGAAGAAAGAGAGGGAGTTTTTTTGAGCTTGTCTCCCAACCAACCCTAAAAACAGAGGAACCAAAAC
Organism: Oxytropis ochrocephala; assembly: GCA_020916435.1. Lineage (NCBI taxonomy): Eukaryota > Viridiplantae > Streptophyta > Magnoliopsida > Fabales > Fabaceae > Oxytropis > Oxytropis ochrocephala. The sequence continues at coordinate 108,625,492 of CM037093.1, forward strand.
CCAGAAGAGAAAAAGAGAGAGAGAGAGAGAGAAAAAAAGGGGTAGAGAGAGAGAAAGAGAAAGAGAGATTGTTGGGATTGCTTGCAATAGAATAGAATTGGGAAAAAAAAATAGACTTCTATATTTAGACGTTTAGACACCGAAATTCACGCAAAAATCTCTTTCTATTTATGTCTCTCTGTTCTTTTTTCTCAGTTTTCGCCGGCAATGTTGTGTTTTGAATTCAACACTAAATCAATAGCTATTAATTTATAAACTAAACCTTGAAGAAAACTCAAGGCAAATTTGCTTTGTTCAAAGTTTAAGAAACACACTTGTTATTGTATCTTAAGGTTAAATCAAAAGAGAGAAGAAGAAGCAAGGAAGCAATAAGCTGGCAGAGAGAAAGAAAAGATGTTTTCCCGGGAAAAGTGGATAAACAAACTAAAAACAAAACAGAGAAGAAGAAGAAGAGAAAGTATTTGAAACTGAAGAATTGTGAGGAATGAATGAAGTGATTGTAACAGAGAGAGAGAGAGAGAGATAGATAGATGAAGAAGATGGAGGTTATGAAATGGATGCAGGGCAATAATAATTAAGGCCTTCAGATTACTAAATTTATAACATTTATGACATTCATCTGTCTCTCCCCATACCCTCACCCCTTCCTTAAATACTACTTTATAAATTAATATTTTTTTATTTATTTACTCCATCTTTTTGTTCTTAATATAATGAAGAAATTATAGAAATTACAAAGATCAAATAAATTATTAAATATTATATCCACCAAAAAAATTATTAAATATTATAGATTGAATTTTATTTTGTTTCGGACTGAGCCAAACTCAGTTCGGACTTGGACTAGCTTCAGTCGTCCATATCCATGATTCTAAGGGGACTCATGTGCCCCAACAACAAAATCAACGGTGGAGATCATTTATCACCTCATAGTACGGTTGAGAATCGACCTCGACTTACGTGTCAGATAGAAAATCAAGCCACGTCATTGACGAAGCTCCCTATAAATATATTGTCACCTCAATGAATCAAGTACACATTTCCTATGACATAACATCTTTTCTCTGAGTATGTGCCGCTAGACAGAGAAACACGACGGAGTCGAGTTGATCCAACTTGCTACCTCGACAACAACTCAGCCCAACTCTCAGCTCGAGTTCGGCTTCCAGAACAGTTCAATTTTAAATACAGTTTTAGTATTAAATATTTTATAACTATTAGTACATAAATTTTTAATTTTAAATAAACATACATCTCACATCAAATAGTACATTTTTATATAAATTGATAATCTTTTTCTTGCAACAGTAAATACTAATGTCTCTGCTGTAATTTTAGGCCTAGATTCGAACTCAACCTTCTTATCCAATCGCTTTTGACTTATTTTTGGTATAAATCGAGTATTATATGCACGCAACTGCTGAGACAAGTCCCTCGATCCGGGTAGGACCACGATGAAGCGATAAAAAGTTCTCTCCTCAAAAGATTTAACACCATTGCATCTTAAAAATTTGATTTGAACCCATAAGCTTTCGTTGTTTTAATGCATTTCTACCATCTCATCCAAACTTTCTCTCAAGAGATTTAACACTGCTTTTGAGTTATTTATATACAATAGTATAATATTAAAATATGTGTTTCTTTCTGTTTGATTTTTTGTTATTTTTAAATCAATATAGGACGAGGTTTGTTGTTATACCACAACCCCCCCGTAGCTATCATCTTTTTATTTTTTGTTGATATAACCGTAGCTATCATCTTTGAAACTTCGTTGGATTCGTTCCATAGATTTTTAAATCTAACAGCTAATTCATTTCTTAGACAAACAAAGTGCGTGTATAAGTTCATATAAAAAATATCAAAATATAAAAATAAAAAGGGGAAAGGCACGACCGCAAACTAAAAATAAAAGGGAAAGTGTAAATATTGTGGGAAAAAAAACGAGAAATGGTATGAGAATTGACTACTCTTTGTTGATGAAGGTTGAATTGGTCGATAAGAAGTTGACTCATACTTTGTAAGGATGTAGGTTCAATTTTTACTGCCAGCGTGATGGTCTTTTTAATGGTTATCTATAAGTACATTTGTTAGTGTTCATAGAGTCGTGAAGTCTGTCCTAACTTTAGTAGTGAGCTTGGTTTCAACTCACCAAAACTTTTGTGAAAAAAAAAAAGAATTGACTACTCTTTTGAGTCTTTGTTTTGCTGAGTTTGTACATAATTACATATGTGCCATATATACACTTAAAGTGGTTTTGTTTGCACAATTGAATTTAAAATATCTTGAACACTGCCAAGCTTGCTTATGGTTTTCTCTCTCCTTTTTCTTTTATTTATTTTATTTTATTAATGTTTATGATTAAAACTGATTTAGTTGTAGGTTTTATGTTTCAACTTGAAAAAAATCACTTTGGTCATCCGTTAGCTTTTATAATTAGGTGTCGGTTAACTTTTAAAAAATTTGATTTGTCAATGAGCTAGGCTAGGTTTTCTTCCTTTGCGCGAGCGACCAACATGTTCCCGTAGTTTTGGGGAACATGTAATGATTTTGGCAAGATCGAAACCAAATGATAGAGAAGCTCACTAGGATCAAATATGAAGATGGTCGTTGTTTTTGAATCAAACGAAAATTATTTAAAAAAACATAGTCATTCTACCAAAGAAATTATTGAATAGAGTCTTGTACTAGATTGTTTTCTTTACGAAGTTTCATGACACTGTTCAGAATTGTGCAAGTATAATACCAACTCGTAAACGAAAGAAGAAGCATCTACTCATATTCACGAGTCATGATCATTACCCCAACTCAGTAAACTATTGCTAATTGATGCCATGGAAATGTTAAGGTTTAGGCTATAGGTCTAAGTTTGTTTGTTCTTTATGCTTTGTTGTTAATTAACTCTAATAAAAAATTATGTGTTCTCCGACGTTCTCAGGTTGCATCTCTTTCTACATGCATTGTTTGTCTCATTTTTTAGTCCCATAGTTCACAACATAGTAGTTAATTGCCGCAGGCACATTTGTTGGGCATGGGCTCGAACCAGAGTGCCCTTCTTCTCTAATTCATGTGTATGTGATTTGTTGGCCACGGGTTTGAATCGGTATTATTGCCTGCAATCAATTTTCCTTTTTGCCGAATTTTCTTCTTTTGAGTCTTGGACACAACTGGTTCGAAATTATCTTTCCGAACAACCGTTCTTTGGACAGTGGCGGATCCAGAAAATATATGATGTGCGGGCAAAAAATAGTATAATAGTTTTCTAAAAAATATTATAAACATTAATAAAATATAATTTCATGATAAAAAAGAGCAAAGACTCAACCCTTACTTGACAAAAACAAAAACATAATTTGCCGTTGAGAAATGAAAAATATCAATTTAGTCATCAAATCTCTATTATATATAACCATGGATCTTCCATGTCAACATCCACATAGGATGACACGTCACTAATTACATCATCAACAATTTATTCCACATCGACACGGCTCGCTCAACTTAATTCATTTGAAAATACCAAAAATGTCAAAGCAGGGAATCAAACTCATCTCGTCCTGAATTCAGTGCAACTGTTAACCAAATCGGCTACCTAACTCTGTTGTATCATAAGCGTAACACATTGTTAAATCATTCTTCATTGTATTTTAAATAAAAATATTGGTATATTATTTTATATTTTTGAGAATGTTATGACTTGAAAATTGTTCAGATCTTACCTACTTTTTCACGTGTTTAATGGTTATTAGGTACCTATTTTATATTTAGGGATTTGATTTAAATTTGATGAGTAATGAGTTTAGTTAAGTTATCATCAATAGACAGATTATGTATTACTATTTAGGTTTTTAGATATTAATTTTTATATGATCTTAAAGATTTTTCTAATAATCTCCTGAAGTGTTAGTTTGATTTTTCCCGTTTATAGTTTCTTTATAGGAATATACAAAATACCATAAGGGGTTCTTTCACAATATGGAATATACATATATTAAATCAAAATTAGCATTTAAATAGTCAAATAATATAATAAAATACTCATTATATTGGCAAAAGTAGGATGTTAATTTATAGATAAAAATACTCACTATAAAAAAATTCTTTAAGAACCAATATATATAGAAAAATTCTTTAGGACGAGATTATAAAAAAATACTCACAATAAAAAATATTTACTATATATATAAAAATAAATAAATGTATAAACATATATATTATATCATAATGAATGAATGGATAAAAGACGGTGTACAAAGAAATCAACGTGTCATATAACACACGAAAACATACAACTGCATTTTTAAAGTTGCCAAAAAATAATTTAAAATTTTATGATAAAATGAGACGTATACATGTGTTGCTTATAACAATAAAATCAAATTCTCATAGGTTCACATGCTTAGCGAAAACAAATTATGAAGGATATATTACAAAATAGATGAGACATTCTATTATCGTATATCCTTTTCCTTCCGGCATTAGTAATAATAATGTACTTTTTCTATATACTCATTCAGAGTACATTAGATGATAATCATATTTTCACCAGTTTCAATTTTCGTTTAAGTACTTTTTTTTGAATACTTTTATATTAATTTTCCTTCATTTAATTATTACAAAACATTATAAGACAGGAAACAAAATTCCTTCCTGGACAAAACCCCACATCTCATTTGAAATTATAATATATAATTATAAATCTAAATTTAATTTCCTACTTTTATATAAATATTTAAAATAGTTGAAATAATTACCTTACGGTGTCTAAACAAATGAATTTCGACCCATGCTGGCACGAGTAAATTATACTAGTATCAATCAATTAGTAATTTAAAAATAATTTTATGGACACTTTGGTCACTCTAAAAGTTAGTTTGACGCATATTTGACTTTTTAAAATTAGTAATTTTCATTTCTTGGAGAATAAATAGGTCTCTATTTTGTGTTAATAATTTTTTTGAGTCATTACTCCTTAAAAACCATAATATTAAGTTTTTGATTATGTATGTTTAATGCTAGAAGAAGCCAAAATATATATTTAGTGCTTGAAAAGACCGAAATAATAAAAAATTAGAAGAATAAAAGAGTAAATTAGTATTATTTATACCTCCATTTAAAAAATAATTAGCTCATGTGGGCAATCTCTCTTTTTCTATGGGGCCAAAAGAAATTTTATCAAATATAACTAAAATAGTTTTATATGGTGGGGGCAATTGACCCCATAGCTCATGCTATGGATTCACCATTGTCTTTGGGTATCAGTAGTCATAGGATCAACAGCCTCATCTAACACATCACCCTCACTTACCTAATACTCTCATGTCAGATGCTACTGCTAGATTAAAGGTAACACTAGAATTTGAGGCTAGATAATCTAGTCTGGTGGTGGGAGATTGAGTGGATGAGTTAATAGGATTACTCCAATTAATAACGATTAATAATATCATATCATTGACTATGTTGACGTTAGAGTGAACAACGGAAGTTTTAATATTACAACGATTAATAGTATCCGAGGTAAGAGATCAACCTGACCAGCATTGTCTTGAGCTACTTCCTTTGTGCTTGAGGTAAAAGTATACTTTTATTTTTTGAGATTAAACGGGGCAAAGCCCAAGAATGGTTACACGGGGATCAAACGCGGAGTAGGAACTCCAATAACATCAGCATCAACAAGTAATTTAACATTGGGAGGGGGGTATGCAAAAAAGGTAGGATCAATATCATCATAAGAGCATCCCATATTAGCCAACTCATCTGTAACTTTATTGGCTTCACGGTAAATGTCAGTAATACGCGCACAAGTGAAACACGAGAGGAGCTGTCTAATTCTCCGAACCAACTGTCTGCCGGAAGTACTACCATCATCATCACCATTAAGACAATTAGCTATAGTGACTGGGTCCATTTGAAGCTCTATAAACGTGATTCCTTGCTGGAGAGCAAGCTTGATACCTTCGAAAACTCCCCATAATTCAGCTAGATACGCAGAGTTGACAAATAAACGCTTGACAAAACCTCCAAGCCAATGACCTCTGGAATCCCGAATCGTCCCACCACAGCCAGCCACACAAAGAGACATTTTAACAGCCCCATCGGTATTGGGGAAGCCCAACCGGTCCTTGTAGGCTTCAATGAAATATCAACTTGTTGCCTAGCCCGAACAGCAACATCATTTACTCTGTTGCCATCAACATAAGCATGCACATGCTGTAAAACAACAACAGCGTTTGGAGGTCTCGAAAAATTATCATCATGTGTTTCCTTACTGCGCCATCCCCATAATTGATGACACCCCGTAGCCCAAACATTACACCATTCCAAATTGTTGTCTAGATTAGTTTTGTTATATAAATTTAACAGCAACCAATCTGTCATATCCAGTCCATAAAAGGCAGGCCACTTACTGTGAGGAAGTAAGGAGTTCCATAACCGAACTGCTAGAGGACAATCACGCAGAACATGCATGATAGACTCCGGGTCATTCCTGCAATGGACACAATTAACATCTCTGTCCCCCAATTACCACAATATTCTTTGGTTGCAAGCTTCTCATGAAGAAGTTGCCAAATGAAACAACGAACTCGCTCCGGAACTTGGAGCTTCCACACTTTGCTCCACTTATCCTGGTTAAGGGAAGTATCAAACTTGTTGATAAAATTGTAAGCAAGAGCAACCGAAAACTTACCGGAGCTATCACCTGGCCAATAGCGCTCATCCAACCCATCAAGAGGCAAAGGCGCGGGATGGGCAAGCACCTTAGGGACAAGATGCGAAGGAACATGCGCATTAAGAAAATCCATGTTCCAATTACCATGATTGGTGACTAGATCACACACACGCCACTCCATGGCATGAAGAGGAATGCACTGCACATGATCAGGTAACCGAATGTCTTCATTAATCCACTTGTCTCTCCAAAAACTAGCGCTAGTCCCATTACCCAAAGCCCAAGCTTCAAAAAAGTGTGTGTCTTGCCAACAGCTATGAATAGCCTTCCAAAGAGTGCTATCTGTGCCTTTAGTTTGAATCATACCCGAGGATAAAGTACCTCTACCATATTTACCATCCAACACTTGATACCACAGCTTATCAGATTCAGTTTTAAGACCCCAAGCCATCTTCATAATACAAGATTTGTTCATCATAGAGAGATTGCGAATGCCCAATCCTCCTAATTGCTTAGGCAAAGTCAAGGTATCCCACTTGATTAAGTGCATTCGCCTGGTTTCATCTGTATCATCCCAAATGAAACCTCGTTGCAAGCGCTGGATCTCTTGCAAGCAAGCCTTGGGGAGAGGAGTAGTCATCATGGAGTAAACCGAAATAGCTTGAATAACAGACTTGGATAGAGTTACCCTTCCAGCAAAGGAAAGGTGCTTAGCCTTCCAACCAGATAATTTACTGCGCACTTTGTCAATAAGATAAGAGAAGTCATTTGCATCTACATAATTTGTGTGTGTGAGTTTGACCATTAAATCTCTTTGTATAATAAAAGTCAGTGTCAGTCATAAGCTATAAATAACACTTTTCAAGTATTTGTAATCATACTTTATAGTAAAAAATTATTATTATAAATCATTTTGCCAAAAATATATAGAATATAGTGACCTTATGATAGCCATGATTTTTGACCTCACTTCTTCTTAGTACCTTTGAAAAAGACACCATTATGTTGCCTAGTGATATTTCTCCTTACAAATTTCCATTTATTGATGTCATCTCACGTGCCTACGGGTTTGGATCGAACTAGAAGAGAGGAATGGTCTCTCACGACCTGGTGAATTGTTTTTGTCTAATGGTCAAATTGATGTCAGGACCTAACACAAATACACAAATGGGAAAACTAAAGATTGATATTTGGGGGGATCGAACCCGACAATCAGGTCAACGACATTTCTACCGCTGTGACGAATCAACCTCAGACCCACGATTGGGTGAATTTAATCCTCATTAAAAGATGCACTGAGATTTTTTTTAATGAGCATAGGCGCTCAATTTTTTTATTAAAAAAATATTCATTCAAATTTAGGGAATACATCGAAAATGGTACAAATTTGATATCGCTAAAATAAAATAAAATAAAAGGATAAATCTTTGAACAAACTCACATCATCCAAGTTAATAGCATAAAATGGTAAAATGCTTAAAAATATGATAAAATCAAAGGGACTAGAATACCCATGACTCCAATCTGCAACGTTGATGTTAAAAGTCCCAAATCTTATGTGATAAGGCCTGAAAAAGAGTTTATAAGTGGTTGACACTTCTCACCTTACAACGGTTTTGTGGGGTTGAGTTAGACCTAAACCACATTCTAAGATGGTATCAGAGCCAATCCAAGATCCGTTGGGCCACCCGTTGTCGGGCCACCCGTTCCAGATGTCTATTCCTGGGCTAACCCATGCACCAGATGTCTGTTCCTGGACGTGAGGGGGTGTGTTAAGAGTCCCACATCTTATGTGATAAGGCCTGAAAAAGAGTTCATAAGTGGGTGACACTCCTCACCTTACAAGCCGGTTTTGTGGGGTTGAGTTAGACCTAAACCTTGACGCCAAATCATTGATTGAAACTTTAATGGATCAAAGTTGATCTGTTAATCTGAACTAAACGAACACTGCGACATTACTGGAAATTAAAGCAAACAACATCACACAAAGATGACAAACAAAACATCGCCACACTCGAACAACAAAATCAAGAAAAATCACGAAATAAAAACTAAATCTATGTGGTAATCATTTAGTTAGATTAAAAAAGAGACAAAAACGAAGCAAATGGGTGATCACAGACAAAAAATGACCCTAAATCACCTCTCTCTAGTATTTTTTTTTTTGATAGCAACAAACTTCATTCATTCAAATGATACCAAAAGCATCAAAAGGATTACAAGAAGAGTGTAAGGTTGGACATTTCCAAACCAGAGACTAGGAGCAACAACTACAAAGGAAACTACTACACATGGACTATGGGCATTCAAGCCAATACATTTAAAATGTTCCATAAGGACATAAGCAACCTTAACACAACAACAGAACAACCAGCGTAACAGAAGCTTTAACTCCCAAGTAGAGGTGGTAATCAGTGACAGAGACTCAGCAGTCTTTCTCCCAATCCAGTTACGGATGATATCTTTGACTTTTGTACGCACAATTCGACTAAAAACGGTCTCAAGATTAACCCACTTATCATGAGTCAGCAAAATATCCTGGAAACTGGTGAGGTCATCAGCAAAGGTGTCATCTCCAAAGGAATTAACAATCACCATGTACGACAACAACATCCACAGTCGAGTGCTTAGGCAAACAAGAGCTCTAAGGGGATTTCCATCAAACACCTGTTGTGCGTATTTAGGCCAACAAAAACAAATGCCCAAAACATGAAGCCACTATCCCACAGATGCTCCATAGGCAACATTCCAGACCAGAAATTCAACAGAGAGACGCCGGAGCCAAGGTGGCTTAGGTGGTGGCCGGAGCGGAAACAACCGCTGAGCAGGGGAAATCAATAGACGGAAGCCAGAAAACTTAGGATACCGAAAGCTTACCATGTTACTAGCACTCTGCACTGGAGGAGGCTCGGGGAGGGCGCATCAAAGACCGGAGGAAATAGAATCCGAGGCGGATGAGGCAGATCTTCGGTCGTTGGATGGACTTCGAGCAGGGAGGGGAACTCCGATCCAAATGGAACATGGTTGGGCGGCGAACGGGTGGAGAGAAGAAACTGAGTGGCGGCTCGATGGTCTTGGGAAGCGGGGAGGCGGCGGTGGTGGGAAAGTTCGCATTACTGTGTGGTTTGGTAGGATGGGTGGCGGGTGAGGAGTAGTGTGAGGTGAAGGAGATTTGAAGGTGGCGGGTGACGGTGGGTATGGAAGGGTTACGATGGGGATTTGGATTTGATGGAGAAGGAGACCTTTGGTATCTGACAGAGAAGAAGAAAAACCTCCACAAGGGAGGAGCAAGCCACCATTACGGTGGAGAAGACCTCCAAGGAGGAGGGGCAAACCTCCACTAACCCTAGGGTTGGGAGGAGAAATAGGAAACCTAGAAAGAAGCAAGAGCTTCTCTCTCATCGCGATACTTTGGTTTCTCTGCAATCACCTCTCTCTAGTAAATAGGTAGGAAGAAGAAGAAAAGCAGTTCAAAGAACTTTGGGAGAAGGGTTGGAAGAGAGGCCGAGATGGCTAAGTTAGTCCGAAGGGGTCAATTTTTTTTTTTAAATCAATGTATCCCCACAGTTAAATTTAGTCATTAAAGAGACGTGTAATTTACAAAAGATAAATGACATCTCATGGGATTCAGAGTTTATGTTTTTCCTACAGCAAAAAAAATCAAAATTAATGCTAGCAGTTTTAGTTTTACAGTAAAAAAAATGAAACATTAATTATTGAAAGCGAAATCCTCGTCTGAAAGCATGCAACTAATCTCTAGTCCATTGACGACTAAATTCAAGTGTCATAAAATTTTGTTAGCCAGAAAAATTGTTTTGGAGCAAAAGAAAAAGTACACTTATAATGACAGTAGCTTCTTTTGTTTTGCTTATTATTATTATTATTATTATTATTATTATTATTATTATTATTATTATTATTATTATACCTTCTCTTTAGTGTAGCCATAAAGCTAGAGAGGCAATGGAAGTTGGGGAAACCGCGTGAACGTAGGTGCAAGGATACCTTTATTAACACTAAGAAGACCATAATTTTGTGATGTAACCATAAAACTAGGCTTAAACTTAACCACCACGACGTACGTACGTACGCAGAGTAAAATAATAGAGAGGGAAGAATAAAAATACACTATACAACACAAGCAAGCAAAGCCACAATTTTGACTATGTTCATCCCCTGGATTAACCAATACGGCATTGCAATTCGCAAATAACCGTATGGTATAGAGAAATAAAAACAACTTTTCAACCAGAACAAATGAAATCATCATACACATACATTCCCACATACAAACAACTTTGGTGTGTATTATTGCGTTGTATTTTGTATTTTTGTACCTATAATTCCATATTCTAATTTAAGGGACGTAAAGGACAAAATAAAAGTAAGAAAAATGTCAGAACTAAACAAATTAGACGCAGAATTCTTGTATGGGGCTGGGCCATCTTGTTTGAACAGTTGGTCCTTTCTTATCTACAATTTCGGGTGACAATTTATTAGAACATCATCACGTGCCTTTTTAACCATTTCTATCCTAAATAACGAAGAAACAGTCTCGTGATGGCGTCATGTTATGTCATGGGAAACGATCACACTGTTGGCGCCGGGGGTTTACCTTGAGATAGGGATGATCGACCCGTGTTCTCAGTTTTGATTTCTGTACTGAATAAACTCGGTGTTGATCCGTGAAAATTTTGATCATAAGTATGAGCAGAGATTAGTCTTTCATTGAAAACATTGGGACACTCTGTAGGTAACCTGTCAATAGTTCCCTGAAACTAAATTTGATTTTTCAATCTTTCAAAACAAAAAACCAAAATTTAGATATTTTCACATTATTTTCAATCTTTATTTATTTTTAAAAGTTCATTAAAAATGGTGACATAGAGAAAATGAAATGGGCTGATAGACTTATTATTGATCTGAAAGGTCGAGTTTGAAGGTTTTAAACGTGACACTATTGCTTTCTTTTTGTTGGTAGCCTTTTGTGTTGCTGTATATAAATATATAGAAAGGGTAGTTAAGTATTCTACACAAAAAAATGGACTAGTAGTTAGGGGAATAAAAATAAGGTTTTATGTAATGCCATATGGACGAATTAATCACAACAATGAATGTTTCTAAGGAAAATTTTGTTATTGTATTATTATAGTTTATTATCTTTTTTTGATAATATTATAGTTTCTTATCTGCCTTGACACTAATGTGATGTGAGGGGGTAATAATTGTAAATATAAAACACTTTTTTTACAAGAAAAATTAAACTGTATAAAACAGTTAACAATACTATTATCTTTATATATATATCTTGTAGAGTCTCCCTTTGTGGGACCTACAAGATTTCCCTCCAAAATTCTCTCATTCCCTCCAAACCCCAACCCCTCCCCTCCCCACCCCACCCCCTCTCCCCTACCCCCTTTTTCTCCAAACTTTCTCTCCCTTTTTTTTCTTTTTTTTCCCTTCATATTTTTATTTCCTTTTCTCTCTCTCTCACTCTCTTCTTTTCATGTTTTATATTTTAGTAGATTTTTACGATTAAATAGAAAATGTACCTCCATAATCAAATTTTTGGAATCGAACATTAATTTCGTAACAAATTATAAAAAGTGTAACACTATACAGTGTACCTTTTCGGTACTGTCTGAAAAAATTTAATTGTTTAAATATGCAAAGTTTATTTCTTAGTAACGGAATCGAACATTAATTTTGTAACAAATTATATAAAGTGTAACACTATGCAGTATACTTTTTGGGTACTTTAGTGTGTGAAAAATTTTAATTGTTTAAATATGCGAAGTTTATTCCATAATAACGAATTTTATTTTAAAAAAAGTTAATTTTGTAACAAAATTTCAAATTAATTTTGAGCCAAAATATGTAAAGTGTGGCTAAACCATTGCCTCCTCTCTCTATAGAACCTGAAGCATTGGTCCCGTCCATCGGACGGGTCACCGCACTAGTGTTGCTTATTTCAACTGTGTAAGTTCCTTGCACAGGAGTATATGGCTTGTTTGACTGTGTTTTAATGTTTTTACTCCCCATTTGGGATTAATAATTTTAAGTTTTCAAAAACTAAAATTGGTTTATCGTTTTTAGTTTTTTTTGTTTCATTTTAAAAAATTGTTATCAACATTATAATTTTCTCTCATTTAATTTTGACCGTTTTCTTTTTTAACACTCTCATTCATTTTGATTCACAAAAAACAGACGTGGTAGACATTCTGATTCACACGTAGAACGACTATGCCATGTGTCATTGACTTTTCTTGTTAGAATTTCTACAATGCAATGACTTGTGACGTCAGCACTACCATGTGACATCGACGCAGCACACTCAATGACGGATTCAGAAAGTTTTACTAGTGGGGGCAAAAATAACCTATAAAATTTTCTCAAAAAATATTGTAAAGTTTAACAAAATACTATACATAATTTTATCACAGAAAAATCCTAAAATATCTAAATTTGTACAAATTACATAGCTAAAAGGTAAAATTAGTAGAAACGTATTCTCTTTTTTATTTATCTCTTGTGAATTTCTCTCTATAATTTAAAAAATTATCTTATGGGGGCAATCGTTATTTTTTAAGTGGGGCCAAATCCCCCAATAAACCAAAGGTGCATCAGTCCCTAATCGCACTAAGTTTGTCTCTCCGCTCATGCTCCAATATTGCAAAATGACGATGTGGCAACATCACTACTACCACATTGAGTATGCCACATCTCATTGACTTTCCAGATCAATAGTGTCAAGTGGCGTTGAACTATGATGTCAGTTGTACCATGGGGCATGCATATGACACTACATTTTGTCCCTATATACGGCACACTGCATTACAAAATGCTAACATGACAGACGTCGTCACTGCCACATATACTATATGCAACGTGTCATTGGATTTCCATGTCACCGCTCCCACGTTGCATTGACCAGTGACGTTAACACTGCATCTAGAATCGATGTGTAGCATTGGGTTTCTGTCTCTCTCCACTCATACTCTATTGCATATATGTTGACTTAGCATACGTCATCACTCCAACATTCACTACAAAAAAAACGAGGATTAGCGACGGAATTAGCGAAAAAACGAGGATTAGCGACGGAACTGCAAGTCCCTCGCTAATGTGACCATTAGCGAGGGAATTAGCGACGGAATTTCAAGTCCCTCGCTAATGTCTGAACGTCTGGTGATTTGATTGCTGCTGTGATTTGCTCTCGACTACGCCAGAGTGACAGTTAGCGACGGAATTGGCACGTCCCTCGCTAATGTCCAGTTATTTTTTTACCAAATATCTGATTCTCTCCCTCTTCTCTCATTCTTTCACTTTTAACCCTCACTCCTTCTCTTCCTCTTCCTCTTCCTCTTCCTCTACTCTATCTCTCTCTCACCTACAAACTCTAACCCACCACCACACAACCACCACCACCACCACCACTCACTCTTATTTTTCACTTACAACACCCTCATTCTTCTCTCTCACCTACAAACTCTAACCCACCACCACACAACCACCACCACCACCACCACGCCCCCACCACACCACAACCACTCTCACTCCTCTTTCTCTCCTCAACCACACAACCACAACCTCTCTCTCTCTCACTCTCTTTCCACCACCACACCACCACCACACCACCACAACCACATACCTCTTTCTCTCACTCTCTTTCTTCCACCACCACCACCACCACTCTCTTTCTCCCTTACTCCTTCTCTCTCTACGACCACCGCCACACAACCACCACCACCACATACATCTCACTCTTTTTCTCCCTTACTCTTCTCCTTCTTCTTCTCTCTTTACGACACCACCACCACCACCACCATCACACCACCACCACTCTCACTCCTCTCTCAAAATAATAATAATAATAATAACAATAATAATAATAATAATAATTCAGATTGATAAGTGTGTCAATCAGACTAGGGAAGCGTGTTGTCAGCATTAGCGAGGGACCGTCCCTCGCTAATTAGCGACGGAACACATTTCTCTCGCTAATTTCCATTAGCGAGGAGGGAATTATCGACCGAACTGGTCCCTCGCTAATTCCCTCGCTAATGGCAATTAGCGACGGAATTGGGCATGTTAGCGACCGAAAATTCCCTCACTAATGACCGTGTTTTTTGTAGTGATTGTTTGAGTATGCCACGCAGGGCCGGCCCAAACAATTTGGAGGCCCTGTTCAAATTCTAAAAACAGGTCCCTAATCATAATTTTATCAAAAACTCAAACTTCATTATTTAAATTGTAAAAAACATCTCAATACAAATTTAAACTAATATCAATTTTCTAGCTACTTTAAAAGAACTATCCTAACTAAATTGTGGTCAATCTTAACTAAAATATTGAGGGAAACGATCTGGACTAAATACATCAACTTTTGTTGGCCACCTTTTGCTTATAAAAAAACCGGATGGAGTAAAAAATTGGGGCCCTAAAAAAATTTGTTGGGGTGAGACCCTGTGCACTAGCACATGCCAGCACACCCATAAAACCGGCCCTGATGCCACGTGTCATTGAATTTACGTCGGTGCTACCATGTGGCATTAACTTTCCTTGTCACCACCAGTGGCGGATCTACACTATGCTCAGTGGGTTCAGTTGAACCCCCCGGAAACAAATTGTTAGTACTAATACCTCTATATAAAATTATTTTGAACCCCTCAAAATTTTAAATTTGCACCAGTATCCTTAGATTGCACCAACTTGCACCCAATTTTTTAATAAATCTGTCTTATTAATTAATTTCCGTGAGGGACTATTTATAAAACTCTAGGAAGTAATTTTACCGATATCACTTATTTTTACAAACTACTTCCTATTTTCCCGTATTTTAGGACTTAAATAGATACTGACGGGTAAACTTAGATATTAATTTGGTGATTTTCTCTTAAATATATGTGGAGTTAGATAACTTGGTTCCTTAATTTTAGTAAGTTAAGTGAGAACATTTGAAAAAAAATTAACAATATGAAAAACCATAATGAATTTTTTTTTCACCCCCCAACCTAGGGTCCTAGGTCCGCCACTGGTCACCACTACGTACCATGTAGCATTAACGGGTGGGACTAAACTCTAGTTTATCGTGGCTTTGGCCATCACTTACTAGCTTTGCTGGTTATTGGTGCTAGGTTCATTTAATAAAATCTTTCAATTATCGAAAAAAAGCCTCAGACATCATCTTGTTCCCCACTGGAGACCCCAACTACCCCTAGGAATGTAGCTTTACTGAAGGCTTAGGTTTATGTTATTGTTAACAAGAAGAAGTTGTTTGCACGGTGTTGGAGACCTTGCCAACGACTACAACAAACAGTAAGGATTAATAAGGCTACCAATACCCATAACATATTGCATCAGTTTTTTTTTTTTTTTTTGACAAAACAGATTGTATCAGATAAGGATTGAAAATGTGGTATTCTGGGTGTAATTTGAAAGCCAAAGCACCAATATTGGTTGGAAAATGGAGATGACCTACAAACACCATGCATATATGTGGGGCAAAAAAATAGAAAGACTTGCTTAGGAAAGATTGGCAAATGTATATTAATTGATTGATTGTATGTATTATTGTTAGATGTCACATGTTATTATATATATGCATTAAATTGCTGATAAGCTAATGTGGCGAACAAACAGTGTTGGATATATATATATGGATAATCAACATTATATCCCACCTTTTAATATTTCTTTAAGAATGTGATGTGAAGTTTATCTGCAATTAATTATAACTCTTGCATATATATATATATGAGTGCTCAATTATGTTCAAATTATTATCCAATAGAAGCCTTCAGTTAAATAAGAGCAAAATTTCCCTTGAAATTATACCTAGCAGACAATTACTACCTACTCAATTTTTGGAAGGTTATATATCTCTTATATTGAATCAGAAGGTTTGAAATCATTCGATTAATATATAGGCAAATGCTCATGAAACGTTATTATAATTTTATTTGTTTCAAACCTTCTGATTAAAATAAACATTGCTTGGAAAGGTCTCTTCTAGATGGTAAAAACATTGTTTAGATGAGATGGTAAAAGGTCTCTTCTAGCTTAACCATAATGAGCAGCAAAACTCTCTCTTATATTGAATCATCAGAAGGTTTGAAATCATTCAATCCCCCAATTAGACTGCAGTTCAAATGGGGTTGAACCAACCGTGGGACGGTCCGGTTCCCGATTGAACTGTTCGGTTCGGTCTGGTTCTTACAACATTGCATCAAGTGTTCTTCATTAGGAAACTTTGTTTTAATTTATACAAATTAATCTGTCTGTTTTTCCCTTAACTATCGCACCATGATTTTGGATCAAGCATTTTCAAAGTGGGCGCAATCAAGGGAAATGGGTCATACCATATATAAAAGGAAATGGAGGATTGGATTAAAGATGATAGACCTTTTCAAGCATTTTCAAAGCCGGCTGTCCCCTTAATTTGATCAAGTATTCACTTTTGGTTAGATCTGCTTTAGATGAGTTAGGTAATTTAATACCAAATTACTAACTCATTATCATTAAAGTGCCACTTCGGGACAAAAACTAGCAAATAACGGATAAATTATGTGATAGAATAGTAGATAAATTAACCAATAACAGACGAGTTAATAATAGATAATTGATAGCTGATAAACTAATATATTAAATTTGGAGTGTTTGATAGAACAAATTAACTATTGGAGAGTAAGACAACTCAAATGTATATGAGATGATAGTAGACGAGTTAATGGTGGATAATTCATAAACGGATTTATATCTAAATTAAATCCGCAAAATGGATTTATCTTCCAAAACGAATTTAAAGTGAACCGAATTAATCTGTTTTGTATATATTTGAAGCTAGATAATTTTACCAAACGGAAAATGGATTTAATTTAGATATAAATTCGTTTTGGCTAAAAAATATAAAAAGACAGATTTACCACAAAATATATATATATATATATATATATATATATATATATATATATATATATATATATATATATATATATATATAAATCTATTGTGTTCGTTTTGGAACAGAAATTCGTTTTGGAAGATTTATTTTTCTTCCACAAATTTAATTTAAAATGTTTGGAAATATATATATATATATATATATATATATATATATATATATATACACTACAAAAAAGTTGGGATTAGCGAGGAAATTTGATCGCTAACATGATTAATTCCTCGCTAATTGCCATTAGCGAGGGAATTATGAGGACCGATTCGGTCGCTAATTCCCTCCTCGCTAATGCGATTAGCGAGGAAATTGTGTCGATCGCTAATTAGCGAGGGCGATCCTTCGCTAATTCGTCGCTATACGCTCGACAAAGACGCTTCACGAGTCGGAGCGCACGCTTCTCAATCTGAGTTTATTATTATTATTATTATTATTATTATTATTATTATTATTATTAGTATTAGTATTATTATTATTATTAGTATTATTATTATTATTAGTATTAGTATTAGTACTAGTGCGTATGACCCGTGCGATGCACGGGTATACATCAACTTGTTGGGAAAAAAAACTTGGAAATTTAGATGTATTATATTGGTATATTTTTCTCAAACAATTTTAAATCAATCACGTAAATATAACTATAGATATACATGCATATATGTGAGTAATAATTGTACAATAGTTGTAGAATTATAGATATGAATGATGCATATATTTAATACAATGTTGAGTAAACTAATAATCTGCATGTCATTAGTAGACTGCTAATATTATAATAAATATTTATATTTATATATGTAATCTGTTTAGTAGTAGTGGCGGAGGTTAATAGGAGAAGAGGGTTGCCATGGTTCCCCAGATTTTTTAATACTATTTCCCATTGATGTTTGCTGAATTATTGCTATCTTCCCGTGGCTTGCTTAGTAAGCATTTTGAGCCACTGAGTCGTCACTGCTAGATGGATTCGTTCAAGAATCAAGATGAATTATAATTTGTGTAGTTAATGTACCATTAATTTGTGCTATAGTTAATAGACATCAAGGGTATATTTGGAAAATTTGTTGAACTGTACTTTGGGGTTTTAAATGTACTATTGTTTTGGAACAATAATAAAAGGCCAAAAGTACGAAAGGGAGTAATTGTTAATTAAAAATATTTTATAGAATCTAGTTTCCTATTCATTATTGGAGCATTGCTACTTCTTACGAAGAAATTTTGCAAGAAAAAGAAAATTGCATAAAAATATGGCATTTGACAACTCAACAACTAACTAACAAAGTGAGTAGTTATAATTCGTAAGTGTTACATGCTGCAACATAGTACTTCTTGTCTTTCTTGCAAATAGGCATGGCAATAAAGAGGGTCGGGGCGGGTTTTGCACCCTGTCTCCGCCCCTATCTCTAGCGAGGTTGGGATTTGCATCCCCCATCCACGTCCCAAATGTGGTCGGGTTACCCCAGTCACCCGTTTCCGCCACTAATTTATAGAAAAATAAAATTTATGCTTATGCTAATTAATAGAATTAATAGAATAAAAATCATACTTACACAATAATAAAATAAATTTAAAATTATTACAATAGACTTTCTATTAAAATTAGATGATTAAAAATAAACAAATTTTATGAAACAAAATGAATGACTATGTATGCATAAAATAAAATAAATTATTAATTAATATTTTGTCGAGTGAATTTGAAATTTGGGATAGAACGGGTATTGACACCATGCTAATTAAGTGCACACCATATATAAAATGCCTTATGTATGAGTAGAGAATATTAAGACTATTAATTTTCATAACATGAGATTAATTGCATAGAAATTTCGAACTATTTAGGTTTCGGACCCTTCCGAATTTGAGTTTGAAAATTCTAATTATAAGTTTAGTGAGAGATATATTATTGTGGTATACAATTGGGTGTTAATATATGTCATAAAAAAATTGGGTGGTCCAATTGGCCTACATTTTTAGTGATATGAATTGGGGTGGGAATCGAGTTTGAACATAAAATTAAATTTGTATTGAGTGATTTGAGTATTTGATTTATCATTCCTATAATTTTTTAATTCTGAATATAATAATTTCTTGGAGGGTATATCCACTAAAATCGTGAGACTGCAAATCTAAAAAGGGAACAAATGTAATGGTTTTGTTCTGGAAAGAATTTGAAAACCAATTTGGCAAATCCGAAAAAGGCAAGAGTTTTTTTGCTGAAATGTTTTCCGAGTCATGTCCATCAATGCGAAAAATAAGAATTTAATGCGTTTCCATTTGTAAAAACGTTTTGCATATAATTAGATTTTAATGTAGAGAAATTGATTTTTTTTTCTTTGAATATATTTTGTTTATGTAAATAGCCAGCAACAGAGCATTTTTAGGTGGATGAATTGAAATGCAACATCTAAGTGACGTCTTTATGAGTAGCCACTCAAATTGTGACTCACTTTGCATCAGTTTTTAGCCAAAAAACGGTGGCCAAAAAGTGGAAGTTCAAGAAAATAAGCTATTTCATGTGGCTACGTGTCTAAATTTGGTTTGAAAGTTTGCAAATGGTAAAAACTCGACTTGTTTTTGCAAATGGAAAAATTTGATTATTGATCTATGATGTGTATCAATTCGGTTCTTAACAACCTCAATTTGGGTTAAATTAATATCTAATAAGTTTTAAAATGCCCCAAAAAAGTATCTTGTAAAAAAATATTAGTTTGACCCACAACATAAAAGAAAAAATCCAAAAAGGTAACAATCAACAAATCCACAAATATGTTTATTAGAAAAAATAAGCTCCGAATCCGACTATGAAAAGAGAGAAAAATTAGAAAACTGAATATTATTTAAATTAAAAACAGAATTAAAATCTCTAGATACATGGCTAAAGAAACAAAATCAAAAACAAAAACCAAAAACAAAAAAGATTTAGGTTAGATAGATATTGGAACCATATGATATTAAAACTATTTTTTTACTGGGAAATTTAAAATGCACTGTTTGATATTTTTTGACTTAAAAAAAATCAAATGACTTTACAATCCCAAAAATCATGAAATTGTTTTATTCAAATGTGAATAGATATGGTGATAAATAAAAAAATTGTCTACGGCGGAAAATCTTAAAAAACCAACATATCTCCAATTTTTTAACAGGGTGAAATAGATTTATTTATTTTTTAATTATATGATTCCTCTTTATGAAAAAAAGTACACAATCTATTATGACAAATAAGAAGGTTTTCGTTTTATACATGAGAGTAATGCAAAGCATTTATTAGGTAGTATGTTCTTTGAATTTTTTTTTTGGGTAGTCTATTTAAATAAGACATATTTTTTGTAACAAAAATAAGAATATTTCTAAAATGGCACCTTTTGAAGATCAAAATACACACCCTATATTGCAAATTCAAATTTACATTAAATTTAATCATAAATTTATTTTTGTCAAAAAAGAATCATTAATTTATTAATCTGAAATTCAAAACTTTTTAATACAATCTGAAATTCAAAACTAAAGGCTGGTTCATTTGTTTATCAAATGCGTAGTAGTCCAATAGCCCAAAAAAAATAGGACTATTAAGTGTGTATTTAATGGGGTATTTATGGGTTAAAACTGATCATGAAATATAGTTGTTATTGTTTGGGCCATTTATGGGTAATAATAAGTTTGAATATTAGTATTTAATGGGATTGAACCATATAGCTATTTGGTGAGATGGCAAGTTCTTGTGTACACGTTGGAAATTTTTTCACAGGTGGACCAATAGGAGGAGAATGTTAATGTGAGTCATTAAATGAGTTTATTCGTGAATGTATTATATATAGATTAGTGTTATTATTATTATTAGTATTATTGTTGTTGTTGTTATTATTATTATTATTATTATTATTATTATTATAACCAAAATTTTCAAAGAGAGAGAGAGAGAGAGAGGAGTGAGAGTGGTGGTGGTGTGGTGGTGGTGGTGGTGGTGTCGTAGAGGTGGTGGTGGTGGTGGTTGTGTGGTGGTGGTGGTTGTGTGGTGGTGGTGGTGGTGGTTGTGTGGTGGTGGTGGTGGTGAAGAGAAGAAAAGAGAGTGGTGGTGGTGGTGGTGGTGGAAGAGAAGAAAAGAGAGTGGTGGTGGTGGTGGTGGTGGTGGAAGAGAATAAAAGAGAGTGGTGGTGGTGGTGGAAGAGAATAAAAGAGAGTGGTGGTGGTGGTGGAAGAGAATAAAAGAGAGTGGTGGTGGTGGTGGTGGTGGAAGAGAAGAAAAGAGAAGAAGAGAGTAAATAAGAGAGAGTGGAGTGAAAAGAGAATAAGAGAGTGGTGGTTGGTGGTGGTGGTTGGTGGTGGTGGTGTGGTGGTGGAAGAGAAGAAAAGAAGAGAGTGGAAAAGAAGAAGAGAGAAGAAGAGAGAAGAAAAGTGTAAATGAGAGAGAAGAAGAGGTGGTTCGGATTAATATTAAAAAAGTATGACGGTTTGCGAGAAATTAGCGAGGACCCACTAATTAAAGTCATTAATCAGTAAAGTGTCTTGTCAATTGTCTAAGCGTCTTTGCAAAGTGTCTTTGTCAAGGTCGAAATTAGCGAGGACCCGAAATTCCGTCGCTAAGCGTCTTGAAGTGTGTGTAACGCAGAAATTAGCGAGGACCCGTAAATTCCGCCGCTAATAATTATCGAGTTTGCGAGGACCTAATATTCCTCGCAACGCCCTCGCTAATCACGTGTTTTTTTGTAGTGATATATATATATATATATATATATATATATATATATATATATATATATATATATATTTGAAAGATAAATCCGTTTTGGCTATTTTTGAGGGTAAATTTGAAAAAAAAAAACATATGCATGTGGGGGTATAAGTGGATATGGTGGGGGGCAAAAAAACAACCCTACATTATTTTGAAAATGTTATGGGCTTCATTACTAACAACTAACGAAAAGCATTGGGCTGCTGATTTTCCTACCCCCCCGGGTATTATGTACCATAGCCTCCTAATTTCATTTAACAGCAAAATATTCCTCTCCTTTTGAACAATAATTGCTCCAAATCACCATAATTTTGACATTTTCCGGATTTATCTAGTTGAGATTAATCCGTAATTATATTTTTGTGATCCGAATTCATCTAGTTGACATAATTCCTGATTTTATTTTATTTTCAACTACAGAATTATCTAAATGTGATAAACCATAGTTAAGATTATAACTCCGGAAATATGTGAATTTGATAAATCCAGAAATTTTTGCACTACAGAATTATCCTTCGGTGATAATTCTAATTATTTTTTTTCAACTACAAAATTATCTAAATCTGATAAATCTGTAGTTAAGATTTGATAAATTCAGAAATTTTAACTATGAAATTATGAGAGTGAGATGATTGAGAGGGAATTTGTAATATGGTGAGGGGTAAAAATGGGAGTTTGGGTAAAAAGGGGGTATAGTGCCTAGTGGGAGGGGTACAAAAATCACCAGCCAAAACATTGTGCTAACAATTGTGGGCTAAAATACATGGGCTGGGTTGTATGGTCCGGCCATTGCTTTTCCCACACCCCTCCCTACTCATCGCACACCCCCATAACCCTGCGAAATGACCAAAATATCATTAATGAACAAAACTATTCCCAGCACGTCCATATTTTTTTCCCCAGATTTTAAAGGGTTCGGCCATTAATGAACGTCCATATTTTTAACCGTCATACCTATTAAAATAACAATTTTGGCCAAACACTCCCCTTTAACAAGTATGGTGCATCACTGTAATACCCCAATTTTGTCCGACTAGTTTATAAAAAACAAAATATATCTTTTGTGTAAACACCCCAATTTTAATGGGTATTTCTCTCGTTTTAAAAAAAAAGGGGCTCAAAATATGTTTCGACATGCTCATATATTATTTCTAATCGCTTATGCGCATTAGTTTTAATGATCTTGTAATGTTTGTTTCTTGTTGTTGCGCGTGTTATTCTTAATTGGATACACGTGTTTAGTGATCATGCGTGTCATAGCGGTTGTTTTATCCTTATTGTAATTATTGGTTGAACTTTTATTTATTATTAGCATTATCAAAAAAAAAGGACACAACAAAAATAGTCTAATTATTTATTCTATCCAAATCTGTCCAGCTCTATTATAATATACAAGTGCACATTTTTTCAATTACAAATGAAATAAAATAAAAGTGAGGCTAGCTAGTAGTTTGTTTGAACGCAAACAACAAGAAGCAAGACAAGGAGAAAGAGCCAAATTTGTTGTTAAAGAATAGGCCTAAGCTTCAAAGCTTCAAATGGAGGTCTCATCTTTCTATGCACATCCCGATCCGAAAAAGTTACCATAAATAAGGTTTAGGCAATGGACAATAGTCAAAAGCAGATCTATTTTCATGATGCAATGATGAAGAAAATTGTATATCTGATTTATTAGAGCACCAAAACGTGAAACACTTTGAGAAATACAAAATCGAGTTTCAAGTAGAATGGACCATACAAGTTCAATCACCTATGCACATTTGGGTATAAATTGAGCTTCACATGGCAGTGAAGGAGGAGAAAAAACACAAAAGCCAACACAGAGAAAAAAAAAAATCAAAGCAGAGAGGAAAACGAAAATCAAAAGGGAGGAGAAAGCGCAAAGCAACAACACACACAAATTCAAACACACAGACACAAAGAAAAGGAAGAAGAAGCACTATGTCATATAAACACATACACTGAGAAACACATATACACTGAGAAAAAAACTCAAACCAGCACACCCAAACACAGAGGAAAAATCACACAGACGCAGGACAAGAGAGGAGGGGAGAAAAATCGATTTCAAAGATATAGAGAAAGGAGGGAGTGAGCAGAAAACCGCAACCAAAACACCACCACCCTTCTCACCGCCGCGCCACCCTCTTCCTTCCTCGGAACCTCGGTCGTTCTCGTCGTTGCCCTTTCGCCGTCGCGTCCTCTCAGCCACCGCGAGTCCGATTGTGAAATCTCGCCGCGCTCGCCGTCGTGCTCCATTCCTCTTCTCTCTCTGGTTCGCACCATTCTCCCTCTTCTCTCTCTCTCTCTCTCTCTCTCTCTCTCTCTCTCTCTCTCTCTCTCTTTCTCTCTCTTAAAAATTTCCTTTCTGAAAATGATGGAAGGAAGGCAGCAGTGGTAGGGAGGAAAAGAACTTAGGGTTACTAC
Organism: Oxytropis ochrocephala; assembly: GCA_020916435.1. Taxonomy (NCBI): domain Eukaryota; kingdom Viridiplantae; phylum Streptophyta; class Magnoliopsida; order Fabales; family Fabaceae; genus Oxytropis; species Oxytropis ochrocephala. The sequence continues at coordinate 108,650,278 of CM037093.1, forward strand.
TTATTTTAGTAAAAAACGGGTCGCATGAGCGATGGGCTATGGGCCCTTCTTGTTTTTAAATTTTTTTTTAATACCGATTGTTAACTACACCCCAGTGTTACTAATCCAGAACCCCCATGTTTTGATTATAGCATGTTCCTTTTAATAAAATGTGGACCTATGTTTCCTTTGGTTCTCACACTTATGATAAAAATATTGTCAAGTTGATTTTATTATTGTTCGTTGCTTGATGATGTTTAATATTGGTGCTAGTATTTCATTGTAGTATTAAACGTTATTTTTGTTGTTAGTTGACGAATAATACATCCATGTTTGCTTGATTGTTGCAGTATGAGTTTTGTTCATTCATTTGCATTTGGTTATGGATTTAGAATTGATTTGGAATGTTCTACCTCTTTTCTAAAACCCATTTCATAAACTCAAATAAAAAAAAACCTCTTATTTTCAAAACAAGAATAAAATAAATTGTCATTGATAACCAATCGCGCCGTTGCCGTTTAGGTTGTTAATGATGATTTTGTTTTCAAAAGGAGTTAGTAGTGAGACCATTCTAACCGTTGTTGTTCGGTCTTCGCAAAAGCTCAATCCTATTTTTGAAAACTTATTTATTACTCAAAAATAAATCAATTGTCATTAATGATCAATCGCGCCGTTGCCGTTTAGATTATTAATGGTGATTTTCCTATCCCCAGTGAGTTAGTAGTGAGACCATTCTAACCGTTGTTGTTCGGTCTCCACAAACGCTCCTTTCTTTGCGAAAACATTTTCTTCCCCATTAAATAAAATCAATTGTCGTTGATGACCACTCGCGCCATTGCCGTTTAGGTCGTTAAGGATGATTTTGTTTTCAAAAGAGTTAGTAGTGTGGCCATTCTAACCGTTGTTGTTCGGTCGCCACGAACGCTCGCCCAATTGCGAAAAACTCTTAAGCCGTTTTCAGACGCAAAAACGAGAACTACGTAGCTTTGATCCCTCATCCTCGTGAAGTGCACGTAGGGACCGGGTTCATGTCCCGTCAAGCACCCTTTTAAAAAAATCTTTGTTTTGTCACGATTTTCAAAGATACCAAAAACATTCTTTTCCCCTCCCTGTTTTCAATAAAACAAAAATTCAAATAAAAAGAAAAGAAAAGAAAAGAAGTAGAACAAATTGTTTTCAAATCAAACTTTCATCTAAACCACACATCAAGTTAATGGTTTCCTTTCGGTAGAAAGGACGCGCGCGAAGTGCTAATACCTTCCCATGCGTAACCGAATTTCCGAACCTACATCTCTCGAGTTTTCAAAAGACCATCCGCTTTTCCCAAAAAGGTTTTTTCAATGTTTTCCTAAATAAATATTGGTGGCGGCTCTACTATTTTCACGTTGTCAAACGAGAAGTCCAAACCGGATTTTTCGGGCGCAACAATCACAACCGTACCTGTTCGGTTGATGTCGGCCTAACAAAGGCAGCTTCTCGCCTTCTCCCCCTTCCAATAATCTATTCCTATTCCTAAGAGCACCTCCTTTTGTCCAATACCTTTTGCAATTCTTGCAAAAATGGCGTTGAGAGAATCAAACTTTGTTCCGTCTAAAAAATCAATTCTTGCAATTTAAAGTAATTACAACTATTATTATTGTTGCGAAAAGTTGATCATCATCGACGGATGGGAGAAGAAGGGAGCTCTATTCTCTGGTTTGGATCCTCTCCTGTCATCTCTCTCTTCTTGTATTTTTTTGATTTTTTTTAAAGTAAATTAATTTAAGGGTTGAGATTGAGAGTAATAATGATCCAATGGAGAGATTTATGGAGACAGGAGGACTGGAGGGAGTTTGTGACTGGAGAGGATCCAGGTCCTCTATTCTCTACTTTTGTCACCTCACCTCACCTCTTCCTTTTTCACTTCTCTTCCTCAACGCTCTTCTTTTCCTCTCATAGAACTTCCTTTTAGGTGTGTCTATTTGCTAATAATTTCTTTTACAATTGAATCTCCTTCTCTAATTTGTTTTGATTTCGTGCTTTTCTTCACATATCATCTTTTTTTTCGATGTTTGACAGGTTCGGTCCCTTGGTACCGAATCGGTCCGGTGTCCGTTCAAGCTCCACCGAACCGAAAGCGAGTGCAGAAAAAAAAAAGATGAGGAGATGAAGTGATTTGAAGGTAGGGGTATTTTTGGGATTTATGAGGTTAAGGAGTGTGTGGTGAGTAAGATGAGACGTGGGAAAAGCAGTGGCCAACTACTTTTGACAAAAAAAACTACTTAAGTTACTATGACGCAATGTTATTGTAATGGCATTAGGAAAAAATATAGTGAATTGATCACTTACAAAAAATATATATTGAGCTCAATTTACTCCGTTGGAAATAAAAAGTACTCCCTCTGGTCTCTTTTATAAGCAAAAATGGTCAATACAGGTTGATGTATCTGGTCCAAAATTTAGACCAAATACATCAACTTGCGTTGACCAATTTTATTATTTATAAAAGAGATCGGCCGGAGGGAGTACTAATTTGATCCTCAACAGTTTTAAATTTGAGTCAAATTAGTCCTTTTGAGATAATTTTTTTGGGATATTATAGTCCCTATCAGGGACTAATATGACCTGCATTTTCATTTCTCTGGGACTAAATTAGTACTTTTATTTTTCAAGGACCAAATTGATCTCCATTTTTTTGTGAGCGACCAGTTTGAATATTCTGTTAGAGTTTTTCATCACACTATTTTTTCTACAAATTTGATGTTTTAGAACAAACACACATTCAATGTCTATTTCATCCATAATTTTTTTAACACTAACAATAGAATTTGTAAATTTAGATTTTCTATATAGAAAATCTAAATTTACAAATTTTACTAGTTTTCTATATGTAAATTTAGATTTTTTTTAACACTTAATGTCTATTTGCTAAGTCAAGAATTTTACTAGTTTTATAGCCACATCAAGATGCATATTTTTTTTTTTTGCAAATTTTTGCTAACTTTGTTAATAACAACTCAAATAAATAAAACAAGCTAATAAACTCAAAATTTCCAATTCCAAGAGTTGCCAAAGACTCAACTTCACTCTTAATTTTGATCAGAACATTTTGTTCAAAGTAAGACATATCTTATGTCTAAATAATGATTTTTAATTGCACACATACGATTTACATGACTTTCCAACGTGTTTGGGATATGGTTAATTTGATATTTAATCTATGGTTTTATTAATTTTTTACTATACATGTAACTAATTATAAATTTAGTAATATAATTTTCTATTCAAAGATATTTACATACTACTAATTACTAAATAAACAAACTTTTTTTCGGTGTCCCTCAAAAAATAGAGTCTTGGGCAGTAGCTACTATATCATCCATAACATGCTCGTTTATTTGTTAACTACAAAATAAGTCTGGTATCATTTAGCATTTTCCTTATTTAAAATCCTATATAAATTTTTTTTACAAAAGGTCAAAAAAAATTGTTGCTCCAAGCAGAAATCATGTTTAATTAAGCTGAAATCAATATATGCAATTTTTTTTGTCCAGATCAGATCAGGGTATCCACCGCGAACACAGTGACTAATCTCCTCGCTGAATTAGAGTCATCTCGAAGGGTGAGACAACTGACCCAAAGATTTAAAGTTGTTACATACCCAAGACGAAGATCAAACCCTCAACACTTGATTAAAGGAGAATAAGCCCCAATCGCTCAACCATTCCCTCCGGGTTTAATATATGCACTATGCAGGCTAACATCTATAACAAAATAGTAGCAGTATACTCAATGGAGTTGGAAACTTCAATTATACCCTATGTTTGCATAATCTTCTCCTTTTATTGACACAGAAAGTGAGCCTCTCATATACTGTAATTAATTCCAGTTATATCAATACAATAATACAAAAAACAAAGCACTCAAAAAAGGAATGAAAAAAAGCAAATTTCTTTCCTCCAAATACAGTAGCTGAAGTGTTATTCATCTTCCCCTTTGAAGTGCTTTCTCTGCAACATCAACTTCTTCTAAAATCCTAGCCCTTCTCTTTGCAGGAATAGGAGCAGTAGGTCCAAAACTAATATAATGCCCAGAAACAGCATTAAGAGCAGAATACATATCTCTGAAAGAAGCTCTAGCAAGAAGTGCTTTTTCCCTTCTATACTTAGCAACCCAAGAATTCGAAGTGTCTCTTAATTCAGCAACAGCATCAGCAACATTAGGGTCATTTCTGTCCATTGTTATAGTCTTTTTCACCTTGTTGATTACTTCTTCTGTTTCTTTCACGTACTCTTCATCTGAAGCAGCAAGTGCAGCTGGTGTCACTGTCGTCATGTGAACTAGCCATGTGGTGGAGATAATAGAGGCTGTGATGGTGGATAAGAATTCACGGCGGCGTGTAGTGGTGGTGGTGGTGGGTGTTAAGGTGGCGGTGATGGTGGTGGGTTTGGTTTTGATGGGTGGGAGAGATTTGGGTGTGGAAGTGGGAGTTATGAGAGTTGGAGAAGCCATGGTATGGTGTTGATGGGATGAGAAGGAGAGGGAAGTAAAAGAGAGTTTTTGTGAAGTTTATTGGGCTTTGGCCACGTGGCCTTATCGTCTTATCTTTGTTTTTGGTTTATGGATGAGAAAGCAACCAATGGTTTTGTAAGGTATAGATCCACGTCCTTATGTGTCCTCATACAATTCCAACTGTAATGTAATTTCAGTGATGGATTAATGAACCAGAAATGTTATAAGCCCTTTGAAAGAAGTGTGTGTTTCACTGAATTTTGGGTAGTTTAGACTTGGCTTAAATATGTTTTAGGTCCCTGTAAATATGGGTGTTTTGGTTTAGCGCTCGTGAATTTATTTATTTATAAGCGCTTCTGAAAAATGACGTTTTGTTTTAGTTCTCTCTGTTAGAAATTGTTAGTGAGACGTTCAAAATCTCTTCCATGCAGATGTATATTTGCAGAGAACTAATATATATATATATATATATATATATATATATATATATATATATATATATATATATATATATATATATATATATATATATATTGCAAGGGTCTAATAAAAAAATTATTTCTGCAGGGGCTTAAAACAAAATTAAAAAAACACATGAAAGATATTTTTAACGTCTAACTAACAGTTTGCTAACAGAAAGGCTTAAAACAAAACGTGTCATTTTGCAAGGGTTTATAAACTATTTTTTTTTGCAGGAGCTTAAACCAAAACACCTCATATTTGCAGAGGTCTAAAACATATTTAAGCCTTTAGACTTTAGAGAACAAAATTACTGGCGAATCTACATATAGGGGAGGGTGTCTTAAATTTAAAAATCTGCACCAATACCCCATAATGAAAAATATATTTTGACATTCTTAGTTTTATTTTTTGTACATCATACTACTATTCTTCTATTTCTATTCATAGCTACTCTTTTTTATTGCAGCTTTAGGAGTAGTTGGTAGTGTAACTATGGGGTAGTTTTGGTTATCCAAAAAGTATATATGTATTTAGATAATCAGATATATTATAATTTAACTACCCAAGTAATATGTTATGTAGTTACTCCAACAAACTTTATTTGTCTGATGAGATAAAACAACAATAACAAGTTCATTAGTTAAATTAGTCTCATTTGATAAAAAAAAGTTTATTATTATTATTATTATTATTATTATTTTCACAAACAAATATGGAGATTTTTGTTAACTTGATAATTGTAGTCATTTTATTTTACTTTGACAATTTTTGTCCCAATTTTTCTTAATTTCACAATTTTCCCCCCTCAAAATCAAATATTATTTGCACTTTTGGTCCTCAAAATTCTTGAATTTTAGAAAAGTAAGGGAATAAAATTTCACAATTCATGATTTTTAGCAACCAAAAGTGCAACGAAAAATCACAAAGAGCAAATTTACCAAATTAGAAGAGCAAAATATGTTTAATTGGTATACACCATCGCTGTAAAAGCTTTTTAAAGTAGGTGGGATAAAGTCAAACATTTTTTATGACGTGTTGTTTCTTGATTGACTGACGCTATAAAAAAAATTCTACACGACGATATATATTAATTGTTAAATTTATTCGTTTGACCATCCTGGACCAGGGTCCTAGATACGCCAATCGTACCTAAAGTTGGTAACTGGATTTGGATTCGAGGTAGCAATTTGTAGGGTCGCCTGAGGTCTAGATGTTCAGGGCTTGAGAGTATCTTCCAAGGTTAGGGTCGCCAAGAGGGTGTACCTGCAAGCACTCTGATGCCTAAGTCAGCAAATAGAAGTAGAGGGGAGATACTAATGAATGAGAGCGTACCTGATTTAAGGGGGTAAAGGTCTATTTATGGATGAGGCTAACACTTGGGCCGGAGCCTGCGATGGATTGGGTCTAGCTTCGACGCCTGGAACAAAAATGTTAGTCAAATATCAATTATTAGTGTTCCTCCTTTATTATTCAATTGTACTTGAATGAGATTATTTGAGTCTCTTCCAATAATTTACACAAAAAATGTGTCATTCCTTGATTTAAAACCATTATAAAATTTCAGGTCTCAATTTAATGAATAAACATCCTCTGGATTTCTTAAAAGGAATAGAGTCAATTACTTAAATTTTAAATTTATATATGTATACATTCCTTTAAAATGTGACATATATTTGACATTTATATGTAATATACCTAAAACTTTACTAATTGCCATTTACCAAAAAAAGAAACTTTAGTAATTGCCTTTCATCTCTTTTAACAAATTGAGAGGAGCTCTAAATGAAAATAAGTTTTAAGTATAACATATATTTAATTTTTTTTCTGTTTTTGGTAAAGATGCATTTATTTGGCCCATATTTTCTACCCCCTTACTCACTAGACACCCCCCAACCCACTAATATTCCCAAAATGCCCTTTCTTCCTAAAACCCGCTTTTCACTATCTCTCTTACACACCCCACACACCCCTTTCCAACCCTAAAACTATGAAACCTCTCCCACTCTCACACTCACACTCACAATCTCCCCCTTACTTGGATATGTTCTTCTAAAAATTAAAACCTCTGATCTTTAATTTTTTATTTTCATTACTTGAGGACAACCAATGAGTTAAGTTTGGGGGTGTGATAACTCTATTTTATATACAGTTATTTACGCTTTTATTTAAACCTAATTAAAATTGTGAAGATCTCAGTAATATGGTTGTTAAACAGAGAAATACAAAAGAAGCTCAACATGTTTAGATAAGGAGAAGGTTAAGATACATCATGGCAACTTTATATATTTTGTTGTATTTTTATGTGTTTGCTCAATTGCTACAACAATGGATGCCCCTACAATGATTTCTCCCGCAATGCTGCCAGCAACGATTGCCCCAACAATCTTCATAACACAGAATGCCTCAGCAATCACATGATGATGTAATGGTGCGTCAAAAGTTAGGCAAGGCCAAGTGGGAGATTGCGGCGCCTACCATAGACTACATAGCTCATAAGAGTCAACCTTCAAAGTGACACTTGTTCTCACCTCATTGGACCTATTCTTTTGACAAGATGGGTGGTCACTTCAAGCTTTTTGAACAAGTTGGAAAATGAAGAACCTTACCTCATCTTGAAGTAACCTTGTTGCCCAAGATTACTCACATAATGAAGGCTATAAATACCTCTCCTCCTCTTTATTTGAAATCATCTCAAGTTTAGGAATTAGTCTCTCATATACTACTTTGGTTCGAAGGAGAGGAAGAAATTGACAACTTCTCTTTCTACTTCTACACAATTTATTATTGATGTTTTAATTGCTGTGAGGTGATTGCCCCAGCATCACTAGGCCGATTACAAAGGAACTCCACTTGTGTAATTTTATTTTGCTAAGTAAATTACTTAGAAAACTGCATTCCAACTATCTTTCTAAACTTGAATTACAACCTACACTTACTTATTTCTTTTAATTTCTGTTCTCACAATCCATAACCAATTGTTATTTTATTGCCTGTTTCTCTTCACTAATCTTCTTACTGAGTCAAACTTCTTTGAATTAATTCAATCTCTGTGGGTACGATCTCTACAACAGTATGTGACGCTGATTATGGTAAGATTTACACTACAAGAAAAACTGAAAATCCAAGGCAAAACTTTCAGGCGGATTTTAATCCCCCGGAAACTTTCCGGCGGATTTTTGACATTTGTGGGGGATTTAATCCGCCAGAAACGTTTTGGCGGATTTTTGACATTTGTGGGGGAATTTTGACATTTTCGGCGGATTCTAAAGTTTCGGACAAAAAAAAAATCCGCCACAACAGACACAGTGAAAATGGGTGGTGTAGCGCATGCGGGCCCACTCTGGCGCGTGCGCTACCTCAAAGAACTCTGCCTCATGTAGAGTTTTTGCCTTCAGTGGGAATCGAACCTGCATTACCTCTTGTACATTTTCAACGCATTTCCCACTACCAATTGAGCTAGTAGCTCAATTGGTAGTGGAAATGCGTTGGAAATGTACAAAGAGGTACGCAGGTTCGATTCCCACTGAAGGCAAAAACTCTGCATGACAGAGTGCAGAGAAGGTTCTTTGAGAGTAGCGCACGCCCAGAGAGGCCCGGGCGCATCTGTGGGAACTTTAAATTTTGAAATCGTAGAAAACGGACATAAAATCCGCCACAACGGACACAACCTTTTTATCCGATTTCTTCCATTCTTTCTACAAATATTCTCTCATTCTCAACACTCTCAAATTTCTTCACTCATTCTCAACTCTTCTCTTAACTTCTCTCAAATTTCTTCACTCATTCTCAACTCTTCTCTTAACTTCTCTCAAATTTCTTCACTCATTCTCAACTCTTCTCTTAACTTCTCTCAAATTCATTCACTCATTCTCAACTCTTCTCTTAACTTCTCTCAAATTTATTCACTCATTCTCAACTCAACTCTTCTCTTAACTTCTCTCAAATTTCTTCACTCAAATTTCTCAACTCTTCTCTTAACTTCTCTCAAATTTCTTCACTCATTCTCAACTCTTCTCTTAACTCCTCTCAAATTTCTCACTCATTCTCAAATTTCTTCACTCAAATTTCTCAACTCTTCTCTTAACTTCTCTCAAATTTATTCACTCATTCTCAACTCTTCTCTTAACTTCTCTCAAATTTCTTCACTCAAATTTCTCAACTCTTCTCTTAACTTCTCAACTCATTCTCAACTCCTCTCAATCAAAAAATGCGTTTGTGGAAATTTAATTTTTTTGAAAAAAACGCGCGAATTTTTGGCGGATTTTTTTTTTAAAAAAAAAACATTTGCGGCGGAATTGGTGTCGTTTGCGGCGGATTTGACTGTGCTTAAAAAAAAAAAATTGCGGCGGAATTGGTGTCGTTTGCAGCGGATTTGACTGTGCATAAAAAAATAAATATATTTGCGACGGAATTGGTGTCGTTTGCGGCGGATTTGACTGTGCTTAAAAAAAAAATTGCGGCGGAAAAATCCGCCGAAAAGGACCTTAAATCCACCGCAAATTTCCGCCGAAAATTCCCCCACAAAAATCCGCCGCAAATGACCTTAAATCCGCCGGAAATTACCGGCGGAAATTCCGCCGAAAATACGTTGCTACCAGCCTTTTACCGGCGGAAAAATCCGCCAAAAAAACCTGTTTTTCTTGTAGTGTTACTATTGTAATATGCTTTAAAACAAGATTTTTTTATTATACGTTGTTTTTAACGAGTTTGTTTTTTTTTTCATTTCAGACATGGATTTTTAAATATTTCCCCAACATTTGTGTCTGAGAAACCACTAAAAGACTAGTCGGTGATCCATGTGTTGGGAGGTGGAAGAGGAGGAAGACTGATGTTGTTAAGCTTGAACAGTATCGTAGTAAGTTGGATGCATTAACCCCTAGTGACGTTATTTGGAGACCGTTTCATGACCACCGAGACATTAGAGAGGAAGTTCCCTTCTCTTTATATAGGGGCTTTATTAGAGAGGTCGTCCAGGGTTTTAGAGAGGTCATAATGCAGCTGTCCAGTTGGAGTAACAGTGTTGCAAAAGTTCTCTGCACAATTACCGCAACCAGGTACGTGGGTGAGCTTTATCCACCTTACTTGCTATGGTACTTGCACGTATCAGTTCCCCTTCTCCTCCAGCAACAACAACAACACCAGCAGCACCAGCGACAGCAGTACCAAGAGCAGCACCATGAGTGATGGGACCTGAGGAGAGACTGATGACTATTGCTCAGCGGTTATAGAGTTTGCTACAGTCTGGAGACATTTCTCGAGGCTTTGACTCGTACAGACAGGTCTGGGGCATGATTCACTTGGTAGAGGGAGGGTCCTCTTGATTTTTTTTTGTAGTATTTAACCGTTTGAACTTTTGTGGATTTATCTATTTCTTTGTAGTTTTTTTTAGTACTCGTTATTTTTTCACATATTATCATCATTACATTAAGCATTTATTTTAATTGATGCAAAAGATATTAACATTGAAACAACAAAACATAATAAGTAAAACATAACAGAAATAAATACATCTCTAAAGAATTACGAGTCTCTCTACTATGACAGTTTTCCTGCATAACAACGATGTATAATCTTGTTGACACTCTGTTTTGTTTCCACGTACAACCACTACAAGAAATTTGTGATTTACCGGCGGCCGGAATCCGCCGGTAATAACAAAAAGCCGCAGGAAAAATGTCATTACCGCCGGAATGCACCAAATCCGCCGGAAAAATGTCATTACCGCCAGAATGCACCAAATCCGCCGGAAATTTACCGGCGGAAAAAATCCGCCGGTATTACGTGAATTTCTTGTAGTGAACTTCAAAGGTCTACGAGTCCCAAACATGTCATGGATGTTCAACATAACTCGTACGTCATTGTCGATCTTCACCTCCATGGAGGACCAGTAATGGGTTTGCAAAAAGTGATACTAGGGATAATGATGGAGGACGAATACTGAGTTTGCGAAAAGTGATACTAATAACCTCTCGGTCATCACCCTGCACTTGAACCTTACACTCTAGTTTGTCTTTCAAAGAAACAACGTTGATGTCGTCATTGAGTCTGCATAAAACAGGATCTGAACAGGGGAAAATACACCATCGTCTCTTCTAGTGGTTTCGCAACGATGATGAACAGCACTAAGTGTGCTGTCTCTTAACAACTTAGTTGAATAAATATCAATTTTCGATTGTGTTGGTGTGAAAGAAGTAGATCGTAGTGTGTTGGTGTGAAAGAAACTAGCCTAAATGTGGGTGTTTATAGCAATGGTCATTGATTCTGCGCCGTTGATTAAAATTAGGGTAGAAATAGATCTTTACCTTTTTCTCTATATCTTTCTTCATTTACTTTTTCTCTCATATTTCTTTCTTCATGTTGAGTGACAATTTTTTATCCATTATTTTAATTCATTTTATCTAAAGTTACTCTAACATTCTTGCTAAAAAAGTTAAGTTATACCATGATATCATCTCAATAATCAATTTTAGATCAACCTAGGCAAGGCCATTTGACCAAGAAAAAACTAACTTGGATTCACTACCGTCAATTTGACGTAGTCACACATATTCATACATATTGGCTATATTTGCTTGAGATTAAACGATTCACATATAGGTAAGAACTTAAAAAAAAGTGAAATGTGAATCTTCCAATTTCGATTGGACATTTGAGATGGTAACTACATCAAATTTTGACTGTAATGAATTTCAATTACAAGAAACCAGCCTAGCCTAAGGCTATGAGAAGGGTAAGATTTTGGTGCGGTATTCTAACCAACTAAAAGTGGAAATTATTAATCATATTTTTTCGCCACAAATTAATTGTCACGCTTGTCAAAAAGTATTGTCCCAAAATAACAGTCACATTCTATTTTAATCTACTTATCAATTTGACCTTCTAATTTGTTTTTAATAAACTAAATTTTAGGGTGAGAGAATAACGCCTCAATCCAAAAAGAGAAACTTTTTCAAAACAGAGAAAACTTTTGAGCTCTTTAAACACTTATAAAGAGAATTACACTCATCCTCTAATTAATACTTATGTACCTCACTCTCAAGTAATTATCATCTACTTTATGATAGTAGTGAAAACAACTTAGATTATGAATAAGATAAATTTCTCAAAATTCTTCTTCTAATGGGAGGGATGGGAGTATTTGTGTGTGTGTGTGTGTGTGTGTCATGATGGATGGAGTATTTAAACTTTAAAGTTTCGAAAACTCTGGGTGGTGTGCTAGCCAATATTATATTTGTTGGTTTTCGTCCTTTTCATCCCTACTACTTTACTCCTCCCTTCCTCTCTTTGCTGTCTTCTTTTCTTTTGCAATTTGCAATTAATGACTTCACCACCCTCTCCTTCATAACTCTATCTATCTATCTATCTATCTATCTATCACTTCTTCACCATCCTCAACCGCTATACTATTTCCTCATTCAAACAAAGGTATTTAACTGTACTTGTCCCTTAATGTTTCCATTTTTGAAGCATCAGATAGTTGTTTTCTTCTAGATTCTGCACTCTCAATTGCATAGTTCCAATGAATAACATGTTTCCTTTTTTTGTAGACATAACCGCCACCGAAGATCTGCACTCTCATCCTCCAATGAATAATATGTTTCCATTTTTTTTGTGTTAGTAACATTTATTTTCTGTTCAGTTTTTAATCTTACTTTGACTCATTGTCTCATGAGTCATGAATGTTTCTAATTGTATGTATTAATTAATAACAGGTTCAATTACTTGTAGACTTGTAGTCTCTTAATAGATGTTAGAACATCTAATTGATGTTTTCTCTGTGCGATTGCTATGCTATTATTGTTTTTTGTTTGATTTGATTCTCTTCATTTTTATTTTCACTAATTTGTTGGTTTTGTACTATAGTATTGAGATTCTTGTTGTTTTTGTTTTGCTTGTTACGATAATAGTAATTCAATTGAGTTGATTGATCTCCAATGTTCTTTGTCGGGATTCTCTCTTGGTTGACGAGATCATTCATAGTATGATATCATATCAGAGACTTTTATTTTGTCTTTTTCTGCTTTTCCTTTTTTGACTTGTTTTGTAGTATTCTTATGATGCGGGTAACCAGATTTGTTTGTACTTATTATTATTCTCTCTTTCACAACACAGCTGTCCATTCTACTTGGTTCCAGAGTTTAAGCCAGGAAATAAGGCTTAGAAAACTTGAGTTTGTAACTTAATTCAAACTACATTTTTATACTTGTATCTTTTTTCTAAAATTTCAGACCAAACAGGATTTAGCATCATAAGACTCATCTATATCCATGGCCTTGAAATTCATCTGATATTTTTCTGTGAAAAGGAAAGACAGAAAATTTTAAGGTCAGGTCAATTCAATCCCTTTGGATATTCAAGATAAGACACACAGTCTAGCATGTTCTCTGCCTTTGTTTTCTACAATTTTTTATTGATTTCATTTAATAATTATCTCAAACTCTTCCATTTCGATGAGCTCAATGTGAATCATGAGAAAAGACAAATGATCCACATAATTTTAGTATATTCTATTAACATGTTGGGATTTTTATATTCATATAGATAGGTATATTTTGTAATAATCTGTTTAAATGCAGCAATGGCTTGATTTGATTCTTTAAGACAGTGTATTTTAACTATTAAATTCATGTGTCTTCTTCTTTTCAGCCAGTTTCATATAGCTTCCGGCAAATTGTGAAGTTGACCAAGTACCAAGAAACTCAGTTTTCAACAGCAAGATGTTAATTGTCTTAATACTTAGAATCTTTGGGGATCAGAATTGTTAACTCCGTTGACTATAGTTGGAATCTCAGAGTTTCATGTGAGATCTAAAGTGAAAAAAGAAGGAACTTGACATGATTTCCATCTGATATATATTCTACATTTTTCAACTGAGATCAAATGGGGTGTTGTGTCTCAGCAAGCAATAAGAGTACTTGTAGCAGCAACAGCAATGGAGACACAGTCTCTCCATCCTGTCTAGAAATTGGATTATGTGGTCAAAAGAAAGCAAGGAGAACATCCTCTGATCATGTGCCTTCATTACCAAACAGAATGTTCAGTAATGGAAAGAGCCGGTCTTCTTGCATATTTACGCAGCAGGGTCGTAAGGGTATTAATCAGGATGCCATGGTTGTTTGGGAAGTAAGTATGTTCATGTTATGGTTTATGATGTTTGATTCTTTTTCTTTTGTTACCACCTTAATTGGGGCTTTTGGCTTCTTGGTGGTCTCTGAGGTATCCTCATGAGTTTTGACTTGGTATGAGACTAAATCTCTATAGGACCGGCATTTTAAGTTGAAGATCTGTTCAGTGTCCGACCGATGCCGATACTGACACTTCAACTACTATTTTTCAAATTAAAACCAAGGTCAATGTTTACGAGGTCGATTGTCGTGGTCTGTATTGGTGTTTCATAGGGACTAATCTCCGAGTCGAATGCATGAGGTATAATAGCTTCCCAACAGAGGTGTCTCAGATTTACCACCTCGACCAACCCCGAGTTGGTCATTATCAATTTTAGAAGTTGTATGGGATGTTTGATTATCTTTGGATGTAGAGGAACTTAGTTATTTTTAGAAATTGACAACCTAGTTTGGATATTTGTTTTTGTAGGATTTCTTGTCAGAAGATGTGACCTTTTGTGGTGTCTTTGATGGCCATGGTCCACATGGTCATCTTGTTGCACGCAAAGTCAGGGATGCGTTGCCAGTAAAACTGCTTTCGTTTTTAGATTCCTGCGAATCGAATCGAAATGGAACGAGTAAAGCTTGTTTGAAGGGGGATATAAAGCCTGCAAGTGGAGAACCTGAGAAGGATTTCTCTGCAGAGGATGATCTGAGTTCTATGTGGAAAGAAGCTTTCTTGAAAGCATACAAGGCTATGGACAAAGAGCTGAAGTCTCATCCAAATTTAGACTGCTTCTGTAGTGGGAGCACAGCTGTGACAATTGTCAAGCAGGTAACTCAAAGAATAGAATTTATCCTCATGTTTCTGTTTCTTTTATTACACATTCTATTAGAGATAAGTTTGTTAATAGTTAGTTTAGATTTAGTTATGTTAGTTATCATTGTTAGTTGTTATTTTCTTCATTTTCATATGGGCATATTTGTATAAAGAGGGTCCATTGTATTCATGGTTAATTCAGTTGATCAAGTTTCAATAATATTTGTTCATTACCTTTCTCTACTTTCGATTCATACGAGTTCTATCAACAATTAATTGTAATACATTCCAGGGTTCAAATTTGTTCATGGGAAATATCGGGGATTCGCGAGCAATCATGGGATCCAAGGACAGCAATGACATGATGGTGGCAATTCAGTTGACTGTTGATTTGAAGCCTGATTTACCAAGTGTGTTATATGCCATCATCATTCATCCTTCTTGTTTAATTAATGATTTTTTGCTTTATGTTAACTTATTAGAATTTGAATGGAAAAAATTCTTATAGGAGAAGCAGAAAGGATTAAAAGATGCAAAGGTAGAGTATTTGCAATGCAAGATGAGCCAGAAGTACCTAGGGTGTGGTTACCTTATGATGATGCACCAGGATTAGCAATGGCTAGAGCATTTGGAGATTTTTGTTTGAAGGAGTATGGTGTGATTTCTATACCTGAATTTTCTCACCAGTTGCTTACAGACAAAGATCAGTTCATTGTTCTTGCCTCAGATGGGGTAACAATCTTCAGTCTCTTATCTGCTTTTAATTTGGCACAAACTATATGATGATAGAAAGGGAATTGGGATATGGCTTCTGTTTAATTCTCTGTCATCTTAAAGAAGTTTAATGTTTGTTAGGATATGTAAATGTGAAATATAGGGTAATTGTTATGTTAGGATATGTGAATGTGTAATAAAGGGTAGCTAAAGTAGTTGAAGGTTGTTAGGGGAGTTAGTTAACAATGTTAGCTTTGAAAACAAACTCATATCTCCTCCTGATGCATAATGAACACTCTTGGTATTGATGTTGTGTGAAGGTGTGGGATGTTTTGAGCAATGAAGAGGTAGTGCAGATAGTATCATCGGCACCGAGTCGATCATCAGCAGCGAGGGTTGTGGTAGAATCCGCTGCACGAGAGTGGAAACTCCAGTATCCCACTTCAAAAATGGATGACTGTGCTGTTGTGTGCCTATTTTTAGATGGGAAAATGGACTTAGAATCTGATTGTGATGAGCAATGTTTTTCTTCTGCATCTATTCATTCTGCCTCTGGTAATCCAATTGAGTCAGGTGATGGTCAAAAGTCTGAGCCATCTTTAAAAAGAAACTTCACTGTTAGATCCTCAGAAGAAAATGATGCTTGTGGAATGGGAAGAGGAGAATCTATTGAAGTTGGAGATGGAATATCATCAGCTGAAGATCAAAACTGGTCAGGTCTTGAGGGCGTCACGCGAGTAAACTCGATCGTTCAACTTCCTAGATTTTCGGACGAAAGGCCTAACTCTTGAGTTTTGTTGGTTCAGTTTGGGAAGCTTTGTTGTAATGACTATGGCAACACAGTGAATTCAACAAGTAAAAACAATCTTTGGTTGATTACTTGTAGTAAACGATTGAAACAAAAGGAATCAATATAGTGCAAGGCATTAGTAACATTAAGCCCTCAAGAGGCAATATATTGGTGCTCTAAGATTGCTCTATATTAAACAATCTTAGATAAATGATTCATGATTAAATAAATGATTTTAAGGTAAAAAAAGTTTATCTTTCTAATTGTCTCAACAAAGAAAGTGTTCGAGATTGGGCCGTAGTCCACTCCGGATTTAGGCCGGCCTCAAGGGTCCAATTTCCTTATTAGAGCTAGAACCACACACCTCAGAAGCATCCAACTGTCGAGATTGGCCAAGATATCATCGTACGGTCAAGAAACGACCTCGGTCGTGAACAAGGAGATCGTAACTAACTTACCACTGTGTTAAGAGTCTCACATCGGATGTGATATGACCTGAAAAAGAGTTTATAAGTGGGTGACATCCCTCATCTTACAAGTCGGTTTTGTGGGGTTGAGTTAGGCCTTAACCACAATTCTAAGATGGTATCAGAGTCAATCCAAGATCCGCTGGGCCACCCGCTATCAGGCCACTCGGGTCGCGCTCCAGTTGTCCAGTCCTGGGCATGACAGGGGTGTGTTAAGAGTCTCACATCGGATGTGATATGGCCTGAAAAATAGTTTACAAGTGGGTGGCATCCCTCACCTTACAAGCCGGTTTTGTGGGGTTGAGTTAGGCCTTAACCACAATTCTAAGAACCACGTCGTCTTCCCTACACACTTGCACGCACCTAGTGGGTAATCCACATCAGTTGGCATGGGGCCCTATAAATATCTGTATCAATCATTACTTAGGTGCGCTTTATTCACTTTATATCTCATTCTCATTACCACCGGGTTTGCACGACATTGGAGTGTGTGTTGGTACCACCCCACTGGGTTTGCACGGCGGAGCATCGTATCAAGGCGATTTCCGGTGACCTTCTCATCGATTTGTACTCCGGTACCGAACAGAAAGCATTGAGTTAAGATATTAAATGTAGGCTTAAATATCATTTACCCCCTTGCAAATATCACCATAATTCATTTACCCCCCTGTAAAAATAAAAGTATTAAAATACCCCTTGCAAATATAAATTGTTCACGGTTACCCCCTGCTGTTAGATTATGTTGACAGCCTTAAGTGTATAATATGTATAAACCGTTTACGGTTACCCCCTGTAAAATATAAATTGTTAACGGTTACCCCCCTGTAGGGGGGTAACTAGAAACACTTATTATTTGCAAGGGGCATTTTAAAACTTTTATTTTTACAGGGGGGTAAATGGATTATGATGATATTTGTAGGGGGGTAAATGATATTTAAGCCTTAAATGTATTACTTTTTCACCGACAGCTTATTTATATGAAGTGTTGGAATGATTGTTAAGTTACAAGAGGATATAACATCTAATACCTTATGCGGCTTGGCATAGGCTTGCCAATGTTCCCGGGAATAATTTTTTGGTGTCACTTCCAATTTTTTTTGTTCAATTGGCTTTTGTTTTTTTGTTTTTTCCAGTTTTTCTTTGTTTTTTCTTTTACTTTTTTTACCATGTTATTAGTGTACAATTTTCATCAGCTTTATCGATGATTAATCTACACCGGGGAAACTGACTGGCCACGAGTACTTGGCTTTGTCGGTTTGTGTGGTTATCTCCCCCTAACAGAGTTTTTGTCACACCCAAGGTTCTTCTTTTATATTTTAAGGTTTTGTATTTTTTTTCTTTTTTATATTTTAAGAGGTACTTTACAATCTCGAAAAAATTTACATGTTTAAATATGACAATTTTCGATTAAAAAAAGATTTAATTTCGTAAGAAATAAGTAAAGTGAGATGCTAAAGAGTGTGTTTTGGTGTACTTAATGGGGACAAAACTATTTTGTAGCAAAACACATAACGTGAAATGTTAGGCAGTGTGTTTTAGGGTAATTTAGGATTCAGAATTTTTTTTAACTCTTCAAATAATAGACGTTTCTTCGTAAATAACCGGTTTGATAAAAAATAATAAGTTTGTGACAAAATATGTGTTGACAGTGTATTTTAAGGAACTTAAGGGTCCAGAAAAAATTTAGATGTTCAAATACGCAAAGTTCGTTCCTCAATAATCTGTTTGATGGAAAAAACATTCATGACAAAATACATAAAGTGTGATTCTAGGTTGTGTGTTTTAGGGTACTTTAGAATCTAGAAAAAAAAGTTACATGCCCAAATTGGTATATTCTTCTTTATTTAGATAGTTTCGCACCAACAAGTATTCGAAGCATACTTAAATTGGTGTTTAGTTTTAAACCAAACTCTACATGATACCTACGTACGTGTTTCATTTTCTAATTATGTTGTCTTCTTTTCTCTTTAATTATAGGTTAAGTTTTTATATTACTTGGCATTGCCACACAATTTGGGAGGGAAAGATTTTTTTTTTCCAACTTCCAATTTTTTGTTCACTTGGCCTTTTATTTTTTTAGTTTGTCTTTTTTTTTTTAAATTTTTTTGTTACAACGTCCGTGGTGTGAAGTTTTTATCGGCTTTACCAATGACTAATCTACATCGGGGAAGTTGGCTGACCACGAGTATTCAGTTGGCGGCTTGTCAGATTATCTCCTTCCAACGGATTTTTTGTCACACCCAATGTTCTTCTTTTATGTTTTGGTGTACATGATGGGGATAAAATTATTTTGTAGAACGTGTAACGTGAAATGTTACGCAGTATGTTTTGGGGGGGACTTTAGAATTCAGAATTTTTTTTACTCTTCGAATACTAGAAGTTTCTTCGTAAATAAACGGTTTGGAAAAAAATAATAAGTTCGCGACAAAATACGTAAAGTGCGATGTTGTCAGTGTATTTTGGTGAACTTAAGGGTCCAGAAAAAAATTTAGATGTTCAAATACGCAATGTTCATTCCTTAATAATCTGTTTGATGGAAAAAAAATCATGTCCAAATTGCGATGTTGACAGTGATTTTAGACCGTGTGTTTTGGGGTACTTTAGAATCTAAAACATAATTTACATGTCCAAATTGGTATTTTATTCTTTATTTAGATAATTTCGCATCAACAAGTATTAGAAGCATACTTAAATTGGTGTTTAGTTTTAAATCAAACTCTGCATGATACTTACGTCTGTGTTTCACTTTCTAATTATGTAGTCTTCTTTTCTCTTTAATTATGAGTTAAGTTTTTATATTTACATTTTATTTATATAAACTGGGTATCCACTACGTGCAACTCTAGAGACTAATCCCTCAAACCTGGTACGACCGTATTATGGGTTATGTTTTTATTGTTACATTTGATGAATATAGCTAACATTATTATAGGTTGTTGTTTATCTTACAATTTTAAGTTGTTTGTGTTATGAGTTGATCTAATATGTGTGATTAGCGTGTTGTTTATGCTCCTATACACTTAAAATGGGTAGTTAAGGTCAAAGCTTGGACAACCAAATCTAGCAAGTTGATAACCTCCTATCTTATCTTACTCATGTATGCGGCAATACATGAGGTTTCCAATCTTAAGTGGGAAAGATTTTTTGTTATGTACTTCAATTTTTTTATTCTGAATTCCAATTGTGTTGCTCATGTCATTTACTTTTTTTTTTACCTTCAAAAATTTGTAAACAAGCACCACCAATCATTCCCACATCGGTTTACTTTCACACATCATTTTACTCCTTTCCCATAAAACATTTCCAAACTCACACACACTCACATCTTCGGCTGAAGTAAAAGAAAGAAAAGAAAGAGAAGAAAGGGAGAGAGAGCGTGAGGTTGAGGGAGGTGGGGAGGAGAGAAAATCACCTCACTTGGATGCATGTGAGATGTTTTAAAACAATTAGAATCACCACTTCCTTCTCATTCTAACCATCCCCTTCTTATCACCATTTAATTCTCATCCCCTTCTTATCACCATTTAATTCCCATCCTCCTATCACCATATTCGCTCTGCAGAGAGCTTCAAATTGGAGGAAATGAGTTCATTTGCTTAAAATTCAGTTGTGGGAGCTAATGGGTTGTGGATAGGAGCTGATTATTGGGTTATTGGAAAAAGATTTAGCATTTCAACGATTTGAGAGTAAGTTTTGGGTGTTGTTCTAGAGGTTGAGTGGGAGTTAAAAGAATTGTGAAGCTATGGAAATCGGTTTTGTAGAATTTCGGTTTTGGAGCTAACACTTGAAGATAGGTATTTGGTATTCTGATTGTGGGGATTACTCCACCATTCAAGGGTTTGTATTTAGCATTGGTTGCTGTTCATAGGGTGTAGAGGCTTGAGGGATTGTTCGAGTTCGATTTGGGAACGGTTTGTGAAGTTTCGGAGCGAGTTCGGGAAGTTCAAAATTGTGAGCTTCCGAAAGTCTCGGATTTTACGTGATTTTCATCACAACCGGTGAGTTTTACTCACGATTAGGGATTTTGTATGTTGTTTGTGTGACTGGTTTAAATTGGTTTTCGAAATCTTGAGTTTCGTGAATTTTTGAGTCGTAAACGGTATTTTACAAAAATTACGTGTTTTCAAAACTTAGAACGAAACCATTATTATTTGATTGTTGAATTGTTATGTTTGGACTGAAATATGTTGATATAATATCTGTTTTGATGTTTGGATTGAGTTGGAAAAGGAACAGAATCGAATCGGAATGAGAATCAGAACGAAATTCAAGAAAAGCAGAAGTCATTGTTGTTCGCCACGGTCGTATAGCGTGCTACAATGTTTTTGTTGACATCATTAGGAAATCTGGTAGAGTTTAGTAACTGTATTTCCTACTCTCCTACAAAAACAATAGTGTTTGCTCTTTCAATATCAAAACTTTTGTAGTAAGATTAACAATTGCTTGTACTTTTGAAGCATCTTTATGTCGTTTTTAAGTATTAAACCTTAATCCTACTTATTTCATATGTATTAGACTTACATGTCTTTAACAACTACCAACTTTAAATTCTTCAACAAATATTAAGATTAGATAATTTTATATCCTGGACGCTTCACTCTTTCAACACCTAAATAACCCGTCCATCTGGTTACTCTAAAAGTAGTTTACTGACAGACACATTAAAACCCATTCCATCAATTTGACACCATTTTTTGATACAGAAAGTGATTCATACTACATAACTAAAAAAATGCGATGACAACAAGAATGAAGCTAGAAGCAATTCCAAGATTTTTCGGTACATGACTCAGCCATGTGAAGTCTTCATTTAGTAGCCGCTATGACATTGGTGACTCTCTTCCACAAATAGTATTAACACTTACCATTCTAATGAATCATGAATGTATGTACTGCATTTCACTGAGCCACAAAATATCAACTACCATTTGTGTCAATAGCATTTGTGCAGGAACATTTAACTCACCGCCAAAGTTCACCCCAACTCAACATAATCTAGAACTATATATAATGCAGCTACTCCATTTCATCTTCAAACACAAAAAATAATAATCCATCTCATTCAAAAGTCTTATTAAACAATGGCTTACAAGGCTTCCTCTTTCCTTGCTTTTATTCTCATCACCAACATTCTGCTTGTAACTACTTTCCAAGCAGTTGCAAAACGTAACATTATCCCAAAGAACTCAAACACCAATGACAAGAAAGAACCTCAATGGTTTTTCCATTTTGATGGTCTTCCCGGCCTTGGGCGAACAGGATTGCCACCTTTGTTCGGTACACCTCAAAATCCACCGACCGGTGGTGGAGGAGCAGAATCAGGACAAGGAGGAGCAGGAGAAGGAGCAGGACCAGCAGGTGGCAGCTATGTTCCCGGCGGTGATGACACCTTTGTTCCAAACCCTGGTTTCGAGGTTCCAAGTCCTGGAAGTGGTGGTGGAGTTCCAACTCCAGCTCAACCTTGAAAGAGCCATCCATCATGCATGATTGCACTAATTAGTCGTAGTTTCTAAACTTTGTTATGTTTTTGATTTATTTAAGTACCTATCTGTGGACGCGGATTTTCTACTGCGCGCAACACGTGTTGCGCCAACGTGGACCCATCCGATCTAGAAAGAGAACACATCTCTCTCTAAATCAGACGCTGGCACATCATTAGTTGTACGCAGCAGAGGATCCAATCCCACCTATCCATTGAGCTTTGCATTCATGAATAAGTGCTCAGTGTACAATATTTGTTGCATGGTATGCAAAGCCTTTATGCTATTTTCTTGTTTAAGATGAATTAAGTGTGATGCAAGTTCTATTGTTTGCACGGATCTGACTTTTCCTTGGACTTTGTTGTTGTGGTTGGAGCTTTATTGCACAAAAGTTATGCTTTTAGTTGTCTCCTAAATTAATTACTTTTTAATCATAAATTTTTTATTCAAGAGTATGTCAAAAGGAGTGTCTTACTAGCATTCTTTCTTTTAACAAAAATGATATTTGTACACTTGAAGTTGAAATTCACACCTTACAATGAAAGATTATCAAGTGTAACACACAAGAAACAATGAAATGGAAATGGAAATGGAAATGGGAACTGAATAGTACAAATTTTGGAATCCAAAGCAAAAAGTTTCTGAGCTTAAAAGGTTGCTTAGTTCAAGTACTCCTATTACATCAAATAATATGATCAAATATAATACAAAAAAAGAAAAATAATATGATCAAATATGACAAGTTTAATGAGCCAAACTACAATGTTGCCAGATCGTCATTCCAATCAAGTTTGCAATCCAATACTACCCCTTAAAGTTGATAAAGTATTCATTCTTAAGTGGCTTAATGAAGATGTTAGCTAAGGTGCTTGGTCTTGAGACTAAACATTTTTTTTAGATAAGCAAGCATTATATTGAAGGGGGGCACTAGAGGTGCACACAACCCTTATAATGGGAAGATGAGAGGCCTCATTAAAACCTTCCTGGGCCAAACTCTTTGGGAAAAAACCGAAGGAGGAAAAAAGAGTATCTCAATAGACTGGGATGTTTACAAAGACGCTAGACATCCCTGGGGCAATTACACCAATCCGAAAAAGATACCCCGCTATTTCTCCCCTTCCGAGCTACAAACCAGCTCCATGAAACATATTTAATAGAGTAAATAATAGAGTTTACATTAGCTACTCCCCCCCCTCCCCCCCCGAAAAATAATTCTATTCCTCGTCAACCACACTTGCCACATTGTTGCCGCCCAAAAAATATATTTAAGCCTACGAGCACTCCTTCCTTGTATGAACTTGCTGGTATGCAGGAACATATTGATCACATCATCACTTACATCTCCATTCATATTCCGCCATAATAGTACACCACGCCAAACCGAGCGCATGAACACACACCTGCAAAAAACATGATCGGCCTCTTCTACTTCACGAAAGCATAATACACAAGACAATTCGTATAGGGAAGAAAGGATGCCACGGATGTGCAGATTCTGTCTAGTGAGAAGTTTGTTCAGTAACAACCTCCAACAAAAAATCAAAACCTTCGATGGAAGATCACTTTTCCACAACGAAGCACACGCTGCCACCACCGGATCTTCGTTAATCAACACACCACCACGACGTCTGCAACTCACCCACTCGTAACACGACTTAACTGTGAAGCCTCGGATCGGATCTGGCAGCCAAACCCAGCTGTCCGAAGCACCTACCTGCGGTGTATGTCGCGCGACTTTTACACCGGTGGACAAAGACGGATCCATCGCAGCAGCGGCAGCGGAGTGGCCCAATTCCAATCCCAAGACCACCCTGAACTCCTCCACGAACCCATCTCCGCCACCGTACGATCCTTCGTGGCGCTAGCTGTAACACCACCTTTCCATTTCCTAATATTTAGTCAATTTTAAAATCAGAGTTTTCAAAAATTATTCCACGCACCTCAAAGAGAGTGCTACATTTCTTCAAAAACATAAAACGACGAATTGAATTTTCATAAAACAACTTGTGCGTGATACATAGCATGTCAAAATGGGGCGAACCCTCAAAAACACTTATTCAATTATTTACAACATCCTGGTTATAAATCACCAGCACAGCAGAATATCGACCAGTCTCAAAGTATTTAATACAACATCCTATATCAGACTGATACATCAAAATAAATTACTAAATATCTAAGACTTTCCGCCCCCCGGTGCTACATATCAGAGCATGACCATCGCTAGACTACTTCATTTGCTATCACTGCAGTCGCCGAGCATACGAGGCAACACGACGCAGTAGGGTGAGTCTCAATACATAGATAATAATAAATAAAACAGGAAACACAGTAGAATAGGCACACCAGAAATACAGTCAATCCAAATACATCATTAATGCAGTTACACCAATTACGATTCGCCAAATATACGATTCGTCAAATATACGATTATTCACGCATACAGTTACACCAAATACAGTTACACCAAACGCACCATTAATTCATGAACACCCAATCAATCACCAGAGCATGCATGTAATGTATGAAATGCAATATGCATGTGGATCCATCATCACCGCTTTAAGCCTCGAGGGCACACACCGCTTTGGCCGAAGCCCATCTCTTCTTTGGCCGAAGCCTACACACCGCAATGGCCGAAGCCTACATCTTCGCTGAATGCACATGATTTATGTGACGCCATGACAATGCACCACAACACAATACATTTACCACAACAATCATTAACTCACCACTTTTCATTTCGCAACTCAACTCTAATCACAATATTTGGCCGAAGCCTACACACCGCTTTGGTCGAAGCCCACACATCGCTTTGGGCCGAAGCCCACACATCGCTCTATCATCACCACAATGCAACACACCTCATTGTTGGACTAAATGTCACACCAAGGACTAAACCCACACCTAAGGACCAAATCACCTCCTAAGGACTAATGTGACACCTAAGGACCATTCAGCACCTAAGGACCAATTTGACACGATAAGGACCATTTTAACACTTGGGGGACCATTTTGACACATAGGGACTATTTTGTCACCATAAGGATTATTTTAGCACTTAGGGACTATTTTGAACCCACACTTAGACACCCTAGCACGGCCCCAGCGCTAAAGCAGCGCACAGGTGGTGCAAATGGCGCCCCCACACAACACACACACACACACGCGCGCAACTGGCGGTGCACTGGGCTCGCCAATTGGCGCCTGTTGCGCCACGCCCACCGAGCACACACACTCGGACACGGGCGCACTGGCGGCGCCACTGGCGCCAAATGGCGCCCCCCCTGCACGGCACTCCACGCCACACGCACACACGGTGCACAGCGCCCAAAATCCTGCATTTTGGCGCCCCTTCCCCTGCAACCTTCCAAACCGGCCACATGCAAACTAGGCGCCGATTTTCCTCGCAATTGGCGCCCCCTCTCCCAAAGACACCGCCGCTAAACAAACAACAAAGACCAGCGCCATTTCCCTGTAATTAGGCGCCCTAACACTATTCACAAAGACACTAATTTTAATTCCTCAACAACAACCTATACACTCCAACCAAACTCTAATTTCACACAATTTATTAAACACCTAACAAACACCAATATTCCTCCTAATCATTTATATTAATTAACACCAATCACCTCATTATTATTTAACACCTATTACACATCATATTGCATTTAATTCATATAACTCACCTTAACACCCAACCAAGAACAACATTTACATGTAAACACCACACCATACAATCTTATAAAACATTATCATGTTCATTCAAGCAAATCATCAAACACCTAGCCATCACTTTTAATTCTACTTATTATTATCCATTAAAATCATGTCATAACACCTTCATATCAACAATCAACACAATAGCATTTCAATCTCCATACCACCATTAATATAATCACATATAAAATCAAACAAACACCCAAATACTCAATTACTTCATTAATTAATTAAACAACAACTCCTAACACCTAATCCATATAATTTCAAGGTTTATAAATTATTAACCATGAAAGAGAGCCCTCATACCTCCAAATTGCAAACCCAAGAAAACCCCTCCACCAATAATCAAAGAACCACCAAATATTAGCTTTTCTCCTATACTTGAGCTTCTAACCCATCCATGGAAAGGAGAAAAAGGAACAAGATTAGTGTATGAAACTTACACTAGATGATAAAGGAAGAAAAATGGGAAAGGTTGGTACTAAAATCACTTACCCAAAAGCAAGAAGAATAATTTTCCTTCCCTCCCCTATTGCTGCAGCCGTGCGCCTCCCTCTTCTCCCTCTCTTCTATTTTTCTTTTGTTTTCTTTCTTTCTAATGAAGTGAAAACCCTACCCCTAGTTATGTCTTGACTTTGGGCCTATTTAGTGGGCTTGGGCCCCTTATTTACACCCTCTAGGTACTTCCTCACATCCTTCCAAGCTAATTAAAATACTCCCCACTTAACTAAAATACTCACCATTTATTTACCACACCTCACTCCTTAATTTAATTAATCACCCTATATTTATTTTAATATACACAACTAAAATATTACTTAATTAAATTAGTCAAATAATCACTTAATTAAATTAGTTAAATAATTCACCTAATTATTGATTGCAGGCGTTACACTAGCCTCCATAACCGAGGGAAAAGCAAAGACCAAAGGTTGAAGACTATCCAAATATCTCGTCCAAAATTTCGGTTTCGCCAATTCGCTCCCAAGCCTCGGTTTAGTCACACTATTAAACCACCGCTTTGCCCAATCGTGCTTAGTCCCCAAGAGCACCAAATCACACCACCAAAGCGATGTTTTTCTTGTAATTGCAGCAGACGGAACACACCAGACCAAGAGCTTGTTTCCCCATATCTAGTATTTAAGACTTGCTTCCATAAGGTTGAATCTTCTTCCGATAAAAGCCTCCATCTCCATTTTGCCAAGAGAGCTATATTGAATACTTCAAGGTCCTTTACACCCAAGCCACCTAAATGTTTTGGTTTGCATACCAAATCCCATTTTACCCATGCCATTTTCTTCGTTTCACCATCCTCACCCCATAAGAATCTTCTTCGTAGCTTTTGTATTTCAACAATCACCTTCTTCAGGGCCTTGAACATTGAGAACAAATACAACGGGAGGGAGGAGAGCACGGAATTGATCAAAGTTACTCTGCCACCGATAGATAGTTTTGAGCTACGCCATAGAGACAATCTAGCCTTAATGGAATCGAGTACTGGCTGCCACGTTATTGCCCTTCTTGGATTTTCCCCACCTTCTTCGGGGCCTTAAATGGAACCGACCCCACTTTGCAAGCCAAAAAAGAAGAGATACCCCTCACCATTCTATCCTCCAAATTCAGGCCTATGATATTGCTTTTAGCAAAATTTACCTTAAGCCCCGAGGCCATCTCGAAGCTCCTTAATACCGCTTTCAAGCCCCATACACTCCTTTCACTACCATCACAAAGGAAGATCGTGTCATCGGCAAATTGCAACATTGACACGAATAAGTTCTCACTAAAATTGAAACCTTTGATGCAATCGGCATCCTCCCCTTTTCTTACCAATCCGGAAAGACCTTCCGCCGCAATTAGAAAAAGAAACGGTGCCAACGGGTCACCTTGTTTAATTCCCTTTTGCGTCATGAACTCCTCCGAGGGGCTACCATTGACAAGTACCGAAATAGAATTAGAGGAGACACACTCTAGCATCCACCTTCTCCATAAATCATTAAAGCCCATCCTCCTCATCATATAATCCAAATATTCCAATTCACCGTATCATATGCCTTTTGGAAATCAACCTTTAGGATAAGACATTTCTTCTTTAACCGTTTTGCTAAATCAATCGCTTCATTCACCACTACCACACCGTCAAGGATATTCCTACCACCAATGAAAGCGTTTTGACTCTCAGAGATAACCTTTGACATAACTCTTTTCAACCTACCGGCAAGCACTTTAGCCAACAACTTGTACATACACCCAATAAGGGCAATGGGCCTATATTCCTCAAGCCTTTGGGGGTTTTTATTCTTAGGCACCAAAGTCATAAACGAAGCATACATGGCCTTAGGCAATTTTGCTAAAGAATTGAATTCACTGAAAAAATTAAATACCTTCGAACTAATAGTTTCCCAACAGCTCTTTATAAAGTTGAAATTGAACCCATCCGGTCCCGGACACTTATTACCATCACAATCCCAGGCGGCATCCTTGATTTCCTCCATTGTGAATGGTCTAGTCAACATGTCGTTGTCCTCTCCACTCACTTGTTTAAACTGTACCCCATCAAGAGTAGGACGTGGGAAAGACTCTTCTTTGAAACTCTCCTCGAAAAGATTCTTGATGGCACCCTTCACTCCATCCACATCGTCAACCCATACATCGCCCACCTGTAACTTGACAATCTGTAGTCTTCGCCTATTACTTTTAATGCAAGCATGGAAGAATTTTCTATTTGAATCCCCCTCGGTCAACCACC
Organism: Oxytropis ochrocephala; assembly: GCA_020916435.1. Classification (NCBI taxonomy): domain Eukaryota; kingdom Viridiplantae; phylum Streptophyta; class Magnoliopsida; order Fabales; family Fabaceae; genus Oxytropis; species Oxytropis ochrocephala. The sequence goes on from CM037093.1 coordinate 108,679,057, forward strand.
CGACTCTAGATTTTTGTGCCAATAGACTTTCCTTGATTTGCAACTCATTCCAAAACTCTGCACTCAACAACCTACGGTGTTCTGCTCTTGGTGAACCACCCTCGGCTGCCATGTTTTCCGCCTCATTCAAGTCCTTAACTATATTATCAATACAAAGGTCCCTGATCCCAAACACTTCCCTATTCCATTTCCTCAGCTGATCTTTCAACATCTTCAGCTTCTCTTTCAAAATATAATAGTGCCTCCCATGAAAGGGTCCTGAAGACCAACATTCATTCACCACCTTCATAAATTCACTGTGCTCTAACCAACAATTGTTGAACTGGAAGGGTTTTGGCCCCCAGTTTGTGATGGAACTAATCAACCAAATGGGGCAGTGGTCTGATACATCCCTATCCCCCACCCACTGTGTTGTAGTCTGCCATCTAGATATAAAGCCTTCAGACACTAGAAACCTATCAATCCTGCTCATCGTAACACCGTCGGAGGCAAAGTAAGTGAATTTTTGACCTAATGTCGGAACATCTATGAGGTCCATATCTTCCACAAACGATCTGAATTCCCTCAACTCTGAATTGTAGTTACTGGCCGAGACACCTCTTCTTTCACCTCTATATAATACTGCATTGAAATCCCCCACAAGGCACCAATTACCATCCCCCAACTCATCCTTCAATCTGCGTAACTCATTCCACATACGTCTCTTTCCGGACAAGCTGCATTGTGAATATATATTAACCAGAAAGCATATGGAATTATGAAATTTTGCAACTATACAAGAGAATTGTTCCCCTAGAAAGGATGATTGAACATCAAATAATCCACGGATCAAAACACAAAATAATCCACCAGATTGCCCCACAGCATCTTTACACAAAAAGTCAAATTCCCCCCTCCCCCAAATAGATGATACCATCTTCCTTGTTAGCCCACACCTCTTAGTCTCTTGGAACATACACACATCAAAATTTCTGGAGGAGATAAAATGTTTGATACGTCTTCTTTTCCCTACTCCTCCCCACCCTCTCATATTCAACGAATAGACCTTCATTTAGACTTTTTTTTTTTGTATTTTCCCCTTCCTTCCTTGGTCAGCATGATCTCTTGCTTCCATATCTCTAATCCTTTCAATGTATACTTCCTCCACTCCTTCACCCGTTACCCCCAAATCTTCTGACGCAATTCTCCACAGTTTACCCGCAATCATCTTATCATGGTCCTCTTCAAATCTCACATTACCCATCCTTATACCCATCCTTATAACATATCTCGAATAAATCAATCTTCCTGTGATAGACAATCTTTGGTGGCAGTGGATTATGCTTGGGGGATGAAGTTGCATCGTCTTTTTACCTTGTATGTTCCCCCCACCTCTTGTTGCACCAGTGTTTTCCTCCTTTCTCTTCCATATCTGTTGAACCTTCGATGCTGCAAAATGCTTTTTCTGAACCAGAGCATGATTCTTTGGTTTACGTTCTTTCCATTCCCTCTTGAATCTCGGAATATTGACGTGAATCTTGCTAGAGCCGAAGATAATGTTGTCCAATTTAACCGCAAACACCCTAGAATCACTGACGTTACGAAACCGGACGAAACCAAACCTCCTCCCTTGTTTGTCTCTCTTTGGTGGTATCACCACTTCAATGGCCTCCCCATAGTATGAGAAAGTTTATAAAATCGCAGAAATTGTAGGTGTTCCGCAAAATGATGATTTCTAACTATAATTTGTCTCAAAAATTATCGGAAACTCAGATCGAAAATCATATAAAATTGTGAAAAGACCAAAAGCCAATCAAACAGAAAAAGAAAAAGTATCATATTTCAGTTGTCTTTTTTATCTTCAAATGATTTTTGCCGTTATACAACACCACAACATCAAATAAAATTGCATAAAAGAATCCATTCTCAAATGATTTTCCCCGTTAGTTTGGAAGTAAAGGAACAACTGCAACCACAAATGTTGAAACTATGGCAAAGAATCCCAATTTTACGACCTGTAGAAGCAGATTTGGCGTCCATAAACAAGCATAACAAAGAAAAGTATGAATAGTGTAAAATAATAATAAAGGTTCACACAATTCTTCTAGCACTGAGAAGCAATGCAATTTCAATTTTTCATTACAGATATATAAGGGAGCTCAATGCACCCCCAAGAAAAAGAATACAATTTAGCTTTCGTAAATCTGTTTATATATACAATATAACCTATGTAGCAGATCACATCAACTTCAATAGTTCATCATGACCAAAGGATGCTGACCTCTATAATTATATCCTGTATGAGCAGCACATCACAATCTCACACTTCAACCTTATTTTCTAAGGTCAATCAATTGGACCTCCCTTATAGATTCTTCGATTTTTAACTACAGACATCAAAAGCTTTTGCAAGGTTGATGACCCGTGTAACTGCTATGAACGTATATAGTTTTTTTCTCCCTACTTTCCACTCGTCTTTATTCCTGCCAATACAAATTACACAACACAAACAAAATAAAAACAGAAAAAGAATAATTAGCTCGATACATGTACAACATTGATAGAAGACACATCTAATCTAATTGGAACATAAGACCTAGTCAGTATTTTCAGCATATTGTGGGTTTACATTTGGATGAATGATTTACCAAACTTTGCCAAGCAACAAAAGAATCATAGGTATGCTAACATATGTCAGATCTTAGAATCGGTAAAATGAATTAGTTAAGGTTAAAATGTGGTGAATAGTGTTTTCTCTTAATTTCATGAAAATGAGCATGAGAACCCTGCAAAATTAAAACATCCCAGAGGAGTAATACAGGTTTCTTAATTCTTACCTTAGAATTCTGGCCTGAAGCAGATGAGCTTGTTTCTGATGCTGCCTCAGAAATTCTGCCTTCTGATTTCTCATTTGAATAGCTAAAATCAAAGGAAGATTGTGTGTGAGTATTCTAATCTTATCGACAGTTTTTAGTGATTATATAAAACACATTTTTATGCTATTCAGAGAGTGTGTCTCCATGCATAAATGTCATGGTCAAAACATATATCCTTAAATGGGCATTAGTCACATGGAAATACCAGATGCTTAATCATCCAAAAGGACATAAAAGCATAGCTGCTGACAAAGAAAAAGGTTGTGTGTGTATAATGATTCAATTCAATATGACAAGACCAAAACATGTAGAAAACCTACGTTGAAAGTATTGTGACCCAGATGAGCTCTATACAGTCCACCCAAAGAAGCCTTTGTTCAACAGGAACCACACCATAAGTAATCACATGGGCAAAAGGCCAAAGCTTCCATCCTGCCTGTAAAGCATATCATAATAAAATTTTAGTCACCCAAACAGAAGAAAATTTGCTAATCAAACAATTGTTTTAAGAATGTTACACAATTTACTCATCATACTATCATTAATCCTTAGATTATTTTAAGGATGTTTCTTTATGACTTTACAATAAAATTAAAGCTATGTGAACAAATAAAATAGCTGCTTACAGTAAGCATGGGCCAAAATGTTGACTTGAGTTCACCATATATGTTAGTCATAGAGTCAAAACGCAACAAGCCCAAAACCACAAAGTAGATGCTGTTCCAAATTGCTGACCACACTGTTTGATCAAAAGCAACTTTAGCAGGGACAACCCACCATTGTTGGAAAGGAAAAAGAGCCTGTGAAATAACACAAACAATTAACTTTAGCCATTACAGAATATCCAATCCACTAATAGTTCAAACTCAAACAGACACAATAATCACCTCACATAGTTGGTAGTAATAGTGAGATAGAGATCCATGGAGTGTAAACCCAACAAGACCTGATCTGAATAATCGCGTCCGGTCAAACTCAAAAATAGGCTTTCCTTCATAACACTGTATATTTTGGATTTTTGGTTAGAAGTAGTTGAAGACTAGATTATAAGTTACACTACAAGTTGAGCAGTTGATATATATATTTAAGTCAAAAACAAACCTGAGCAATCCAGTCTCCAATTGAGTAGACAACTCCACTTATTGCCATTTTAGCTAAAACTGGGTTTGCTTTCAAAGATTGCTCATAGGCAACCCAATTGTGTTCAGGCACATACCTTAGTATCTCATAAAGGGTCCAACCCTGCATCATAAGACCCTAATTAGTTTTAAACTTCTTCCATATATTCCACACAAAGCACACTAGTTTCAACCATCAATTGTAAAAAGTGACTTGTGCAACCAACAGGTAACAATCTTGGAACTACATGTTACTAGCTCCTTAAATCAAGTAATAAAAACTTGTTACCACTTTATAAAAGACAATGCAATTTTTGATACATTGAATAATTAATTTATTTAATGTATCAAAAACTACACTGTCTAGTGGATCAGAGGTAGTGTTATTTAACTTATATAACTAACTAATAAATGAAGCACCGCACGGGCATAGACACAAACACCATGTAGACGTAATAATTTGAGTGAATGAATATTGTGGATGTAAAATTGATGAATTGAAGATACTGACGTGCCAGTAATCATGGTCAATAGTGAGCAATTTGGTGACAGCAAAAGCCCCAAAACTCAAAACGATGGCAGCATTGATGGCCCTGCTACTTGTGAGAAGATCAGTATCAGAATCAGGAACAACCTCTGTTGTATCACCCTTGGAAGGTGAAGAAGAAGAAGAAGAAGAAGAAGAAGAAGAACTGTCGTGTTCATGGAAAATAGCTCCTCTGTTGGATTTGTCTTCTGACACCGGAACCGCCTCCCGATCCTCCGTCACGGAGCTGACGATACGACATCGTTTTATGGTTTGGGAAGAAAAAGGAGCTATAGATAAGCGGGGTTTCGAGAAGGTTGAGGTTAAGAAGGGAACGAGACTCCGTGTATTAACGGTGCAAAGAGAAACCGCAGCCATGAGATGAGAGAATGAAAGAAAGAAGTTCCGAGGATTGTGTTTTTGTCGTGCTGTTTTGTTTGTTTATTTAGACACAATTAAGAAAGAAAGAAGGTTGGAGTCAAAAATTGATATATATACATGTGTGGTTCGCGCGGCGTCACTCATTTCCGGCTACACCGACCTTGGAGGCTGGAGGTGGACTGACTCTTCATCCATTTCCACGTTGGAATTGTGTGTAAAGAATGGAAAACACAAATAAGTTCACGTAACTTCCTAACAGGAAATTCTATCCTGCATAACGTTTCCAACTTGTGTATACCATACACGACCCCATAATTCTAATTGGACTATTCACTTAACACTCTCGAGTATTAAATCTGCATTATTCAATTCTCTCTTTTGGTTCTTTTAATATATCTCACCAAATTTTTATCTTATTCAATAGATGGTTTAGATTCCACAGCCACATAAAGTCATGAGAGAAAATCTACTCCCATTTGTGTTTATACTATAGTTATTGAATATATCAAGATTGCAAACATGTGAGTGTCTGCTTTTCTTTTTTTTTTTTAATTAATTTGGTCTTCGAATATGTATCTTTCATTAATCAGTTTGCTGTTTAAAGATGTCACCTGTTAGTCAGTTTGATCTCATAAATTACTATAACAACATACACATGATGATGTTTTTTGCAATTTTGACACACTTTTTTTTAAGTGTAACGGCCAATCGTATATACTTCTTCAGGGCATATATACGATGTCTTAAAATTACACATCGAATATATGTCCCAAATGACATATATACGATGAGCCTTAAATTTTTTTTTCTAATTTGTAAAAAAATTATTCTGGTCATGATTTCACTTTCAAAGTTGATCAACGGTGTAGATTGCGACAAAATCAGCGGTTGATAATCTTTTACCTCATCTATAAATACTCACTCCCACCATCACTATTTTCACACCAAAATTTCAACTTCCTCCTTCTCTCACACATCACAACCGAAAATGATGCAGTTTTCGCTAACGTCATACTACGAGCCTTCTTCCTCACTCTCGTTCATTCTAATATGGGGTTTCTTGATCATCATGGCATCATCTTGAAAGATGATGGTATAAGTTTCGATGAGAGAGATGTTGTTTCGTGTAGGTTAAAACACGATATATCATTTTTCGCTCTTAAGCGAAACTATCATGAGATGGTTCAACCAGAGAGACAGCGAGCATGAGATAATTCGTATCGTTTATCGAAAACCGAGAATGGGTGATGGAGGTCTTCACTTTTCTGCCGTGGATGTCAAACACCGAGGATGACCTCCGGCGGATGATGTCCAATCATATTATGTTTAAATGGAAGAGTTACATTCATCTCATGCGTCAAAACCGGAAGGACCGTCATTTGAGATCCTTCGTCGATTAACTCCACCAACTCGGTAGTTTATATTGTATTTTCTTTTTATCCGTCTATTTTTATTCAAGTTGTTTATGTTGTATCGCTTGTGTAACTTTGTTTTATCGAATCAATGAAATCAAAAATTCATGGAAACTCGTAAAATAAATAAAACATCCGAAAAAGTTAATAATAAAGTGCCAATATAATATCAAATACATAAAAAAACAAATAAAAATCCCTAACGGCGTCCCCTCGTCCTCGTCCCGTCGTCTAAGCTCCCTGAACCACGTCATCCGGTGGCCGCCATCCCCCTGACCTATGGAGTGTCCGATACGCCCGATCGCCATGCGCGATGTCGCCATCACGAATCCCTCTCTCAAGCGGTCCTGACCTCCTCCTCATCTAGTCAAGATCGTCGTAGCGTAGCTCTCGAGGAGGTGTCGGGCCCGAGCTCTAGGTGATGGTGGGGCGGTAATAGTCGGGGATAAGCCCAACGCATTACTGCGTAAGTACCTACATCTGACACGATCCGCCACGAGCAACCCGAGTAGTGTGCATGATGTCCTCCACAGATGCCATGAAGTGGACGATCCAAACACGCTGCGATCGATGATGACTCGGACGACCACCGAGAGGTCGCGCGGGATGATCGAGTGTACCCAAACCATCGCGCAGCACCTATCGGGCATGTACGGAACTCGAAGTCACCCGGTGATGAAGCCTCGTAGAGGAGATGCGCTCGAAGTGGTCTCTACACTGTCCTCTCAAATGGTCGCCCAGCAGACATCCTCGGCCTCGGCTCATCAAGCATCCTCTGTAGTGGGTGAGCTTGGTGGTCGACTTCTTCTTCTGTGTAGCGCCCACTAGTGGCTCGCACCGGGATATGACCGGCAACCTCTCCGCCATCCGAGGGAAATACCACCACATAATCCAAGCTCGAAATGCGAGAAATAAACAACATATTTAATTCACAAAAATTTACCAAAAGTCGGTGTGATTTAACAAAAATACAAGAAGTTAAAATGTGTACGAAATAGGTGGCATACCCTCCACATCGCTGCGTAGTCCTCAAAGACGCGGTGTTCAAGGACTCATACATGGCGGCTAGTGCACTGCACCCCATGCATAGCCTCCAAGAACATCGCACTCGGATCATCCGGTAGTAGATCGACCACTTAGCCTCGGCCACTGTCTCCGGTCTTCGTAGTGAAGATACTATAGTCGTCGGCAAGCGGATAAACCCTCACAAAGAATAAAGTGATGTCACCCCATCCTCCAAGTTACGCTCATACACCTACTCCACCATTTGAAGTCAGAATACACGGACTTCCCGCGGGTGTTGTTAGCAGCCTCAACCCGTGACACACCCAGATATGTCTCAGCAAGCTGTGTGGCATACTCCGAGCTCACAGTGATGGCGGGAGGTGTGGCATAGTTCCCCTGGATGGGAAGGTGCAGCAAGCAAGAGACGTCATCCAGAGTGATCGTCATTTCACCAAATGGCAAGTGAAATGACGAAGTATCTGAGTGTCATCTCTCAATAAAAGCCGACAGCAACTCATGGTCTACTGTGGCGTGGCCAGTCTGGAGAAGTGGGGCCAATCTGGAGTCCCTGACCACAGTGGTACGCCGAACTAGGGTCGGGTAATGAAGATGGAGTCTAGTATGGACTTTGTTGCCATGAGCCCATACTTTGACAACACGCTGATACTCCTGAAATAAAAATAAATAAATAATGTAAGCAAAAAGTGCAGACTATGTAAGTTAAATAAATTATTTAAGCAAAAAATGTAAAACTTTAGAATTCGGGCGAGTATAGAAAGCATGGACATGATCGCGCGGATCGGTGAAGAGAGAGGTCTCGGGCTCAGCGGTGAGGTGATCCTCCTCGTGATGCCCCCGATCCTGTGCTGGGTCTGCTCCTCCTGATACTCATACATAGATTGGTCTGAGTAGTAAGTATCAGCCTGGGGCTGCTCCTGCTGATACTCGAGAGGTGGGGGATGGTAATGAAGAGGTTGAGGATCGCATCGAGGATACTTTGTGGATGATCCGAGGAGTAGTGGGAATGATCTTGAGAAACCGCTTCCTCTATGCTAATCCTCTGCTGCGTCTGCTGCAGTAATACCCAAGATAGAAAGCTCTAGCGGCCGATCATCGAGGCTGCGTCATGGTGCTCGGTGATACTCGGTGGTTCACTGTGCTCATCTCTGTCTCTCTCATTTGAAGCATGAGTCGATTATGCCTCCGAGTCCTCGTACTCGAGCGATAGATGACTCTCTCTCTCCAGATAGGAGATACCTCGCGTCTCTCTATGCGCTACTCTAGGACCGCTGCAAGCAAATGAAAAAAATTAGTAAAAAAAAAAAAAAAAAAATTAAATTGCTCATCGTATTTACATCAACAATGGTGTATATACGATGCTTACTTTTGCTCGTCGTATATAGGGTATTCTCGGGCGTATATGCGAGTGGTGAATTTCTTGCTAATCGTATATACGCTTGACAGGGGTATATACGGTGAGTAAAAGTTGCTCGTCGTATATAGGGTTACGGTGGGGTATATGCGATGGGTGGATTTCTGGCCTAATCGTATATACGTCTGTGTGGCGTATATGCGAGTGAAGGTGGTCAAACGTAGGTATGACCAATTATGTGAAGAAATGGTGATTTTGTAAACAAACAGGGGTATTTTGGTCTTTTCATATGGTAGGTGGGGGTTTAAGGGGAGAGGGTGGGGGTCAAAAAAAAAACCTTTTTTTAATATGAGACCGGAGAGAATATATCCAATGACGAGTTACAAAGGGCCCAAACTACAATTTCAAATTGAAACCATGTTTGAAATTAGAATCAATATAAGATGACCATAACAACACCCCAATAAAGCATGTTGCCTTGCACTCACTTAAGTCTTGTTCACCAGAGTAAAACCAGACATATAATTTTTAAATATAATCAAGAATAAAGCAATGGTGCATTATGGTTGGGTTGAACCATAAGCTTTACTACGAAATGTTTTAATAGTGCATGCACTAAGAATTTTGAGGAGGTCAAGGTTGTTAGTGCACCTAGGAGTCTTGAACTGTCCCAATGCTGCACCATTTGCTATAAAATAATCCAAAATCTTCTTAAAAGTTCCTTTCTCTACAATCTTAAGCTCCAATGGTCCTATTGAATTGGTTTTCCTTGAGACCACATAACCATGGTCAACAAAAGCTGCATCCATTTCCATGCAACATGAGTCAAGTAATTTGTCCTCTGTCTCTCCTTTGATTTCCCAGAATATGACATAGAATCCTGGTTGGTTTGACATATTTGCATAACTAGTAAAATCAACAAGCTCAGCTTGGGATTTGTTTAGAAGCTTTGACCCTTTCTCTACCACTATTTGAAGGTCTTTTTCTGTATTCTTGTCTATGTTTATTGTTAGAATTAGTTTTCTTCTGCATATAAAGTTCAACTTTGGTGTCTCATTGTGAAAACCAGCCACTTCCACCACATCTCCTAATCTGCACCTATATAGCCCTGAAACATTATACAGTAGGTGACTAAAAATTAGAGAAAAGTTATATATGTTGGTTTAATTTCATAACTGTGCTTTGTATTGATTTTCAATCACAACACAGATACATGTATTAATTTTTTCAAAAAATAACTAAAACATAATAAATAAGATAAATAACTAATACATGTATCTTGCTGTGGTTAGCACCAACCATTCAATATTGTTTAATATATAATTTATATCCACCAAAATAATAATCATTAAAGGTCAAAATTGTGGAAAATTTTAGGTATAAAGTTGTAAAGTCTCACATTAATTCATGATTAATAATAGGTGAAAAGAACATATATAACATATAAAAGTTTAAAGGGATATATATATATATATATATATATATATATATATATATATATAGGATATGGTGACCAAAAACAAACATATTTAACCGATTTTAAAATAAGAGAACGTGGAAAATTCATATGATTAAATGTCCTATTGTTTTATTTTGGGGGTCATATCATATGTTCAAAGATAAATCATAGTCCAAGAGAAAATATTAGTGTTGAGGAAAATGATAATTGATATATAGAAGAGAAAAAGAATGATAAATTACCTGTGAAAGTTGTGAGAACTATTTCATACTCTTGTCCAACTTTAACCTTAGATAGTGGAATTGGTGTATCTTCCATGAAATCATCAACAATTGAACTACCATCTTGTTTCTGTCTATATAATGGTATGAACTCAAAGTAAGAGAAAGTAGGCACTACAGCAAATGTCACTTTCTCTGGTGGCAAACTAGGATCCACATTAATCCCTATCCAACTCTCAGTTGAACCATAATCACCACTTACTAATGCTAACCCATTTGCATAATGTCTAAGTTTTTTCAAATAAGGTAACATAGAACCTGTCATTATTGAATATATGTACTTAGCATTTGGCCAGAGTTTCGGAACCAAACCAAACCAATCCACATCTTCTAACTCCTTGCAGGTAGCTTCTAGTTTTGAAGCTAAACAAGAGTTTGAATATATGATACTCAAAACAGCTTCTCTCATTTTCGGTAATTTGATTATTGAATTTAGAGTACCATGCCTGATGTCATAACATATATCTTTCCAATGCTCTTCGAAACCGCGAAAGGCTTGTACTATGCCATAGACGAAAGCTGAGGAAATAAGATCTACTTGATCTGAGAAGAAGAGACCTAGAAGGAGGTGACAATATGTTGTTTGTTTATAATCTCCTCCTGAAATAACTTCATAAGGGCTGCAAGTAAATGATTTTGTTTTTTCTTGTTTGATTTTGAATTCTTTGCTTGCATAGTAATGTGTTGTGGCTGTTCCTACTGTTAAGCCTCCTTTTGTTTTGAATTGATTGCTACTATATATGAATTCAAGATTCCTGCCTCCTTCTCTTGTGGGATGAACCCTAATATATATGTGTACAATGAAAAGAATAAAATGAAAACTTTAAAATTAATTAATAACAACATTTTGATATAGTTTTTGTTTTTCTAATTTTAGAGAACAAAAGCAGCTATAAATTGTTATCGTTTTCATTTTGAAAACACAATATATATATATATATATATATATATATATATATATATATATATATAGATAGATAGATAGATAGATAAATTGAAAAAGAATTTATTAAAAATTGAAGGAAAAAAAAGAAATCATGCAAGTTTTTTTATTCTTGTAAAAAAAAGAAAAGTTTTCATTTTCAAAAAAAAAATATTAAAAACAGAAAACTGATATTGAAAACTATAATCAACATTGTACAAAGGAAAGGTTGGTTAAAGTGGGAGAGTTAAATATTGGAAGTGATAAGAAAATAGAAAGCTCATCTCCTACTAATTAGTAACATTTCTAACAAATCTAACAAATAGTTAACATTTTTCATTCAAAAATAAATATATCAAATATTATGGTCATAGTCAAGTCAGGTCATAGTGTTTTCTATGAATGGTGTTTAATTAAGTGACACTACAATTCTCCAAGGTGTAGGGGTGTTAAGTTTTGTGCATACTTATCGATTGCTACGGTTTTGAATACCTTAAATACTCATTATATCTAACTTTTACTTGTTAAAAAATGTGAATAGGGAATCTTATTATAACAAGACCTGCAGAAACAAACCTTGATCTATAGGCAGCTGCTAAAGTGAACGTTTGTAGGGTAGTTTGTGCGCTGTGGTGAGTAAAGGGCACAAACTTTTGTCTTCCTTCTGTGGTTCCAGAACTACACAACCATAAATATAGTGGTCAATGCATTTGAAATTTTCATGTTATTTTTAAAAAATTATCACAAATTAAGTGAAAAGAGATATATGGTATCACAAATTAGTAAAAACAACATTGTTATTTAGTACAGTAGAAATTTGTACGCAACCAAAGAATCCTTCAGTGACCTATGTTAACATTTAACATAGTGTAACACCCGCACTTGAAGGAAAACAAAGTCGACAGTAATGAGTATATCAAGTTTCAATAAGTATCCACGTCATTTCTTACAAAATTTGTTTCTACCAATCATCATTTTCCTACTAAAAAATCATTTTAGATAATTGTTAAATAATCAATAAATAATTTTATTCTCAACACCACATATATATAATAATAACACTACGTTCTTTATTTTAAAAATTTAAAAAAAAAAAGTCATCTATAAAGCGCTCAAAGAATCTTGAGGTCTGTCTTGACTGTGGTAAGCCCTCGGAGTCCAACTAACCTAAACTTTACTTGTAACCGAAAAAATATTAAAAAAAGGCATTGATTAAAATTTCTCAAAGAAACCAGTTTTACATTTTATTTTATTTTGATAAGTAACCAGTTTTACATGTTAATTTCAATGCTTGATATTTTAGGGTTTTAAAAAAATTAACTGCAATTTGAATCGCAACATCCAATCTTTTTTTTGGTCTCACATATGCATTAAAAGTCTGTCTTAGTTTTTTTTTTTTTTGATAAGTCTGCCTTAGATAATTGCTTCACTTGGGTATTATTAATTTAATATACTTTCAAGTTGCCCCTATAACTTAATAAATCCTAGAACAAACAGGACTTAAGAATAGGAGAGCCAGAGAAAGAAAAGGAGAAACTAAAATGAGAAAGCTGTACGACTTGCCTTTATTTAATATCATAAAAGTGAAAGAAAATTCAATATTTGAATGAATCCCAACATTTATCCACAGAAGATAAAAGAAGGAAAAAGAATTGATAAAGATTAAAAGTACTGTACCTTAAGGAAAGAGTGGTTATGGGTTGTTTAGTAAGAATAGGACCTACTTCTCCATCAGCAATTTTTTTGAATATATGGTTCAAAATCAGCATGAGAAGCAAGGGGTACAACACTAGTGAAAAGAGATTCTAGTGTACATGCATCCATTTCTAGAACATTGTAGTTCCCTAACCATTTCTTCAGATATTCCACACCATAGTTCTGCTTCAGAATCCTACATAGTATCTGAGTTTGAACAGAACCAGCTTTCTTGGATATATCTTCAAACCAAGTTATGATATCACAACTTCCATTGTTGCTTGTAGTAGTAGTGGTGACATTATCAGCTGGTTCTTCCATTATTGAAGTGTTGGTCTAGTTGTATTGCAAATTGCAAGAGAAAAAATGATGTTGTTAGTTAGTGGTGTTTGTTACTATATAAGGCAAATAGATATAGGAAGGAGACAATGTGAGCCCCCACCATTAAGATATCCCTTTTTATTTGTTGCATATCCACCACAAAGAGCTAGATATATTTGGCAGTCACGTTTTTATTCAAGTTGCTCAATTCAAGAAACCTAATATTGCAGAGATGTACGATAAGTTGTAGACCACAAGAAGTTGGGAGAAGGATTATCTTGAGTCGCTATAGCAAATCAAGATTCAGTTATATTAATGTATATTTTAAAATTTGTTCCGTACCGTATCTGTGGATCTTGCCGATCCGAGATAGTAGGTAGGTGATGAGAATGATCGATATGATTACGTCCAGAAGTTGATGATCCGGCGAGATGGGGTGTCATGAAAGTCACTCCGATCTCTAAAAGTCGATGGTGAAGAGTTATTGCAAGTTTTTGTCAATTCATGCGTACCTCTCTCTTAGTAATAAATGTTGTATTTATAGGCTTAGAGGGCACTTGAGGGTGATGATCTGAGTTGTTCGTTGTGGAGGCATATTGTAGGCCGTTTGATGAGTGTGTATGGGTCTTGGTTGCTTGGAGGCCCAATCATTTTGTTTTGAGGAGTGGGGGTGTAAATAGTATGAGTATGTTTTCACTGTAACAGTTGCCCCCAAGTCGGTTTGACGTGTTGGGTTAAACTAGACTTAAAACATGTTGAGACAAAGTATTTCATCGAGATTAGAAAAGCCGAGTTTGCTTTGTGTCGAAAAAATGGTAGTTGTCGATCTTTGATTTAAAAAGCATCGAGATTAGAAGAGCCGAGTTTGCTTTGTGTCGAAAAATGGTAGTTGCCGGTCTTGATGTCGAAAAGCTTGGTGGCGCTTCGATTTTTGGAATTGTTTGATGCTTTTTTGGCCAGAGTAATAAATGATAGCTTTGATTGATGTGACCGTTTAAGGAATCGAGGCGTCTTTTTAATGATGAATCTTCGTTTTGCGCGCCAACTTGATTGATTGAGTGTGTCACTTCGAGAGTGAACAGTGGGTCCTCTCAGGATCACTATAAATAAAGGTGAGGGTAGATCATTTCTACTCTTTGGTTTCTCGCTTGCTCTGAGTACCGATCCAGTGATTTTGAGCTTTTCGATCTCGCTTTCTTTATTTCCAGAATTTTTCTTCATCGCTTATATTGAAGCTTCTTCCGAGGTTAGTATCTTTCTTTTAGATTTACTTTTCACTGTATGTTTTTCAATTTTCTCCGGGCTGGGATCTTGCCTCCAGCCTGCAATCTTCCTTGTCAGGGTGGGGGTTGCCAGGTCGAGTTCCGACCCCTTTCGAGAACCCATCATATGTGAATTACCCTAATAATCTGCCCTCATCCTTGTAGGTAAAAAACTGGCGAAGACCAAGCAAACAACTCATGCTGAAACGCTCCGACTTATTGATCAAGCCGAGCAAGCTCGTCAAGCTCGTGGCCCCGACATTGGTAAATTAATGGCGGCGAGATCACGGACCGACTCTCACCCAACCGAACGTGAAGAGGTAGGCGCCCGGAGATTCACGAAGAAGAGAACTATTTGACCCAGGGGAGTGATAGCAAAAAGGTTTCGATGGAGAATCGACCACCGCGCTTACGCGCACATAATACAGGTTTATGAATCTCGGATAGATATAGGCTCGGACCCAAGTTCCTCGGATGATTACGATTCGGACATCGAATCGGATGGAAGGAACGGTGATGATCGGTTTGACGATCGGGAAGATATCTCCACCAGAAGAGATCGATTCGGAAGATAGCGGTGAGGAAGAAGAGGAAGATCAAGAGGATATGGGCGCACTTCGAGTCAGATATAGTCTAAGAGATGCAGGCCGCAATAACGTCGATCTTCCTGTAGATCCTCCCTTAGGCACTCCCCAAGACTATTCGTGGGTGTCCGAAACACTTCGGGGTGTAAGATCGGTGATGACCTCAGACGTTGATATCAGTAATTTTTCAAAAAGGCTCTACTGGAAAGATCCAGAACGATGGCGTACTTTCGGGATGGAAGAGGGCGAGCATGTGGCCACTTACCCCGCCTCTCTTAAGTTCATTATTTACTGGACTACCTTGGCTCATATGAGAATCTGACCCCCATTTACTGCCTTCCAACAATCTGTACTAGCAAGATTGGATGTTGCCCCTTCACAACTCCATCCATATGCCTGGGCCTTTATACGTGCTTCCGAGCTCGTATGCCTTCATTTGGGTCGGACCCTTTCTCTACAGCTTTTTCTTCACATGTTCGGGTCAATAAACGAACTAAGAAAAATAGTGGCAAACCCGCCCGTTTGGAACATGTCAGTCTCCGATCCAGAAAAGGAGTAAAAGTATTTCGGCCATATACTGACAGTTTGAAAAATGAGTGGAAGAACAAGTTCTTTTGGGTCGAGCCTGTGTTGCCTGCTGTTTTAGATAGGGTCGGTACTTTTAATGCTGAAAATGATATTGTTTTAACGACAAAATTTCCACTTGGTTGGACTCGTCGCGATGATAAAACTAAGCATTCCGTTGATGAAAAATATCTGAGTTTGGAGGATCGGAAAACCTTGAAAATGCTGATATTTATAGCGGATCGAGTCGTTACTAATAACGAGACTAGGCCAAATCAGTGGGGTTTTGATACTAAGTCGTTGGTTGAGACTGTTAAATTTGAGCAGGCTGAGAAAGTTTTAGGTCGGCTTTTTCAATGTTTAGTCGAGTTAATCTTTATGCTTTTGCCGATGTTTCTACTCATTATGTTCCTAACTGATCTTTCTTTTTGCAGACGGGATGGCCCCAAAGAACAAAATGGCGGCTTTGAAGACTCTTGCTGTCATTGATGCCAGCAAGATTGTGAAGGATGTCGGGACTGCTAGCAATGTCGATGCTGCAAAAACCCCTGCTTTAAATATTACTCCTGCCCGACCTCTTACTGTGGTCCATTCTGAAACTATCGGTGAAGAGGAGCAACCTTTCAAACGGAGAAGAAAGGGTACTGAATTTTGTCTTCCGCCTAGGTCGAGTCACCAGGATCGGGGTAAGGGTGTTATTGAAGTTAGTGACCGTTCCGACCTTCCCTCTAAAAAGAGTAAGAAACATAAAACCGCCCCTTTCGATCCTAAAGAATTTATGAACCTCAAAGTCGAGGAATTCAAAGCAGACCCTTTCCGAGTTTCCATTTCGGTACTGGCTAGGATGACCGATCTTGTGGAAGATCAGAAAAAAGATGCTGATAAGAAATTCAAAGGTATTCTTTATCGTTTTAAGCTTGTTACTCCAATCTTCGTATCTCCTGTGTTTTTAACTCGCTTTATACTAACCTCGTGTCTCTTTGTAGATCTTGAGTCTAAGTATGAGGAAGCTCGGAAGGCCGTAGATCCACTTCGCTCTGATCTGGAAAAATCCCAAAAAGAAGTGGATCTTCTCAACAAAGAGAAAGAGGATTAGGAAGCCAAACGCCTAGAGTTTGAAACCGAATTGAGGCTGGCGAAGGAACAAGTTGAAAAAGATGTTGCTGAGCTGAAGAGGCGCGCTGATAAACTGACCGAGATAGAGGCTTCTACTTCGTCCCAAAACATCTCCGAGCTTCAGGAGCAGATAAGAGAACTTACTGAGCAGAAGGATAAGGCTCTGGAGGATAAGATGCAGGCAGTTCCACTCGGGCAGGAAGGCATAGTGGAAGCTTTTAACAATGCACTTGATCAAGTTGTTGTGGTTATTCCCGATTTTGTTGCCGATCCTGATATTTTTAAACCAAAGTTTTCAGTTCATGATGGGCATATTGTCGAGTTCGACCCAGTAACTAATCAAGTGTCTAGGGTCGTCTATCCTTTCAAATCGACCTAACTGTTTGTTTTTATTTTGTTCGAACTTGAGGATCCGGCCGTAACCAGAGTATTTTGTAATCATATTTATAAGTTCGTTTATTTTCATAGCTTGTTTTGTGTGTGGATACTCCTTGGATATCTCGTAAAACACCTGATTCTTACTGATCGGCTTTTGTTTGTGGGGTAACCTCGTCCATCTTGCTTCCCTGTTTAATCTAAGTTCGGTAGATTTCTTTTAGAAGTTTTTTCTAGTGGACGAGATTAAATAATAACGTTGTAACAACGGAATAGTGTGTTTTGAAAAAACTAAGTCTATTTAAACAAGATTGGAATAGAATGCTTTGACAAAGTTAAGTCTATTTAAACAAGATCGGAATAGAATGCTTTGAAAAAGCTAAGTCTATTTAAAAAAGATCAGAATAGAATGCTTTGACAAAGCTAAGTCTATTTAAACAAGATCGGAATAGAATGCTTTGAAAAAGCTAAGTCTATTTAAACAAGATCGGAATAGAATGCTTTGAAAAAGCTAAGTCTATTTAAACAAGATCGGAATAGAATGCTTTGAAAAAGCTAAGTCTATTTAAACAAGATCGGAATAGAATGCTTGTCATCGGAATAGAATGCTTTGAAAAAGCCAAGTTCTTGGGATCGCCTTTCCTTCTAGTGTTTCTAGCTCGAAGGCTCCATTTCCGGTTCTCAAAATAACCCGATATGGACCTTCCCAATTTGGTGCTAGTTTGCCTTGCGACGCATTCTTTAGTCCAACGTCGGCCCTTCTCAAGACGAGATCACCGACATCAAAATCTCTTGGGATGACTTTCTGATTATAACGAGTGGCTACCCTTTGTTTGGTGATGGCTTCTTTAAGGGACGCGTGATCCCGGACTTCTTCCACTAGGTCCAGTTCTTCTCTTAAAGCTAGACCATTATCTTCAAGTGAGTTCGGATTCAAAGTCCTCCAAGATAATTCTCCAATTTCCACCGGGATGACTGCTTCACTTCCATAGGATAGTCGGAAAGGTGTTTCTCCCGTGGAGCTTTGGGGAGTAGTTCTGTATGCCCATAAAACATAAGGGAGCTCTTCAACCCAGTTTCCCTTAGCATCGTCTAACCTCTTTTTTAATCCGTTGAAGAAGTACTTTATTTGCTGATTCCACCTGACCATTCGTTTGAGGATGCTCTACCGAAGTGAATCGATGTTTGATTTTTAGATCGGACATTAACTTCATGAATCCTTTATCAGCGAATTGAGTTCCATTGTCTGTGATTACCACCTCGGGTAACCCGAACCTGGTAATAATCTCTTTCCGGAAGAAAGACATACAATTTTTTGCACTTATGACGGACAATGGTTTGGCCTCAATCCATTTGGTAAAGTAATCTACCGCCACAATTAAGAATTTGATTTTCCCAGGGGTCTTTGGAAAAGGTCCTAGAAGGTCTATCCCCCACCATGCGAAAGGCCATGGAGAGGAGAGAGTCGTGAGGCCGGTAGGAGGTGCGACATGAACGTTTGCATGGATCTGGCACCTCGGACATTTCTTCACATAATTCCTCGCATCGGCTTCCATGGTCGGCTAAAAGTATCCCGCCCTTAACACTTTCCTGGTTAAGGACCTACCACCTAAATGTTGGCCACAAATTCCTTCATGAATTTCAACCAACACATAGTAGGCCTCCTCGCGTTCTACGCATATTAACAAAGGTGAAGAGAGTGCCTTTTTATAAAGGCGTCCATTGAACACTGCAAAAGAAGTTGCCTTTCTCCGGACGATCTTGGCTTTCTCGGTATCAGAAGGTTCTACCCCCGATGTTATATAGTTGAAAATGGGAGCAATCCAAGTTTCGCTTTCCCCTATCACGTACACTGATGAAATCAAGTGTAAGTCGTCTTCAATACTAGGTTTGCAGGATTTCTTGTATTATTGATCGGTGATTTCCCAGCGTTTTGGTGCTTGCTAACTTGGAAAGAACATCGGCCCGAATATTATTCATTCTTGGAACGTGCTTTATCTCGGCAGAATGAAATTGGGTGAGCAATATTCTTACATGATTCAAATATTTTTGGAGAATCGGCTCTTTTGCTTCGTACTGTCCCCCAATCTGGGAGACGACGAGAAGTTAGTCGGTATTGAGGTTTAAACGAGTGATTCAGAGGTCTAAAGCCAAACGGAGACCTGTTATGCATGCTTCATATTCTGCTTGATTATTTGAGGTTGAAAACTTGAAAGTGAGTGATAATTCTATAACGACCCCTGAAGGACTCTCAAGGATGATTCCTGCTCCACTCCCCTTGGGATTGGAAGATCCATCCACATGGATTGTCCATATCTCATCCTCTGATTCTGCCGAAGTCATTTCTGCCACAAAATCGGCTAACACTTGGGCTTTCATTGCTGGCCTTGATTCATATTTGATGCCGAACTCGGACAATTCCACTGCCCACTTTATTATCCTTCCTGAAAGATCTGGCCGATGCAAAATCTATCGGATTGGGTGGTTCGTTCGAACAACCACTTGGTGAGATACAAAATAAGGTCGGAGACGCCGAGTTGCTATTACTAATGCCAAAGCAATTTTCTCTATTTTTTGATACCGGAGTTCTGGTCCTTGTAGAGCTTTGCTCACAAAGTAAGCAGGACTACGCCGCTCTTTGTTTCTCGGATCGAGATTGCTCCTAACGGCCGTCGGATATCGAAGATACAAATACAACACTTCCCCGAGTTCAGGTCGAGTTAATATTGGAGGTTCTGATAATACCTTTTTCAGTTGGGTGAGCGCCTCATCCCATTCTGTAGTCCAGACAAACTCGGATTCCTTTTTTAAAAGTTTAAAAAGAGGTAGTGATTTAAAAGCGGCATTCGAAATAAAACGAGATAGAGCTGCAATCATGCCATTTAATTTCTGAACTTCTTTCTTTGTGCTTGGAGTTTTCATCTCGGTTACCGCTTTGCATTTGTCTGGATTTGCCTCAATACCTCTTTCAGTGAGGTAAAATCCTAAGAACTTTCAAGCTTTAACCCCGAATGTGCATTTTTCCGGATTTAGTCTCATATTGTTTTTCCTTATCTCGGCAAAAATCTCCTTAAGATCAGTGACATGACAATCTGCTTGTCTACATTTTGCGATCATATCGTCCAAGTAAACCTCCACAATTCGCCCAATCTGGTTTTTGAAGACTTTATTCATCATTCTCTGATATGTTGCTTCTGCATTTTTTAGACCGAAAGGCATAACTCGGTAACAAAATTTCCGCGTTCCGCCATGAAGGCGGTCTTCTCTTGATCGGAGGGAAACATCGGGATTTGATTATAACCTGAATATGCATCCATGAATGATAATAGGCAAAATCCTGATGCGTGGTCAACTAAGCGATCAAAATTTGGGACCGGAAAATTGTCTTTAGGACATGACCTATTAAGATCGGTATAATCAATGCACATACGCCATTTTCCATTAAATTTCTTAACAAGTACAGGATTTAAGAGCCAAGTGGTGTACTTGACCTCATTTAAAAAGTTAATTTTAACTAAATCGTCCTCTGCTTTGGCTGTTGCCTCAGTCTTTTCTATACTTTGAACCCTTTTGCGTTGGGCAACCCACTTCGCATCAGGGTATATAGATAAGTGATGACAAGCGACTTCGGGTGGAATGCCGGGTGTTATACCCCAATTTTGTCCGAGTTCTTCTTAATTGTATTTTAATTTATTAAGTCGCGTATTCAGTTTGGGTTGTTTTATTCAACACAAAATAATATGTCAAAAAATTAATAAAAATCAAAATTAAAAAATATTAGCTTTACAACCCTTAAAAAATGTCCAAAAGTCCCAAAAAGTACAAAAATAATATTTTAAGATACACAAAAAATGGAATTCGAAAATAATAATAAAAATACAAAATAAACACAGCTCTACCCAAATAACAGTTGGGCTTGGATCTTCAGGCTCTCCCAAAACCCTAATCTTCCTCTCCAAGCATCTGAAAAATAAACCAAATCAGGGTAAATCAAACATTAATTGCTAAAACCTAATTCTCTAATATAAATAGGTAGTCTGCCTCAGTCAAAAGGGACACAGACAAGAACACTGCGAAATCACCTAAAAAGGATTAGGGTTCAACATTAGAATCCTAATCCACAGTCATAATCGGTAACAAATAGGAGTTCTAACAACAGATGCAGGATATTAGGTTGGTTCCATACTATTAAAATCTGAGAATATAAAGTATGTGTTTAATATGTATTATTTTTCATTGAAATAGGATTAAGGTTTAGTTTAAGGATTAAATTACTAATTAAGTTTTGTAGTTAAGTTTGTAACAGATCCATGCTTGTCGTATTAGTATTAGTTTTATGTTCAAAATAGTCTCTACATATATCAAAATCATGAGATCCATTAGTATTTAGTTTTTATGAAAGCGGTAGATTCATCTTTGATATGTTCGAAAATTAAGTAATTAGTGTTAGATAGAAATTAGGATTAAAGCGAGATTGTATTGTTTTAGAAATTAGTGTTATGTTACGAAAAATTAGTGTTAGTTTTTGTTACGAAAAATTGGTAATTAGTGTTAGTTAGAAATTAGGATTAAGCGGAGGTTGTTTTAGAAACTAAAACTTAGGAGAGTAAAATCAATGCCAACAGATAAAGGTGAGGAAGAGGCGAAATGGAGGAAACAAAATTGAATCAAGTTATCGAGGTAATAATGCCTCATTTGATATTCTCGATCCCTTTTGCTTTTATTCAATTTTTAATTGCTTTTATTATAATGATTTTTCTTTAATTCTCGATTCCTACTCACACCCTACCAATTAATGCACACACACACCACCTTCTACTCAAGCTAGCCAAGACGGGCCTCCAATGTGAACTGGGCTATGCTTTTTGCACCCAGTTTTAATTATACAATCCCCTGCGACATCTGCACCCCATTTTACTATTTAACCCCTTTCTCGTTTTTTTCTTAATTCTTTTTAACAAACAATTTCTTTTAGCAAAAATTCACAAACAAATAAATATGTTCTTCTAAAATCAAATAAAAGACTAAGTCGGTTGTACAATCGGGTTAGTCATCATCCTAAGACCAATGAGCTGTACAGTTTAGTAATCCTAAAAACTCGTAAAAATATAAATAAATCATTTTTCCCAAAAATAGGGGACTAAGTCGGTTGTACAACCAGGTTAGTCAGCGTTCTAGGATGAGTGGGTTGTACAGTTCAAGAGTCCTAGAATACCTATTATAAAACTAACCCACCTCACATCAAACCAATTTCTCTCAAAAACTCAAAAAAATCCTTTTCAAAAAGTAGGGGACTAAATCGGTTGTACAATCGAGTTAGTCAGCGTCTTAGGATCGGTGAGCTGTACAGTTCAAAGAGTCCTAACACCCCTACACTAAAAAACACCAACCAACAAACCTTTTTCAAGAAGAACTACGTAGCTTTGATTCCTCCATTGCATCCGGAGGTACGTAGGAGCAAGAGTCTACTCTTGTCAAGCACTAAAACTAAAAAATTTAATTAAGTCTTTTTCTCTGTAAATAAAAGGGTAAATATTAATAAAGCGTAATTAATTAGACAAAGGATGTCGTGGGGTGCTAATACCTTCCCCACGCATAACGACTCCCAAACCCTAAACTTGCATTGTCCTAAACCTAAAGGGATTTCCCGAATTTGCCCTTAAACTAATTTTGGTGGTGGCTTCCTATGAACCTTTCGAAGAATCCTTTCCTCGGATTTTTCGGTCGCTACAGCTGGCGACTTCACTGGGGACTTAATTTTCTTTAGAGAGTCAAAACCTAGTCTAATTATTTAGGATTAATTTAATTTTTACCCTTCCCTTATTTTTTGCATTTTATATTTTTATGTGATATATAAACCCTAGGATAGAAGACGATATATGTATGAATGTTTGTTCTGTTTGCAGCTTTGGGTTTGTCTTTAATTGCTCCTACACACACTACAACTATACACATCACACACCTGTGAGAAAAGTCCTCTACCCGGACTTGAGTGCAAACCTAAGTTAGAACGAGATTGTGTAGTGATGGCCTGCGAGACGTACGTCTCGTTGGGTGGTCATGAAAATCTCACCTAGAGTTTGATTCCTTTTAAGGACGTTATCCCTTCTAATAGCTTGCCTATTGTTGGGGTCAGTATTCTTGACGGGGGTCCTTGGCTCTAGGAACCTTGTGTAGGATTCTTTAGAACTACCCTTGTGAGGCTCACTATAAAAGAAACCTTAGACCCACTCTGTAAGATACCTTTCTAGGGTCACAAAGAAGCTTCATACCCTTGCATTCAAACAAATATTTATGCATACCGTCTTTTATCAAAAAAATATCAAAAAAACCAAAAATCATTATTTACTACTTTTTTAGAAAATATACCACATGCATTTTTCTTTTTCTTTGCACTACAAAAAATACAGCAAATAAACATCTACTATTGCATGCACTTTTATGACCGTCAGAGAATTAAAATCTTTACCTTGGAGAGAAGATGTGCACGCTGAAGTCAAAATTAAACTTTGTACTTTACTCTCCAATGAAAAGTTTATAATTCCCCGACGTGATAAATAAAATCATATGTTATCATTTCATGCACATACATTATCATTTCATTCACATTTCATGCACATTCATTTGGATAGTTACATCATGCATTATAAAAAAAAATTAGCATAATTTTAGAAGAAGAAAAAAGTGGGGAGAGGTGAGACATTCTTGTGAAATAAATCATTCTTTTTGGAAAAAGTTTAGTCATACTTCACTGCAAACTCAAGGTGTTTCAAGGCACTCACTTTTTCAAATTAGCATCACGTTCACATCAAAGTGTTGCATCTTATCCACCCCATGATGAATGACCGGAATGGTCCGCCAAAATTTTCTTTCATGTTTTAACTGGTGTTAACTCTCTACGAAGCATTCATGTAGTAACTTGTGTGTGACATGTGTCTTCATTCTTGTTTGAGTCAGTTAATGTCCTTACCTTGTCATCACCCCCCGTCCAAGTCTAATCC
Source organism: Oxytropis ochrocephala (assembly GCA_020916435.1). Lineage (NCBI taxonomy): Eukaryota > Viridiplantae > Streptophyta > Magnoliopsida > Fabales > Fabaceae > Oxytropis > Oxytropis ochrocephala. The sequence continues at coordinate 108,703,306 of CM037093.1, forward strand.
CACCCCGACCACCCTAAAGTACATACTCCCCTACCTAGTCAACTTTTTGGTTTGTTCTCACTGATGAAATAACACTTTAGGTCCTCCATACTGGGGAAAATTTGTGATCTCTAAAATACCTTGTCAACATTGTATTCCCTTGGTGCAAGTCCTTTACAAAAAAAATAAAATCAAAAGAAGCTCGTTAGGTTGAAAACTCGTAAGAGCAACCTAAGCAAAAATTAGAGCATGAAAAGAAATAAAGAAAAAGAGCAAGTATATAAAATAAGTAAATTATTGTTCTTGAGTTAATTTTTGAGAAATCGAGCAATCATGATTTGAAATGAAGTTTGACCATCTTTGACCATCTTCCCATGTCCTCGAAAAAACCCTTGCTACCTACCGTAAGCCAAAATCCAAAAAAATCTCTCAATCACCCTAGACAAGGATCGATTCCGCGTCAAAAATGGTGCATCACTTTTATCAGCTCACTCAGCCAAAAAAGAAACAAAAATCACAAAAGAGTGAAGTCAAAAAAAAGGATTAAAAAATCCCAAAAAAAAAACAAATTAGAAAAAACAAAGACAAAAGTGGTACAATTATGAGCTGATATTTCTTACCATTAAACACATAAGAGATCATTGTCTGAAATAAACCCTCAAACACTTCATTTGGCCTCAATATCCTATCCTCCATAAAACCCTTGACCACGTTACAACCCTAAACAGGTCCATTCTACCATGAGGCACATCAATTACTGTCTCAATAAAACCTCAAACACTCATTTGAGCCTAATAACCCTTTCCTTCAAAAATCATTATCCGTTAGCCAAGTTACATCACCAAATAAAAATCCTATGTGCTATCACTTCTTTGAGCCCAATTATCTCTTCCTTCATAAACCATTAACCATCAACCACATTACAACTCCAAAAATCCATTCTGATCAATGACCGATTGCTTTTGTTTTCTCAAAGTTTTAATCTTAGGACAAATAAGTTTATTTATTTACAATATGTTTGCTAAAAAAAATGTATCTAAAAAAAAACTCAAAATAAAGAAATCAAAAAGGGCTTGCACTCCAAAGGTTCATTCAAGTTCCATTGATATAAAGGCAAGGTTTAGTGATCACCAAGTGCAGATTTCATCATGGTAAACTCAGGACTATCATAGCCTGAGAGTCGTTCTAAAGACAACCAAAAGGCTTACGCTAGGATCGTCACCTAGATCCTAAATTGGGGCATCCCTTTCACCATTTGTTCCACTTAAGCTTGGTGAAATGTGTTCAGCGTCCATCCCACACCACACCCAATCTATACAGCCATATTTGACCAAACCCATAACCTTAACTCTGTCACCTTTTCCAATCTCACTAAAGGCAACCATTCGAAATACCATTCTAAGTGAGGCAACCGTGTCACTCTTCACTCCACCTACAAATGAGGACATTCACCATACACCCATCTCATCCCCTTGTGATATCCACATCAACAAAACCATACCGGGGCAATTTCTCAACTCATTACCCTATATCTTTGCTACTCTGCAGTCGGAGGGCAACCTTGTCTTACTACGATTGGGGCAACACCAAACTCCATACGTTTTCCCCATTCATTCCAAAGCCAATGCATTCCCAATTCATCATCTTCTATACCCCTTAGCTTGTCACCACTAGAAAGAGGCAAGTTATTCACAACTAACCCCATAAAATCTAAATTGGGGTAGTCCCGCATTCCTTGGCTCAGGAAAACTTACCTTTCATGACATTGACAAAGACCAGTCGGTCATTCACCCCCTTCATGTGCCACAAATGTCCACAACCTAGGCCTTTAGAACCCCGAGTTAAGCAGGCTCATTCATCTATATTTGCACTACTATACATTTTTACTAAACAATGCTTCAGAGAGAGAGAACACAAGTTGATCATGTGATGCTAGAAATCCACTTGGCTAACTTTGCGGACCTAAACTTCGGTCATCATGGGGCATCGTAATGGAAGAGAAAATTAAGCAAGTTTGCAAATTGAGTCAAGTACCTTTTCACATCAATGTCTGGAAATGACAACCTTGAGATTGCCGAAGTTTGAATCAAATCTAATCTTTCCAAAGAATTATCAATATTCACCTCTGCTTCTCGCATCCAAAGTCTCGAATCTCATCAATAACAAAAATAATCAAAAACGTTTCTGCATCCCAATCAGTCATTTCATATCATCACGCCATGCACCATAGCATTTGCATCCAAGCATTTCATTTACATCACATTCACATTCGCATTTCATGCATTCATCGTATGTCAAAAAAGAAGCAAAAAAAAGCAACAAAGAAAAGCAAAAAAGAAAAATTCATTCTGCATTTCACTAATCACCTCACCATATATTGTTTGTGCGTGCATTACATTGCATTGTTATATATATGCCAAACGAAGATTGCTTTTCCATTCTCAGTAAATGCATTCGTTAGGTATGTTCGGGTAAACACGACAGTAGGTCCTCGTCCCCAAAGGACAAAGGAGGACGAGTTGCTAAAGTTTGGGCTGACGAGGTGGACGCTACACACTGAATTTCTTTCCGTTTTCTTTTAATTGTCCTGGCTGTTGCTCCCTCAATCTCCCCACTTGAGATCACCATTACAACCGGTTGTCCCCTGTGTCTTCGGGTGTCTGGTTCCTCTTTGTAATCTTCCATGATGTTATTGCCTTTCAGTCGTCAACGTTCTTCTCATGTTTGACGTCTTTGTCTTGCTGGTACAGTTTTTTGACGTACTGTCCGAGCTTTCCCTTTTTGATAAGGTCTTCGATATCGTCTTTCAATGCGTTGCAGCGATTTGTGCCATGGCTGGCACTTTGATGATAACGGCAATACTTGTTACTTCTTAATCCCGGTCTTGGGGCGATAGGATCGGGATATCTTACCTGTTTAAACTCATTGTTCTGACATTCTTGCAGTATCTTCTCCCTGCCACAAATGAGTTGGCGTAGTCGATGTCGATGTCTTATGCCGATGCGGAATCTCGAGAATTTTTACGTGTTCGGGTTTCCCCTTTCGGTCTGAGGCCTATTCTCTTTGGGTTGGTTGGCTCTGTGCTTAACAGAGAATTTACTTGCTTCATCGCCTTCCTCGTGATCTATGTATTTTTCCGAAAGTCGGAGGAACTCCCCTAAGGTTGAGGGTTGGCTTATGCTTACATCTGTTTGGAATAAAGTGCATTTGCGCAAGCCTTGGGATAGGAAATATAGACGAAAATCCTCGTTCAAACCGTGCACCTTTCCTGCTTCGGCGTTGAACCTCGCGATGAAAGATCAAATAGACTTATCATCTGTCTGGTGTACTGCATGCAAAACCATCCATGACTTCGGCCTAACTTTGGAATGTGCAAAACTTGCGGAAAATAGCTTGGAGAGTTGCTCCTAGGACGAGATCGAATTAGCCGGATGTCCCTGAACCATAAACCTGCGGATTTATCAAGAATGAGGGAGAAAAGTCTACACATTATCTCACTTGGGGCGTTTCGATATTGCATCATTGTCTCATAGTACTCTAAGTGAACATTCGGGTCTCCGAGTCCGTCGTAGATTTTCAAATGCTCTGGGGGCTTTCCAAACCGCGGGGAATGGGGAAATAATCAATTTCAGAAGTAAATGGTCCTCTTCTCGAGGCTGGAACTTCCTGAGCTTTCGCTTGGATCAGAGGTTGCCGAAGCTGATATCTAGAGCGGTGCTGCCTTCGTTCTGGGGTTCTTCTAGTATGGTGACGACGACGTTCTCACTTCTGAGGTGCCTCCCGGCTTCTAGATCGTTGCCTTTGTGGTGAGGACGAAGCAAAAGATGAGTATTCCTCACCAGTGTCTTCCGTTATTTCAGGGGGTGTCCTAGATTCTTCCCTTCCACGTCTCCTCGGGGCGATGAAAGTGACGTCGTCTTGGAGGAGAGAGATGTCGCCTTCATGGCTCGGGTAACCTACTGAGCTCCTCAGGTTCCGCTGTCGGGTTAACCAAAGGAGCATAACGCTGTGGAGAATTTCTGTCTGGAATGTTCCGAGCTCGGTATACTGCAATCTCGGCTTCGACTACGAAATCCGGAGGCTCGAGCACAGTCGACTTCATAGTGTTGATTTAAATTCGGACGGTGGCCGCGCACGGCGTCCACGAGCTGGAAGGAGGCTGCGGGGAGGTGGCGAGGAAGTCGGGCTCGAGCCGGACCTCTATGGTCGTCATTTCGGTCCGATATAGATTGAGTCACTGCTACTCCTTCCGAGGTTCTACCTTGACGAGGTTGATTGTGAGCTTGTTGGACAACACTTGCCAAACGTAAACCAGATCTTAATTCGGGGGCCATTATTGATCAGAAAAGAAGGTAAAAGTATTTGAATTCAAGTTATACTCCCACTGTGGTCGCCAATGTTCTGTACCGTATCTGTGGATCTTGCCGATCCGAGATAGTAGGTAGGTGATGAGAATGATCAATAACAATTCCGTCCGAAGTTGATGATCCGAGACGAGATGGGGTGTACCTGCAAAGTCACTCCGATGCTAAAGTCAGTAGCTGAAGAGTTATTGCAAGTTTTTGTCAACTCATGTGTACCTCTCTCTTAGTAATAAATGTTGTATTTATAGGCTTAGAGGGCACTTGAGGGTGATGATCTGAGCCGTTCGTTGTGGAGGCGTATTGTAGGCCGTTTGATGAGTGAGTATGGGCCTTGGTTGCTTGGAGGCCCAATCATTTTGTTTTGAGGAGTGGGGGTGTAAATAGTATGAGTATGTTTTCGCTGTAACAAAATTTAAATAGGAAACTTTAATTTTGTCTTTTAAATTATTCTCTTAGTGGAATATTAATAATTATTTTTATATTAATTAAATAATTCTCTTAGTGGAATGTTAAATATTTTAATTTTTATTTTAAAAAACTTTCTCCCTTATTGATTGCTCATAATTCATTACTTGGATTTTGGTTGTCTTTTAGTGTCTCTAAATTATTTTCCTTATTAGTACTAATTATTATAGTTGGTTTTTGATAGAGATTACTTACAATCTTTTTTGGGTTAAATATGTTTTTGGTCCCTAAAAATTGGGTCCTTCTAAGTTTAGTCCCTACATTAACGAAATAGGCATTTTGGTCCCTACTTTATTTTTCCGTTTCCAATATTAGTCTCTGACGTTAATCACCTTAAAATGCTTATGTGGCAGTGCTGATTAGGAATTCTGTTAGTCTAATTAACGTCAGAGACTAATATTGGAAAGGAAAAATAAAATACGACCAAAACACATATTTCGTTAATGTAGGGACTAAACTTAGAAGGACTCAATTTTGTAGGGACCAAAAACATATTTTACCCATCTTTTTATGTTCCTTCACTTTAAGTTTTCTTTCAGAAATATTATATAAATACCTAAGAAGAGAGGTCACAACTTATCTTTTAATTGTTACAACACTTTTGTTTCGTTACTATGCTTATGTATTTTTGTTTTGTTTGAACATCACTAATATTCAGCATCGAAGATAGCCACTGTAGTATAAATAAATATAGATATTAATTAAAACAATTAGGAGCATTATGGAGGCTCTATATCAAACAGTTTTTTAATAAAAAAATGTCTATTAATTGAAGTATTTTAAACAATATTTTAATAATTTAAAAACAAAACATTTTAAATAAATCTGTGCGTTGCACGGACTTAACCCTAGTAGTACTATAAAGACCGGCTTTGATTTGTTGACTACATAGTAAAAAAAAGCCGGTCTATATTGTCAACGTAAATTTGGAGGGAAGTGTTCAGCAGCTGTAAATATGGGACAATTTTTTACACTAAAAAACGTACAGTAAAATAGGAGGAGAAAGGGAGTATCACTTTCCTCTTCATTGTCTTCCAATAAATTAGAAACTATCTAAATGTCTTTTCCCTAGCCTTATCTGAAAGAAATAGTTATTTATCCTCAAGAGAATTTTCATGATCTTTAGGACCTTGATGGTCATGCAAACTCATACCAACCAATAAATCATGATCCTCTTCAATACACTCATTATCTAAAGTACCCCGCCACATCCTCCATAATTTGAACATAATAATCCTTCATATTATTATCCATCGTGTTATATATAACTCTACCAAATTCTTTCACATTTGTGTTATAACTCTACCAAATTCATCACTCTAAATCATCTCCTTGATGCATCAATTGAAGTTGAACTTATGAGCTTCTATGTCTATTCTTAGCAGTTGCATTGCAGCATTATCACTAAAGAATAATCACCAACAAAAATCGAAAGGAAATATTGTTGAAGGCAGTATTGCTAGATGAAAATACACTAAATCAAAATCAATTATAGTAACCAACCTCAGAAACAAACACACTAAATCCAAATGATAACACTAAACACTACAAATGAAAAGGAGTATTTACAAAAGCAATTTTTTGAGGAAGAAGAAGTAGTCACACACCAAACCCAATCAAAAGCATTTGAAGCTAATATCAAAACAAAAACATGCCCACATGAAAATCACTTTTAGATCAAAAACCCTAAAAAGTAAAAGTGCTTTCCAAATTTACAATTATTACAAGAAAATAAAGCACTCCAAAGAAACACGCGGGTCCTCCACTGACTCATCCATTGAAACGACGTCGTTTATCTCCCCAACAACCTCCACACTCTCACACTTAGCCGGCGGTGGCAACCGCCGACCAATCCCTCCCGGTGGCCTGTGCTGATTCAAACCAGCACCATCCCCAACCGTCCTGGAACACGATGGCGACCTCGACCGCCTACCGGATCTCTCGCCGGAATCACGTTGGGCCTGACCGGAAAACTCCCTCCGACGAACCGGCCGTGAACTCATTAGAACCTTCTTACCCAGTAGATTCTCCGGCACCCTTGCCGGAGATTTGAGCCTTCGTTCTCGCCCTCCGATTCTATTTCCCTCAACGGTGTTAGAACGTTTCCTTGATGCATCGAAGTGGGTTCGATTCCGGTTCCGAGTTCCCTCTCTGGTGGTTCGTTTACTCGTAACTTCGTCTTCTCTTGTTTCCGGCACGGTGGCGGTGGTAGTGGTGGAAAAGCTCTCGTTCATGCTGCATGTTTCCGAGATGAGAGAGAATTCCTCAGAAGCTTCCTCCAATGGTTTGTTGATAATGGGGTCGTTTCTGGTTTCCATAAAGGGCATTTGGGTCTTTGTTTCTGGCTTCAAAATTGGAACTTGAGGTTTGGAAATGGGTGTTTGTGTTTCCAAGAGAACTTCTTTCACAGTTTCCTCTTCTTCAACAACAGATAGTGGTGGTGGTTGTGTGGCTCTGCATTTTGCTTCTTGGGTGGCATTTGATTTTGGTGATTGGGATCTGAGATGGATGTACTGGTTTTTGAGGTCATTTTGGTCTTTTTTTGGGGTGCTGCAAAAGCAACCCATTTGGTCCAAGTTATGAAGAGAGTTTAATTTTAGATGTAGTGCTAATTGGAAGAGGACAGTGTTGGATATTGCATGAAGAAATGGAAAAGTAAGAGGGCAAAAGAGGGAGAGAAGTAGTGAGTAGTGGGGTGAATATACATTACTGAAGTGTAATCAGATCGCATGAACCAAACAAGAACATGTTGGACCTGTTTAAGTAGCTTTATTATATTCCTATTTATAAATAATAAATAAATCAGTATATACATATACATACAATACCATCATTTACAATATAATAAATTAAGTAGCGTTTTATCAAACACTAGCGGATAGCGTTTTTTTTTATTATTATTTTATATTTTACCATTTTTATTTTTCTTAAATTATTTGTCTTTCCTCATTAAATATTTCTCATTAAATAATTTAATCATTAATTAAATATTCTTTTATGTCATTTTACATTTATGAACTCTACTTTGTATTAGTTTTTACCAAACACATCAATTGTTATCCGTTATTCGCTAGCTCATCTGTTATCCATTCATCTGCTAACTTATCTATTACTTTTTAAACAGAGCCTTGGTAAGCATTAGGGTTTAGTGTTTTTCGGATAACATTTAGTGATTGCGTGAATAGCATATAACGTCTCACGTTTTTTGATATATTTACCCTTATTATTTTTCTTTCCTTTTATATCATTTTACATTTATCATGAATTAAATATGTTCTTTTATGTTTTGGTCAAAAAAAAATATGTTCTTTTATGTCATTTTACATTTATCATCTAGTTTTACCAAACACATCCATTATATCATTAAATTTCATATGTTATTTATTAACTTATCCATTATTCGCTACTTAGGGACTATTTCTTATCCTTTGATTCATTATTACTATATATACTAAACAGTCTAAGAAACAATATATTCATCATTTTTTTGGATTTGAATCCTCTCATGCAACACTCTCTCAATCACTCTCTGTTATCTTTCTGGAGCACCGAGAGAGAAGAAGAATTGAAACAAAAAATTTCCATTGATTGTTATTATGCAGTAATCTGAATTTCGACTTTGGCGTGTGAGTTTACGAGTAATGTTTGTCACTTCGTCTGCAGACAAAAAAATGAAAAGAAATATAATCATGTTTTTTGGTTCAAACCATGTTGACTGCCTACAGAATATCTCAACACTTTTAAAGAAAGATTATTTGTTTGTACTTAGAAACAAATTTCGCACCAGCCAACACCGAGTTCTCACTTCTTAAAAATATAATCAGTAGTATATTGTTTAGATACTTTCATGATAAAAAAACAAATTAATTTGATGAAAAAGGAGAAAAAAGTTAAACAAAATACATTTTGACATATTTTATTTTATTTCAGTTTATTTAATCAATGTACATAACAGAATGTAATATACTTTTATTCTATTTCATTTACTCTCTTTCTTATCATATCAAACATACTCATAGATTTGTAACCAAAAAACATATTCACAGAATTTATTATGGTATTTTATTGGAGTTTTTAATTAATTAAATATCATGATTTTTTATAGCTCAATATCACACTTCTGCCACTTACTAATAAAAAAAAATTGTTGGCCAAATAATAATAAAAAATTTGTACATTGTATAAGCACTTTTAAATTTGAGTAAAATTTAGTGATATAATTTTAAATATTAATTAAACATTGACTAATAAATATAAATAATTCCTGTACATGATCTTAAATTTTAATTTATAAAATAAATCAGAAAGACATCTTAAAATCTAAAGATAACTACAGAAAAATATGAAGTTACTTCAAAGAAACTCTAATTTGATATACAAAAGCATTGTTTTGTCTTACACCTTATTTACACCAAAAATAATAAGCATCAATTTTTTCATAGTAAAAATAAGTTGTTAGGATCGTTAGACGTTGAATTATTTTTAGTTATTTTTCTTTCTAAAAGTTAGCAACTGCCATCAAATTAATGTTATAACAATCTTACCTGACTCGATGGATTAGTCTTTACAGTTTTGCACATAAGATACCAACCTAAAGATTTTAATTTAGTTTGCGATACAATCGTGTCAATAAATTAAAATTTTACTTATTTGGTTGGTAGTTGGGTTAAAGGAAAGAATGAACTAATGATATGTTGTGAACTAATATGATGAACAGGTTATCTTTGTTACCTGTGGTCACTTCATGTAAATAATTAGATTACTATAAAAAATAATAATAATGGTCATCTCATAATATCATTTTCAGTTGTCTATTTATACAATCAAACCTCTTATGAATTACCAATTTAGATCTCTTATTAATAAGACACATATCTAATTTAAGGGTAAAAGTGTCATTACCCTTTTTTTTCTTACCCTCTCTTTCTTACTTTTTTTCTCTTTTTCTTACACTCTCTTTCATACTTTTTACTTTTCTCTCCTTACACTCTCTTTCTTACTTTTTTCTCTTTTTCTTACATTCTCTTTCCACATTTTTACTTTTCTCTTACACTCTCTTTCTTCCTTTTTCCATTTACTTTTCCCATAAATAATTCTTCTATTTCTCTTATCACTTCACTTAAAAAAAAATTGACTAAATTTTTAAATTTATACAAGCACACTCTACAAAAACTACCTATAAAAATGTAAATAAGTCACACTAAAAAAATTATCACATTAAAATTTTAATTTTTCTCCCAAAATTTGTTTACACTCTTAATCTATTTATACAACCAAACCTCTTATGAAATTATCAATTTAGATCTCTTATTAATAAGACACATATCTAATTTAAGGGTAAAAGTGTCATTAGCCTTTTTTTTCTTACTCTCACTTTCTTACTTTTTTCTCTTTTTCTTACACTCTATTTCATACTTTTTACTTTTCTCTCCTTACACTCTCTTTCTTACTTTTTTCTTTTTTTCTTACACTCTCTTTCCACATTTTTACTTTTCTCTTACACTCTCTTTCTTCCTTTTTCCATTTTACTTTTCCCATAAACAATTCTTTTATTTCTCTTATCACTTCACTTAAAAAAAATTGACTAAATTTCTAAATTTATACAAACACTACTCTACTAAAATTACCTATAAAAATGTAAATAAGTCACACTAAAAAAAATTATCACCTTAAAATTTTAATTTTTCTCTCCAAAATCTATTTACACTCTTAATGAAAATCTACTAATCAACTAAAATAATCAATTAAAACAACGAGATAGCTGCAATGATATATAAAAAAAACACGGGATGACTACACTAATATATAAAAAACACGAGATTAATATTTGTAATTGATAATTAAATTTTTTGAAGATTACTACTACAAACCTACTATCTAAAAAATAAGAAAACTTAATGACTATATAAAGTATTAATTAATATTTAAAATAAATATTTTATTAATAATCTACTATCTAACTTTTACTATCTACTATAATCTACTAATCAAATAAATAATCAATTGAAACTACGAGATAATTGCATCGATATATAAAAAAAACACGGGATTAATATTTTCCCTTGATAATTATAATTTTTTTAAGACTACTATAAACTCACTTTCTAAAAAAACAAGAAGGCTTAATGAATATTTAAACTGATTAATATTTAAAACACACGTGACAAATATTTGTCACTAATACCTAAGAAATGACAAATATTTGTCACTGATATATAAAAACACGGGATAAATATTTCTTATTGATAATCTATTATTCATCATTTGCTATCTACTATAATCTACTAATCAACCAAAATAATCAATTGAAAGCACTAGATAACTACAATGATAACTGCACTAATATATAAAAAATAAGGATTAATAGTTGTCATTGATACTTATAAACCTACTATCTAATAAACAAAAAGATTTAATGATTATTTAAACTACTGATTAATATTTAAAACGAATATTTCTTATTGATAATCTACTATCACTCCTTTACTATCTACAATAATCTACTAATCAACTAAAATAATCAATTGAAACTACGAGATAATTGCACTACACTGATGATATATAAAAAAAAATACGGGATAACTGCACTCATATATAAAAAATACGATATTAAAATTTGTAATTGATAATTTAAAATGACAAATAACTGTCACTAATACCTAAAAAATGACTGTACTGATAATTTAAACACGGGATAAATGCACTGATAATTTAAAATACACGTGACAAATATATATCATTAATACCTATAAAATGACAAATAATTGTCACTGATATATAAAAAAACACAGGATAAATATTTCTTATTGATAATCTACTATCTATCTTTTACTATCTATTGTAATCTACTAATAAATTCAAATAATCAATTGAGGTTATGAGATAATTGCATTAATACATAAAAAACACGGGATAGCTTTACTAATATATAAAAAAATACGGGGATAACTGCAAATATATATATATATATATATATATTTGCACACACACACACACACGGAATAACTGCACTAATATATATAAAACACGGGATAACAACGCTAATATATAAAAAACACGGTATAAATGCATAGATTGTTTTTAAATGATACTTTTACATTGTTAGATTTTAATATTTATCTATTTTTTTATTTGAAGCTCATTTTTTATCTACTTTAAGTTTATCTTTATTTTCACGGGGCATTGTTCAGACTATTTAAATATTCTCTAAGTTCATTCATATTCATAAAAGGAACACGACAGCACCCCGTGTATATGCACGGATATCCTACTAGTAATCATTCTAATAGTTATATGTTATAATTTTACCCAACAAAATGGAAAAGTTGAATTCAAAAGAGAATTCTGAAATTATATGCCATAAGCGGACAAAGATGAATCAAAAGGGATCTGAAGTTTATGCAAGAAATGGGAAAAGAAAATTCAAAAGTTAAACATGCTGGGTATACCTTTTCAGAAAGAACATAACGATGTAAAGCAAAGGGAAAAAATGTATAAAAAAAAAAAAGATGTATACCTTTTCAATTGTCAGTTGTGAAAGGTTAATTTGAATTTAAATTATCATGATTGGTAAGAAAACCGAAGGAAAGCATAACAAAACACGGTGCCCACATGAATTTTAAAAGGTTTTTCACACTACTGTCCAATTCGTTTCGTTCTATCAAGTATTTCCCCTCAAGTATTAGAGCTTTCTAGTGTGCTTTAGCACCAGGCACCAGTCCCTACAGGATGTTGAAAGACAGACAGTCACCAACCTGTCATACTTAAAAAGAATACCTCACAGCTCTACCTGGCTACCACCTGATGATTGTAACGGTAAGTAAGGTAACACTAATGGTGGCTTCAGGTCAAGTTGCTAGCAGAATTATACATGCTCTATCGGGTACCCTGCTATTTATCAAGTAGTCCCAAATTCACTTCAAATTTTAAGGTCAGTGAGATGAGTTATAATGTCAAACCCCAAATTAAGTAGCAATTACAGAAACAAACACTCCAAAGTTCAACAACATCAAAATAAACAGTTTTAGATGATTTAGCTAACAGTTAAATACTTTTCATAGCTACAGTTGAAAGTATACATTGCACAGGTTCACTCTAGATGAAAGTGAGAACATAGAATTATTAATCTTTTCAATTTGGATTTTCCAAATAAATTTGAACCAACCCATTCATTGATGCTTGTGCGTGTGTGTGTGTGTGGGGATGTTGCAGACATTATAAGCCCGTTTATACCATTTTAATGATATGTTACATGTGGCATGAGCATCAACAAAAGAAGTAAGCCGGTGCTTCTTCTTACACAAAATGCACATTAATGATGTATAAATAAATAACAAAAAAAATGATCAAGAGGCATTCAGCTTTGAGGACGATCCAGCCCGATCTGATTCAATCATGGATTTAATATAGAATTCACCTGCCTTGTATGATGACCTTACCATGGGCCCAGATGCCACATATCGAAATCCCTATCACATGCAAAGTAGAACCAATCCATCATTCATACCACATGATCAAGTTATAATTGATATATTAAAAATATCCACAAATTAATTTGATGCTAGATACGACAATTGAAAGGAGACAAATGTGTTATGACTATACTCTCATGGTGTGAATAGAATGCCAGCTACAGTGCTTGAACTAAATATCATTGGAAATGCCATCATTGTGTGAACTTACTATGGATTAGCAGGACAGACTATTTTACACAGACTAAATAAGCAAGAATGATGCTGGAAGTGGTTTTACTTTTATCTGCCTCAATTTTTAGGAACATATATAAATACCAGCAAGAAGCCCAAATATCTCAAGTCCTATACAGTGGCCCAAATACCAATGTATACAGAAACTACAGCAGACAGCCACCAAAAGATTAGTAAATGCTGACTGAAATTACGACTAAAGAACGCCAGTTAAACTATGACCAGTGTTGTTAAATGGCAGCGCCATGGCCGCCTTGGTGGAATGGCCTGGGAGATTTCTTTCCAATTGCCATAGGCAACTTACGAAGGAGGCTTGCCATGGTGGCACCATAGGCATAATGCAGTTTATATAGCGGAATTTTGGCCTTCTACCATATTCCACAATTGTTAACATTGACTATATGATAGAATTCAATTCAGCAGCAACAAAGATGAAGATAGTTCTGCCAGAGTAGCAGAACTGTTATATTGTATTAATCGAGTGAAATGGAGAAGAATTGAGGTAATTCTACCTTGATTACAAGTGTGAAATTGGAAAAATAACAGAGAAAATAAAGAAGGCACTAAAGAGGCCTAAACTCTCCCAAGGCTAAGCCAAATTCCAGTCTACCCATTCCCATGTCATATAGTACTATTTTAAACCTATCATTTTCATGCCTATCACCATGTCAACATCTATAGATGCTAATAGTAATTAATCTTCATTCAGCAAAATACATTCTTTATATCTACAGATAAGTAAAATATAAATAATCAGAACCATTAGAATAAATGCTACAAGCATACCATTTCCATGCCAAGGGTCTGATACTTCTCAAAGGCTTCAGGTGTAATATATTCTGATACTGGCATATGGCGCTTTGAAGGTCTCATATACTGACCAAATGTAATGACATCAACACCAGCTGCTCTCACCTTCTCCATTGTCTTCACAACCTGGTCAGGTGTTTCCCCACAACCTAACATTACTGAAGTCTTGGTGAGGGTTCCAGCAGGAGCATAATTCTTGGCCATCATCAGAACATCCAAAGACTGCTTAAAATTAGCACGGTGATCCCGCACAACACTCTGAAGCTCTTCCACTGTTTCAATGTTATGTGCAAAGACATCTAATCCTGACTTGGCAACCTTCTCTACACAGTCAGCATCTCCTCGAAAATCAGGAACTGTTACAATAATCATCACAGTGAGAAATTGAGTTGAATTTGAAAGGTCTACAATTGAGCATAGTCCCCTTAATATTATACCTTACCACCACTCAACCATATAATGGAAATATGTAAACACAAACCAAACCTTCAAATTTATCCCCTATGCTCAAATTCATATCGACATGATTATTTTTAAATTCTGGTTAAAAAGCCATACTACCAAAGGACCAGTTCAAATAAAAAAAATTACGTATAAGAAAATTATCAACAGAAAGAAACTGCATATGGAATTTACATTTCAGGTACCAGCTAATTCACCAAGCTGCCTAATACTTCTAGTTGAAAAAGAAACTCACAAAAGATAGTCCTTCCTTTCGTATCCATGATCAACTAGCTCTAACTGCAAACCATGTAGATGCTCATTTATTTTAATATAAATAAATAGGTGTTTAGCTGGCAAACTAAGGCCTGGTTGTTGTTTACTATTAGGTAGAACTAGATATTCACACATATGATTACATTAACCTATTTTATGAAACAAAAGATATTCAAAATGCTTACCTAAGGCTTCAATGAGCATGTTAGGTTTCAGTGTCTTCAGCTTCTGTACTGTTTCAGTAAAATGACCACTCCCTTGATCAGGTAAATCATCACGGTCAACGCTTGTTATCACCACATAGCCCAAACCCCACGACGCAATTGCTTCAGCCACATTGGTGGGCTCATCAGGGTCAGGTGGAGGAGGAGTCCTTGATGTCTTGACATTGCAAAATCTGAAAATTAACATAAAATGACTATATGGAAGTGTTCTAGTAAAAAAAGGGTTTTTTCGACAAAGGCTATTCCAAGTACAACTACAATAGGTTTTAGGAATAATTAACTGACGTCCCTTTAGTCAGCGTTTATTACATCCAAATATTTTCTTCGGGAATTACATTTACCTATCTTACTTTTCCTTTCACAAGAGAAAATAGTGTAGGAATAAAAGAAGGGAGTCAGGCATCATAGGAGTACACAAAGTCTTGGATGTAGGTGCTATTTCCCCAGTAAGAAAGGTGCAGTGTGTAATAGCTAATAAGTATTAACCTTGAGAGAGGTCAGCCTAATGTAATTACCAGTTACCACACATTTTATATGGCCTATAAAAGTCGTGAAAGGCACTACAGATTTAGATTCAGACAGGAGCATTGTTTTTTCTTTCAAATAAACATAGGAATTTGATCAAATCTACTACAAGCTAGCAACTAGACAAAAAAGGAGCCACTCCACTCAACTCATCACTGCATACTTCTAAGCTGGCATCATTCATTACAACAAGCCTTAAGTAGAAAACAACCCAATTATCAGGATATGCTATTATTCCATGTCATTTTTGCAGTTCCACTAGTGACTCATATCTATCTTCATCTATAATACATAGCAACCAACGGTTACTACCAAATTTTTGTAGATTAATATCCCTAATTCACGATTCAAATTAAACATTGTTTCCTCAAAGCCACCTTCTAGACACAAATAATCAGGTAAATTGCGCAAATAAATAAATAATTGGTGTATAACCTGCAACCTCGAGTACAAGTGTCTCCAAGAATCATGATGGTGGCGGTGGCAGTGCCAGTCTCACCGCCGGACCAGCACTCTCCCAAGTTTGGGCACTTGGCTTCCTCACAGACAGTGTGAAGCTTCAATTCGCGGAGCTTTGTCTTGATCTGCACGTACTTTTCACCACCAGGAATTGATTCCTTCATCCATTTCGGCTTCGGAAGAGGCTTCTTCTTTGTCCCAACCTCCACCGAGTACGCGCTGTCTGTTTTCATGGCAATGAAGTCCGACAGCGATGGGGACTCCGTCGCCAGCCGAGCACGTAGCTCCGCCAGATTCTGCGGGAATTCTAACGGCGCTGCACTGGTGGTTGTGGTGGAAGATGAAGAGAAGCATTTCGTGGCGGATTTGAGATTTCCGGCAACGGTTCTAACCCGCGAATACATCATCTCTCTCTCTCTTTCTCTCTCTTTCAGACAATCACAGATCACTTGCGCAGATAGATGAAAGAGAGAGAGAGAGAGAGAGGCACGAACGAGAGGACGCACGCCAACGCCAACGCCAACGCCAACGACCAACCAATGTCTTCATTTTTTTGGGCCAATTACTTGATACTTTAGGCCTACATAATTTGGGCTAGAGGTTACTAACTGCACCGACTCTATGAATTTAAGTTAGGGGTTTTTTTTTGGTACCCCCACCCCATCCCCTCCCACCCCCACCCAATACCAAAAACCCCAAAATGCCCTTTGAAATTTAATTTTTTTTAAAAAAAATAAATAAATCGTATATACCCCTTTGGGTACGTATATACGATGGCTATTTTTTGTCCAATCGTATATACGTACTCAAAGGATATATACGATGGGTTTTTAATTTTTAATAATTTGTTTTAATTTTTATTACTAAAAGGCTACTAAAAATTCGTTAAATAGTCAAAACTACTCCAAAAAATTATAAAAACACCACTAAAAATCTAACAAAACCAAAATAAGGCTATACAAATTTTTTCAGATTTTTTGGAGACTATGAAAAATTTAAAAAAATCGTAAAAAATAATAAACGATGGAATTTGGGATTTTGGTAGTAGTCCGTAAGAAGTCCTTCTAAAGGAGTCTTGATTCTTGATTTTTCGGATTTAATGGCTGTGGTTTCATTACGATCGGAGTATGTTGTCCGAAAACCGATTTTTAGCCTAAATTATACGTTCGACGTATAACATCGTCGCGTTTTAACGAACTACACACAAAACCTATTTTCGGACTTATATAATTTTTATTTGACTTAAAAAAATTAAAAAAATACAATGAATGGGGGTCGATATACACACGAGGGGGTATATATACGACCCTATTTTTTTGTCCATCGTATATACACCTCCCAAGGCGTATATACGATTGAGAGTGAGGGTTTTCCAATCGTATATACGCCTTGGGGGTGTATATACGATGCCTAAATGCATAGGGTCGTATATACACCCCCAAGTGTATATAATGATTGGTCAAAAAATTTAAAAAAATACGTTTTGGAAGGCATTTTTGGGGTTTCGGTGTGTGGTGTGGGGTGGGAGGGGATGGGGTGGGGTACCAAAAAAAAAAACCCTTTAAGTTATCAAAAATGCCAAAGAGAAAAATACTACTATCTGGCAGCATGTAACAATTATAAATTAGGCTAAAATATACTTTTTGATCTTTCATCTTCCACAATTTTTTAATTTTTGCAATGTAGTTTTGTTTTTGCCATTTATCTTTTAAAACGTGGATTTACGTCCTTTATCTTTTCAAAATTAATTAAAATTAGAATGATTCTTCTGTTAAGTGATTGTTAGTTACTCAAGGTGGTTTGTATTGAGCATAAATTATATTCTTTAATTATAATTTTAATATAGATATTATATATTCTAATTTATTATTTTTGTTATATATATATATATATATATATATATATATATATATATATATATATATATATATATATATATATATATATATATATAGCTTATAATATTTCAAGTTGAGACTTATTTTAGTAACTTCACATTTTTTTGATAAGATTAGTAATTTCACATTAAAAACAATTAATTATGATTCAATCTATTCAAACAACAAAAATTGCTGAAAACCACTTTTTTCACAGCATATTCAAACAAAAGTCATTCGCCTTTCAACTCACTTTTAAGTAAAATCAATTCTATTAAAATCAATTATTGCTACCATAGAACTAAACACACACTAAATAACATGAACTCTTCTATTAAAATCAATTATTGCTACCATAGAACCAAAGACACACTAAATAACATGAACTCGCTATGCTATTGTCAGCACGGTATTTTACCCAGCAGTTAAGGGTGTTGAAAAAAATATTTTACTAGCATTCCTCAAAAGCCTAGCGATTACATTCTGTCCAACTTGAAAGCAAATGTCGTGTTCTGAAGTCTGAACGCAAGACAACTGAAGACTTCCCATACTGAGTCAACCAATGCCCTTTGAAGGAAATAAAATTATATGCCCTAATTCTCTTGCAATATACATGAACATCTGGATTTTTCTAATGACTTGCATGCACAACGAAATCTCAAACCCGAATCATTGTGGACTGCCTCTTTCTTGTTTACCATTGTTATGACTTTGCTCAACCAAACTTATTGCTGAAATGAGACGGAATACGAACCAGTGTTCGGATCTTTGACTGTTTTAAAATTATCTACGCTCATCCCAAAGCGACCCAAGATAGAGTTGCCCATATCTTTCAGTTTTCCTGCATCAAGAAATGCTTCAGTCTAAGCAAATGATGATAGTGAAAAATACATTCAATAGTTTGACAGACTCCCCTACCTTGTGCAGAAAATCAACATTTTATAAGAATGGAGATAAAAAATATCAATTTCTAAATCCTTTAGTCATGGAGGCTCTAGTACCATGTCAAGATTTATTTATCTAAAAAAAGCATAAGCTGTTTGATGAAAACACAGATGATTTTAAATCATGTCTCTTAACATATAACAATGAAGAACACGGGTACGTAATGAAAGCATGGTCACAAACCACCTTACAAAAAATAAAAATAAAAATAAAATACATACATAAATATTCAAAAAAAATAGAAAGGTAAAAAAAACCGTACCAATCATTTCTTCCTTCATCTTTTCCCGTTTCTCTGCAGCAAGGGGCTCTAGTCGTCGAATGGTTTTCCTAGCTTGATCATTTGAGGGGTCAATTTCTAAGATCTTTTTCATATCTGTCAATAAGTGAAAGAAAAAAAACTTGGCAGAGTCAAAAGAGTTGGTGATGAATGAAAAAGAAAACTTGTAAGAATCCAAATAATATTATAAATTAAAAGAAAACAATAATCGCATTAACTACAACTCCCTTGCTTAGTTATTGACGAAAGGAAAGAGAGTACCCTCTAACAAGGTAGGTGTAATTCCTCAAACAAGAAAGGGTGTCGAGCAAAAAAACAGTACAAAAGGTAATGGTTGCAGATAAAATTTCCAAGCGCAAGGAGTATGATGTGAGTTGTAAGAAGTGCAAACCTAAGAAAATTGGCATAACTACCATGCCCTTATATAAAATTTGAACTCACCAGCAATGGCCTCTTCAAAATGCTCAAGCTTTTCATGGGCCTCTCCTCTTCTTACCAAAGCTTTGACATACATAGGATTCAGCTCTAAGGCTTTTGTGCATTCTTTAACCGTGCTTTCATATTTTCCCTGAGGCATATATGTCAAAGAAAACCAAGTAAGCAACTCAGTCGATCACAAAAAATAAGGGGCCACAAAGATGATCTTAGACAGACTCTACCACAGCAGCATTTCTTGGAATAAAAATTATTAAAATATCAAAATGTGTGATTAAAAAGTTTAAACAAAGGCAAAAATGAAGAATAAGGTATCATGATTCCATTCTTCTTGCATTTTGCTTAAACGTGCCTTTTAAATGAAGTAAATTGGGATCAGATTTCCTCATCCACAAAGATCATATATTTTTAAAAGATGTTAAATTACTTATGCTTGGGTCATAAAATGGCCACATCTTTAAGTGTGTCCCCTTTTCCTGAAACTTGTCAAGAGAGAAGGATGAACTCTACGTTTCCTTTTTTTGGTTCTGCTGCACATGGCTGTTTCTAGTTCTGAGGAATATCAATCTCTGGTATGCAAGTAGCTTTGCAGCATTCTTTATCTTTTCATGCTCATTGTTTCATCCCAACTTTATGGTTTCTAGGATATCTTAATCTTAGCCTACCCAAGGTACTTTCTCTCTGACATTAATTTTGAAGAGTTTAATAACTAGAGATTGATGGAATAAAACAGTTTTACACAAATGTCCAATCATATTTGATCGTCTAGTCACATAGTAAGGCTAATTCTTTAAGCATGTTTACTGTGTGGTAAGGCGGTGATGTATGATTAGATGTCAGCGTAAAACAATGTTGTCAAACTTGAGATCCTACCTAGTATCAGAGGGAGTGAAAAGTTTGAAATGCAGATCATGAGATTCGACAGATCCTACCAAAAATATAAAATGATACTTATATATACATACATACATATATATATATATATATATATATATATATATATATATATCAACTAATTAATTGAGTTAAAAGTTAAAAAAGAAGGAAAATAGAGATAGGAGAGTTAAACAGTGTGTGTCTGTGTGTGTGTGAGAGAGGGGGGGAGAGTTTGAGTGTAAGGCAGAGAAGAGAGGGCCGGATTAGACAGGGTGCAGCAGCAGGAAGAAGAAAATGCTAGAACAATAGCAACTATTTTTTTGAACAAGGAAAGGCATAGTTGCAGAAAAGAAATGCACACACAGAACAGAGAAGAGTAGAACAGAAACAGAATGGAACAGGGACATGGGCACAGCTTAGGCAACAGTGTGTGTCTGTGTGTGTGTGTGAGAGAGAGAGGGGGAGAGTTTGAGTGTAAGGCAGAGAAGAGAGGGCCGGATTAGACAGGGTGCAGCAGCAGGAAGAAGAAAATGCTAGAACAATAGCAACTATTTTTTTGAACAAGGAAAGGCATAGTTGCGGAAAAGAAATGCACACACAGAACAGAGAAGAGTAGAACAGAAACAGAATGGAACAGGGACATGGGCACAGCTTAGGCAGTGGTGCAGGGTAGAGGCAGCATTGGTCCCAACGGCAAAGGCCACGGAGGGAGCTCCAGTTGTGGGTGGAAGAGGGGGAGGGAAGGTAGCAGAGATATGGAGATCAAATACGAAAGTGAACCTTAATTTTGTATACGCAGCTTTTTCTGAGTATTTCTCCCAGCGCTCAACCTCATGGCTGCCCACACCCCCAATCCTACAAATTTTTTGAAAAACAAGAAACTATCCCGAACACTTAAAACTCTATTTTCCTCTTCTCTTTTCACAGCCCACTCTGCACAACTCTCTCCACCTCAATTTAAAATACACATCCAGCAACTTAGTTTCTGGCTGTGTATTTTTTTTCCTGTAAACTTGGTTCCGGCAACTGAGTTGTCGGATGTGTATTTGTACTTTCAACACGCCTGGGTACTCAGTTGCCGTATGTGTATTTGTACTTTCAACATGTCCGACAACTCAGTTGCCGGTAATTATTTTAAGGAGTTGGGGTGTGGGGGTGCTAGGAGAAATTTCCCTTTTTCACGAATCAGGTCACCAATCAAGCCCGACCCAAAACGCTTAGCCAAGATCTTCAAGGATTGGCTTGAACGAACAGATCCAAGAACGAAGCACGTGATCCCACTGCGATCCCAAGCTCTCTCTATCCCAGCAACAGTAACTCAGGACAGAATCGGGTAGGAAATGTGAAAGATCCTGCAATCCGACAATCTTACTAGCAGGTTTAATAACACTGCTGCAGAACCTTTTGCACTGACAATTTATAGTTGTTACACTCAATTTTTAATTAAAAAAATGATAACGAAAATTGACAAAATTTCACTTTTAAATTACACAAATAGTAACACTGAAATTTAACTTTTATTAATCTAGATAAGTGTGTAAGAGACCACCCAAAAAAAGCTGGAAGCAAAACCAGCTTTGGACTTCAACTTATAGTTCGGACCTCTTAAGTTAATATACACATAGAGAGGTCAAGGACCAACATAGACCAGCAGGGAGAGCCTGTCTAGAAAAATAACTTGAGATAAATAGTTCATCTTGTTGTCATGCATGGAAGGCATAATGGCAAGTGGTATTCCCATTAACAGGACAAAAGAGAGCCATACCATTTTCATAAAGCACACGCCGCGATTTGAATGGCATATTGAGCGTATCTCCACGGATGAAGGCATGTCTGGTGCCACTTGTAAAGCAAGTTCATATTGTGATAATGCCTCCTCATACTTCGCATCTACAAAAAGTTTGTTCCCTTCTAACTTTGCTTCATTTGCTTGAGCCACTTTCTGTTATATATAAGACACAGCACTCAATCAGTGCTTTCATCATAAAGAAACTTTTTTTAAGAAATTAAACCAATATTAGAAAATTGACAAACAAATTATTTGTAGCACAAGCAAACTGCATGAGTTTACTTTCTTCTTTCCACTTTTGAGAAATAGCATAATTTAGCCAGGGCAACCTTTGAGCTATAAATTTCGGGATATGAGGATTTCAAGAAAGAAAGGGTTAGACCCGTTGTGGGTCTATTGTAAGCAGTCTTACCTTACAATTACAAGAGACTGACTGCCAAACATGTGACCTCCTAATCACATGAAAGCAACTTCAACTGTTGCATCCTTCAACATTAGTCCAGCTAGGCAAGATTTAATTTAAAAACACACACAACAAACTGTTTTCTTAATGCTTCAACTTTGTTAAAAACCTATCCACAACACTTAGACAAAAGTATAACAATATTAAAAATTAGACTAAAAATGTAAAGAACCTCTCCCTCCAATTTGGGTCATGACAGAAAACACTCGACAGTGTTTCGATATTTACCAAGGCAACTCTTTAAACTCACCAAATCGTAGCTATTGACCTCCTTCGAACTAGGGTAATGAGCAGAAAACCTCCTGTTCCTGAAAACTTACCAAACCAGGGATTTCTGCAAGTATTGCACACTTGCACGTCGCTCTTCTCTCACATAACTTCACATCATTACAAGGGATAGAATCAGAGTGTATATCTATAAAAAATACTGGCGGAACCAATTGTAATCTAATGATTATAGCTGTGCAAATGTTAAAGTGGCGTGTCTATAAGTACAAATATGTAACAGTAACATTACTGTATGCAGGTAGTTAAGCAAACATTAATGTGTTATAGAAGGAAAATTTTTGTTAAAAAAATGTAACTACGGAAAACATCGCAGCAATCAGAAGGACCCAAAACGTAAACTAACAAAACCCTAAATTTCGAAAACGAACCTGTTTCAATTCCTCGTCATCGATCGAGGCATCTTCGGAGGAAATGCTTTTCTGAGGATCATTACCCTGCTCCTGCTCCTGCTCTTGTTCTGTCTGCTTCTTCTGGTGCTGTTGCTCTGGATGCTCCGGTTCTTCACGGATGATTGGTCTGCCGTCGTTTCCATCACCGTCGCTGCCGAGATCGGTGTCGCTGGCAGTTTCAAAGCCGTCGGAAACGTCGTTCCCGGCACCCGCTTTGGAGGGATTCGTGTTTCGATCCTCATTCTCCTGCTGCCCTATCACTACCATCTTCTCGAAGGTTTGCTGTCAAAAGATTTGTTTGGATGAGCAAGAACGAGAAAAACCGAGTCTAGTGTCACACACTCTGACCAACGGTGAAACTACTTGTTCTGGTATGGAAGAGGAAATAAGGGCCCTTTTGTTATGGATTAGAAAATAAGTGATTTTATTGTAAAATAATTTAGAGATTAGTTTTTAGAGATTTTTAAGAAAATAAGAAGTTGTTTTGTGTTTGTGTAACATACTGAAAATCACTTATTTTAAAAAAATCATTCTTTTTTTGACAAAGAGAAACTCATCTCATTTCATTGATAACAAGTGATTCAATATAGGTTGGGATATGATCATAAACTTTGGAGCTAGCATGTAACCGTGAGGCCCTAGCTAAAGTGTGAGCCACACGATTTGCTAGTTTCCTAACATGGCTTACCTTAAAGCTTTGAAAAGTAGATAAAAAAAATTTACAATAGGAAATAAGTGTCCCAAACTCGGTGTTAGTATTTGTATCCTTCTACACTCCAACCACTGGTAAACAGTCCAGTTCTATAGAGACGAAAGAAAGACCCAAATCCTGTAGCCAAAGAAGAGCTTGCCAAAGTCCCATTGCTTCCGCTTCTTGAGGAGAAGGAGTACCATCATAACAAATTGTCTTACCACTGTAGAACTCACCCAAATCATTCTGAACACAAATACCAATGCCATATTTATTCTCGGCCTCGAACAAAGCTGCATCTATATTGCATTTAAAACAACCAGCATCCGGCCTGCTCCATGTATGCACCTCGGCCTGCTCAACAGAATCACGCCCAGCAGCAATATTTTCACGCGATCGAGCTGCAATCCGATCGCTAAGAACTCCATCGCCTTGCTGAGAACAAACTCTAGAGGTTGCAACCTCCCTTCCCAAACCCGGTCATGTCGACATTTCCACAATGCCCAAAAAACCATAGCTGCAACTGAATGTGACTGCACATCAAGAGAATTCATCAAGAGAAAGAAACACTCCTTAAAGGATTCTGCATTATCCATTGCTTGATGAATTTGAGTAAGCAATCCCGCATGACTCCATATTTGTTCGTTATGTGGGCAAGCGAAAAATATATGCCACTCATTTTTCGGATTGCGCTCACAAAACGGACACAACCATTCACACGGCACATGTTTGCTACGAAGATTACATCGTGTTGGTAGGCATCCTCGGTTAGCCCTCCATAATAAATGACTTGATCTTATTTGGAACCTTGAGTTTCCAAATTTTCAGCCAATCACCCTCCACACGCAAGCTAGTATGATCCACTAATTCTTCCATGAAGGTTGTAGCGACCGAAAAATCCGGGAAATGATTCTTCAAAGTTCGAAAAATGAAGCCGCCACCAAATTTTAGTTTAAGGGCAAATTTGGAAAATCCCTATGGGTTTGGATAAGGGCTAGGTTTAGGTTAGGGAGTCGTTTATGTGCGGGGAAGGTACTTCATGCAACATCCTTCAAAGAAGGCTACCTATTAATTAATTGTGTAAGAATGTTAATTTAAAATATATTGAATTTTACCCTTTTACAAATTAAAACTAAATAAAAGACTATGATAAATAATTAGTTGTTTTGATTATTTTTGAGAAAGTAAGAAATGAATTATTAAAGAAACTTTAAAAAAATGGTTTTATTAGTGCAATTGACAGAGGTCGGCCGCCCTCTGCTCCTACATACCCGTTGGTGGGGGATCAAATCGCATGTGGTTCTTGATATAAAATATTTGTGTGTTGGGTATTTTTTAATTAATTATTATCTATTTAAGAAAAGGTTTGTTTTGATTATAATAACAATAATAGTGAACAAAAAGCAATAAAACGAAAAAAGACTAGGAAGGAGAAGATGGGATGGAGCGCTAGTCTACCTAACGTCAGATGCTACTTTATATATTTATATTAAAAACAAAGATTAGTTTTAAAATAAAGAAAGAATCAAAAATAATAAATAATAGAAAGTGTGAAGAGATATGGTCTAACGGTTTGAATTGAGGGTCACAGGGATAGAACTATTTTTTAATATTATTATTACAATGAAAAAAATTCTTATCATATCAGGCACACACCGTAAGTGCCAAGAGAGAAAAAAGGAAATTTTGCAGAGAGAGAGAGAGATAATTACTTCGCCAGAAAAGGAGGGAGGACTTCGCCGGCGTTGGTGCGCCGGCCAAAGGTGTGATTTCGAAGGGACGAACCGAAAGGGTGGTAGCTGGATGCATTGTCACTTGGTGGTGACGGTTCATGGCGGTCTGTGGTTCTAGTTCGTGGGGTGGTTCTGAGGAGGAGGCTGCGGAGAAGACGCCAGGAGAGTCGCTGCGGCGAGTTTCGAGCCCGAGCACGACGACGACGACGGCTCCGATGACGACTATTACACGTACAGAGGCCGGAGGTGGGTTCTGTCGTTATCACTTCACATTCGTTTCTGTTTTGTTATTAAATATTAGCTTTATTCTTCCTTTGATTCCCTCTGTTTGTGTTTTTTTCTAAACCTCATTTTGTTCACTAATCTATTCATTATTTTGGTTTTTAAATCGCCAAGTTGATGTTTTCAATCTAGGCTCTGTTTATGATTCTCTCTTCCTCTCTATATATTATCTACATATATTATTTCAATCTAGGCTCCGGTATAGTAGGCTAATAACTAAAGCACGTAGTAAAAATGTTGACTAACCTGGTTTTCTCGATAGTCTCTTGTTGCTTATCTGCTCTTTTAACTCTTGTTGCTGGAAAATTGATCTCTTTTTTACCGTTTTTGTTGCTTCTTGCCGCTTTCAACCTTGTTGATTCCGAAGAACCCTTATGCCTTTGTATGCTTCTCAAACGAACTCAGTATTTCGGTGATTAGGGTTTCAGTGTAAAGCCCTAATCCTTATTTTTAGTGAATTTTGCAGTTGTGTGTTGTCTCCTTAGACTCTAGGTTGACTGTTTATTTATAGGTAGAAATTAGGTTTAGCATTAATTCTTTGTTTGACTGCTTTTTGATTGGGCTTTTGCGAGATCGATAATGTAGGCTTGCTGAAAGCGAGCTTGGAGAGCAAGAAAAGACCCCAAATTCTTGATGTCGCTCCTTTTATTTAATTTTTGTTTTTATATTTTTGTATTTTAGAGATTGGGACATTTTGGACACTCCTAAATTGTAATAACAATTAAATTAGCTTTTTTAACACTTTTGGACTATACATTACTCAAAATAAATTAAACGACTAAATCAAGAAAAAGAAGACGGACAAAATTGGGGTATAACAGTGCCCTCTTCTTATTTATATTTTACTAGAAAATGTGAAGGGCTTCCAATTTTTTTTGAGTAAAATAGAAATAAAGATAAAAGAACACTAATTTTGTTCGTATAGAGGGAAATGTAGGGTTTGAGAATTTAGAGAGTGGTTAACACTTGGTGTGTTAACGAGAAAGGAATAAAGAAGGAGCTTTGGGGCTCACAAGGACCACCGGGGTGCGAAGGAGCATTGGGGCTTTGAAGGACCACTGTGGGTCTGAAGGTCTAAACTGCGGTCGATGCTTGGCGCATTGATTCGAGTTAAACTGAAGGATCGATAGAGTGCGAAGGGTCGTGCAGCCCGGATGACCAAAAATTTGTCCGATGGATCGCAACTAGCTATGGTACTAGTAAAGCGATGCGAGGGTGACCTACGTCGTGGCGGCGTCGTGAGGTCAATATCGGATCTAGAGGCGATATGTTGACCACGAAGGGCGCCCACTATGTCTTAAGCGGACACGCGACTAGTCGAAGGACCGCGTGGGAAGTCGAAGGATCAATCGTGCTCGATGATGATGTTATGATCTTAAGGTGTAGCTCGGAGTCGTGTTTGACGCGTTGACTCGAACTGAACTGAAGGACCGATATGGTCTGAAGGAGTGCTGGGGCTCTGAAGGATCGATTCTAGAGTTAGTGCTAACATTGAGATCTGTTGTGCTATAGGATCCAACACTTGTCGTGTTGGCTTAAGGGATGGAACTAAGTAGGGATCGACATTTGAAGTCGAAAAGAGAATGACAGATGTTATGTACATGCATGTAATGCATGCACACACAATGTTTTTTTTAGTGGAATGATGAATGAAATGTATGAATGACTTCCTCTCTTTTGCTTCTTCTTTTTGGTATATGTTGAATGCATAAAATGCAAATGTGAAATGATGCAACTATAATGCTCTTTTTGCTTTTTGTGTTTGCTTATTTACAAGACTGGTTAACACTTGGCGCGTTAGCAAGAAACAAATAAAGAAGGAGCGCTGAGGCTCTGAAGGACCACTGGGGGTCTGAAGGTCTAATCTGCAGTCGATGCTTGGCGCATTGATTCGAATTAAACTGAAGGACCGATAGAGTCGGAAGGCGGTCGCCTAGGCTCGATGGACCAAAAATGGTCCGATGGATCGCAACTAGCTATGGTACTAATAAAGCGATGCGGAGGGTGACCTACGTCGCGTGGCGGTCGTGAGGGTCAAGATCGGATCTAGAACCGATATGTTGACCACGAAGGATTTACACTATGTCTTGGCGGATACAACTAATCGAAGGACCACCGAAGTTCGAAGGATCCGTCGTGCTCGATGGCGGCGTTATGATCTGAAAGGTGCATTTCGGGTCGCGTTTTGACGTGTTGACTCGAACTGAACTGAAGGACCGATATGGTCTGAAGGAGCGCTGGGGCTCTGAAGGATCACTAGGGATTTGAATTATGGACTGACATAAGTTTGATTTAAGAACCACAATTGGTCTAGTTTAAGGACACGTCTGAATTATGGAGCAATATGTGTCTGCATATTGGTCTGATTTATGACCTCAATGGTCTGGCGGATTAATTGAGTGATCTGATTTATGGACCAATAATAGGTCTGAAGGATCAACAGGAATGATCAGGTTTATGGACCGACATGTCTGGTGTAACGCCCAAAAAAATTAATTAGGTGAATTATTCAACTAATTTAATTAGGTGATTATTTAACTAATTTAATTGAGCAATTATTTAGCTAAAGTAATTAAGTGATTGTTTTAGTTGTCTATATTAAACTAAAAATGGGGTAATTAAATGATGAGTATTTTAGTTAAGTGGGATAAGTAAGATGGGAATTACTTTATTACAAAAGGTGAATTAAATTAATTGGAGGAGGTGTGAATAATAGAGGCCCAAGTGGGAATAGACCCATAAGGCCCATTTAAGTGTTTTATACTCAAAGAGAAGAAAAAGAAAGGAACATGGAGAGGGAAAGAAGAAGCTCAGAACCGAGAGAGTGGGAAAAAGAAGGGGAAAAACGTGGAGAGGAAAGGGAAAGGAGGAGGAGAGAACTTCACCATCTTGGCTAAAGGTGAGGACTTTTTGGTACCAATCATCTCCATTTTTCCTCCTCTTGCTATTGATGTAAATTTCAATCCCTAATTCCTACTTGTTTTTGTTTTGCCATTGTTGGGGGTTTGGAGCTCAAAGAGGAGTTGGTGGTTGTTTTGGTGTTTGTTGAGCTTTTGGGTAGAAGGAGAGCTTATATTCTTCATTTTTCAAGGTTAGGGGATTCTCATTTTATGTCTATAATAACTTGTATGATATGTGTTGTGTGTGGAATAGCTCTAAGAATGGTTTGGATTGGATGGAATTGTGATTAATCATATGTTTGTGTTGTATTTGATGTTCAACTTGATGATATTATGATGCTTGTTGTTGGAATTAAATGTGTTGTGAAATATGCATGCTAGGTGTTTGATTAAATGTTTCAATGTAAAGAAAAATGAGAATATGTTGATTAATTGATGTGGATTAAATGCCTACTTGAATATTGTTGAATTGGGTGTTGAATTGTTGGATAAAAAGATTGTTGGAATGAGTGTGGTTGTGTGAAATAATTAGTGAAGTGTGTGAATAGTGTATAGGGCGCCACTTTCCAAGGGAAATGGCGCCTAGTCATGTGCTGGCCTAGGTGTTTGGTTCGGTTAGGCTGTGTTATACCCCAATTTTGTCCGAGTTCTTTTTAATAGTTTTTAATTTGGACTTTTTCAACCATTTTATTTTGGACTTTTTTCAATCATTTTATTTTGGACTTTTTTTGAAAATTACAAAAATAGTAGTTTTTGCGTATTTTTGGTGTTAGTTTTTAGCTACTATTTGAAGGAAATTTCTCTCTCCTTGGACCTCGTTTTTTACGATCTGAACGGTGAAAGTGAAGACATATTTCCCCACGAACCCGCTATAAAAAAATGAAGACGATCCGACGGTTAACGATTCCGGAATCGCACTTTTACGATGAGAGGTTTGAGAAAAGCGGACAAAAAACTGCAGTTATTGCGAAGGCAATTTCTCTCTCCTCAGACCTCTTTTCGGACGATCCGAGCGGTGAAAGCGGAGATATATGTGTCACGAACCTGCTGTCAAAAAGAAAGACGATCCAACGGTTAACGAATCCGAATCGCAAATTTACGGTGACAGGTTTGAGAAAAACGAAAATTGTGTTTTAAAAAGGAATTGCTTTCTCTACTTTGTTTTAGTCCCACATTGCTCACAAGAAACAAGAGCTCCCTAGCAATTGGATATAAAAGGGGTTGAGAGGTGAAGATTAGGGGAGATCATTGGCGGGTTAAGTGATCTTTTGGGTCAAAGCGATAGCGACCCATTTCACTAAAAGCTTTGTCTTTGATCATTTGGACGTTTTGAGTCGGCTTTCCGATTCTCAAAGCGGTTCTTATGATCTTGGAGTCAAAATGGACCAGATAGGAGTCCGGTTTGCTTAGTCCGGTTCGGCACTCGTCGAGTCCAGGTTAGTTTTGTATTTATTTTGTTTATTTTTATGTACATATTTATTTATCATTTATTTATAATATAATCTATTTATTTATTTATTTATTTATTTGTTTATGTATATATCTATTCATATTTATTTATGTATATAGTTATTTATTTGTTTATTTATTATATTTTTTTTAGCCTAGTCTTTATTAATTATCAGTTTTTGTCTTTTTTTATGCACAAATTAGTTTATTTCTTTGAAAATCAAATAAAAGACTAAGTCGGTTGTACAACCGGGTTAGTCATCATCTTAGGACCAATGAGCTGTACAGTTCAGTAATCCTAAAAATTTATAAAAATACAAATAAATTATTTTCCTCTCGAAGTCAAATAAGCGGCTAAGTCGGTTTGTACAAGGGTTAGTCATCATTTTAGGACCAATGAAAGTACATGCGACCAAGTAATCCTACAAAAACTTAATAAAATATAAATAAATCATTTTTCCAAAAATAAGCGGCTAAGTCGGTTGTACAACCAAGTTAGTCATTATTTAGGCCAATAATTACATCTGATTCAAGTAACCACGAAAATTTAATAAATACGAATAAACTATTTTTCCATAAATAGGGAACTAAGTCGGTTGTACAATAAAGGTTAGTCAGCGTTCTAGAACTAATGAGTCATGCGATTCGGGAGTTCTAGAATACCTATTCTAAAACGGACCCACCTCATACCAAACCAACTTCTTTCAAAAACTCAAAAATTACTTTCGAAAAGTAGGGGACTAAGTCGGTTGTACAATCCGGGTTAGTCGGTCCTAGGAATCGATGGTCACATGCAGTTCAAGAAATCCTAGGACCCCTACACTAAAAACACCAACCAATAAACCTTTTTCAAGAAGAACTACGTAGCTTTGATTCCTCCATTGCATCCGGAGGTACGTAGGAGTAAGAGACCACTCTTGTCAAGCACTAAAAATTAAAAATTTAATTAAGTCTTTTTCCTCTATAAATAAAAAGGGTAATTATTAATAAATCTTAACTAGTTAGACAAAGGATGTCGTGGGGTGCTAATACCTTCCCCACACATAATGACGCCCGAACCCTAAACCTGCCTTGTCCTAAGCATAAAGGGATTTTCCGAATTTGCCCTTAAACTAAATTTTGGTGGCGGCTTCCTTTGAACTTTCGAAGAATCCTTTCCTCGGATTTTTCGGTCGCTACAGGCTGTTGTTGGGAAGGGGGGCGCCATTTGCTAGGCAAAATGGCGCCAGATATACTGTTCTGTGTGGCCGGTCGTTGCGTGAGTGCAGGGCGCCAATTCCCTGGGAATTTGGCGCCAGGGTGCGTGTGGGCGCGTGTGTGTGTGCACAGGGCGCCAGTTTGCTAGGAACTTGGCGCCTGTGAATGTGCTGCGTGCGTGTTGCTGGGTGGCACAGTATGGGGCGCCAGATTGGCTGCCCCTTGGCGCCTAGTTGTGCCAAAATTGTCTAAATGATGCTTAACTCCTCAATTTTCAGAATAATCCCTTAATTTCCAAAATAGTCCCTTGATTTCCAAAATGCTCCCTAAACACTAAATTAATTCTTAGTGAGTCAAAATAGTCCTTAGGACTAAATTAATCTTGGGTGTGTCAAAAATGGCCTTAGGTGTTGAAAAGGTCCTTATGAGGTGTTTTGGTCCTTAGGTGGGATTTAATTTAATATATGGGATGTGGTGGTGAGGAAATGATAAAGTGGTGGGTAATAATTGATGTGATGTATTTATTGTGTTGTCATGCATTTGTCATGGTGTCACATAAATCATATGCACATAAAAGCGGTGGTATGGCTTCGGCCAAAAAGCGGTGGTATGGTTTCGGCCAAAAGCGGTGGTATGGCTTCGGCCAAAAGCGGTGGGTGCCCGACGGGGTTATTGAGGTGGTTATGGATCCACATGCATATTGCATACATGCATTTATTCATAGCTTCTTAGAATCCTTGATGATGCTTAGTTAATTTGTTGTGGTTGCTTCTTGGTATTATAATTGAATGATAAATGGCTTAATTGTTGTGGATTGATGTTGCTAGATGCTTTCCTAATATAATGCTTATCTTACTTGTTATTATTTATGTAAAGAGACTCACCCTAGCATTTTTATGTTGCCTGCTCTCGTGGCGACATGCAGGTGATTCTGAGTGAAGGTGTTCCGCCTTCGAGTCATCAGTCGGCTCACGATTAGTGACACCCGGGGCGGGGATCGTAGTGTAGTTATTTTATATTATGTATTTGAACTGATTTGGATTATGTACTGCGTACGTTGAACTTGTTTTATTTTCGCTCTGCTGTGGAACCATTTCTGGATTATTGTAAACTCTAAACAGGTTTTGAGGGTTTTAATCCACGTGGCTATGATATGTATTTCACGCACTAGATGCGTTTGAATTTTAAATATTCTTTGATGATGTTTTTATTAAATGTAGCACTCTCTTTGAGGTGCGTGGAAAAGTTTTTGAAAACTCTGATTCTTATTAATTTAATTAGTATTAAGTAGAAGGGGGTGTTACATCTGGATTATGGAGCAATATGTGTCTGCATATTGGTCTGATCTATGGACTATAATGAGTATAGTTTATGGATCAACATATGTTTGTATTGATCTAGTTTATGGACCAGTAAGAGGTCTGGAGGATCATCTGGGTGATCAAGTTTATGGACCAATAAGAGGTCTGAAGGATCCGCGCCAGACTCAGTGCTGGCACTATGATCTGTATTGATGGGCTCAACGCTAATGCTTTCGGAGGAGCAAAATATAGGGTTGACAATGTGCGTGTCTACCCGAACATTCCCAATGAGTGTGTTTGCTTGAGAAGGGAGAAGCTATCTATACTTGGCATGTCTAACAATGCAATGATGATGTATGCGCGTGTAATGATTGGTGCATGGTAGGATGATGAACGAAATGATTTTTTGGCTTTTGATTTTTTCTGCTTTTTGTTTTACCTTTTTTGTTGGTATACGATGAACACATGAAACGTGAATATGAATATGATGCAAATGTAATGTTTTAATGCAAATGCTATGGTGAAATAAAGGAAGTGCATATATGCATGGTGCGATGATATGATATGATAGAATTGATTGGGATATGGAAATATCATTGGTAATGATGAGAAACACGACTTTTGATGCTAGAAAAGCTAAAGATGAATATTTTGAATTGATCGTTCATTGGAATAAAATTTTGATGACTTGAACCTGAACTCTGGTAAGCTCAAGGTTGTCATTTTATAAGACTATGATTTGGTAATGATGTATTTGTGAGGTGCATTTGTAGATTTGGTCACATGGGTTTTCATTTGGTTATGATGATCCATGATGGCTAAGCTTTCAAGTCTAAGATGTTAACTTTGAGAAATTAACGTGTGTTCTCTCTCATTGAAACATTGTTTGATAAACATGAATGACGGTGTGAATACAAGTGAATGTGTCGATTGGGCTCGGAGTTTTGAGGCAAAGGGTATGGAAAAATCTGGCCTCCACAAGGGAATCAATCTCATCTTCAATTAGGATTGGCATTGCTGGAATACGCCTAGCTTCTTGTGAGTTAAACAAGTGATAAATTAAATCTCTATTCCATTCCTTGGTATTAGGCCTCCATAAGTCCTTCACCTTCAACTGTTCACTACCTACCACCATAGGGGATCTAATATACGCATCATGTCCTCCCTTAATCCATGGATCACGCCATACTGAAATTTGCTCACCATTTCCAATCTTTCACCTAACTCCCAACTTGACAACCTCCCGAGAAGCAAAGATACTACGCCACACAAAAACTGGGATTATGACCCAAGCGGGCCTCCATAAAGTCACATTCCGGAAAGTATTTAGCTTTGAACACCCTCGCCACTATAGTATCTGCATGTGTTGCAATTTTCCATGCTTGCTTCCCTAACATCGCCATATTGAAACCGTGAAAATGACGGAAACCCAAGCCTCCATGCTCTTTCCTCATAGTCAACTTCTGCCACCTCAACCATCTTATTCCCCTACGGTCTCTACTATTAGTTCCCCACCAGAATGAATTTAGCATTCTTTCAAGCTCCTTGCCCAGAGTGGTAGGAAGCATGAAAGCACTCATATAGTAAGTTGGTATCGTCTGGGCCACTGACTTCACTAAAACTTCTCTCCCGCTTTTGAAAGTCTCTTTCCAGACCAATGTTGTACCTTCCTCCATATCTTGTCCCTTAAGTAACCAAAGATTTGTTTCTTATTTCTGCCGATCAAAGATGGAAGTCCCAAATATTTACGGTTACCCCCACCTTCAACTACGCCTAGTAAGTTGAGAATGTAATCACGCTTGTCAGGTGTTGTGTTCTTGCTGAAATATGCCTCTGACTTTTGTAAATTGATAGCTTGCGGGACGCTCTTTCGTAGGTAGCTAGGATATCTTTTAAGTGGTTGCTCTCAGTCTCATCTGCCCTGCAACATAAGAAGCAATCATCAGCAAATAAAAGGTGTGTAAGGGACGGAGCCCCCTACACACCCTAATACCATGAAGGTCCCCTCTTGCCCTCCGCACAAATGATGAACAGATAGGAAAGAGAGGATCACCCTGACGAAGTCCACGCCCCGGAGTAATCGGTCCCACTTTCTCACCGTTAACCATTACCGAGTAGTTTACTGTTTCCAGACACATTGACACCCATCCAACCCACTTCTCATCAAACCCCAACTGCCTCAACATGCCTTTCAAGTATCCCCAATCAACCCTATCGTAGGCCTTACTAATATCAATTTTAAGGGTCATCTCCCCAACCTTCCCTTTAGTCTTACTCTTCAAATGATGTAAAGTTTCAATAGCAACAAACACATTATCAAGTATAGATCGATTTTCAATGAATGCCGATTGTTCTAGCGAGACACATTTGTAGAGTAAAGGTTTCATTCTATTAGCAAGCACTTTAGAAATAATCTTGTAAATGTCGTTACATAAAGAAATGAGTCTCAAATCCCACATAGAAGTCGGGTTTTCAAACTTTGGAATTAAAACTATATTAGCGTCATTCAAACTAGACAGAAACTCACCCTTATCCAACCATTATTGGCCTGTGTGAAATAACTCTACTCCACATAAATTCCAGAAGCGCTTGAAAAACACCGGGTTCAAACCATCCGGTCCCTGAGCCTTATCCGAATGCATTTGGAATAGAGCTTTTTTGACTTCCTCAATTTCAAGTGGTCTACCCAAGGAGATATTATCCTCATTGGTTATGACAGTGCTAACATGCACTAGTACACCATCATAGTCACCATCAGATTGTTGGAATAAAGTATTAAAATAGTTCCTGGCTATCTCACATAAGCCTGCTTGTTCCGTCACCTCCCCACCGTCCTCACCCATAAGCTTAGAGATATGATTACGCCTTCTCCGTGCACTAGCCATGGCCAGTGGCGGATCTTGACTCAAAAGCGAGGGTGGGCCGCTTATGGTTTTGAATTGCGGTTGCAATTACGGATGTTGTTTTGGTTGTTGCAATTACGATTATTGTTGTCGTTGCGACGCATACTACTGCGGCGTAAAATTAATTTAAGTTTGTACAAAATATTAAAAAAATTAAAATTTGTATAATTATTATAATTTTTATATCATTTATTGACTATTAATTATACCGTATGAAAGTTAACCAATTTTCTTCTTATTTAGTACTTTTTATTAAACAAATGTATACCTTGTGCCTCCTGAGACCAATCTGTTGAGGTACTACTGAAATCCATTTAACTGGGACTAATCTTTCGTGTATACTCCGATTTTTTTCATATGCACCACTCATTTAATACTTTACATCATGCTTATGAGCAGGATAAAATTATTACAAATAACATTTTTTTGAATCTATTGTTTAAGCATTGAATAAATATGAAACTAACAGTGAAATTAAAAAATTAAAGAATATACAAATGTAATTCTTTAATATAAATAATAATTTTTCATTTTATAATGTAAATAATAATAAATATAAATGTTGTGTAAAAAAATAATATAAATGTAGTATGTCTTATGCATTTTTTTTACAAAAGTAGTATAATAATCTTTGTAGTAATTACTACTTTTTGTTGTTACATTTAATTTTGGCTAAAAGGTATTTTTAGTCCTTGCAAATGTCAAGAAAATCCAGTTTAGTACCTGCAATTCCAATTTTTTTAAAATAGTCCCTGCAATTAGTAAATGTATCCAGTTTAGTCCCTGCTGTTACTACTTTAGTCCCTGCAATTCCATTTAAAAGGTACTTTTAGTTCCTGCAAATGTCAAGAAAATACAGTTTAGCCCCTCCTTTGTTAAGAGTAAAGTAACAGCAGGGACTAAAGTAGTAACGTTTACTAATTGCAGGGACTATTTTAAAAATTTTGGAATTGCAGGGACTAAACTGAATTTTCTTGACATTTGCAGGGACTAAAAGTACCTTTTAGCCTTTAATTTTTAACTTTAAGTTTTTTTATGAGATTGATTAATAACTTTAAGTTAGTCAATAGAGAGTAGAAAGGTGGACATCGGTAGAGATGCAGCGATTCATGCCCAAAATGGACAACCGCCCAAAACCACGGTTGACATAGTTGAGCCCAATTCCGCCCAATTGTAACTTCGGTTAGCGCGGGTTCGGTTTATCGGATAGGGCGGGTATACTGGGTGGTTAGACTCGGGTTGGGCCACAACAGGCCCAAATTTCGTTTTTAAAATTTTAAAAAAAACCTGCTGTTCCTTTTGACCAAAGAACTAAACAAAAATGTTCTAAAAAATCTGACTGAATAAAAATAATGACCTTTACACATTCAATTGCCCAAATTGAATTTTCAATGCTCTAAAAATAATGGGTTGTACACATTCAATCAACTTCATATTTTCATAGTTCTTTGTTTTTATATTCAATCAAGCCCGATAAATCTGCTTCAATCACCATTTGAGTGTCTCATTAAACAATATAACAGCCTAGTAGTGGCTATATAATTAAACATTCCATAAGCCAATGTCTAGTACTATATACTTAACAGTCATTTAGCAGTACTAGAAGTCATAAACCAAGTCTAAGTGAAACAAATTTGTCCCAAATATCTAATTACTGATTTCAATAGTTAATTACTGACCCAAAGTGAAGTTCAAAAACAAATTTAAACATCATAGATTAGACACAACCAAATATGTGAATCCTTCATGTGTGAACCATGATCTGATCCAACATTCCTTTCTTCCACCCTCCTGAAAAATGCATAGATTAACAATATTAGAATATCCTAAAATCACCAAACCAATAATACTAGTTGCAGATGCAGGACTTTAAAAACAAATACCCGGCAAGAGGGAATCGAGAAAGCGACTTATGGGATCGCTATTTCATTTCCACCAAAATGAAGCATCAACCAACCTGAACATAATAACAAAACAGATTTATAATAGCAAACAAGATCGAGAAAACAGAATAGATTTGAGAGACTAGTAAGAAGTACATATTGAATATACACACCAGCAAGAGAATCAAAAGGTAGCTTAAGGGATCCTCTTTCATTTCCACCAAAGTGAAGCACCAACCAACTGAACATAATCATAAAACAGATTTTTAATAGCAATTAAAAACAATCAGAATCAGAAAACATAATAGAGATGAAGTATAAAACCAGAAAATTAGTAAGAGAACTAAATAAGTAGAACAGAACCAATACTAGAATCAGAATTGAAGGGTTGTGTCATATATGTCTTTGAGCTGCAATATTAGGCATGGTTTTGAATTTGGGTCACACCGAGTCATGACAGACTCCAAAAAAGCAAAATGTGGTAACTCTGGAAAACAAAAGAGTATAATAATTATCAACAAAAGAGTAATATAATTATAATTATCAACAAAAGAGTACTAAGTAAACAATAACGAGAAAGAACTGGTATTCAAAAGGAATTGGTGAAAATATGTGAAAACAACATTCAATTACAAACCACATTCAATTACTAAATCAAAAACCAGATATTCAACCTCCATTTTTTATGCTTAGATTAGTTAATTGAAAAGCAACAAAAATGCCTTGACATATTTAGACAAAACTTGAATTAGGAGCAGATTCATTTACATTGAGATGAAAATATGTGAAAATAGAACTGGTAGTCTTGACAAAAGCTTTGAAGGAACACCAAAAATTGTCAAACTAGAAAAAACAACAGTTAATGTGCTAATTAATCAACACTACCAGTTCTTTAAATGGGAGAGCACAACAAAAGAACTTGCACAAAACACAATACAGAACAACAGTCAACAAAAGAACTTGCACAAAACACAATTTTTGTTTACATCTACTCATTATACATGTGTACGTACATGGTTTGATCAAAGTGAATGTAGCGACCGAAAAATCCGGGAACGGATTCTTCGAAGTTCGAAAGGAAGCCGCCACCAAATTTTAGTTTAAGGGCAAATTCGGAAAATCCCTTTATGTTTTGGACAAGGCAGGTTTAGGGTTCGGGAGTCGTTATGTGTGGGGAAGGTATTAGCACCCCACGACATCCTTTGTCTAATTAATTATATTTTAATATTTACCCTTTTATTTACAGAGAAAAAGACTTAATTAAGTTTTTTATTTTTAGTGCTTGACAAGAGTGGACTCTTGCTCCTACGTACCTCCAGATGCAATGGAGGAATCAAAGCTACGTAGTTCTTCCTGAAAAAGTTTGTGGGTTGGTGTTTTTTAGTGTAGGGATCCTAGGATTCCTTGAACTGTACAGCTCACTGATTCATAGGACGCTGGCTAACCCGATTGTACAACCGACTTAGCCCCCTACTTTTGAAAATAATTTTAGAGTTTTTGAAAGAAAGTGGTTTGGTGTGAAGTGGGTTCGTTTTAGAATAGGTATTCTAGAACTCTGAATCTGCATGACTCATTAGCTCTAGAAACTGACTAACCCGATCAGCATGCAGTGACTTAATCCCCTATTTTTTAGGAAAGTGGTTTATTCGTATTTATTAAGTGTGTAGGGTTATTGAACTGTACAGCTCATTGGCCCTAAAATAATGACTAACCCGGTTGTACAACCGACTTAGCCGTTTTATTTTTAGAGAAATAATTTATTCGTTAGGTTTGTAGGGTTCTTGAATGCATGCACTCATTGGCCCCAAAATAATGACTAACCCGGTTGTACAACCGACTTAGCCGTTTATTTTATTCTGCGAGAAAAATCATTTATATTATTGTTGGAAAAGAATTAAAAATGAAACAGGGGGTGAACATAGTAAATTGAGGTTTTATTAGTCGCAGGGGGCTGTATAATTAATAGGAGGTGTAAAAAGGAAGCCCAGTTCGCATAGGAGAGCCCAGTATGCGAAACTGGGCTTAAGTGAGGGAGGGATGCGCGCGCGAATAAGGGGGTGCGAATAACAACATAACAAGACACTTACGGCCCAAACCTAAAACTAAAAAATCTAATCTTCAATTCCCTTCCCTTCACCTACCAACTGCGCCGCAGCTTCTCCTTCAGCGAGAGAGAGGAATTTCCGGCGAGCTCTTCGCCGGTTTTGGAGGGAGAGAGAGAGAGGTAGTTTCGAGGAGGGAGAAGGGCTGGAGTTCCTGCAGGGCGCTGGAGAGAGAGAAGACGACGCAAGCTGGGTCGGTCCTCCGGTGGTTTCGCGACGGCCAGCGGCGCAAATTCGTTCTTCGATTTCTCCTATCTTCTTCTGTTCGTTTTTCTACTTCCTACCCCCTAGATTCTAACTTGGTCTCATCTGATTTGGGCTTAAAATGTCTTAATCCTAATTTACTCTCATTTTCCAAAACCTTAACTTTTGTGAAAAATGCCTTGATCTGAAAAGCAAACTTGCTGTTGATTTTATTTGCAAGACCTTATTAGCAATTTGTTCTTGATCTGACTACCAATTTGTACATTTCTTAACAAAAAAACTCTAATTTGGTTAATGGTATCAGGCTCAATTCCTACTCTTATTTTTATTAGGATGAATATTCAACAATACTGGAGGGCATACACTGATCCCCTTTTTTGTTAATACATTTAATCTTATATTTTGGCTCTGATTTATGCTAATTAAACGATAAACCTATATCATTTTCACATTTGGAATAATAGATGTTTGAATCTTGACACAG
Organism: Oxytropis ochrocephala; assembly: GCA_020916435.1. NCBI lineage: Eukaryota > Viridiplantae > Streptophyta > Magnoliopsida > Fabales > Fabaceae > Oxytropis > Oxytropis ochrocephala. Next base: position 108,744,025 of record CM037093.1, read on the forward strand.
GTTCTTTGCGAGAATTTTTGGTCGATTGCTAAATTATTTGCTCTTTATTACGCTTCGCTTGGTTGTTGTTGTTCCTCTCTTGAAACTCAGAAACTCAAAAAACGGTGTTTAGTGGATTAGGGTTTCAATGTGAAACCCTAATCCTATTTTTGGGTGATTTTAGCAGTAGTTTTCTGCCTTGGTTTCTCTGTCTTTTACTGCTGATTGACTGCTTATTTATAGTCTAAAACTAGGTTAAGGTATTAATTGAGTTTTGACTGGGCTTGGATGATTTTTCAGGTTGGAACCCAGGCCCAATAAAGATGTGCAAGTGACTTGGAATGTTGCTGAAACCCTGGACTCTGTTTAAATTGTATTTTCGGATTTCTTATTTTTTTGTATTTTTAGCATTATTTATTTTTGTATTTTTGGACTTAGTTGACTCTTAAGTGCTTCTGAATTGTAAATTAAGCTAATTTTTTTTTTTTTGACATTTTTAGACATATCGGACTCTTAAACATTGTAAATTAAACTAAATTGAATTTTGATATTTTTGGATTGTATATATATGCTTAAATAAATTAAACGACTAAAACAAAAATGAAGACGGACAAAATTGGGGTATAACAGTGAACATAACATAAGAATCCTCAAAATCAACTTACAAAAGGAAGCACACTAGTCAAGAAGTAAACACAAATAAACCAAAATAAATACACATACCAGCAAATTGTTACAAGTCCTTTTTAGTTGTTGTAGAAGTCCTTTGATCCACAAGTCAGCAGCCAATTCTTTGTTTCACAACTCAGCAACTCTCCAAGATACATCAAAATATAATGAGAAAAAAAAGAGTTAGTCAACATTAAACATCAACATAGCCTAATTAAAAAAACGTAAACAAGAACCCTAATTTTAAAAACCCAAATCAGAAATCGCAACAACCCCAATCTCAAAAACGAAGAGAAGCTGTAACCTTCGAAGAGAAACTTCAAAAACGAAGAGAAACTTCAAAAACATCATAACTAACAAAGAGAAACTTCAAAAACGAAAACCCTAAACTTCAAAAATGAAAACCCTAAGAAAAACTTGATTTAAACAACCCCAATCTCAAAAAAATGAAGAAAAAGCGTAACATTGAGCTAAGATTATGAAATAATGAGAAGATAACAAAACCCCTAACAGAGAAATAAGGATCCTTACCATTGTTGAAGCTTTCATCCATGATCCATGACAAACGGCGACAAGATGATGATGAAGTTTGACGAGATGAGATGATGAAGATTGGAATGAAAAGCGGAGCGTTGACGGTGAGTGAGGTTGAGCAGCCGTAATTGTGGTGTGGTGTGCTAGGAGGTTTGAAAAGAGGAACGTGTTGTGTGAGACCGAGAGTGTGAAGTGAAGTGAGAAAAGAAACGTGTGTGAGGCTTAAGTGTGAGATCGCGAGGCGTGAGCTTAAGTGAGAAATTCACAACAATACGGTAGTGCGTTATTTTTGGTGATTTTTGTTCACCCGGACCCGCCCAATTTAACCCAAATGTAACCAACTGTACCCAATTTAACCCAATTAAAACCATTTGGACCCATTTTTGGACTCGGTTTTTTCGGGCCTGCGAGTATTTTTGCGGGCGGGTTTTTATGATAGTTTTTCGCCTTGGTTTTCTCTGTCTTTTTCTTCTTGATTGATCGCTTATTTATAGTCTAAAACTAGGTTAAGGTATTAATTGAGTTTGGACTAGGCTTCGATGATTTTTGAGTTGGAACCGTGCCCAACAAAGAAGTGCAATGGCTTGGAATCTTTGCTGAAACCCTAGACTCTGTTTAAATTGTATTTTCGGATTTCTTATTTTTTTGTATTTTTAGCATTATTTATTTTTGTATTTTTGGACTTAGTTGACTCTTAAGTGCTTCTGAATTGTAAATTAAGCTAAAATTTTTTTTTTTGACATTTTTAGACATATCGGACTCTTAAACATTGTAAATTAAACTAAATTGAATTTTGATATTTTTGGATTGTATATATATGCTTAAATAAATTAAACGACTAAAACAAAAATGAAGACGGACAAAATTGGGGTATAACAGCTGCCCCTCTTTATTAATATTTCACTAGAAAGTGCTGAGCTCTAGAACTTTCGTAGTAGAAATAGGAATAAAGATAAGATAGACGCTAATTTTGTTCGTTAAGAGAGGAAATAGAGGGTTTAAGAATATACAGGGAGCGGTTAACACTTGGCGTATTAACCGAGAACAAAATGAAGGATCGCTCGGGATCTGAAGGAGCACTAAGGCTCTGAAGGGCCGCTTGGGGCCTTAAAGGAGCACTAAAGCTCTGAATGACCATTCGGGGTCTAGAAGGCTGCCTAGGCCTTAATAGAGGACCATCGTGGTCTGAAGGAGCGCTACTAGATGCGGTACTAGTAAAGCGATCCGAGGGCCTTTAGATTCGAGCGGCGGGGTCAAGATCGGATCCGAGGCGATATGTTGACCAATAGAGGACGCCCGCCATGTCTTAGGTCGACCACGGCTAGTCCGAAGGACCACGCGGGTCCGGAAGGTCCGTCGGGCTCGACTACGACGTTTGCGACTGGGCCACTTAGGGCACGCGAAGGAGCGTAGTGCTCGAGGGACCACTGGTCCAAGGATCAACACGGTGATACGTGATATGATATGAGATCAACGCCAAAGCGCGATATTAGAGGAACAAAATATAGGGATCGACACTTAGCGTGTCAATCTGAACACTTAATAAGTGCATTCAAAAATGAAAAGGCAATCTCCCTTTGGCGTTTTTAATGATGCAATGAAATTGATATACTTGTATGTGATGTATGCACATGTAATGATTGACATGTGGGATGATGGATGAAATGCGGGATGACACTTCTCTTTTTGCTTTTCCTTTCTTTTGCCTTTTGATTCTTTTCGACATTTTTTTTTTTTTGACATTCTTTTTTGGTGGTTTCATCAACTCGTGGAACTTAGGTGTGAGAGATGAAGCTTTCTTGTGTATTTGTATTCTTTGGATCGACATCTTTGGTGATTTGATGATTCATTTGAAGTGACCTTAAGTGCATTTGTTCATTTCCGTGATGAGATTACGTCCTTTCGTGATTTCAGAAATTTCAGAATTGGTCGTAATGCTTATGATATGCCGCATGTTTCACAATCAAGTATCATTTATCATAAAACACCATTTCAAAACGAGGAGAATAAAAGAGAAGGAAAAGTGTTTGATATTTCATATTGGAAGCGGGTATGCGCGGAGGCACACCGACTAGAGATTACATCGGTAATGAAAGGAAAAGAAAAGCTAAAATGCTAAGCGCAGATTCGTTGATAGCTAGTGTCCTTGAGATAATATTTATCGAGTCACCCATACTACAACCTTGATCGCTCATTATCCGACTTAGGAAGTGTTGCTTGCCTCAATATTTTAGTCCAACTTCGACCCTAATTTTTGCTGGATCGCCTTTTGGGTTCTCGATCCACCGGGTTGCTCTAACTTTTGCCTAGGCGCCGCCTTTCGGGTTTTCGACCTAGTGAGCTTATTCTTGCTTGGCTCATTTTTTCTCTTTTTCTATATCATTTCTTTCAGGCATATTTATTTTTTTTTGGCGCGATCCGAGTTGATTGGGAGTGGGAGGTTTTCACCATTGTCGAATTAAGGTTCTTAGGAGAACGATTTCTCCACCACATAAGGTTCTTCATAATTCGAGGTTGGGAATTCTTTTGGATAGGTAAGGTTTCCTTGGGCACCGTGTCTCTTTCTTGAAATTTGAAAATGAGACTTTCTTAAGTTTTCTTTGTTCTTATCTGATACAGCTTGGTCATGACATAGGCAGACACTTTGCTTTAATGGAAGTACTACTTCCATTGTGTGGGGTTGCCCCTGTTGAAGTGTGAAATGAGGTTTGACTTCCCTATGAGGTCAAAGGGAATGTTTTTGCTGGATCTCTTTGATATTCTTTGTTTGTTGCTGCAATTGCCCCATTCATCTTTGGGTGGTATGAGGAGGGGCCATGAGCACGACCTGAGGTCTCCGAACAGCTCTGCCACCATGATGTTTTTTTTTGGAAGACCGTAACGGCTGACTAAAAGTTTACTGAACTTTAGCAATAAAGATCTTGTTACACGGTGGGCGTTTAATAACCTCTTATGACTTGATGTATCCATGCCATGACGTCGACCCAATCAGACAAGATTCAAGTGAGTTTTCTTTGTTTGTTGTCCTTAATTTGTTGTACTCTTTGTCTTCTTCCGTGCCCAAACTAGTTATTTAAGTTGATTCCTGTTGAATTCTCATGGGGACCCCCCCGTTATACTCCATATTTCCTCAGTTTGATTAATGGGGTGATCAAGGTTGTGATATGAGTTACTGACATTGTTATTTTCAAGAAAATCTTTTTATCTGCATTAGCTGAAGGTGAGAGGGGATAGAAAAGAGAGCGAAGCGAATGAATGAGAAAGGAAGAAAGAAGTTTGCAAGAGAATTCAAAAATGTTATTTTATTAATAATGATACTGAATGAAACATGCGTGCCCTTATTGAGATGTCCTAAGGACTTGGGCAGAGCCATAGGATTTGCATTACAGAAACTTAACTTTGAATTAAAAAACACAGGACAAATCAACAATCTCTTAGTTCTTGAGCTCTTCAGGACAAAGACACACTAAGTTGGCGGTGTTGTCTTCGGTACCTTGATCAACCGCTAATTGATCCATCGTCATTTTCTTTGAAGTTCAGCTGCTTTGTATCAATGAGGCCTTGAACGAGGCGCTTTAAGGGATAACACTTTTCGGTCGAGTGGCCTACTGCCCCAGCATGGAATTCACATTTGGCTTTTGGGTCGTACCATCTTGGGAATGGAGAAGGTCGAACCGGTCTCATCCGACGGGGAGAAATCAAATCGTGGTCGACAAGTTGGTGCCGCAGTCGGTGTATGACACGGGGATGGGGTCGTATTGGGATGACCCTTGATGATGGTGTGATTTTCCTTGATCTAGAGCGTTGATTTCTCCTTTCTTCTTCTGAAAGTTGTAGGAGATCCATCAGAACTATGAGTGATCTTCCCCTTCTTTATTGCACTTTCTATTCTTTCTCCTATGGTAACCATGTCTGAGAAGTTTGAGGATACTCCCCCTATCAATTTGTCAAAGTAGGGTGGTGGAAGAGTTTCCATGAACATGGCAACCATTTCTTTTCTAATAGAGGTGGTGCTACAATGCGCGCTAACCTCTCGGCGATGAGCATACTCCTTGAAGGACTCATTGTCTTTTTGGTCATACTTTGAAGTTGTGTTCGTCAGGAGCCATATCAATGTTGTACTTATCTACTGCTTTACGAAAGCTTCGGCTAGGTCTTTCCAACACCGGATACGAGCGCGCTCCAATTGCATATACCACTCGATCTTTTGCCCCTAAATTTGTCTTGGAAAAGTAGTGAATCAGGAGTTGGTCATTGTGCGCAAATTGAGCCATCTTCCTGCAGTACATGGTCAAATGGCTAAGAGGACATGTTGTCCCCTGATACTTGTCAAAATCTGGCACTTTGAATTTATGAGGGATGACCACGTTGGGGACGAGGCATAGGTCATACGCGTCCTTCACTCCTACATTGGATCCTTCCACAACTCTTAGGCGCTCCTCTAGTATTTGTAGCTTATTTTCAGTTTGAGGATCTTCAACTTGGTAACCATGAGGAAGCCTGTTCATATTGTGAGGAACAGGGCGAGTATGATTCTTGAAGTCAGGTCAGAGAATTTGAGAAAGCCCTCAGGTGGTGCCATAAGTTTTGTTTGAATTTGTTCTGTCTCATCACCAACATTGTTTCCTCGCTATTCCATCCTCGATTCTCATGCAAAGAACCCCAGAAATATCTTCTTCATTGACAACGTCCATGGTCGGAGGCGTGTAACCTTGTGGTAGACCCCATTGAGGCCATTGCACACCCTGGGTGTTGGGACCAGAGTTATGTGGACGGGGCATGTTTGTGGTCTGATCATTGATGCCCCCAGCTGAAATGTTGTCGCTCGCATTCTTCTCGGTGAGAAGCTTCAAAATCTCGGTCATCTGATCTTTCAAACCCAGCATGTCCTTCATTTGTTCTTTCAGCTTTTCAACCTCATCCTTCAATATCTGATTGTCTTGGTTTTCGGCCATGTTCCTTGCTTGAGAGCGAGTCCAATAACGATGTTGATGAACCAGCTTGCCTTTTTTCTGTTTTTTTTTTCAATGCATGATGTTAGTATGTAATGTAAATGAAATGGTAAGGTATGCGCATGAAATGTATGAGATGTATGTGCATGAGATGATAACATATGATTTGATTTTATCACATTGGGGAGTTATAAACTTTCATTTGGAGAGTAAAGAACAAAATTTGATTTTGACTTTAGCATGCATGGCTTCTCTCCAAAATAAAACTTTTTAACTCCACGACGCTATTTCAAAATTTTTGTAATGCAACAAAAGAAAGAATGCATGTAATATACTTTCTAAAAAACTTTGCGGAAATAACAATTTTGATTTTTCGGATAAAAGACGGTATGCGTTAATGTTTGTTTGAATGCAATGGTATAGAGCTCCTCTGTGACCCTGAAGTGGTACCCATGGAGTGGGTCTAAGGTTCTTTTATAGTGAACCTCACAAGGGTGGTTCTAAAGAATCCCACACATGGTTCCTAGAGCCAAGGACCCGATCAAGAACACGACCAGACAACAATAGGCAAGCTATTAGAAGGGATAGCATCCTCAAAAGGAATCAAACTCTAGGTGAGATCTTCGTGACCACCCAACGAGACGTACGTCCCGCAGGCCATCACTACACAATCTCGTTCTAACTTAGGTTTATGCTCGAGTCCGGGTAGAGGACTTTTCTCACGTGTGTGGAAGTGAAGTGTGTGTAGGAGCGAAATAAACCCAAAGCTGCAAAACAAAACAAACATACAAAATATCGTCTTCTACCCTAGGGTTTACACAAATAAATAGCATATTTATTACAAAAGCAAAATAAATAAATAGGAAGGGTAAAAAATCGAATTAATCCTAAATTAATTAGACTAGGTTTTGACTCTCTAATAATAAATAGTCCCAGAGTGAAGTCCAAATTTGTAGCGGCCAGAAAAATCCGAACGCAGATTCTTCAAGTTCGAAAGGAAGCCGCCACCAAATTTTAGTTTAAAGGGCAAATTCGGAAAATCCCTTTATGTTTTGGACAAGGCAGTTTAGGGTTAGGGAGTCGTTATGTGTGGGGAAGGTATTAGCACCCTACGACATCCTTTGTCTAATTAATTATATTTTAATATTTACCCTTTTATTTACAGAGAAAAAGACTTAATTAAGTTTTTTATTTTTAGTGCTTGACAAGAGTGGACTCTTGCTCCTACGTACCTCCAGATGCAATGGAGGAATCAAAGCTACGTAGTTCTTCCTGAAAAAGTTTGTGGGTTGGTGTTTTTTAGTGTAGGGATCCTAGGATTCCTTGAATCTGACACTCAACGATCGATTCATAGGATATTTGCTAACTTGATTGTACAACCGACTTAGCCCCCTACTTTTGAAAATAATTTTAGAGTTTTTGAAAGAAAGTGGTTTGGTGTGAAGTGGGTTCGTTTTAGAATAGGTATTCTAGAACTCCTGAACTGTACAACTCATTAGCTCTAGAACGCTGACTAACCCGACTGTACAGCCGACTTAATCCCCTATTTTTTAGGAAAGTGGTTTATTCGTATTTATTAAGTGTGTAGGGTTATTGAACTGTACAGCTCATTGGCCCTAAAATAATGACTAACCCGGTTGTACAACCGACTTAGCCGTTTTATTTTTAGAGAAATAATTTATTCGTTAGGTTTGTAGGGTTACTGAACTGTACAGCTCATTGGCCCCAAAATAATGACTAACCCGGTTGTACAACCGACTTAGCCGTTTATTTTATTCTGCGAGAAAAATCATTTATATTATTGTTGGAAAAGAATTAAAAATGAAACAGGGGGTGAACATAGTAAATTGAGGTTTTATTAGTCGCAGGGGGCTGTATAATTAATAGGAGGTGTAAAAAGGAAGCCCAGTTCGCATAGGAGAGCCCAGTATGCGAAACTGGGCTTAAGTGAGGGAGGGATGCGTGCGCGAATAAGGGGGTGCGAATAACAACATAACAAGACACTTACGGCCCAAACCTAAAACTAAAAACCTAATCTTCAATTCCCTTCCTTCACTCTCACTACCAGTGCCAGCAGCCTTCTCCTTCAATGAGAGAGAGGAATTTCCGCGAGCTCTTCGCGGTTTTGGAGGGAGAGAGAGAGGTAGTTTCGAGGAGGAGAAGGGTCGAGTTCTCGCAGCGCTGGAGAGAGAGAAGACGACGCTTAAGCCGGGTCTGGCCCTCCGGTGGTTTCGCGACGACACGCGCAAATTCGTTCTTCGATTTCTCCTATCTTCTTCTGTTCGTTTTTCTACTTCCTACCCCCTAGATTCTAACTTGGTCTCATCTGATTTGGGCTTAAAATGTCTTAATCCTAATTTACTCTCATTTTCCAAAACCTTAACTTTTGTGAAAAATGCCTTGATCTGAAAAGCAAACTTGCTGTTGATTTTATTTGCAAGACCTTATTAGCAATTTGTTCTTGATCTGACTACCAATTTGTACATTTCTTAACAAAAGAACTCTAATTTGGTTAATGGTATCAGGCTCAATTCCTACTCTTATTTTTATTAGGATGAATATTCAACAATATTGGAGGGCATACACTGATCCCCTTTTTTGTTAATACATTTAATCTTATATTTTGGCTCTGATTTATGCTAATTAAACGATAAACCTATATCATTTTCACATTTGGAATAATAGATGTTTGAATATCGACACAGGTTCTGCTGAGAATTTTTGGTCGATCGCTAAATTATTTGCTCTTTATTACGCTCGCTTGGTTCTTTGTTGTTCCTCTCTTGAAACTCAGAAACTCAAAAAACGGTGTTTAGTTAGGGTTTCAATGTGAAACCCTAATCCTATTTTTGGGTGATTTTAGCAGTAGTTTTCTGCCTTGGTTTTCTCTGTCTTTTTTATCGTGATTGATCGCTTATTTATAGTCTAAAACTAGGTTAAGGTATTAATTGAGTTTTGACTGGGCTTGGATGATTTTTGAGTTGGAACCCGTGCCCAACAAAGAATTGCAGCAGCTTGGAATCTTGCACTGAAACCCGGCACTGTTTAAATTGTATTTTCGGATTTCTTATTTTTTTGTATTTTTAGCATTATTTATTTTTGTATTTTTGGACTTAGTTGACTCTTAAGTGCTTCTGAATTGTAAATTAAGCTAATTTTTTTTTTTTGACATTTTTAGACATATCGGACTCTTAAACATTGTAAATTAAACTAAATTGAATTTTGATATTTTTGGATTGTATATATATGCTTAAATAAATTAAACGACTAAAACAAAAATGAAGATTTGACAAAATTGGGGTATAACGAGTGGAACATAACATAAGAATCCTCAAAATCAACTTACAAAAGGAAGCACACTAGTCAAGAAGTAAACACAAATAAACCAAAATAAATACACATACCAAAGAAATTGTTACAAGTCCTTTTTAGTTGTTGTAGAAGTCCTTTGATCCACAAGTCACAGACCCAATTCTTTTGTTTCACAACTCAAAGAACTCTCCAAGATACATCAAAATATAACGAGAAAAAAGAGTTAGTCAACATTAAACATCAACATAGCCTAATTAAAAAAAACGTAAACAAGAACCCTAATTTTAAAACCCAAATCGTAAATCGCAACAACCCCAATCTCAAAAACGAAGAGAAGTCAGAACCTTCAAGAGAAACTTCAAAAACGAAGAGAAACTTCAAAAACATCATAACTAACAAAGAGAAACTTCAAAAACGAAAACCCTAAACTTCAAAAAAATGAAAACCCTAAGAAAAACTTGATTTAAACAACCCCAATCTCAAAAAAATGAAGAAAAAGCGTAACATTGAGCTAAGATTATGAAATAATGAGAAGATAACAAAACCCTAACAGAGAAATAAGGATCCTTACCATTGTTGAAGCTTTCATCCATGATCCATGACAAACGCGGCGACAAGATGATGATGAAGTTTGACGAGATGAGATGATGAAGATTGGAATGAAACGAGAGCGGATGTGGTGAGTGAGGTTGAACGGCGCTGTGGTGTGGCTGTGCTAGGGTTTGAAAAGAGGAACGTGTTGTGTGAGACTGAGAGTGTGAAGTGAAGTGAGAAAAGAAACGTGTGTGAGGCTTAAGTGTGAGACTGTGAGGCGTGAGCTTAAGTGAGAAATTCACAACAATACGGGCGGGTCTGGTTATTTTTGGTGATTTTTTGTTCACCCGGACCCGCCCAATTTAACCCAAATGTAACCAACTGTACCCAATTTAACCCAATTAAAACCATTTGGACCCATTTTTGGACTCGGTTTTTTCGGGCCTGCGAGTATTTTTGCGGGCCGGGTTTTTTGTCCAGGCCTAATAGAGAGACACTGAGACGAGATTATAAACAAAATAAAACTAAAAAGTAGTCACGGACTCACGGTCAATCAATCAACGTGAGTTACTAATCAAAAAAATCAACGTGAGTTACTAGAGTACTTAAACAGAAGCTATGTCTAGAAAAGAAAGCCACATAGCTGACACACCACATAGCAGTACAACATGGGAATGGTAAAAGAATAATAACCAAAGCTAGAAATGAAATGTGGCTGAAAATAATTTGATAAAAATTGGCATCATCGAAGAACCCACTATCTTCTCTGTTTCTGTTTCTCTTCTTCTTTCCCCCATTTTCATTTCTGCAACTCAATATCTCAAGGTATGTTTGTTGAAAAAGAACCATATTTGTTGCCATGCTCAACCCCAACACCTATCTGGTATAAAAAACTTAAGAACTTTAGGGCGGGCCATGGTCCTCCCCTGTCCACATAAAGATCCGCCCCTGGCCATGGCATGGAAAAACTTGGTATTTGCATCACCATCCCGTAGCCAATACACTTTTGATCTCTGCCGCCAGAAGGTTTCCTCTTGAGAAAGTAACACACTCAGCCTCCGCTTTGCTTCCACTAGCAACTGATCCGACGTCGTCCCATTCAACAACCGTAACTCGTCAATGGTTCTTCTACACATTTTTTTATAAAAAAAATCATTCTTAAAAATTGCTTTTCATGAGAAGCTACTCTAAACAACTTCTCATATGAAACAGTTTTTAGATTATTTTCAGCTTTTCATTTTCTTAATAATCTGTAACAAACGGACAACATGTCGTCATAAGTGATTATTTTAAAAAAAAATGTGATTTTTTTAAAAATAATCAGAATAAACAGCCCTAAGCCTTTATTACCTTGAGGTTTTAATCAATTACATTTTCCTTTTTATTCGTTTTTAATCTTGTTTTACACTAGTAATTAAAGAAGTTTTTGTCAAAAAAAAAGTTAATAATAATTTTTTTATTATGTTTATTTCTTTTTCTTTTTGAAGCAATTATATTTATTTCTCTATTTCTATAAAACTGTGCGTCATGGTTTATGTTCCAGATTGGGCATTGCCCTATAGATTTGTGTTGATCTCGTTCACTTGTCCTACCATCAAGTTCACGGTTGAGATCACCTTGTACTTCATCGCATGATCCAGAACCAATATCGGATCCCACCCTAACAAAAGAAATCAAGCCACATCATTGGCATTATTTCATATAAATATGTTGATCATCAATACATCAAGTACGTATTTAATACTGTCTGCTACATTTTCTTTGAACTGACTTGAGCATCAGAGTGTCTGCATGCACCACCCCCTCGTCGGATCAACCCAAAGGAGCGCAACTTGGAGCCTCACTTGGAGCTATCACACCTTAGTGGCATTTCGGCCTAGCTTCATTGACCGATACCGACTTCCAAGATAGTTCATTGGCGACCAAAATGAGAGCACCGTCGCTCTCATTTCTCTCACTTCACAGAATTCGCTCCAGATCACTCCTATACCTCCGAAACGCCAACATCCTACACGCGGACGCCCGCACCACCGTTCCCAAGTCGATATCCAACCACGACGGTTGCCTATGCCAGAAGGTTGTGTTCAAACTACCTCAACCGAAGACCCACCAGCCCAAGAGCCATTTCCAGTCATGTCTCTTGTTGTGGTTGAAGTCGACCCCGATCGTCGCGCCAACAGTTTCCCTCTCAGGGCAAGTCATTCAAAACTTGATTGCCCTTCTCAGTGATCAAGCTAGAAGTATCGTCGACCACAATGCTCAGATGACTCAGGCTGGGAGGGGCATGGCCGAATCCAAGCTAACATTGCACCAATCCTTGAATGGAGGCATCCCCGCTCACCACCACTGGGGACCATAGCATCTAGGTGTCACCGCTCTCCTAAATGTTGTCATCATTACGCGACATTTACACCGTAGGGAAGAGGTTCAAGATCACCCCCAAACTCTCCTTCAACAACCCCTGATTTCGCTTTATCGGGGACAACGAGCCACCAATTACACTTCATCACTTACGCCTTCCTCACCTCACCACCGTGCTCATGGCCGAGGCAGATCACCTCGAAGGACTAAGCGAGCACCCGACAAACATCAAAGATAGCCACCCAGTAGAGATCAAAATGACCCCTCTCCAGGGGATCAATCAAGGCACCCAGACTCATCCCGTCACGGGCCATTTACTCGATGGATAGGCGAGTACCCTATCCTGAAATCCCTAGAGAAACAACCCACTCTCAACATGTTTGATGGGGCTGCGGAACCCGACGATCATCTCAACTACTTTGACCTAATGTTTCATTACCGAAAAGCTGAAGGCGAAGTTAAATGTAAAATCTTTTAGCTAACTCTCTCCAAAGTGGTTATGGCTTACATTGAGGTATCAAGCCGAACTCAATATCTTCTTGCTCTTAGTTCACCGAGCTCTACTTCGCCGATTTTACAGCTTCAAGGGTAAAGCCGAAGTTGGAGAAGGTGCTCAAGGCAATTCGTTAGGGGGAAAATGAAACCCTAAGGGAGTACATTGAGAGGTTCAACAATGAAGCCCTGAACGCCATAGACCTGGACGATAAAATGAGATGTTGGTTCATGGAACACGGTCTCCGTCCTGGAAGCCTACTCAAAATTGACGTCAGAGTCAACTGACCACAAAACCTGAAGGAATTCTTGCAAAGGCCATCTAAGTTTAAACTATGAAGAAGATAAATTAGCAACCCAAGCACTGGGTAAGCCCATAGCAAGTAAGAAAAGCCAACCTCAGGAAACCAAGCAGAAAAAAGATCAAGGTGGTTCCTAGTGCGAACACTGCGGCCGTGTTCCACACTATTTCGGACATACACTGCTCAACGTCTCTAGGACAGAGATCACAATCAACATGAGCAAACCTCCCCTAACTTTTGGAGACAAAGACCTCTTGAATGGAAAACCTAATAAGTACATCCCTTAATAGTTTGAGCTTCCATGGCGAACTTTTAGCTAAGGAGGATCCTCGTGGATCAAGGAAGCTTGACAGACATAACGTTTGTTGATCTGATGGCCAAGTTAGGAATCTCAAACGAATAACTTACCCCTTATCGAGGGTCCGACCTATACAATTTCAATGACTGAAGACAAAGCCTCTCATTTATATCGAGCTGATGGTGACCTATGGTAATGAACCTTTCACACGAACTATTAAAACTCCTTTCTTGGTCCTCCCATACCTATCTGTGTACAACTGCATCATTGGGAGGCCGACCCTAGTTCGCCTAGACGCAGTGGCCTCCACGATCCACCTAAAGATGAAGTTCTACTTATAAAATAATGAGATCATCACACTAAACGCCGACTTAGGTTCAACCAAGAGGTGCTACTTTATGTCTCTCAAGACGGACCGGGAGGGATCTGATGAAATCTCGAAGAAAAAGCACGGTAAGAAGATTAAAGTCAACCTATTCTCCTTAACTAGTTGTTGCAAGCTCAACGACCTTAAGATAAAAACCACCCCTGGAGGACTGAGTGAGAAGTCTGCAACAAGCGGATAAGTCTCGCCTCCTCTGAAAAGCCAAGAAAGCGAAAGGATAATTCCTAATGAACATGCTGAACTCCCTATCTGCAACTTAATGAATAGCGGATAGCTATTACCCGTGTCCGCCCCGCCTCATTTTACATACCTATATCCATAAAATTGCCACTATTTTGTACCCAATAAAATAAAAAAAAAAAAATTGCCACTACTTAACATTATTTCATGGAACATCAAACTCACGCGCAGTGAGTGCAAGCGAATACACCACGCATGAGCAAGACTAATTATACCACCGACGTCATTGGATAAAAACGATGGGAAAAGGAATTAATACTATGGCCTGCCTGGTTGTTGTTGCTATGCTGGTGGCCAATTCTTGGACTGAAAAGCTCTTTGTCCCAAATTTCAAAATCCTTGTTTTTTCTCCAATCATACTTTAAATCTTGACAGCCGATGACAATTTTTTATTTATTTTTAAATAATGTTGTTACACCGAGCACTTTTATTTTTAAATAATGATGAAAAAATGAGGTAGGACTAAAATACTTTTACACTTTTCTCGATTGGAAAGAAAAACACGTTTATTGATATGTATTAATAAATATCAGATTGAGATTCTAAAGAATAAATTAATTCAAAATGTTAAAAATTCTAAACAAAACAATTAATATGAGACGTAGAAAGTAATACATGATAGTATTACATGATAGTAGAGTATTCGAATAGTTAACATTTAGCAGGAATCACATGCTAAAAGAAATGAGCCATGCAACACCAATTCTCCCTGAATAGCATTCTATTTAATGACAACTAGTACTAGTAGTCTAGTACTAGTATATGATATATGTACAGTGAACTATTTAATGACAACTAATAGCATGTAGTATATACTATATAGTATACTACATTGTCACCAAAAAAAAATATACTAAATACTACTATGATACACGTTTGCTAGCATATTTGAGGCCGCATTTATAGCATCCAAGTCATTTTTTAAGCACAATTTTTTTACACTATACTAGAATTGCGGTCTTATGATTTTCTAAAAGTTTCTGAAAAAGATTTTTTGTTTATTTTTCAAATGTGGTATGAGTATGTGATTGTAATTTGAAAGACAATGTTGAAAAATGAAAAATAATATTCCACACAAAAGTTTTGGGTTCAAATTTTTGGTGCGACAAAAACTCTATTGGGAGAGGAGAGTTACAAGACTAACAAAGTCGGGGTAGGTTCAAATCTTTACACACAAAAAACTCATTTGGGAGGGAAGAATCGCAGTACTAACAAAGTCAGAGTATACAACGCATCAATAAGTGATAAATACAACGCACCAATAACATGGTAACGAAAAAACTCTTTCTAGGTACTTCGTAAGAAAAATGTTACCTTTCCTAAAATTTTATAAAATGTACTCCCTACAGTCTCTTTTATAAGTAAAAATTAGTCAACATATATTGATTTATCTGGTTCATATTATGGACCGAGCTCTCTCTTTAGCGCATCCCATCCGCTAGTAGATAGCGAATGAAAATAGTGGATGAAACTAAAGAATAAGAAAGACACGCGTGTTTAGAAGACTAGCGTTTAACATTTTTCGAGTAGTGTTTAGCGTTTTTTCAAACGCCACTTCAAGTAGCGATTCAAAAAACGCTAGCGGGTAGCGTCTCACTTTTTTTTTGTATTTTTACCCTTGTTATTTTTCTTAAATTTCTTCTCTGTCCTTATTAAATATCATTAATTAAATAAATATATCTTTTTATGTCATTTTACATTTATCGCCTAGGATTCAACCAATTAGTTTTACCAAACACATCAATTCTTATTAGCTAGTTCATCCGCTATCCACTAGCTCATCTGCTATCCGCTACTTTTTACCAAATAGAGCGTACTTCTCAATTAAAATAGAGTATCTGGCTCATATTAATTAGTTTTAATTAAATTAATTAGAGTATTGAGTTTTTCATTCAACAAACACAATGAGTCAATTGAGTGATTGAAATACAAAAGACAAGACAAAGCACAGGAATCAATGAACTCCATGATTAAAACATCAAACATGGGCAGCAATGCAGTATGGCATGACATGACACAGTAGAGAAGAAACCGTACGCGTCTACCAGGGAGCGTGGTAACGGTAATTAACACCATTCTCTTTCTTAAATTAGAATGGTGAGAAATGAGACAGGTAAAACCGTAAAAGTAAGTGTAGTACAAGTACAACGATTTTATTAGCAAGTTCACTTACATCCCCACTCACACTCATCCCCACGCACACACGCACTCACTCTTACACGATAATAGAGCTCTCTTTCTCTTTCTCTCTCTCTCTCTCTGTTTTTTTTCAAGAACAGAATCTCCTTCCCTGCAACTTTTCCCACATCTCTCTCTCTACCTTTTTCGCTTGCTTTCAGCTTTTTCTCAAGGTTAGGGTTTTTATCACATTAACTAATAATTAATCAATTAATTTATTCTCATATGCCAAAAGCTCTTCAATGCAAAGTGCTCTTGCTTACGTTCCCCACTCCCACTACTACTAATTTCTTTCACTCCGAATCTTAGCCGTTAAGTCGTCTATTTTACACACGCCACTAACCTTTTCTTTCCCCTTTTTTCTCTTTCTTTTCTAAGCAAGCTCAGTTTTCTTAAAGATCTTTCCAGCATTATCCCTCAAACTTCTCCACTTTCTAAATTTAGTTCATTTATCAGATTTCATTCTTCTTCTTCTTCATGTTTATTACTCAACTCAACTGTAATTAATACGCTATCTATGCATTTTTGTTTCTGATTATGGAATTTATTTTCTTACTTGTTTTTTGTTTTGCTTAATTGACTTAACCGTTTAGCAATTTTGTTTTGGTGTATTGAATTTTCAGAATCCTTGCTGGTGAATTTTCAGTTGGGAAAGAGATTGGATTCAACGGTGAGGATTAAGCTGGAGATCAATGGGTGAAGTGAGATCTGATTCACTGTACAAGAGAGTGAAAATCCACGTACAAGTTCTATTGGGATTTTTGTTGATCTGTATAGTTCAATTTTCGCTTGCAGACACTAATCCCGTTGATGGTATTGATTCTTCCCCCTTTTCTACCTTCTTCATTTTCAATTTATAGTAATGCTCTGAATTAATTATATTTGTGCTCCCGTGCCTCTTATGTTAAGTAAAATGCTCAGATGTTTCTCATTCAAATCAAAATTTTGTTACCTTGTGGTTCTGCTTTTGCTTTTTCAATTCATAGCTAGGTTATTAAGGTCAAGTTTGGATTAGCTTCTAAATATGAGCTTCTCAATTAAAATAGTTTGATGTCTCAAAAAGTCCTTTTAAGTTTCTGGGAACTATGGAGAAGATAAATGAGTAAACCAATGAATAAATTGAGATACGGAACCTAATTTCAACTAATTTTGATTTACACAGGAAGTTATTATTATTATTATTATTATTTGGTAGGGCAGTTATTATTATTTAAAAGACTCACAATTATTACAATATTCTTTTATTATTTTTTCCATAAGTGTTTGTGTAGAAGTTTATTTAGAGAGCTTTCCTACCTTTAAGACCAATGGCACGGGGCTACTTAATTTTGTACCCGTGTTTTGAAGGGAAGTTGCTGCTCTCAACATATTCTTGATTATTTTCATCTATCTTCCATCTATTATATTATGAGAGTTCTAAAATTTTGTAATTGTATCAGTTGATGCAATTAATAGATTATATACATCATTCGGAAGCCCTGTTCTTCCTGGGTGGGTTGCAAGTGCGGGAGACCCGTGCGGACAAGCGTGGCAAGGCGTTCTATGTAATGGATCACTCATACAAGAAATGTCTGTTATTACTTTTTCTTGCTTCTTCATAGTGGTTGTATTTTACAAAATAAATGATTATTACCACTTATCATTTAATGTATAACAGAGTGCTGAATGGTGCAAATTTGGGTGGAGAACTGGGTGATAGCTTGGGAATGTTTGTTTCTCTCAAATCATTGTAAACGACTCTCTCTCTCTCTCTTGCTGGCTTGCTTTCTCTGCTTCTTTTTATGTCCCAGGCATATGTGCATGGATTGTGCAAGTCCATGTGTAGGTGTATTTCTGCACGTGTTTTGCATTTCCTCAGTTCATGAATTTCAGTGGTCATCCTTCTTATATATTTCTTCTGCATCATTTTTGCTGTTTGCTTCATGTTTTTGGGGCAGACGTCTAAGCAACAACCACATTGGGGGAAGTATTCCAGCCAATTTGCCAGTCACCTTGCAGAATCTGTATGTGGTACCTACCTGTGTAATACTATCTCTTCCAACAAATTGTGCAAAATGATAAGGTAGTTTGTACTTTCACAGTTTTCTTTCAGGTAACCAGTTCAATGGAAGTATTCCTACCTCTTTATCCACATTGACCCAACTGACTGACATGTGAGTTTATTGATTCTTCTATTTTCATATTGAATTCTAAGGGTAGCTGATGTTAACTGTTATGCAAGTGTATCAAAATGAGATTGAGCTATTTCCTTGCAGGGCTCTTAATGACAATCTTTTAACTGGAGAAATTCCAGATGCCTTTCAATCTCTTACACAATTGATCAATCTGTAAGGCCTCATTTTAATTAATTCTCACATGTTGAATGAAAACTCTTTTAGCTTCATTGTATATAAAACTTATTTGCTGAGTCGCAAACTGCTATGGCAGAGATTTATCTAATAATAATTTGAGCGGGGAATTGCCTCCATCTCTAGAGAGTTTGTCAGCTGTGACCTCCTTGTGAGTATCGTGTAAGATGATTTTTATGAATTTTTATTTCTTGATTTTCTGTCAATCAATCTAACCTTTTCCTTGTTGGCAGACATTTACAGAACAATAATCTGTCTGGGACACTGGATGTTTTACAAGACCTTCCACTAAAAGATTTGTACATCTCTTAACCATGCTTCATATAAATTTTAACCTATGTTGTTATTATTATATTTGGTTTGTAAAGGTTTTGAAAAAGTGGAATGCATGTCGGATTTGATACTATCTTTTAGTTTTTCCGATACTTTCATTCTCTTTTTAAATCCATGCTTATCTGCCCTATTTGAGCAGGAATGTCGAGAACAACCAGTTTGCTGGACCAATACCTCAGAAGTTGTTAAGCATCCCTAGTTTCAGGTGAAAACCTTAAAACATAAAGTGTTTGCTTCTTTATACTTAAAAGAGATATTGTGAATGTATAATATGTATTGGAGTCCACATTGGATAGCGATATGATCTGAACAGTGGTTATAAGTGGTAGACAATCCTCAGCCTATGAGCAAGCTTTTAGGGTTGAGTTGGGTCCAAATCCGGATTCTAAGATGGCATCAGAGCCTATTTAAGACTCGTTAGGCCATCCACAGATAGTCCTGTGAACTTCGCGCTCCATATGTCCTGTCTTGGTGTGACGAAGGGTGTATGTATTGAAGTCCCAAATTGGATAGTAATATGGCTTGAACAGTGGTTGTAAGTTGGGGGGCAATTATCACCCTATGAACTAGCTTTTGGGATTCAGTTAGGTCTAAACCCAAATTCTAAGATTGAAGATAGTGGAACTTTGTATTTTTGATGTTTTCCTGAAAATATCCTCGGTCCTATTAACTCCAAAGATGTGCAGTATTGCAATTAGGCAGAAAGCAGAGAGTAACGACAGAAGAAAATAAAAGCATTTTGGCATGAAGCTTTCTTTTTGGCATAATTTCTGTAGCACTGTAGTTCTGAAAAGCAGCCAGTTAGGTGATGCCTCCATTTATACGGGCAATATGTAATGTTAGATAACATACGTCTTAGTCAAAGTTTAGAGAGATATAAATTCAGATGTTTTATATTTAGCGTGCATTTGAGATGTTTGCGTTTACTTTGATTCTTTTTCCTTTTTACTTTTTGCACTCCATAAACCAGTTTGTGATGAAGGACCCATATTTACTTTTTGCAATCCATATTTAGCATGCATTTGAGATGTTTGCGTTATACTTTTTGCACTCCATATGATTGAAATGTGATGTATAATGATGATGATCAAAAGTTGTGTTTTATTGCCTGTTAAATGTCATTGTTTTTGCTTTGTAATTTAAATGGTTGGGAGGGACGAATAAGGATAATGGTAAACATTAGGCTTCACTTGAGAAAGTGGTCACAGGTCTATTGGTGTATTAAACCAAAAGCATAACACTACGGTGGTTTATCACTGTCTTCGTTGTCATCATCCATTTTGCAGCTTTCTTGCTCTATATTAGAAGAATGAAGTGTTACTTCCTTCTGATTTCCGCTTTACATCAGAAAGTTGAGTGACATATATATCAACGTTATTTGTAATTTTGGTGCTTCAATAACTCATTGTGATATTTATATGCAGTAAAGATGGAAACCCATTTAACCTAAACAGTAATGATACTTTAGCTCCAGCACAACCACCTCGTTCTCCAGTAACAGCATCACCATCAGGAACTGTGGTTCCTGGGACACCATCTTCTGGACGTGTACCTACTAAACAGGCTGACGGACCAACTGCATCAAAGGAATCAAGTTCTGGGAAACCCAAACATAACACCAGAAGGGTGGTTTGGATATCTATTTCTGCCATATTGGTGTTTATTATTTTCGCACTTGGACTTGTTCTCTTTATTCCAAGATGTAGCAGAAGGGAAAGGGCTGAAAGAACCTCAAAGCAACATCAAATTGGAGCATATGGAGGCGAGAGAATGAATCCTTGGGATAACGGGGCTCTAGTCCCACCACCTAGTCGAACTGAGAAAGGCAAATATTCATATTCTTTTGGTCTCTGATAGCTCATTTTCTGTCATCTAATTTGTCCTTGAAATTTCTTCATTTTGACCATTCAGTTTTGAAAATAATTTTTAATTTGTTAACAGTACCAAAAGGGGCTGTTGTGAGGCCAAAAGAGGATCACCAAGCAGAGAAAGGTGATCACAAAGAACCACAAAGAATGGAAACACTGCCAAAGCTATTAAGTCATGAGATAAGTATGAGTGACCTAGATGTACATTTAATGCCACCTCCACCCCCACCTCCTCCCCCTCCTCCACCTCCTGCTCCAGAACTTACTGCTCAGAAGGTGATTGTTGAGTTGGCAACATCTTCCAAAGGGGCTAACAGTAATCCTTCCAAAAGAAGTCCAGTTCCTCCCACCTTTGCTAAATCTTTCACCATTGCATCCCTTCAACAGTATACAAATAGCTTTTCTCAAGACCATCTAATAGGATCTGGCATGCTGGGAAGTGTTTATAGGGCAGAGCTTCCTGATGGGAAGGTAAGATTATTGCTTATCAGTTGCATTTCGTTTTTATAGATGACTGATGAAACTGAATACACACAATGGTTTTTTGTTTGTTTTCTCAGTCTTCTTCATTGTTATATCTGTTTCGCTACACGTTAATCACATTTAAGTAGCTGGTAATGATAACACGATCACAATAATGTGATTCAAATTTCCCTTTTTCTCTTTCCCTTGCTCAAGTAGCTGGTAATGATAACACGATCACAATAATGTTTGTTTTCTCAACTATTTTGTCACATGTTTAAACCATTGATACTTTTGAATCATGTCCTGATTCAAATTTCCCTTTTTCTCTTTCCCTTGCTCAATTAGTCCTGTGAAATTTATTTGTACCCTAATTGGATTCAAATCTTGACACTTGCACTTTCTGTTTAAATTGTTAGATACTTGCTGTGAAGAAACTAGACAAGAGAGTTTCTGATCACCATGAGGATGATGAGTTTCTTGAACTGATAAACAGTATTGACGGAATTCGCATGCAAATATTGTTGAGCTTATTGGGTACTGTTTAGAGCATGGTCAAAGGCTTCTGATCTATGAGTACTGCAGTAATGGGTCGCTGCAGGATGCACTTCATTCAGATGATGAATTCAAAACAAGAATGTCTTGGAATGCTCGCATTCGGATAGCACTTGGTACAGCTAGAGCCTTAGAGTAAGTCCAAGTAACTGTTGACATAAGGACAAAGTTTGCCCCAGGTGGTTGATTTGTAGCTTATAGTGGGTTCGACCATTTTCATTTTCAAATGTAGCATGTCCTGGCTGACTCTTTTAGTATGCCTTGGTAGGTTAATTTAAGGCTGGAAGCTTTCTGCTAGAACATGGGATTAATAAAGATCTGCTAGTTTAAGATTATATCCACCACAAAAGTGAAAAAAAACATTTCCGAAGGCACCAAAATTGACTTTTTCCTGAAGGAGCCTCTTCATTCCTTTTGCTCATTGCAACTTTGCACTGGGATTCTGTGATAATAGAATCTGTTCCAAACACACTAAATATATAATAGAACTTTCTGGAAGTTTAAATTGCTAACATAGAAAATTATATAATTTTTACCCATAATGCATCTTTATGAGTCTAATACTTGGTGTTGACTTCTAACAAGGTACTTGCATGAGCAATGTCAGCCACCTGTTGTACACAGAAATTTCAGGTCTGCTGCCATTCTCCTTGATGATGATCTGTCCGTCCGAGTATCTGATTGTGGTTTGGCTCCATTAATAACCAAAGGTGCTGTACGTCAGGTAGGAGACTATTATATATTGTACAAAAGTGTTACATTGTGTGAGAAATGGTAGGAAAAGTTTTACAAGAAAAAAACACACATGTGGAGGAATGTTAAAAATTCCTTTTGTGGTTTTGCCCTGATGTCTTGTAAAGGAATTTTCACTTTTCTGTCATTTTTCCTCTTCCAGTGACTTTTGTTTTTCTCTCCTCACAATTTTGCAATTTGTCTCGTACTAAATAGCGCAACTCTATTGATTTATTTCAAATTACTTATCATTTTAAAAACCATGATGGCATTATTCCCCTTGGTATTTCTACCAGCTAGAATAAGAGAGTTTTAATTGATGAAAAGGTAGTGTAGTTGAAGGTATGTTTGGATTGATGGTATAGGATGGAATGAGACAAAATGATGTTATGATCCGTCGTTTGGTTTCTTAAAAATTTCTTAAAAAGAGGGTGGAATGGAATGGAAGCCAATGGTATCTATTCCATCCCATTCCATCACTTACAACCATTTCCGTCCCATTGTAAAATTTCCCAACAATAGAACGAAAATTTTATTTCATTGCATTCCGCCCCTCCATTCCATTCCATCTGTGTAAAAATAATTTACACAATCATCCAATAATTTATCGTCACCTCGATTAATGAGATGACTTGTGATACTCATTTATGATGTGGCAACACGTAAAATATTTTTACACGGACAATGCATACAAATTAAATTCTTTCGTAATCCTTTTTCAAAACCTTAAATGAATGACAGTTATTTTGAAATAGAGTGAGTGATTTCAGTTTAATTTGCATTATAGCATTGTGTTAACATTCATATATTTTCAGCTCTCAGGACAACTGTTAGCAGCTTATGGCTATGGAGCTCCAGAATTTGAGTCAGGAATTTACACCTACCAGAGTGACGTGTACAGTTTTGGAGTGGTCATGTTAGAACTTTTGACAGGCCGTCAGTCCTATGACAGGTGAGAACCTATTACAAAAGTACTACTGTAGCTTTTATTTTTGGCTTTTCATGGACTTGGCTCATGTTTTGTGTAAATCTTGGTCAGGACACGCCCTCGAGGGGAGCAGTTTCTTGTAAGATGGGCAATCCCTCAACTTCATGATATTGATGCATTATCAAGAATGGTTGATCCTTCTCTAAATGGACATTACCCTGCCAAATCATTATCAAATTTTGCAGACATTATTTCTAGATGTCTTCAGGTAAGCTATTCAGTCTGAACTTAAATTTCAGTCTTGTTTAGTTAAATAATCCCTTTGGCATGTAACTGATTTCTTGGCCTTCCATGTATCTAATGCAGTCAGAGCCAGAATTTAGGCCCGCAATGTCGGAGGTTGTCTTGTACTTACTAAATATGATAAGGCGGGAATCTCAACAAAATGAATCAAATGAAAGATGAAAATGGTATTATTTGAATATGAATGGACGTGCAAAAAGATTTTACCTGCTAATTGCAGAATCTCAACAAGTTAAGATATGCATGTCATCCAAGGAGGGCCCAATTAGATGCCCTTATGCTTTACTACTCTCTATACTAACCATCCATTACTCACATCACATGCCAAGCTCTGTCAGGAGCTTTGTCCAATCAGCTTCAGAGAATTTTAGCCACCAACACTCCTCTCACTCATGTAGTTATATATATGTATTTAATTTTATGTGTGATTATTTTCATGGTTCATTAAACCATGCCATGTTTCCCTGGTAATTGACCCCATTTGTTAGTCGATGATGAAATCGAAATGTAATTCTGTATGCGTCCTAGTTATTTTGTTATCTTCATTCTTGATGATGAAGTTTTGGTAAAATGTACCAATTCACATTCAACCATTGTAATTTATTGTTGTTCTTTATAAACTAGAAGATGCCCAGCATCATTTTGCTGTCTAAGAAGAAGAGCCGGTTTCATCGATTGAAATGAAAGAATTTTCGCAGTTGAGGCATTTGAGGCCATAGTATACCGCAGGCCAATAAAATGATTTTTTTTTGGTTTAGTAATAAAATGATTGATTGTTTTAGACTTTTAGTAGAAAATGATTGGTATTTTTATTTTAGTCCGAAATGCCATTTCTGATTCCTGAATTCATGATTGGTTGTATCAATCTGGACAGCAATGCGAAAATTGCACCCGATATGGTACAATGTTTAAAAAAGTAAGTAAAAAACACGTATGCGTCTATGACACCTAATTTCTAAATTCGGATCGAAAAATCAGATTCCAAGATTTTGTGATTTAGGCATACAAAATCTTGTTTCCTTACCGGATAAACAAAAATGTTATTCAGAGATAATATTTTTGACAAAAATAGACAAAAGTCAACTTATAACACCAATTAACCAAGTTTTTTAGACTATTTAGCCAACCTGCTTTTTCACAGTTTTCGAGGTGTTGTTTAAAAACTTGGTTAATTGATCACTTGGCTAATAGTCTAAAAAATTTGGTTAATTGGTGTTGTAACTTGGCTTTTGTCGATTTTTGTCAAAAATGTTATGTCTAAATAACATAATCGCCGTATAAAATGCCTTTACACGACACAGACACAGATACCCACACATCAGTTTTATTTTATTTTATTTTAAAAAATACAAGTAATTGAAGTCCCCAACATTTTCAAATGAGTATCAATTTAGTCCCCAATATTTTCAAATGAGTATCAATTTAGTCCTTCCGTTAACAAAAGTTAGTAACGGAGTTGACGGAAGGACTAAATTGATACTCATTTGAAAATGTTGGGGACTAAATTGATACTGGTGAAAAGTCAGGGACTAAGTTGAATATTTTCAAAATGTCAGGGACCTAATTGGCTATAACCTCAAAATCACTCTCTCTTCTCTCTCTCATCTACCAAACACGCCATTTGTTTACTTAAAAATACAAACAAATGAGTTATATGAAGTTAATAAATTTGCTACCTGAAGCCATTGCGCTTGAATCAGTGCCAAGAATTGCAAGGATAAAATAAATACGGTTGATGTTGGTAGTCATGTTGTGTTGGAAGATGAACAAAAAACATTGAGCAACTAAGGCTATTTATAATGGCTAGAAAAGTTACTGTTTTTTAGAAATATTAGATGGGTCATGCTAAGATAAAATGTTCTTGTTATGCTCTTTTTTTGTATCAGTAATAGTTAATTGATTCTTTCACATTAGAAATATTTGTTTAAAATTAATATTTATAATGTTTTAAATGGATAATATTTATAAGATTTCTAAAAGTGATAATAATTGAGATAATTCAGAGATTATGTTAGAAAAGATTTTCTTATTTCATTAATGATAATAGTTAAAACAAGGTACTATCCAATTAGGTCCCTGACATTTCGAAAATATTCAATTTAGTCATTGACTTTTCACCAGTATCAATTTAGTCCCCAACATTTTAAATGAGTATCAATTTAGTCCTTATGTCAGGTCCGTTACTAACTGTTGTTAACGGAAGGACTAAATTGATACTCATTTGAAAATGTTGGGGACTAAATTGATACTAGTGGAAAGTCAAGGACTTAATTGATACTCATTTGAAAATGTTGAGGACTAAATACTGGTGAAAAATCAGAGACTAAATTAAACATTTTCAAAATATCAGAGACCTAATTGGCTATTACCTCATAACCTATGATATGGTACAATGTTTAAAAAAGTAAGTAAAAACACGTATGCATCTATGACACCTAATTTCTAAATTCGGATCGAAAAATCAGATTCCAAGATTTTATGATTTAGGCATACAAAATCTTGTTTCCTTACAGTATAAAATGCCTCATTACCTATGAAGTACGAACGTAGACACTGACACTGGACACGACACAGATACAAATACCCAGACATCAGTTTTATTTTATTTTAAAAAATACAAGTAATTGAAGTGTCGGTGTCAACGTTAGTGTCAGACACGATACGTGTCGGACACAGGAACACGTCTTCAGTCGAAGGTGTCTGTGCTACATAGCTCATTACATTTGCTTTTTTGAGAGTATGCTACGCATGAAAGGGAGACTTCTTTCCACGTTGATCAACAAAGGCCAACTTTATTTAGGCACTGATCAACAAATGCCAACTTTATTTAGGCGCTGAAAACGCCATGCTTCATGTTAAAACGCTATGGTGCCAAAGTGGTGCTATCCAAGATGCTAGTCGATGTGTTGCCACTTGAGGAGGACCATGATTCTCTGCGGTTGAGAATCATTGCAGTAAGGCAAAAATTACAACACAAAGCAAGAGAGAGATATTTTAGGAAGAGTGATATTAGGTGTTGAAAAGACAAAATAGCCCTCTAAATTTGCCTAAATGCAGGAAATTTAGGAAACTCTGAATTCAGAGAATCCATTTCCACTTGAGGAGGTGGCTATGCCGGAGATGCTTTTGTTGTTCAGGAGTCACTCTCAAATGGACCGAAAGACACCTCATCGCTGACTATGTTGACATCCGCTTGTGAAGTAGAGATGTCCATTAGAAGCGTTGCGAGGACAGGGAGTAAGAGATGACAACTAGGCCAGTCATACATGTGTGGCATACTTGTGCAAATTTGAGACTTGAGTAGTATCCACACTCATGTATGGGTGTCCTGTGTCATGCTTCTTACGTGTAAGAATCTTCTAGAACATTCACACGAGGATCCAACATCAACATGTTGATATAGGGAAAATAGCTATCCTAGAACCTAACACCATTTAACACTGCATAGGTAGTGCAGTTTTTTTAGGTAAGTAAGAAATAGATTAAAGGAGTAGAAGAGGTACTCCAACCTAATTAATACAACCATCAAGAGGCTTCGTTAAAACCTCCCGTGGACAAAATTGAAAGAGAAAAAGACCCAGAGAGGAAAAAGAGTACACCCCTGCAAATGAATACACCATCCTAAAAATCCTACTGGTACAATATGTTCATTCTATAACAATAGAGAGTTGATACACGACTTCAAAACCTCCAAATCAACCACAGCGATGTTCTTGAATATTTAGGATCATCCCAGGCAGCCTAGGGGCAGTTTAACCGATCAACTTAGTTATGCGTAGACTTTCTGCCTCTCTTAGAGATGAATCACCCCCAATATAGGTATTTGATGTGGTTTACTATCTCAATTAAATTTGCTACACCCCTTCGAACATTATCTGTTTCCTTCTATGCCACACTACTCAAACAATTGTCAACTAAATGAGATGTGTTGTTGCTTTCAGCTTCCTCCCTTTCAGACCCTCGAACTGTTAAAAGTGGCAATAGGCGCATGACAGTGTAGAGGCGGTAGTGCAGTTTAAATTCTTTATAACGTTACACCCTCTACAATAGCAAAAACTAGTGTAAGAGAAGAATCAAGAGACAAATAAAAACTATAGGGATGTAGAAGGGAGTGTGTAGTAGAGGATGCAAACCCTTCCCCTTATTTAAGCTCTACTAGAATATTGATTACTATGAGCTTTGGAGTTCCTTCATAAAAACTTAAAAATCTTCTATTTTGTTAACTTGCTATGTACAGTAACGACTCAACTTTCTTAGAAGAAGACCCAACTATAAGGGTTTGTTTGTGAGCTTGGAGAGGAAGTAAACGAATCGACTTTCTTAAAAAAAACACCCAACTAAGGGTTTGTTTGTGATTTGTGAGAGGAAGGTATGGGGGGTATTAGGTGTTTCGCCCCAAAAGGGCAATGGGGATATCCCCTCACCTTGCATGAGATTTTATTTTTCTTCTTGAAACCAAAATAATCAATTTGGGGACTCAAAAAAGAGGAATTAGGAGAGGAAACTTAAAAAGTTTTTTGAGTGTAATTTTTCTCCATATTATTAACGAACTGTTATTCATAAATCTTTGGGGAAATTACACTAATCTCCCATCAGTTTTAGTAAAATAATACATACACCCCCTATAGTTTTCAAAAGACATTGACCTCCCATTATCCCATAGATTACACAAACCTCCATTTTATTAAGTAAAAATTGAGGATGCAGAGGGGAGGAGTTTGTGTTTTTAAATAAAACTTAAGGGTGGTGAGTGAAACTTTTTCAGCAAATAGGGGAGTTGCGTATTGATTTAACAAATAGAAGGGATGTCTATATAATTTAATCATACCTCATGGTTTCATATCAGTGTTAGTTTGGTCGTTTATTTTTTTCACTTTAGTCATTAATCTTTCATACATGTTTCCGTCTGATCCTTTAAAAAAAATACAAAAAATGAAGAACACTATGAATGTCTTCGAGCACACTAAGGTCCATTTGATTTCTTGTTTCTTGAGTAACACATGCAATAAAAGACCAAATTGAATGAAATTGGACTGTAACTTGAATAAAATTTCGCGAGAATTCAATGGAACCAAAATTAAGCTCAGGAAAGTGCTGATGCGCAAAATCACTTCTGGAAATGAAATATTGAATTTGAAGTTCAAAAAAATCTTCAATCTCAACAATGGAGAATTTGCTATAGAATACCAAATTGAACTATTCTTGAGCCTAGAAAACTCAAAATTCAACCAAGAATCAGAATATGACAAGTATTTTATTTAGAAAAGCGCTTAAAATGCAAACACCGTGAAAAATCAATTCGCATCTATAAAACATGTTTTGGCTCTTTTACTCATTTTAAATACTTTAATAACCCGTTGTCTTCTTTTTTTTTGACAAAAACTAATAACATTGTTGTCCAAAAATAGTTAAATAATATTGAATCATTGATATGAGGAGAATTTACAATCACCTCCCTTGAGATATATGATTAAATGACATAGACACCTCATCTATTTTTAAATGAAGACACAAATCTCTTATTTGTTGAAAAAGTTTCACTCATCTCCTTTAAGTTTTATTCAAAACACAAACGTATTCCGCCTCTGCATCCTCTATTTTTACTTAATAGTTAATAAAGGGGAGATTTGTGTGATCCAGGGGAGGTCAATATCATTTAAAAAATAGAGAGGGTGTATGTGTTATTTCAACAAAGTGAGTGTAATTTCTCCTTAATATAACAATACTTTTTGACAATATTGATATAACGATATTATTGGTTACTCAAACAAACAAATGCAAGAAACACGGTGTAAATGGATACTCATGTCATGATAACTAATTAACATGCATGAAAAATTTCCCCCTTTTCAGTTTTCATTCCTACTTTTAACATAACGAACAAACAAACAATGAGAATCCGTTCATTGCAAGGCGTCTCTACCAAAAATCACAACACAACAAAAATCTTCCCTTCCCTTCTTTCTCGATAATTCCATTCTCAATTATTTCCTCTTCAAAATCTCGTATACATTTTTCTTTCCTTTTTTCTCTCTTCGTATCTAGATCTCTGTGTTTGGCTTCAAATCCCGTAGTAGCATGGAAACCAACCCCTTCGCCGAAGAAGAGGTTAATCCCTTTGCTGTAAGTTTCTTTCTTCAATAACTTCTTCTCTCGTCTCACATTTGCGTTTTACATCGCAAATGCATGTTCGTTGATAATGTCAGGCGATTGAATTTCTACCTTGATGTCGTGATCCGCCTTGAGTTGAGATCATTGATAAATTGAATGAATTTCGTAATGCAGCTAAATAGACACCCTTCCTGTATTAGAAATTGAGAGAAAATGTTTCTTCAGAAATTCATTCTGCATTTCTATCAATGCAATGTTGTTATTTTTTTTATTATCTTCTTCTTAAATTTTTAGAAACTAATTTTCTTTTTTGCAGTTTATTAAAATTTATGGATTACATAAATATGTAAATATAGGTGTATCTATGTAAAAACCTAACTGGTTTTTTTATCAACCATAATTCTTAATTATTGAGTTCTTTTAGTTTTTTTTAAATATCTACAAATTTGTGTTTTCATTATGATATATATGATATTAGGATGGATCTACAAAAGGAAAAGCGTCAGGGAAACCAAATTATGGTGGAGGTGCATTCTACACTACTGTAAGCACTCTTCTCATCTCATTTCGATCTTCGTATCAACTTACAAATTACAACACTTTATTTGATCATATGTTGAAAAATATTATATCTGTTGATATGTGTTTTGAATTTTGATCGAGCAAGGGTGTTGCATGGTTTTTATAATCTTTATAAAAGTTAGATACATGTATTTGAATGTTTTGTGTTATGACCACAAACATGAGCTCTATTTATGATGATATAATAACTAAAATAAGTAATGACAAAAGATTATTCTAGTATTAGCGTTGAGTAATCACATTTAACATATATAAATGTTATATGCACAAAAACTCGCTACAAATTCCATCAAAAAATACTGCTACAAATAGATTCAACTCAATATCCTCTTAAGGATTTAGTTAGATTTCAACCAATTGATCAATAGAGCCAATAAAATTAGTCGTGAATTGCGATTTCTCCCGAAAGAACCTTTGCATTATGTTTTCGCCATTTTCGTTGTAAGCTGGGCAGAGGTTGTTTGCACTCTCTGAAGGAGCTCGGCTCTGGTGTGTTACAAGAGGGAAACTTTTGTAATCTTTCTCATTCAACTAGATTACTATCACTACTAATTCACTACCATATTTTTAATAGTCTCTCCTGAATCACTCTTTCACTTTATTATTCTTTTACTAGTTTTGCGTCTTTTTTCTCCTTTTTATAGATACTTTCTACATTTTACATGGTTTGCATCTTTTTTATGATTGTTTCCTTAAATTTGTGTAATTTTCAAAATATAAAGAAAAACATGATGTTGCCAATTCTTGGAGATAGATTGTTCATTTACCACTTTTCTACATTTTCCCCTTAATTTTGTAGAACCCGGGTGCAACCTCAAAGCTCTCACCCCTTCCTCATGAGCCTCATGGTGGGGCAACTGTTGACATTCCTCTTGATATGCCACAGGTAGACTAGATAATAAAAATGTTGACATAATAAATGCTATAGAGCACCGACACAGACACATGCACTGGACACTACGGACGCAGAGACACCGATTTTAATTTGAAAAATACAAGTAATTAAAGTTTCAGTGTCGGTGTTCGACACAATACGTCTTGGACACCATACACGTCTTCAACCAGAAATGTCGGTGTTACATAGCGTAAATGCCAAAACTATGATGTCACAGTGTTCCCGACTAAATACTTAATTGCGTCATTTTTATTTTAGGACATCAAAGCAAAAGAGAAGGAACTGCAAGCTAGAGAGGCTGAATTGAAAAGAAGGGAACAGGTTATTCATCCTGATCTTGTGTGATTGGCTGATTGCTTTGAACCACAATTAACTTTTGTTTAGTTAGTAACTTTTTTTGTTAGATTCAATATAATAAATTTTTATTTACTGTAACTTCTTATAATTAATATTGATTCTAGATTCGATCAACTATAAGTTAATAAATAATAAAGACCTCATCAATAGCAGGGTGGATCATGTTGTTTATCAATACATAGTCACTTGTCCTTTTTCTTCATAACAAATTTAATACACGTGTAATATCTTTTAGTTTATGACCTTAATAAGCAGTCATATCATACCTTCAATTCCAAATCAGTTCACTTTGTTCATGCTACCTGACCATTGCATATATAATCTTTCATGTTAGTTATTAGATAACTAATAATTTCATGATGTTCTGTAGGAGCTAAAACGAAAGGAAGATGCTATTTCACGAGGTATTTTAAGTTCATCCATACTTATAGAAGATAACAGGGGTAATAGTGGTTTACTTTTTTAGTTGTTTACATCTTTTTGTGCGTGTTTGCAGCTGGAATAGTTTTAGAGGAAAAAAATTGGCCACCTCTTTTCCCTCTCATTCATCATGACATTGCAAATGAAATACCAGTACATCTTCAAAGTATCCAGTATGTTGCGTTTACAACATGGTTGGGTACGTCGGAGTCTATTTTTTTGGTTATAGGTTGCATTTAAGTCACAACTAACTATTTGTTTTTTGATAGTTAGTATCAACAAAATCTCTTATCTTTTCTTCATATTTGAGCTAGCAACTTATGTCAAAGATTTAAATTTTACTTTACAAGTTGAAT
Organism: Oxytropis ochrocephala; assembly: GCA_020916435.1. Lineage (NCBI taxonomy): Eukaryota > Viridiplantae > Streptophyta > Magnoliopsida > Fabales > Fabaceae > Oxytropis > Oxytropis ochrocephala. The sequence goes on from CM037093.1 coordinate 108,776,511, forward strand.
GAAAAAAATTCTTCTCGTATTCATTTATGGTCAAAACTTATTAATTATTTGAAATTAAAAGTTTTCAATCCTTTTGTTTCAAGTGGCTTATTAGTTTAGTACCTTTGGTTGATCAAAAAAAATAAGTTTAGTACCTTTGCTACATACTATAATTGTTATATGCTAGTAAACTGCCTATACATTTTAATATTTAAAATCATTGCTTCCTTTGTTTTTCCAAGGTTGTTACTTAAAGAAGGAAAGTAAATTTGATGCTGACCTTAGGTCTGAGGTTACCAAGGGAATATGAGGATACCCAAGGGTATCATTACAATTTGAGCTAATGGCCTAACTCAACCTCACAACCTGGTCAGTAAAGTGGGGATTACTCAAGCCCGATAAAAATTACTTTGACAAAAACAATAGCCATCGCTACAAAAACCAGATCTCTTGGTGAAGTTGATTAAACCCATCATATCTAGCATACTTAAGGTGTTGTAAGAACCCCATGAAGGAAGATGAAGTGGCCCAATAAATCAGTGGGGTCAGAGCGATTAAAGTGGATTGTTCCAACGCACCACTTACACCCGTGCTTAGGGAAGCCCAACAAATGGATCTAGAATAGTCTTTGAAACCATCTTAGAACTTGGATTTGAGGCCTAGCTCAACTCCATAAATACAACTTGTAAGATGAGGACTTCCCTTACGCCTAGGTCCAAGGCCGCCCAACAACATATCTAGAATAGGCTTTGATACAATCCTATAATTTGGGTTTGGGGCATAACTCAATCTCACAAAATCAGCTTGTAGATGAGGACTACCCAGAGCCTTATCAACACTACATAGGACATATAAGTATATAACTCTAAGTGATGTGGGACAAACCCACCCCTCAACCCCCAACACCTTTAACATGCCCTACTACTGCAATGAGGGCTGATAAAGTGGCCCAATGACAAACTCTTCAGGTGGTTACAACTAAGGATGGTTTTTATAACATCAATTATTTTATTATTTTGTTAGGTTTGTGTTGAAATCTAATTATTAGAGTTTGCTTCAGTAAATTTCATGCCAAAGTAAAAGACTTTTGAATTATGTTACTATTTTGTAACTTTCAACAAAAATACAAGAAAAGGTGGAGTCTTATTTTCTTTTATTTTTATCCTTTTCAAAATGCCATGTAACCCTTTTTTTATAGATGTTTCTTGTTTACAATATCCTTTTATGATAATGTATCTTACTTGAACTATTGTATGTGTCTTAATATTGTAATATTAAACCTTGATGCAGGTTTGGTATTTTGTCTTTCATGGAATGTTGCAGCCGTTACTGTGGCTTGGATCAAAGGAGAAGGTTTGTTTTATATCTTACCATCAACCGTAGTAGGCCATGGCATGCCACCATACTATTCTTCACACTAACTTGTCTTACCTTGTAGGTCTGTCAATATGGTTTCTTGCTATCATATACATTATTTCCGGTGTTCCAGGATCTTATGTTATGTGGTACCGACCTCTTTATCGTGCTATGAGGTAGTTTTCAATCTGATTGAGTTCAGCTTTACTAGTTTGACATGTTATTCAAGAGGTTTTAAACTTTTTTAATCTCTAAAAATAAGTGTTATTTATAAGTCAACCCCCATTAAGAGAGATTTGGATTTCTGAAGTTTAACAATAGATATGATTTATGATATGACATTATAGTGTCATAGCTTCATAGGAACCACTTATATTACGTTGATCATGAGCTAAGTACATCTATTTATACAAAGATTCAATGAGTTAGACTAAGCTTGAGTTAGACTAAGCTACATTTATTTTTACAAAGCCCATCTCACCTAGTGGAAAAAGGTTTTGGTGGTTGTAGATCGGTTTTTTCACCGAAATGAAGCGCCAAATATTCTACTGTGGCAGAAATATGTCATATATGGATTTCTGTTGACAAAATGTAAGCCAATAGAAGGAAATATTGTCTTGTAAAACTAAAAAGCTTTTGAGTACAGAGTTTACCCTTGAAATACCTTAATTTAACCTTCTCCATTGGAACGGAGTGCCAAAAGAAGAAAATGGAAAAGGAGAGAACATCAAGTGGAGACAGATGGAGTATGTTGATGTGTAGCCTTTGATCAAACTGTGCGAAAAAGCATTAAATTGTGAATCTTGTGAACACTAACCATTATTATCGAAATTTAAGATCCTTTATCCATGTTTTTGTGTTATAATTTTGTGCTTTCTCTTGTTACAGGACGGATAGTGCTCTGAAGTTTGGCATGTTTTTCTTGTGTTACTCGGCAAGTTTATATATATACTATCATTTCTTTAACTCTAGTAATTCATTCTTCGCTTATTTTGCTAAAGTACTCTTATATTTTTTTCCCATTTTCTGCAAGCAGTTCCACATTCTATTTTGCGTTTTGGCTGCTGTTGCACCTCCAATTGTCTTCAAAGGAAAATCCCTCACGTGAGTTTCGTACTAATATTGTATTTTTGGGTTATTTCCATTTAGGTAGCCATTATTGCTTTAGTTATGTGATTTATCCTGAAGCTAATTCATTCTGTTCTCGAGCTTGTCCCTAAACTACTGAAGTAAAAGGGTACTCACATGATTTTTTGTCCAAAGCACTTAATAATTATCATCTCTAATATTTTAAGTAGATGTGTTGGATTAAAGCCATGCTCATTAAGATACAACTTAGATAAGTTAAATTATGACAATTCTTCTATTGTTATTTGCTTATTACCCATATTAATGGTTATGTTGTGGACAGGGGTATTCTGCCTGCGTTTGAGGTGCTGACATACAATCTACCGCTTGGGGTATGTTACAATAATTAGTTGGTTATTATTCTAATTTGGCGCTGGCTTCTTGACAAGGAGTCGTAAAATACTACTGGCTGAATATTATTTTGTCTTGGAAGGAAGGGGCGTTTTATTTACATGTCATATGATTGTATTCTAAATGTTACTAATACTTGGGCTGAAATGCAGATACTCTACTTTATTGGGTTTGGTTTTTTCACCATTGAATCACTGCTGAGCATATGGGTTATTCAGGTCTTCTTTTTTTATAATCAAGCAGTTCATTAGTATTCTCTTGGTTATAGTCCTACTTTATTTCATGTTTGATTGTTGATTTATTTTTGCAGCAAGTATACATGTACTTCCGCGGCAGTGGGAAGGCTGCACAGATGAAGAGTGAGGCTGCCAGGGGGGCCATGATGAGAGCTCTATGACAGACTGAGAAATAAAATGTGGACGAAAGTTGAATTTGCAAATTCTTGTGCTTATATATATATATATATACCAAAATATTGAATTCCTCGGTTACCAGTTATTTGCACCTTTGGCGGCTTGCATAATAATTGAATGTTGGCTAAATTACTGTTTTGGTCCTTTATCTTTGGCCTTGATTTCATTTTGGTCCTTTATCTTTTTTTTTTCTCGGTTTGGTCCTTTATGTTTCATTTTGTGTCAATTTGGTCGCTTTTTGTAGTTTTCCGTCCAAAATGACAAAAAAAGGACCAAATTGACACAAAAAGGACCAAATTGACACAAAAATGACCAAATTGACACTGGCCCAAACATATAAAGGACCAAAATGAAAAAAAAAAAAAAGATAAGCGAAAAAAAATGAAATCAGCGCCAAAGATAAAGGACCAAAACAAGAATTTAGCCTTGAATGTTTTATTCCTAAAACGTGACCTAGGAATTGATTCAAAATAGATTATTAAGATAGATATTGTAGTTGTTCATACATAGGCTAACATTACTTGAGACGATGTATACCTTGCTTCAGATATTTGACAAAAAAAACTTGCTTCATAGAATATTCTTTTTATATATAATGGTTTGTCCTAAAAGCAGTATCACTTGCAATTCTTTTTTTTTTTTTGTCAAGACTTGCAATTCTTTTTAGAAAATGCAAATCGTTTAGACTTGGGTATGAAATGCTGTGTTGTGTTACGGTCCAAGATGAGAACCTTTTAGACATAATAAAGAAGCCCATGCTTATCCCACTCCCCCTCCTACTACTATAACCCCATCCCTTAAAAACCTCAAAATACCCTCACGTGGAAGACACTCCCAAACCCCCCATGTTGCGATTTTAGACCGGTACAACAACATGGAATCGTACTGGTTCCGTAACATACTGCCAAACCTGTAAAAATTTATGTAGTAGGGGGTGTGTACATATGCCATAGCACTAGACAACCGTACCAGACTCAGTGCTATGTTGTCGAACTGGTGAGATCCCAAAAAACAAAAAGGGTGCGCTTGGAAGATTGTTATTCACTAAGGGTATTTTGGACATTTCACAGGTTTTGGGGTGTGTGTGTGGTGAGAAGGGGGAGTGGGAGAAGCATGGGCCAATAAAGAGCCATCCCCGGAGTGGCATCGAGCCCAAATAAAACAAGCTAAAGCCAAATAGAACAAACACTATGGGTGAGTTTGATTTGCTAAAAATAAAGGACTAGACTGGACAACTCTAGTTGTACTCTGTTCATGGAAGTGGGGACAAAAGACCGGACAAAAACCCAAATTTATGTACCTCACAAACCACATCACAACTTTCTCATCACCCAAAAAAATACCATTTTTTTTTACTTTCTACTCAATGATTTATCTCTCCCCCTCCCCCCTCTCATTTACAACTAGCACACCATCTAGAATATGTCTGCCGGTATGAATGCATTTTGATTTTATAAAATGACTTTCCCAATCAACTTTTAAGTATGTCTACGAACGACTTTTCCAAAATTTTGTACATTGAGCTAATGAGAGAGATAGGACGAAACTCACTTAGAGTTTGTGGATTCTTCTTCTTAGGAATCAATGCTAGAATTGGTATCTAAAGTCCAAATCTAGTTGCCCTCGCTTAGACAATCTAGTTGTAGCATAAAATTCATTAACAAACCCCAAAATTTGTGTTTCTACTTTTTCCCAACAAGATTTTAAGAAATTGAAATTGTACCCATCCGGGTCCAAGCTTTTGTTCCCATAAACTTCCCAAACAATCTCCTTAATCTCCTCCACCGTAAATGGTGTTGTGAGGACATCATTATCCTCATCAGTCATTGTGTTAAAGTGCATTACATCTAGTACGGGTCTACTAAATTCTTCCTCCAAAAATTCCTATCTCCTTAAATATTTTCTTTCTCATCATATAATTTTCGCTCTCATCTATTCCTCTTCAAAATAAACCTAAAATCAACAAAGACACTTAATACTAAAGGTACCGAATCTAAATCCGTGAAAATGCACGGTATAAACAACATGGATTTACTCTATCTTAATTTCACTCTCTCAAATTTTTATCTCACTTCATTATCTCCTTAATTTTTAATTTTGTACTCTCCTCATCTCTCAAATAATAAAGCATGAAGAAAGAGGACAAACCACTTGCCGCTAAAGAGGCAATTGGCAAAGAAAGGATGAACAAAGACCTACCAACTGCCACCAACATATTAAAAAGGCCTAGACAGTTCCTGTCTCATTTATTACATTGCCTAATTTATGCTCCACATGTCACAATCGTTACCGTTCACTAACCATGAAGCAAGCACATCAACGGCCATAAATCCAGCAAACCTTTCAAAGAAAGTCATAGAAATCACATCTTTCTTTACCTTACCTTATAAGAAAGAGTAGTAGTAGTAGTAGTATTAAAGACCATTTCGCTTTAACATTACTAGCCTCAACAAACTTGTGACGCGCTTCAATTCAATTATATTTATTTATACACACACATCACATTCACTTAGCTCTCAAATTCAATCATCTGCTATATCTAGCTAGCTAGCTAGCTATCAAGTTCAAAGTTAGCTATATCGATCGAGAAATTAAGAGGAGAAGGAGAATGGTGTGCTTTTGTTTTTTGGTGGATCAGAGGCGGGAGATGCAGCGGAGCAAGCCGGCGGCGGGGACTTGTTCACGGTGCGGCGGAGGAGCCAGCGTGGCGGATATGAAGACGGCGACAAGGTTTTGTTATGTTCCATTTTACTGGAAAACTTGGAGAGCTATTGTTTGCACTTTTTGTGGAGCTGTTCTTCGTTCTTACCACCACTAATTAACTAATTAGTAGTTCAAATACTATAATTAGCTTTGCTAGCTACTTAATTGCCACTTTCCAGAAATTTTCATCTCTTTATTTTATTTTTGTAATAGGACCTCTACTCTACTCTACTCAATACTACATGTATCGTATACTTTTGCAATTTCTTCTAATTAAATTATTATTATTATTCTGACCATGTCTAATCATTTAGAATTCCTTTCATCAACGAACTTATACATGAGGAACTCAAGAGTTTTAAAGTCTCATTATAATTAAAAAATAATGGTTATAAAAATAATATAAAAAACACTATTAGAGGAAGTTTTTCTTATGACTCGTAAATCATGATGCTCTGAGTTGAGAGGATTTAATTTTGTGTAGTATGAACTTAACGTTTAGTATTGTCTAATATCTATATATACAAAAATATCACTATTGAACTTCCAAAATTAGCCCTCACCTTTAATTGACACATCTATTAACTAATACAAAAATATCACTATTGAACTTCCAAAATAGCCCTCACCTTTAATTGACAAATACAAGACTAATACAATGCGACTAATGTCATTTTATGGATCAAACTTTTAACTTTTTCTAACTTTTTCTAACTTTTCACTTTTCCCAATTTCACTTTTCTCAACCCCTTCCCTCTCTCTCTCTTTCACTTTTCCCAACTCCCTAACAAATCTATTATTATTATTAATAATTATTAATTATCTAATCTAATATCTATTTATACTAATAAACTACACTTAAAATTCCATCTTTAGCCTTTCACTTTATTTGACACTTAGATAGCTTAATTTAATGAGAAAAAATACAATGGTAATTGGACTAAAATTTAAATATTTTTCACACATATTCATACTCAAATGTTGAGTACTCACTTTCTTTCACATCCATATTTAATCTAAATATTTGTTCCATATATTTTTAATACTACTATAAATCTATTATATAAAAAGCACGGGATTAATATTTGTTATCGATAAACCTACTACCTATATTTTACTATCTACTATAATCTACTAATCAACTAAAATAATCAATTGAAACTACCTCATAACTGTAATGATATATAAAAAAAATCCAGCATAACTGCATTGATATATAAAAAAAATACAAGATTTATATTTCTCATTGAAAATTATAATTTTTGAAGACTAATATAAACCTACTATCTAAAAAACAAGAAGATTTAATGAGAATTTAAACTACTGATTAGTATTTAAAATAAATATTTTTATTGATAATCTACTATCTCTCTTTTACTATCTACTGTAATCTACTAATCAACTAAAATAATTAATTGAAATTACGAGATAGTAGCACTGATATATAAAAAAACACAGGATAACTGCATTGTTATATAAAAAAAACACGGGATTAATATTTGTCATTGATAATTAAAGTTTTTGAATACTACTACAAACCTACTATCTAAATAACAAGAAGACTTATTACTATTTAAATTACTGATTAATATTTAAAACAAATATTTCTTATTGATAATCTACTATCTATCTTTTATTATCTACTATAATCTACTAATCAACAAAAATAAACAAATGAAACTACGAGATAACTACATTGATATATAAAATAAACACGGGATAACTGGACATATATATAAAAACACGGGATTAATATTTGCCTTTAATAATTATAAGGTTCGAAGATTACTATAAACCTACAATAAAAAAAAACAAGAAGACTTGATGACTATTTAAACTACTGAATAATATTTAAAATACACGTGACAAACATTTGTCACTAATACCTAAGAAAGGACAAATAATTGTCGCTGATATATAAAAAAAAAGGATAAATATATTTTTTATTTATAATCTACTATCTATTATAATATACTAATCAACAAAAATAATCAACTGAAACTATGAGATAATCGCATCGATATATAAAAACACGGATAATCAGATCGATATATAAAAATACGAGATAAGCGCAATGATGCAATCGATATATAAAAACACGGGATAGCAACACTGATATATTAAAAAACACGGGATAACTGCACAGATTATTTTTAATTGATACTTTATATTTTTAGATTTTAATATTTATCTATTTTTATTTGAGATTCTTTTTTTATCTCCTTAAATTTTTCTTTATTTTCACAAGGTAATGTCAGATTATTTAAATTTTGGTTACAAATTCATTCATAAAATGAATACGATGAAAGAGATCGCGTATGTATTTGCGAGTATACTACTAGTTAATGGTAAAAGCTTATTTTCTAAAGCAATGGAATGGGATTCGGGAGTGGGGGTGCAAGTGTAATGTTGCACAAGTAAGAAAAACTAGTATAAAATTATATCTATGATAATGACTTGTTTGATTTCTTGTTTAATTGAGAGTTAATAGTTTGATCCTCAAATTTCAGGAAAATTCAATTTAACATTAACAATATTAATAATTAAATCTTGATATTTTTGGTAAAAAAATAAATAAATCTTGATATTTCTAAATGTTATTCACTTCAGTTCCTCAAATTTCCAAAGTCTATTTGTCTATATGACTTTTCCAATTTAATATTAAAGAATTAGTCCTTAATTATATTTGGAAAAGTCAGAGATCTAATTGATACTATTAAGCTGTAAAACTTGCAAAATAAATAGACATTGAGAATTTAGGAGATTAAACTGAATAAAGTTTGGAAATATTAGAGAGTGATTAGTTATATTGTTAATATTTGGGACTAAATTGACTATTAACTCTTTAATTAAAGCCTCAAAATAATTACTGATTTGGAAAAAAAAACTATCACAATATATATATATATATATATATCCTTATGTGAAATTATATAAAAAATAATAATGGGAATATAAAGTGCATGAAAATTGTCTCAAATAAATGAAATTAAGTGTAGAGTGGTCTGCATACAGTGGTGGAGGTGGTACTAGTTGTTGTCTTGTTGATGCCAACTTGTCTAACACATGGTCCATCTTTGAAGCATGTAACAGTATGTATAGCTGTCCTCATTAAGAACTTCAATTTAATGCAAGACAGTGAGAAAAGGGAAACTTCAACCACTTATGTTATGTCACACACACCATTGTTTTAACTCCCAAAGTCGATTCACCTAAACACATGAAAGATTTGAGACCTATATCCTCATAGAATGTTTTCTACAAAATTATTGTCAAAGTTCTTGCTAATTGATTGAAATATGTCCTCCATGAGTGCATCTCCTAGAGCAATCATCTTTCATTGAGTCTAGGTCTATCTTGGATAATGTTACGGTGGCTATTGAAACTATTCATCATATGAACTGTAAGTTCACATGTAAAACATGTGAGATTGCTCTAAAAACTGGTATTAGCAAAACTTATGATCGCGTTGATTAGGCCATGATGTCTAAGATGGGTTTCACAGAAAATGGGTCCAATTGATGGTTGTGTATGCGGTATATAAATTATTATATTCTTCTCAATGGTGACCGTGTTGGAAAGATAACTCGAGGGAGAGAGGCCTAAGACAAGGTGATCCTCTTTTTTCCAATCTTTTCCTTATTTGTGTTGAAGACCTTATACCTTTGTTAAGGAGAGCAGAAAGAAGAGGAACATCCATGGTATCAAAATGTGTAGAGGAGCTTCTACCCTCACAAACTCGTTAGGGAAAATACGATTGAAGCTGAAAAGGTAAAGAATATTCTTTCGATCTTTGAAGCGACTTCCAGGCAAGCCATTAAAATGCAAAAGTCAAAAATATTTTTCAGCAAGAACTTCTTGAAGTGTCAGAAACACTGGGCACATGGAAATATCTAGGACACAATCCATGAAAGGGGAGAAAGAAAAAAAATCATCTTTAATTATCTAAGAGATAGATTTTGGAATAGAATACACAGTTGATTTGGAAAGCACTTGTCCAGATTTAAGAAAGAAGTACTTATAAAATATGTAATCCAATCAATACCAACATATTGTATGGGTGCCTTTCTTCTCCCCTCTTCAATAGGGGAATAAATGGAACGTATAATGAACTCTTTATGGTGGAGTTTTGGAAGAAATAAAAGCAAAAAGATAAACTAGATAGAGTGGGATATGCTTAATATAGATAAAACTCATGGAGGTATATATGAGTTTTCATCATCATTATGGTTTCAATATAGTAATGCTGGGAAAACAAGGTTGGAAGCCCACAACCAACCAAGATGTTATTGTTTCAAGAGTCTTCAAAGAAAAATACTTTATGAATTGAGATTTTTTGGGGAACTGGTTGGTTCACAATCCCAATTACATATAGTGTAGCATATTAGCTTCTCAAGTATCGATTAGAAGAGATCTCAGATGGAAAATAGATGATGAAAGGAGTATTGAAGCATGGAATGAGTTGGTTATGTTCAAGTTGGGGTGAAATTTTTGAATGGTAAAGTGGCATAAACAAAATGAGGTGAAAAATAAATGGAATGAAAAGCTAGATTTGATATTTGATTGGAAAATGGTCCCTGAATGATGTTTTAGATTAAATCACCTAAAAATCTAGACATCTAGGAAGGAATTCACTACGCCAGAATTGTAAAAAGAGATCGCCACCTTTAGTAGCGTTTATAAAAAAACGCTAGCCATTTTAAAAACACGCTAGATAGATCCCTAGCATTTTTTATAAAACGCTAGGTATTTAGTAAACACTCTAGACATATCCCTAGCGCTTTTACTCAAAACGCTAGGTATTTAGAAAACACGCTAGATAGATCCTCAGCGTTTTTAGAAAACGCTAGGTATGGTTAAATAATTTTTTTTTGTTTCCCATTGAGCTACTTCCTCTCTTTCACTAACACTCTTACCTTTAAACGCAAAATCACTCACCCGTAAACGCAAAACCCTAACACCCTAACTCAAATTAACATCATCTCTCTCAACGAAAATCATCTCTCTCCTGAACATCATCTCTCTCACTCGGACAACATTGGTGAGTTTTCTCTGCTCCTTTCTCTGTTTCTTGTTAGATATTAATTGTGGGTTCTAGTTTAGAAATATATTAGTTTTGTCACTTGTGCACACTAGACTCTTCTTCTTTTTTTCACCACTAGCCTCTTCTTGTTACACATAAATTAATTGTTTGGAAGACTAGACTATATGGTTCCTTTGTCTTGACCAAAGGACCGAGAATAGAAATAGAATATGATATAGATATAGCTTGGGAAAATAAGGAGTGGAATTGAAAAAATTTAAAAGAGGAAATTTTGTTTGTTTTTTTATATGAATTGATTCTTCATTATATTCGAATTGCTTGATGGGTCATATGTTAAAGTTCTCTTCTCGTGATTTTATTATAAATATTTGGCAATTATGGATAGAAATTGGATGTCCGCCAATCGTCATCCAAGGAGTATATTATTTGGAGTGGATTATTTTGTGAAATTGTGGCTTTTGAACGTTTAGGACTTCTAGTGGTATGAAATGTCCTTGTTTAAGGTGTTGTTATGTAAAATCGCCATCGCAGAGGAGTTGACACGACATTTAAAAGCGAATGGAATTGATCAAAGTTACACTTGTTGGATAATGCACGGTGAGAAAAAGGTGAATCTTCAAATATGAATGATATTAGTAAGAGATATGCGCGCACGGGTTGACACCGGAACACATTCATTTGATGCGAACGAATTTGAAGAGATGGCAAAGGTGGTTGAAGAGGATCTTAATGATTGTCCTGAAATGTTTGAGAAGTTGATAAGCGTCGATGCAGAGACACCATTGTATGCGGGTTGTAATGAATTCACAAAATTATTGGCCGTGATCAAGTTGTATAACTTGAAAACTCGCCACGGATGGACGGATAAGAGCTTTACCGATTTACTCACTTCGAAAGAAATGTTGCCGAATGATAATGTGCTTCCTTCTCGGACGTATGATGCAAAGCAAATGTTGGGGTCTATTGGCTTGAACTATGAGAAGATACACGCTTGTCCGAATGATTGCATTTTATTTCGGAATGAACATGCGTTGTTAAAGTCGTGTCCTAAATGTAATGCATCATGCAGTATAAGAAGAAAGAGTCCGCTCCACAAAAGGTGTTGTGGTATTTTCCTATAATTCCTCGATTTAAGCGCGCATGTATCGTAGTTCGTAAGATGCAAAACACTTGACATGGCATGAGGATGAAAGGATTAAAGATGGTATGCTACGACACCCGCAGATTCTCCGCAATGGAAAAAATCAATATTGAGTATCCTAATTTCGGGATGACCCGAGAAACCTACGCCTTGCATTGTCATTGATGGATTTAACCCGCACGGTATCTCGAGTAGCTCCCACAAGACATGGCCCGTGATTTTGGCGATTTATAACTTATCGCCGTGGCTTTGCATGAAACGCAAATATATGATGTTGTCTTTGTTAATTTTCGGGCCCAAACAACCAGAAATGATATTGATGTATACTTGGCTCCTTTAATTGAAGACTTGAAGCAAATGTGGGAGATTGAGGTAGAGGTGTATGATGGGTTCAGAGAAGAAAGTTTCACCCCGAGGGCTATGATCTTTGGCACAATTAACGACTTTCCGCATACGGCAATCTATCCGGTACAGAACAAAAAGGCGGTGTGCATGCCCTATATGTGAAGATAACACGATTGGATGTGGTTGGAACATGGTAAGAAGAATATCTATCTTGGTCATCGAGATTTTTGCCATCAACTCATCACTATCGATTGTGGAGAAAGGCATTTGATGGGAATACAGAACACGTAGAGAGCTCCCGCTTTTGACGCGTAATGTGTATTTGAAAAGGTGGAAGATTTGAACATTAAATTTGGGAAGCCTTTTGCGGGAGAGATTGCCAAACGGGGTGGAAGAAAAGTCGATTTTCTTTGAGTTGCCCATCTTTGGAAGTCATTATATGTAAGGCATTCCATTGATGTGATGCATGTTGAAAAGAATGTCTTCGAAAGTGTCATTGGTACCTTACTCAATATGCCGGGTAAGACTAAAGATACCATCAACTCAAGGTTGGATTTGGTTAGTATGGGTTTGAGACCTGAATTGGGTCCCAGAAAGAAGGGTACACGTACATATCTACCTCCGCACTCATACTCTATCTAGAAAGGAGAAGATCGTCTTTTGTGAGTTTCTTCATGGAGTTAAAGTTCCAGAGGATACTCTTCAAATGTGGCGACTCTTGTATCGATTAAAGACCTCAAGTTAAAGTCTCTAAAGTCCCACGATTGTCATGTTCTCATGGAGAATTTGCTACCCATTGGTATACGATCCATTTTGCCTAAGAAAGTGCGTCGACCTTAACCAAACTTTGTTTATTCTTTAAGGCGATTTGTAGTAGAGTGATTGACCCTCGAAAGTTGCCAACATTGCAAAGAGAAATTATCGTCACTTTGTGTGAGCTTGAGATGTATTTCCCACCTTCCTTTTTTGACATAATGATTCATCTAATAGTTCATCCGGTTAGAGAGACACAATTGTGTGGCCCATGTTACATGAGATGGATGTATCCGTTTGAGCGTTACATGAAGATATTAAAAGGATATGTGAAAAATCGATCACGACACTGAGGTTGTATTGTTGTGCGCTATATAGTTGAAGAGGCTATTAAGTTTTGCACGGGCTATCTATCTAGTCTTGAATATTCGTGGGACCGCCAAGGTCTCGTCATGAAGGAAGGATTAGTAAAGGGATGACGGGAACTAAATTAGTGATGGTATCAAGGAAAGAACTAGAGCAAGCACACTTGTACGTTCTTCACAATGATAGTGAGGTTGATTCATATGTTGCCAAGCACAAGGAGATTCTTAAGAGTCAATTCCGGGAAAGAAGCAAGTTTGGTTAGCAAAAGAACACAATAGGAGTTTCATAGTGTGGCTAAAACATCACATTGATGGTGAGTGTGTTTGAATCCTACTGATTTCAAAAAGATTGAGATGGTTAGCAAAAGGTCCAAATATACATGTCTTCTCTTACAACATGACTATCTAATGAACGAGTGCACTTTCTATACAAAAGAACAAGATGATCAGAGTAAAATGCAAAATAGTGGGGTGACTCTTGTAGCTCATTCTATGCATGCATCCAAAGTGCAAAGATAGAAATCCCATATATGCGAATATGTCTTACTTTGGCTTCATTGAACACATATGGGAGTTGGATTACAATATGTTTCAGAGCCCGTGTTCAAATGTGAATGGGTTGACAATAATCTTGGTTTACTGATTGATGAATTAGGGTTCATGCGGGTGAATTTCAACAAGTTAGGATATAAAGATGAACCTTTTATTTTAGCATCGCAAGCTCAACAAGTGTTTTATGTCACCGATCCGCTTAATATCAATTGGTCTATTGTTCTATTGATCGACAAAAAATTTGTGTATAACAACGATGATGATGAAGCACCCGATGATGTTGGTGTTGAGGACGACCCTTTCTTCGTAACATCGTAACCAATAATAGGGAAAATACTTCTATAGAGGATGTTGTATATTTTAGAAAAGATCATAATGATGGAATTATTATTCGCCGGAAAAAAATACCAAGACGCGAATTGCAAACAAAATTTTATCTAGGAAAAGGAAAAGGTAATATAGACTTAATGATATCTCGTTATTTTTATTAATAGATAATATTTATATTGTTTTTGTAAATTTAACAATAACATGGATTATGTTATATTGCAGTCGATGGCATCACTTAAGTGATCATGAGATCTAGTGGTAAAGACATGAGTCATTGAGGGTGTCTTTGTTATATATGTTTCTAGCTTTAATTTGTAGCTACTTTTGAGTTTCATAATGTAAGTTACTTATTATGTTGTATGATTTGGATATATATTAATTATGTTGTAAGTAATTGTTAGTTTAATATGGTCTTTTGGTGATATGTACATATGTGTGTGTATCTATATATTGGATTGTAATGATATATTGGCTGAATTTTGTTGGAATGATATTTGATGAATTTTGTTGGAAGGGAATGAATTAATAGGTTGTAATTAAAAGGGAGAATAAACAAAAATAAAAAAAATATTTTAAAAAAAAATCAGTCAATACATAGCGTTTTAAA
Source organism: Oxytropis ochrocephala (assembly GCA_020916435.1). Taxonomy (NCBI): domain Eukaryota; kingdom Viridiplantae; phylum Streptophyta; class Magnoliopsida; order Fabales; family Fabaceae; genus Oxytropis; species Oxytropis ochrocephala. The sequence continues at coordinate 108,791,578 of CM037093.1, forward strand.
GTTAAAACGCTAGAAATAAAATTAAAAAAATCATTCAATTCCTAGCGTTTTATAGAAAACGCTAGGAATTGTAAAGATGAGCTAGAGGATCCTAGCGTTTACGTAAAACGCTAGGAATGATAGTAAAAAGGTGTTATAGCATCCCTAGTGTTTTTACATAAAACGCTAGGAATGTTAGTAAAAAGGTGCTATAGCATCCCTAGCGTTTTTACCTAAAACGCTAGGAATGTTAGTAAAAATGTGCTATAGCATCCCTAGCGTTTTACAGAAAACGGTAGGAATTGTAAAAAGCGCTATAGCATCCCTAGCGTTTTTACATAAAACGCTAGGAATGGTAGTAAAAATTTTAATAGCATCCCTAGCGTTTACGTAAAAACGCTAGGAATTGTAAAAGAGGCGCTTATAGCATCCCTAGCATTTTATGTAAAAACGCTAGGAATGCTATTAAAATTTTTACAAGCGCGCGCTCTCTCATCTCTCTCACACACACTCACGCTGTCTCTTCATCTACCTAACTCCTCTCTTGCGAAAAACCCGAAACCTCTTCGCTCATCCCTTACGATGAGACCCGTGCAAACCAAACGACCCATCCTCTTCGTTAATCCTCTTCGCTCATCCTCTTCGCTCATCCTTGCGAACAACCCACACTCCACGTATTCGCTCATCATCCGTAAACCCATAAACGCGCGACCCACCAGAAACCTAAAACGCAGAAACCCATCCTCTTCGCTCATCTCTCTCTCCTTGGTGTTATCTTACCACGCAAGAAGCACCCATTTGTTTCCTTTTTCTCGCACTCTCTCTCCCTTTCAAAAGGTATTTCGCAACATACTCTCACCGGGTTTTTTTATGGTTTGTTATGTATCTTTTGTATGGCCTTCTCATTACTTAGCTCAATGTTATATTTAATTAGTTGTTAGATTAGTCCGGCTTAGATAGCATTATTAACTTGACTAGTGCATGGCTTTCCTAGTGCATGGCTTTCCTAGTGCATGCATGGCTTTCTCTGTTTAGTGCATGGCTTTCATATATATGTTTACTCTAGGTTCTTAGTGCATGGCTTTCCTATATATGTTTACTCTAGGTTATATACTTAGTGCATGGCTTTCCTATGTATGTTTACTCTAGGTTATATACTTAGTGCATGGCTTTCAGCACTGTTACTTAGTGCATGGCTTCTTCTATATTTTGTTAAGTGTTTGTTGGTTCTAAACAATTAGAAAGCTAAAACTCACCGAGTCTATTTCATTTGGGTCATTGCAAGTGAGATGGCATCACATAGTGATCATGAGAGTAGTCAGGTGGTGATGGGGGTGATAGAAACACAATGAAGTTCACTCCCGAGGAATTACATCGAAAAAGAATATCGTCCATCGGATAAGTAAAGGACACGAGAAATATAAGGTAAGTTAATTACTAATTATTAATGTTGTTCTCTACCTTTCCAAGTTATCTAATTATTTAATGATTTAATTATTTAAGGTCCGATGGAGTGTTAAAGGTTTGCCAATTGGAGACAACGGCACAAATTTAATTAGTTTTATTGGTACTAAGGTGAAACAAATCTTTCCAATTTCAATAAAAAGTTGGAATGAGAAAGATATCTGATTTTTGCCTAAAATCGAAAGATGATTTTTGGTCCTTAATATGTATATAATTTTAGACCTCTTTAATAATCTTATTTAGTGAATTTTTAGTTGTATTTATTTAATCCATTTTTATGTATAAGTAGAAACACTTTGATGTCGATGATGCCCGAAGAGATTGGATACTCAAGGAAGCGGGAAGGTTGCATCGGGCATATAGAATCGATGTGGGGAAAAAGTATTCAAACATCCCGATGGGACCATCGACAGAGCCTCCAAAGATCGTATGCCGGAATTATAACTAAGGAGGATTGGACCAAATTTGTAGATATACGCACTACAGATCCGGATTTCTGGTTAGTATATTAATTATTTGTTATATATATATATATATATATATATATATATATATATATATATATATATATATATATATTTCACAACAAGATATCATTCATTAATGTATACTTATGTTTTTAAATAGAAAAAAAGCAAAGCCAATAAAGTGAGAGCTTCTAATCCCGAGTATTTTTATAGAGGAGGTTCAAGTGGATATCAAATTCTTGAAGAAAGATTGGTAAGACACAATTAGTTTAATTTATTATGATTTAATGAATCTTTTAATTTACAGTTGATTAACAATTATTAAACTTAAATAGTTATCTTGCAAGAGGAAAGATCCAACTCAAGAATCCTTGATCGTTGTAATCGTGCGGTTAGAGGCCCGACAAAACAAGGATGATGGGAGATTGTGGATCGAAAACTAAGGAGGTCAAGGACAAAAAAATTCCAAAATTCATGTATTGTAATTTTAATTTTATGATTCCTAGCAAGTTGGAATTTGTGTCCGACTATATTTTTTAATCTGTTACTCGATTTTTTTTGACACGTGAACATATTTTTTTTATTGTCGATTAAATTTCTTTGACACTTGTTTATTATTTTTATCCGTTACTCGATTTTTTTGACACGTGGACATATTTTTTATTGTCGATTAAATTTCTTTGACACTTGTTTATTATTTTTATCCGTTACTCGATTTTTTTTGACACGTGAACATATTTTTATTGTCGATTAAATTTCTTTGACACTTGTTTATTATTTTTATCCGTTACTCGATTTTTTTGACACGTGGACATATTTTTATTGTCGATTAAATTTCTCTTGACACTTGTTTATTAATTTTATCCGTTATTTATGTTTGTGCATCGCCAAAGCATATCACAATCTCAGATCACAAGGAGATTTAACAGATTGTGATGGTCAACAAGATGTCCTTGCTCGTGCCTTGGGAAGGAAGAGAGACAGTGGTCGGATTAGAGGTTATGGATATGGGATTCCTCCTACAACCGTGTTTGGGCCAAAGAGCCAAAGCAAGGGGTGCGTGGGATTGTAAAGTCATGGCGGCAAAGTATGACGAGCTATCCAAGAATGTTGTTGTATTAATGGAAGAGAGACAGATGTTTAAGCGACTCTTGGCACAAAGGATTGGTGCACCATCCCCCGCCGCACCACCCCCTTGAACCTATATCACCCGGCTTTGCACCCCATAGCGCACGAGATAGCCGCACCATCCCTTCAACACGTGTATTTAACAAAACTCGACTGTTTTTTTGTACATATGTATTTGATAAAATTATCATGTATATTTATTTTTCTTTATAATTGATTTAGGATAATCACAATGTGAGTTATATATTGCAAACCCACATCGAAAGGTTGCAGTGGGTTTGATATGTAACCAATTGAGTGCCACAATGCACAATTTACCCATGCCTGAAAACCATTTGAGAGTTAGGGTATACTATTCAATAGAGGGGTCTGCACCATTGCCTGTTCCAATTGCTAATGCGGATATATTTACTGTGGATCAAGCACTTAGTACTTTTGTGGCATGGCCTGAACAACTTGTCGTTGTAAGTGACAATATTTTTGTTAATAAGTTAATGACTCATTGTTATATATAATATGTGTTAACTAACTAATTAATCATTTTTTTAATATATACTAGGTACCCCAAGTGTCCCGACCTTCCCTTCCATAAAAGTGTCCCGACCTTCCCTTCCACTACCAAACTCTCCCGACCATCTACTTCTATACACCACCCCCAATCCAACATGTTGTTCAATCTCCCGTTGATGAATTCCAAAAGTCCATCGATCTAATAAAGGTCCACATCACTCAAAAATGAAGCCCGACGACCAAATTATGTTACCGGCCGATAACATTGTGTGGATCGAACAATTGGTAATGATCAACATGGAGGATCTGAAAGTCAGAGTTGAAATGGATTGGGCCATCGCCATCGATATTAGAGTATACCAGAGGTATGTATTAAATTATTTGTACACAATAGTTGTTTATATTAGAGTATATATTAGAGTATATATATGAGGAACGAAAAGTTGTATATATATTATTTATAGGTTTTTGTACAATCATTTTATGGTCCTTTTCGCAATAGCGGACACGTAAGTTTTTCTTCTTGTGTCCAGATTGTATCGTTGTGTTTCACCAAGGTAATACAGAGGAACGCATTATGGCTATGAAGAGTGAAATGGAAAGTTATATCCTTTCACGCTTCATGGATGTCAAACATTTGGAGGACGAATCTTTATTTTTGGCACCACTCAATAATGGGTGAGAAATTTAGTCTTCAATCACTTGTTTAATTATTTTGAGGATTGTATTATAGTGTAAATGTGTACTCATTCGTGATTCATTTACTTGCAGCAACATTGGGTACTCTTTGCAATAAACCCTAAGCAAAATGTTGTCTACTATTTGGATTCACTTCAAGGCCATTACAGAGTCTCACGAAGACTTCAGTAGAGATGGTTGAGAGGTGTGTATGTGTAACCCTCTCATTTTAATTTGTATAATTTAATATATGTATTTTGTTCAACTTAACGTTATATTTATATGTATGACGTTACGTTGCTTTGAAAAATACTTGGGATTATCTACTATGAGTAAAACAAGATGGCTAGCCATAATCGTAAGTTTTTAAAAATCACTCTTATAATTTTAATTGAATTTTTGCTCATAAAAATGTGACAATTAACTAATCTTTTGCTTTGTAGTGTCCTAAACAACCCAATAATAATGATTGTGGGTACTACGTTATGAGGTATATGAGAGAGATTATCACTCGTGACAGAGTAGTAATCCCAATGAAGGTAACTACTTAGATTTATTTTTATATTGATATTATAATACTTACTCACATTTAATAAACATTTTAATTCTAATTTGATTTCATTTTATTTTTCAAAGATTTTCCCTTCGTAAGAACATCCAAAGCATTACTCTGATAAACAACTTACAACAATAAGGGGGGAGTGGTGCAGTTTTGTTTCTAGATTTTTGTAGCAAGTTTTGAGTTAATTTCATAATAGTTAGTTGTTGTATATATTGTAGTTAGTTGTTGTATATATTGTATTCTTAGAATGATATTGGATTGGAAATATTTGATGAATTTTGTTGAATGAATTTTGTTTGAATGATATTGGATTGGAATGTATTTTCTGAATTTTGTTGGAAGGGAATGAATTTATAGGTTGTAATTAAAATGGAGAACAAACCAAAATAAAAAAAATATTTAAAAAAAAATTCAGTCAATAGGTAGCGTTTTAGAGTGAAAACGCTAGAAATAAAGTTAAAAATTATTCAATACCTAGCGCGTTTTATAGATAAAACGCTAGGAATTGTAAAGAGGAGCTAGAGGATCCCTAGCGTTTCTGACGTAAAACGCTAGGAATGCTAATAAAAGGTGTTATAGCATCCCAGCGTTTTATGTAAAAACGCTAGGAATGGTAGTAAAAAGGTGTTATAGCATCCCCAGCGCTTTATATAAAACGCTAGGAATGGTAGTAAAAAAATGTGCTATAGCATCCCCAGCGTTTTTATATGAAACGCTAGGAATGGTAGTAAAAGGAGCTATGAAATCCCTAGCGTTTCTAAAACGCTAGGAATTGTAAAAAGGCGCTGGTCAATGGCTAGCGTTTTACATAAAACGCCACGTATGTCTAAAACACTGGTCAATGGCTAGCGTTTTTAGAAACGCTACGTATGTCTAAAACACGCTGGGTCAATGGCTAGCGTTTTTAGAAACGCTACTAATGGGGTGTACGCATTAGTAGCGCCAACTTCTCTAGCGTTTTAAAACGCTACCAATGCCCAAAAAAAAACGCTGCAAATCCTAATACGCTGAAGCAAGTTTTCTAATCATATAATCATCTGAACCTAATATTATTGTTTACTTAAATAAATGAGAAATTGTTGTTTAGGTAGATTAATTGACGATCTCCATCAGTAAGAGTGCTGTCATGAAACAATCTTGCTCTTTTTGGGTTCGCTGCAATAGATGATGATAATTCAAAGGTTATCTGGTTAATGCCACAAAAAATAGACAAATGATATGAAACATAACAACTTCTTATTCAACAAATTACTGATGTAATTGTAATTCAAATAATAAGTGAGTTAGTTTTTAGTTTCAGTTTTAAAACTTCATAAGGAGGTGTATAGAAAAGAGCTAGAGGTGGCGCACAATGTCTAGCATTTAGGCGCCCAGTGGCAACTTTGTAATATATACCAAGTTTGTAATTCAAAATAGAGTTACACAGTGAATAACAACTTTTAACGATTTTTCCCTCCTCTCTCGGTTACTCTCTCTATCTCATCTATCTCAATTTCACTGTGACTAAGAATTCACCACCAAAATTCAATCAAGATTCCAACAATTGGCCTCAGAGCAAGCGGTTCAGGGCGGAGGTTATGGCGGCCACGCAGGGGAACACGAACAATGGACAATTTTCGGCGAAGCTACCGGTGTTCGACGGAAGCAACTACGAGCGATGAACGGCTCAGATGAAGGTAGTCTTCCGGTATCAAGGCGTGCTTGAAGTAATCAGAGATGGCGTGACACCATTGGGTGTGGCTCCCACGGAAGCACAACGAACAACCTTTCGTGAACAATCCAAGAAAGATGACAAAGCAATTTTCTTGATCCATCAATGTGTTGATGCGAACATTTTGGAAAAGATAATTGAATACTTAAACCGCGAAAAGAGGCGTGGGACGTATTAGCAACTACTTACTCCGGTGATAAGCAAGCGAAGAAGATGAAGTTGATGTCACTACGTTGTCAATTGGGTTTGTTGAAGATGGAGGCAAACGAAACCATAGCACAATTTGTAAGGTGTTAGTATCACTAACAAATCAAATGCGTAGTCGTGTGGTGAAATTTGTAAGTGATGCAATGAAAGTAGAAAAATTCTCTTTGGTGTTACTCCTAGCTTTGATAGTGTAGTCTCTCGGCAATAGAACAATCTAAGGATCTAGATAGTTTGAAATTGGAGCAATTGATAGGATCCTTAGAAGCACATGAAATTAAACTAAAGAGTAGAGAAATTGCCAAGAAAGAAGATAAAGAAGGTGACAGGGCATTGTATGCTCAATCACAAAAGAAAGGAAATGGTGGAGGTGAATCTTGGAGGAATAAGAAGGGTAAAGGGAAATGGAATAATAACAAGAATGAGGGAGGAGACTCAAAGATGGAACTCAGAAGAAAGGAGTTGATAATTCTGGAAAAAAGAAGAAGAAATCCAAGGATGAGATACAATGTTATAATTGTCAGAAATGGGGTCATTATGCAGATGAGTGTGAGAATCCTAAGGTGCCTAGGAAGAAGAATGAAGAAGCACAGCTAGCACGTGATTCTGATGAAGAAACAGTGATGCTTATGGCCATCATTGACAGTATAACAGGTGATGAAGTGTTGCTAATGGCAGTCAAAAATAAAGAAACAGGTGAAGAGGAGTGGTGGTACCTAGATACAGGCTGTTCCAATCACATGACTGGTCACAAAGACTGGTTTTGTGAACTTGATGAAACTATGAAGAGAAGGATAAGGTTTGGTGATGGTAGAGCTGTCATGGCAGAAGGAATTGGCAAGGTAGCTATAAGGAGAGAAGATGGTAAGAAGGTACTGGTGAGTGATGTACTGTATGTACCTCAAATGAAGAGTAACTTGCTTAGCTTGGGGCAATTACTTGAGAAAGGCTACTCAATGAACATGAGTGATGGATTCATGGTAGTAGTAGACAAGGAAGGGAACACTGTCTTGAAGGCTCCTGCTTCAAAGAACAGGACTTTCAAGGTAGGTGCCAATACATTTGAACAGAAATGTCTGTCTGCACAGACTAGTGAAGAAGCTTGGAAATGGCATAGAAGAATGGGGCATCTGAATTTCAATAGCTTGAAGAATTGGAGAGAAAGAAGATGGTTACAGGACTACCTCTAATTGAAATGCCAAGTCAGATATGTAGCAGGTGTTGTGAAGTGGAAGCGGCCTGTAAAGTCGCATAAATCGTAAATCTCAACAAGAGCTAAGGCAAAAATTGAAGTAATCCACTCAGATGTGTGTGGACCCTTTGAAGTCAAATCTCATGGAGGTAACTTGTATTTTGTTTCCTTTATTGATGATTTTACTAAAAGAATGTGGATTTACTTACGCAAAGGAAAAGTGATGTGTTTGCAACATTTAAAGAATTCAAACTGTTAGTAGAAAAGCAAAACAAGGTGCCTATTAAACAATTGAGAACTGATGGAGGAGGTGAATATACCTCACTTGAATTTGAGAAGTTTTGCAAAGATGAAGGGATTGTACATGAGGTGATGGCTCCATACACACCTCAACATAATGGAACTGCAGAAAGAAGAAACAGAACCCTACTGAACATGGTAAGATGCATGTTGAAAGAGAAGCACTTACCAAATGAATTCTGGGCAGAAAGTGTTGCTACTGCAGCTCAAATTTTAAATAGAAGCCCTACAAAGAGACTAGAAGACACCACACCAGAGGAAGCATGGTGTGAGTCCAAGCCAAGTGTGAAACATTTCAAGGTATTTGGATCACTAGCTTATAGACATGTGCCTGAACAAAATAGAAGAAAGCTTGATTCTAGGTCCCAAGCTATGATATTCGTTGGCTATCATAGCACATGTGCCTACAAGCTTTATGATCCTTTAACAAGAAGATAGTGATCAGCAATGATGTGGTAATAGATGAGACAAAGGAATGGGACTGGAGTAATGCAAGAGAGAAAGAGACTGAGACTGTGACAGTTGAATTGAATGCAGAGAATGATGCTCCAAACAATGTAGAACCTGCAGAATTGGATGATGACAATGTTGGTGAGCCATCTAGAAGACCACAGAGACAAAGGAATATGCCAAGTAGACTTCAAGACTATGAGGTATTTCCTGATACTGCCATAAACACAGATGGTGAACTATTGCAGCTTGTTCTCCTTGCAGAAGCAGAACCAATTTCACTACATGAAGCATTAGCCAATCCTCATTGGAGGAAAGCTATGGAAGAAGAACTTGTGCAATTCGTAAGAACAGACTTGGGAAATGATGAAGCTACCAAGTGACAAGAAGGCTATTGAAGTGAAATGGGTTTACAAGACTAAGATGAAGCCAAATGGAGAGGTTGCAAAATATAAGGCCAGGCTGGTGGCAAAAGGCTTTCTGCAGAAACCAGGCTTAGACTACAATGAAATTTATGCTCCAGTAGCTAGAATTGAAACTATTAGACTGATAGGTGCAATTGCTAGCATGAAGAAGTGGAAAATGAGCCAACTTGATGTGAAATCCGCATTCCTCAATGGTCCATTGGAGGAAGAAGTGTATGTAAAGCAAGCACTGGATTTGAATTGAAAGGAAAAGAAGATAGGTAATGAAGTTGAATAAGGCCCTATATGGTTTAAAGCAAGCACCTCGTGCTTGGAACAAAAGAATTGACAGTTTCCTTCAACAACTAAAGTTTGAAAAATGCATGACAGAACATGGAGTGTACCTAAGGAAGGACAATACAGTTGGTGTTATCATAATTTGTTTGTATGTAGATGATCTCCTTGTCACTGGTGAAAGTGAACAAGAGATCAAAGTCTTCAAGGAGAAACTGATGAGTGAATTTGAAATGTCTGATATGGGCAAGCTTGCATACTTCCTAGGAATGGAGTTTGTGACATCCAAAAGTGGCATATTTCTACATCAAAAGAAGTATGCAACTGATATCTTGAAGAAATTTAACATGATGGAATGCAACCCTGCTACAACACCAAAGCAGAACCCTGTGGAAAATTGACAAATGATGACTCGATAAACTAGTTGACAAAGACACTATATAGGCAGGTAATTGGTTCATTGAGGTACTTGTGTAACTCAAGACCTGATATAGCCTATAGTGTAGGATTGGTGAGTAGATTCATGGAGAAACCTAACAGAACTCACCTAATCGCTGCAAAAAGAATTCTGAGATACATAAGAGGTACAATAGATTGTGGAATTCTGTTTCCTGCAACAAATGGAATGTCTGATATTGAAATAATTGGATTCACTGATGCTGATTGGAGTGGTGATACTGAAGACAGGAAAAGCACTTCAGGTTACATATTTATGCTTGATAAAGCTCCTATATCATGGTGTTCAAAGAAGCAGAATGTTGTGGCTCTATCAAGTCGTGAGCGTAATACATATATCGCTCTTGGAGCAAGTCAAGCTATGTGGCTTGATATGTTGTTAAGTGAATTGAAGATGAAGAATGACAGACCTATGGTACTAAAAGTAGACAACAAATCTGCAATTGATTTGGCAAAACACCCCATAGCTCATGGAAGAAGCAAGCACATTGAAATCAAATATCACTTCCTTCGTGATCAAGTCAACAAAGACAAGTTTAAGATAGAATACTGCAAATCTGCAGAGCAAGCTGCAGACATTCTCACAAAACCATTGAAGCCAAGGAAGCTTGAAGAAATGAAGAACATAATTGGCATGTGTAGCCTAGGTGATTTGAATTAAGGGGGTGTGATGTAATTGTAATTCAAATAATAAGTGAGTTAGTTAGTTTAGTTTCAGTTTTAAAACTTCATAAGGAGGTGTATAGAAAAAGAGTTAGAGAGGTGGCGCACAATGTCTAGCATTTAGGCGCCAATGGCAACTTTGTAATATATACCAAGTTTGTAATTCAAAATAGAGTTACACAAAGTTGAATAACAACTTTTAACGATTTTCCCTCCTCTCTCGACATTTCTCTATCTCATCTATCTCAATTTCATCATGTGACCAAGAATTCACCACCAAAATTCAATCAAGATTCCAACAATTACCGCAAGCATTTCTTCATCTATCGAGCCAAAACATACTCTCTATAGTATCATCTTTAAATATAATATATTACGCAAAAATACTAATAAAAATGTGAACATAAGAATGACCAACATTTTCATGTAGGGGATCCGATTGCTTTTAGTTGGGAAATAGATTGTGAATTTGGAGTAGCAGCAAACTAGATTCATGAAGATGATCACCACGGCCAAATTTTTCTTTCATTTTTAATAAAAATAAATTAAAAATGACATGTCAATAAAATAATAATAATAATAATAATAATAATAATAATAATAAATGACATTGGCAGTTTTAATGGAGTTGAACGATTGCTAACGAAAAATGGTAACGTTGCTTAGAAATTAACATATAAAGAACTTATTTAAGACAAAAAAAAAGATAAAAGACTAAATCATTACCTGAAATTAAGTTAAGGGATTCGAGGAGCATTTTAGCCCATAAATAAATAAGCCATTGAAAATCCTTTTCTTGAATACATGAAAGAGTTGATGTCATGGAAATACCTAAACTATTTATTAGAATGAGAAAAACGAAAAGACAATGCAAAACGTGAAGAAGCAATTTGAGTTTATCGGAAATAGGTGATTATTCAAACACACTAATTTTATTTAATAAGAAGCGGCAGATACGAAGTAGTAGGTGACTTCTCATTTACGGTGCACAATTGTTGTTACCGAATTTAAAACGACTTAATATTTATTCTAGGAATGAACTGAAATAGTTGAAATTTAATATTACAATGGGAAGATAAATGCAAACAATTAATGTGTCCATCGGAAATAGTATATGGGTGTGCTACAATAAATGCTATCGTAACAAACAATTTTTACTGAGAAAATTGAAATGACCAAAATACCCTCGATTTTGACGGACTTTTTCCCACCTAAATAATAACTTTTTAGCGGACTCTGTATCCTACTTTTATATATAATTTTTTTTAATAAGAAGCGGCAGATACGAAGCAGTAGGTGACTTCTCGTTTACGGTGCACAATTGTTTTTGCCGAATTTAAAACGACTTAATATTTATTCTGGGAATGAAGTAGAATACTTGGAATTTAATATTACATTGGGAAGATAAATGCAAACAATTAATGTGTCCATTGAGAATAGTATAAGAGTGCTGCAATAAATGCTATCGTTACAAACAATTATTACAAAGAAAATTGAAATGACTAAAATACTCTCGATTTTGGCGGACTTTTTCCCACCTAAATAATACTCCCTCCGTCCCAAATTGATTGTTGTTTTAGATTTCCAATAAAACTTTTTATGTTCTTTTACACTTATACCGCTATTAATTATGACAACTTTTTACCTTCAATAAAAGATTCACATTTATCTAGGTAGAGAGATAAATGATTAAATGGTAAATTAGACAACACTTTTTAAAGAATCTAGACTCCTAATCATTTTTCTTAAAGGGTGTGCCAAAACCTTAAACTGCAAACAAAGTGGGACGGAGGGAGTAACTTTTTACAACCACTACCTATTTTTGGTAATGTGTCGACCTCTAATTTGTAGATAGTGTAATTGGCTTAAACACTTATTGTGTATATATAAATTAAACTCTAAAAAAAATGCCGACAAAGTAGTTTTGGTGGTAATAAATAAAATAAATATTAGCTTATCAAAAAAAAAGAAATAAATATTATTAACGAAACGACATCGTATTGGAGAATAGATAGTTCTCCTCCGGCTGATTATAGCCGTGTGTAGAGCGAAGAGGACGCCCAGGGTTTAAGGGTTTAAACGAACGTTAAAAAGAAAACGAAAGAAAGAAAGAGTACTTTCCAAAACGAAACCGTAATCCTCGTGGGGCTGCCGATATGGAAATCACGCTCCTATTAATTCCAACCTTTGTTGTGTTCGTTCGTAGCCCTAAATTTTCGCCTCCTTCGCCGAGATGGATCATCAAACTCCTTCTGCGGCTACTCCTGCTGATGATTCTTTTCTACTTGATGATTTAGCTCTCGCCGATTCCTTCATAAATTTCGATTATGAACCTGAAAACCAATCTGATGAACCAACTCAACTTGCTTCTGTCTCTGATGATCCTCCCGTTAATACTCCTATCGAGGAAAAGATTGAACTAATAAGCTTAGTTGATAACAATAATAATGAAGAAACAGAAGAAGGCGAGATTATTGCTGATGATAATGTTGATGCTGATGCTGTTGTTGATGATGTTGCTGATGCTGGAAGTGGAAGTTTTGACTCTGAGAGTGCTACTACTACTTCATCTTCATCTTCAGCTTCAGCTACAAGCAGTGACAGTTATGAGTTAGAAGAAGGTGAGATACGGGATTCTGATGCTGCTACTATTGACGATGATGATCAGACTAGTGAAGCTAGGTCACAGAATGATCTTCAGGTATTGCTTTCTTTCTTATGCTCTTTTGGTTTCATTTTTAATTTTTTTACACATTTAATGGATTATTTAGATTTCACTGGTTTGAGATCTTTGATGGATATAAGCTGTGTGGATTTTTTTTTTAATTGTTCATTATTGCATAAATAATTAAAGATATGGACTTGATGGGTTTAAATTGGTTTGAATTAAATACTGTGTTTTTTTTACTCAAACGATACTTATTTATGAGTTCTGGATAATTCTGAATTGATGATGATCACTGTTGAAGCATGGCCTTTTACTTGTTGGGTGTTGAGTCTTTGATCTTTTTATCTTTTACTTCAAAGCTTTATTAGGATGGATGATTGGAGATAGTTAGAACATAACTTACATAAGAAACTCTTGAGGTGTTATGTTACTCAATGCAATCTTTGGTATATACGAGTACAGGATGAAGTATGACTTTCTGGATACTTTTGTGAATGGATATTCTTTAATGTTATTTTGCTTTTGGTTGTAAACTTTGCAGGTTCTTCCTATGGTTCCGCGGGTGAATGTGACCTTGGGACCGCATCACCAGATGTATTCTGTAGGAGTCGTTGAGTCGGTAAGCTAGCAGAAAATAAATTGCTGATTGCATGTATTTAGTTTCTTTAGGTTGCATGGTTGTCCCTTCTCTCTTGGTTTGTTGCCTTTTGTAATAACTAATAATTAGAGAAGAGGAACTAGATCAGAAATCAGCTTAATCAAGTTACCCATTTTACAGATTGTTGGAGCTAAAATTATTGTGGAAGGGAGTGCAAAGCATGAACCACTAAAGGAGGGTTCTATTCTCTGGATAACACAAAGGCGAAGACCACTAGGGTTCATTGATGAGATCTTTGGACAAGTAAAAAGCCCTTATTATCTTGTTAGATACAATTCTGAAAGTGAAATCCCTGAAGGGATCTGCAGAGGAGCCTTGATTTCTTTTGTCCCAGAATTTGCTAAACATGTGCTCCATAATGAAGATCTCTACATTAAAGGATATGATGTATCCAGTTTAGATGACGAAGAAGATGAAACAGAATTTTCAGATGATGAGCAAGAGGCCGAATACATGAGAATGAAGAGGGGGAAAAGCAGAAAGGAAGTTCCACCAAATGGTGGTTCCAGCTCTACATTGCCTGGCCATGGACATTGTTCACTTAATTATGGAACTGGACAGGGCCTTGTTGGTGAAACTAATGCAAATCTCCCATATCCTCCTGCAAATGCTAGTCCTAACTTCTCTTCAAGTAGAGTTTGGATAAATGAGACAACATTTCCGCATGCACCTGCCATGCCGTTTGCTGGCCATGCACATTTTTCACCTATTTATGGAACTGGACAAGGCCTTGTTGGTGCTACCAATGTGAATCCACCATTTCCCCATGCAAGTGTTGGTCCTAACTTCACCTCAAGTGGAGTTTGGACAAATGGGATAACAGTTCCGTGTGCACCTGCTATGCCATTGCCTGCCAATGGACATTATGCACCTATTGGGCAAGGCTTTGTTGGTGCAGCAAATGCAAATCCCCCATTTCCTCATCAGTTTCCAGCACCGGGAATTCACTTTCAACAGCTGTTAAATCCTGGTCACGGATTTCCTCCATTTCAACCGCTGTTAAATCCTGGTCACGGATTTCCTCCAGCAGCTGTATATACCGGAGCGCCACAGCCCCAGTTTCAGCCACCCATGCAATTTAATCCTGGTGCTTCTGCTGGCCGTGGAAGATGGCATGGACGGGGAAGAACATTCCATCGTGGGGGTCGTAAAGACTGGCGACCACCCATGTAAAGATATTAAATTATTCCATTGTACATTAAAACAAATATCGCTGGTTAACCATTGAGGAAGCACTGTGTGCTTCATTATTTTTTATTGTGAATTCTGTAGTATTATTATTACTGTAATATATAGATGAATTCACTAACATCTAGTTACCGGTCATTTTGTTTCATTAAATTTTGATTTATATAGTTTTGTATTTACTGTTTCCTCCTAGGTTGACTGAAGCACTTCACCATGGATGAATTGTGAAAAGCAGTAACAATGAAAGAAGGAACTTACCTTATGGCTACACAGCCTTTGCCATGTTTCATTTTCACGATGCACATAATTCTTAATCTACTATTATACTATCAACTATCTATCTAAAAAGAGAATGACTAAAGGAAGTCTTTTTTGTGCACTAGAGTTGGACAAATAAATAAATTTATATAAAAAATAGTGTGTATAGTAGATGCCAACTCGTTGCTATTTTTGTGGAGGAATCTTTGCCAGAGGGTTCTTCTTTAGTCTTATCAAAAGTAAAGCCACATAGTTGGAGCCAAATGTTTTGACTTGGAGGGTGATTTGAAGGCTATAAAGTATATAACTCTTCCCTTTCACAACTCACAAGCCTTCATATGCACTGCTGTAGTATTGTAGAATTTCATAAACTTTAAATGCATATTACTTTGCTAGCTGAGGTTGCTTTCTGAGCCAAAAGAACATACATAAAAAATCCATCTCGTTAGTGGGTTTTGAGGAAGTGAGAAGAGGGTTTACTTGCTATTCTGTAGCATACAGGGTTTGATTTTTGATTAAAAGGGTATTGTCAGTGATTATTCTATTATTGCTTTATAAAATGAATGCTGCATGTTTGTTATAGCTCTACTGGTGCAAATTGAATTCAGTGACTAATGCCTCCTCTCTTTGTCTTGTGTATGTTATATGTTGACTGAATTTGTTTTCCTTGCAAACATAGCACGAGAGGTGTTAGCAATTCTCATCTCAACGGTGACACTCGAATGTGCATTTAGCGTGGGATGAAGAATACTCAGCAACCGTCATTGTTGCTTAACACGCACAATGCGAGAGGAACCTCTTTGCTTGTGAAATTGGTTGAAAGGGCAGCTTCACTTTCTATTTAACGATGAGGACCCCGAGGAGATCCTTAGATTTGGGCAAGGTAAATTTATATCAATATTCTATTTATTTGGTTCATAGTTCAAGCTTTGGAAAATGATGAAATAGTTTTTTGTTTTACAAACAAATGCTCTCAAGAACGTGTTTTTTTAATATTGATGACTGCAGATTTTAAAGCATGTCATTCTGATTTTTGGAAAACGCATGCGACTCTAATTTAAATGGGATGATTATCAAAGCAACTAAAAAGCATATATTGTACTATTGTTTTCAATAGTATTGATCAGCTTGTAATGGACAGCGAAATATGCGATCCAAAAAAAAACTTATAGTATTGATCAGCTTGTAATGGATAGTGAAGTATGTCTAGACTAGACAGCTTATAATTTAAAGAAAAAACTTATGGTATAAATTGTCAATTCAGTCAATTCTAGAGAGGTTGTAATGGACAGTGAAATATGTCTAAAAGGCTCCATGACATGCCTCCATTGTATTGACTTTTGTATGACACACCATATGATTAGGGCATTGATCAGCTTATACTTTTTGTTCAGTTTGTGTCTTATGTTATTTTTGCTGATAAGTGTTTGCTGTGCTGTTAATACAGCTTGGGTACTTCCAGCTTGAGACTGATATTCATGCAGAAGCTGAATGGGAATGAGAAGTTGTTTAGCTCTATTTATTGAATGGTGTGAATTGATTGACGTGCGGTGATCTTAAAGCTACAAGAGGTAGCTTCTGCGATAAAAAGTCTTCGATGCGGTTTTGGATGCATTCCACCATATATCCAAACACATATTTAGTTCCTTATCAGAAGTTGGAACATTTAACATTGACATGATAATTAATTTCTACCTCTTTATGGCATATGCTTGCTTTTGTTGATTTATAAGATTACCAACGATTTCTCTTGTATTGATGAAGTAGCTATTTATTCTGTAAGAGAAGAGGCCAAGATTTGGAATGAATGTTTTCTTATATTCTCAATGACACTTCATTTCAATTCCACATTTAAGCCTTTCTTGTTTGTAAAAGCACACTACTCACACTTTTAATATTTTGAGATTTTTGTAGTTCGGTTCAGTTAAAAAAAATAATATTATTTTAGTAGTTTAGCTAAAAAAAGACTGTTAGAAAAATATTGAGATTTTGATGAACAATTCAATTTAAATAATTTGGTGAGCAGTTTAGTTCGGACAAAACAGTTTTTTTTTGAACTAGTTGAACCGAACCATTAACATAGTTCGATTCGTGTGAACCATTATAACAGTTCAATTTGATTCTCCTTCTAAACTGAGCCATGAACAACCTAGATTAGTGATTGTGGCTGTGGGCTTCTTATGGTGCAAACACTCGGACTTGTTCATGGTGAAGATTCAACTGAAATAACTTGTATGTTGTTGGAGCCTAATCAAATTGGGGCTGACAGGGTGCAGAACCGAGTTGAAATGTTTAGCAACACAAGAAGGATTGGATGTAGAAAAAGGACATTTCACTGACTTCTCTCCAGAAATGATAGTAGATAAATACATGAACCTAATCTCTGCTAACAGGTCTTGATTATAACTTGTTAGTCTTGTTGATGAATAATCAAAATCAAACTGTGAAACTTTAATTGGCATTGCAAATCAGTATATAAAAATATTGTAATTGCTTAAATGGTTTGCTGGAAAACTGAAGCAAGCATTACAAAGTTGCTTCTAACTTTGAACCTGGAGTATCCACTTATCAGGGGATCATGAATGTATGATTTGCTACTATAAGTACACTTATCTACACTTGACTTTATCCTACTTGTATAGGACTATACCTTCCTTCACACAAACACCACTTGCTTTAAAAAAATTTAAACAATGTTTGAAGTAGTAGCTCGCGTAGCGCCTTTGCAATCAAGCCTAGCGCAAATTACACAGGTCTTCCCCGCAGCATCTGAGGAACCAACACACCATCTCCCAAAGTGAAAATCTGTGTGCGTCTGAGGTGTTCTTTGTGTTGGATATTTGATTGAAAAAATTGCAAAGTCCCACGTTAGAGCGAATAAACACTTTAAGATGGGGTGATATCTTGGGGAAGTATCCAAACCCAAGCTTTCTAATTCTAATGAAGATCATGACTTATGAAGGTATGGTGAAATTGTTCACTGATACAAATGACAGTGTAAAAGTAACCCTATAGAAAAATAGATAAAATTTGTATAATAGATAAGAATTGTAGGAAAAATGTATTCTTTGCATTGGACTAGAGAGCGTTGTCCCTTCAGTCTAAATTTTCTGTTACCAAAAAAAAGATAATTAAGCATGGTATGAGTGGACCTAGTGGGTCCTAGTTTGGTTGTGTCTTCTTTCTTTGTGGGGGTTTTATACCCTTTTAACTAAGATTTTACTCAAGCATGACATCAGTAATTGTTATAATTTTCATGAAATTATTAATACGTTAAAAGTTTGCAAAACGTAATAAAAAAAAAGGAAAAACTTCATAAAAGGTGATATTTCAAATTTATTAAAAGTGTTGTGTTGCAAAAAGAATTTTTAAAAAAAAGTCTGCATCATCTTATAATATAAATAATAGAGTAAAAATAAGGAAAAAAGGAAAATGAGGTGTAATAATGTCGGTATCTTCTTATAATGATGACGCTCCCGTTGGCGCGCCTGTTGGCGCTCTCATTGGCACCCCGTTGACGCTTTTGTTGGCTCTTCCATTGGTGCTCCCGTTGCTGCTCCCGTAAAAAGTGGATGGATTTAACTATTGATTTTTTTAGGGAAAATAATTTTGAATTTTTGCTAGCGGTATCGCTTATTTTGATTATCAGTAGTGGTTAAATTAATTGAATTTAATAGTTTTGAGTAAATTAAAGTAAAGAATAAATTCTACATGATTTAATATTAATTTTATTAAGTTTATTTAGTTACTGATTTTGTAGAAGAAATAAATTTAAAAATAAAGTATTTTTTTTTTTAAAAAATTGTATGCGTGCGTTAGTGTGGCAGGTAGTAAGCAGCTTTTGCTGCTTTTTGACGCTCCCATTGCGCTTATGTTGGCGCTCCCGTTGGATTTTTTTTAGGAAAAATAGTTTTAAAATATTTTCCAGCGGTATCACTTTTTTAGACAAATAGTAGTGGTTAAATTAATTGGGTTTAGTAGTTCGAGTAGATTATAGTAAATAGTAAATTCTACATAATTTAATATTAATTTAATCAATTTTATGTAATTACTGATTTTTTACAAAATTATTAATTTTGTAAAAAAGATCTTTGGTAGTTGGTTGTTTGATTATGTTGATAGTAGAGAGAAGTGGAAAGAGTGAGAAAGAGGAAAGAGAAAAAGAAAAGTAGATTTTAAAGTGAAATAAAAAAATAAAAATATGATGTGAGAGTGAGACCCAATAATAATAAAAGTCAGCGAGAGTAAAAAAGTGAAAGAAAATAATTTGAAATGACATTTTTATTCTTGAGATTGAGATAAAAGTAAGAGATAAAAGTAGGTTTTAAAGTGAAATAAAAAAATAAAAATATGATGTGAGAGTGAGACCCAATAATAATAAAAGTCAGCGAGAGTAAAAAAGTGAAAGAAAATAATTTGAAATGACATTTTTATTCTTGAGATTGAGATAAAAGTAAGAGATAATTTGGTATTTTTGGTAGTGGGTTGATTGTTAATATTTATAGTAGATATCAACGCCGTTAGTCCAAATTTAAAACTTTTTTTATTATGAGGTAAATGGATTATGGTGATATTTACGTAACATACAATGTGACTCACTTTTTTTCTCTCACT
This sequence comes from Oxytropis ochrocephala, assembly GCA_020916435.1. Classification (NCBI taxonomy): domain Eukaryota; kingdom Viridiplantae; phylum Streptophyta; class Magnoliopsida; order Fabales; family Fabaceae; genus Oxytropis; species Oxytropis ochrocephala. Next base: position 108,811,426 of record CM037093.1, read on the forward strand.
TTTTTTCTCTTAACTCTAATTTTTTCTTGCATTTTGTCTCCTAACAATCATTCATCATATTCTCATGTACTCTGCAAAATTTCACATGCACACATTCCATCAGTTATTGCTCTTGCACCATTAGCCTCATAATTATCCTTAACATTTTCTGGTAAAAAAATATAAGAAATGAAAAGATAATCATTCTTTTCTTTTTTACTTGTCTGTTTGTAAGAACTTGTTTATATTCTAGTCACTAGACGATTACCCGTGCGATGTACGGGGAGGTGATTAACAGGCCTACAGATGTAGTTTTGAAAAAATATCAACATTTTATAAGGGGGGTATAAAAATACGCAACACATATATATAAGACGAAGAGACAACAATAGCCTTTGGTGGGATGAGGCAACAATGTCGGTCCAAAAATATAGAGTGGGGGTATATTGGTAAACAGTGGGGTACAAAATGAGGGGTACATTTTGATAATAAAAAAAAAGTGTTGGACAAAAAAAAAATTGTCAGGGGTATGTCGGTCCAAAAATATAGAGTGGAGGTGTTACCTAAAAATTTCGACAAGGCATTAAATGAAGTACTTGAGTGAGTTGGACTCTCCATTAATGATGTCTTGGAAGCTACAAGTCAACACCAAGTCAATTCACCATCAATTCGACAGAAAAGGTCTACAAGTGATGGCAATGTGAATGAGCTTCGACAAGGGCAAGGAACAACCATGGACTCTGTAAGTGTTAGCGCTGGAAATGTTGCAGGGACTATAGCCCCAGTAATATCAATAACCGTTCCTACAATGTCGACGACCAATGTTGGGTCGACGCAATCTATGTCATTGCCACCAAATATAGGGCTCCCTTCTAGTCCTTATATGGCAACAGGGAACAGTTTAGAGACACGCTTCCAAAACATGAGTCTACCACCATATCCTTTTGGTGTATATGGCATGCCTACTGGAATGCCACATGTTTCGACCTTTTCTCCTTCACATGTTTCTTCTGAAAGCACACTTGGTCGAAATCCTACTGCATTAACCAATGCGTCTTTGTTGGCGTTAAGACAACAAGTGGACGAAAGTAATCATGATATGGTTAATATGCTAACCCAGCAAATTGGTACGGTTTTCAACCCATTGATTCAAAATACCAATACAAGTTATCAAATGTTAGCAAACCAAATGGGTAGAATTGCTGATTTCTTTGGGGCTCCTACGGGAAATAATAGGCAAGCACCCAATTTTGGGAATAATGCGCCCAATACACCACGAGATCGCCATATCGAAGCCTGTGCGGTTGTAGGAGAACAACAAGGGATGGGAAACCATGTCCCTGAAGTAGTTATGGTAAACCGAAACCAAAACGCTGATGAAGTAGTTCGACAAGTACAACGAAATAATGTTTGCGCTCAAGATAATATAGCCACTTTGGTAGAAACCATAATGGCACAAAATGGCCTTAACATAGGTTTACATAGGCCTAACTTCATATCACCATTGTGTGAATATGTGTTGCAAATAGAGTTGCCAAGAGGTTGGAAAATTCCCAAGTTTACTAAATTTGGGGGTGACACAAACGAAGTCTCATCGTCGAACATATTGCTCGTTACATGACTGAGGCAGGAGATATAGCCCAAAATGAGAGTTTGAAAATGAAATATTTTCCAAATTCTCTAACTAAGAATGCTTTCACTTGGTTCACCACCTTACCCCCTGGTTCTATGTTTACATGGGGGCAGTTGGAGAAAGCGTTCCATGAACAGTTTTACATGGGCCAGCGCCTCAAAGAATTAGCCAGTGTTCGACGTAAAGTGCCTGAGGCTATTGATGATTATTTAAATAGATTTAGGCTATTGAAAGCTAGATGTTTCACACAAGTGCCTGAACATGAACTCGTCGAAATGGCTGCTGGTGGCCTTGATTATTCGATTAGAAAGAAATTGGATACCTCTCATTTGAGAGACATGGCCCAATTAGCAGATAGAGTTCGACAAGTCGAAAGACTTAAAGAGGAAAAGGCTAGGGTGAACAAATTCCATAAAAAAGAAAACTCAGTTGGGTTTCATAAAAAGGAGAAAATAGCCTATGTGGATGAGGAGTCGACTTTGCATTCAGTGATGTTGATGCAGAAGAGATAGACGTGGCTGAACTCAAGCCTGGTCCTCCTTATTCTTGTAAATTATTAAGGCCTGCAAATGGGAATAACCCTGTAGAGCCTAAGAATGACAGATTTGTGCCTAAAACTTATACTTTTGATGTTACTAAATGTGATGAAATTTTTGATCTTTTAGTAGCTGATGGCCAAATAGTAGTGCCTAATGGCCTGAAAGTACCTCCTCTCGAGCAGAGGAAGAAAAAGGGTTATTGTAAGTTTCATAATTTCTTGGGACATACTACTGACCGTTGTGTACTTTTCAGGGACATAGTACAAAAGGCAATTGAGGAAGGAAGACTTAAATTTGGTGACAAGAAGAACAAAGCCCCAATGCAAATTGACGCTGATCCACTCCATCAGGCTGAAGCCATGTTTGCAGAACCAGTCGAAATGAATATAAGCATGGTCGACGTTAAGATGGTGGGTTCTCCCAAAAACGTTAAGTCCACTTCTGAAAAGCTCAAAAGTGTTGTACGTGCAGATCATGTTGCACAGAAGATAACTCAGGAAGAATATGATGAAAAAGTGCAGTTTGTATACCCTAAGGCTAAAGAGGAATTGATAGATTTCCTCAACAGGTGTAAGCTAAAGAACTCCGAAGTAATGTTGTGCCCTAGATGCAGCGCTGTCTTCGACAAAGAGGCAGCCAAGAGTGTCGAAGGTTATAAGGTTCGACAACCATTGAAAAGGAAATGGCTAGATAAAAGGCCAAACTTCAGTTTCAAAAGAGGGGATCTTCCTTACAAGGCTAAGGGTTCGACTAAGCCTTCGACTAGCAAGCAGCAGTTCGATAACAAAAATGCAGCGAAGAAGGAGTTCGTATTGTCGGCATCTGCCAAATCATTTGTTCCGAGGGCAAATCTGCCAAATGAGAAATGGATTCATGCTGGTTGTAAACACTACAAGGATACTCCTCCACAGGTGGAAGTTGTTAAGCCAAGTGTGGGTGAGGCTGCAAAATACAACTATAGAAACAACTACAAGGGGAAGAATCCTATGACAAAGACTCAATGGCGTCGATTCCAAGCGCCAAAGAAGAAAGCAATACTTGCTACTACTGAGCAAACGCCAGGAAATTCGAAGACAGCAGAGAGTGGAAACCCCAAGACAGTTGGAACTACAAAGGTGAGTATACATGTTGCAACTCAAGTAAATGCTGGGAATAAGGCCAAAGGTAAAGCTATTGTGATAGAAAAACCAAGAAGGCCTGCAACTGAGAGAATTTTTCCCCCGCTATCGTCGTTGAAAATGAAAGGTGCTAGTTTCGACATGGATGAAGATGTGACTTCGGATTTTGATGATTCTGGAGCTAGCTTTGATGTCATATGTAACGTGGTGTCTATCTTACCTAGTGAGTATGATGTCATCACAGTTCCTAATGATGTTGAGGAGAATTTCACTGAAGATATGGCTAATCATAAGCCAGTTTGTTATTACGTTATGAACAACGGTTGTGTCGAAGACGAAAATGGTCGCCGAGAAGCTTGGATGAAGGCATGCAACACCACCTAAAGCCACTATATGTTCAAGCCAAAGTCAATGGTGTGGGCATTAATAAAATATTGGTAGATGGAGGTGCTGCAGTAAACTTGATGCCCCAAGCGTTGCTGAAAACAATAGGGATGTTCGACATAGATCTCAAGCCTCATAATATTATGTTGACTAATTATGAAGGCAAATCTGGCCGATCCTTGGGGGCCGTAGAAGTTGAGATAGTGGTGGGCACTATAAAAAGGACTACCATGTTTTTTGTCATAGCTTCTAAGGCAAGCTACAATTTACTCCTTGGTAGGGAATGGATACATGGAGTAGGTGCTGTGCCTTCAAGCCTACATCAAAAATTGGTGATGTGGAAAGAAAATGGTCTAGTGGAATATGTCGAAGCTGACCAGAGTTATTTCCTTGCTGATGTGAATAATGTCACAAAGGAAAATTTTGAAAAGCAAATGGCGAATATTGCGTCATGTACATCTTCTAATCAAGCGTATATCTCTTCTGATAATGTGCTTTCCTCAGTTCACCTCTACCCAACCCATGGTTTTGTTTGGGAAAGGGAGGTAATAGAAGATACAAGTGTTTATCCTGAAGGTGTTCTACCTCCAACAGGATGGGACACTGATTCGTAAAAAGGTTTTAGATGTCAGTGCCCAATGCTTGGGATAGAATTACGGCCTACATGGCCGAAAACAAAGTAAAAGCGGCTTTGGAAGCCGAAATAATTCAACAAACAATGGCTGTCGAAGCCATAAATTCGTCTGAAGAAAATGGAGAAATCATAGATGAAAAACTTGATTGCATTTATGATGACGAACCATTAGGATTCGAAAAAGATCCTAGAGATTCGACAAGACGTATGCAAGCTCAAGATCCAGTGGAAGAAGTGGATTTGGGAGATGGCTTAGTTAAAAGGCCAACGTATATTAGTGCACATCTTGATGCTGCCTTCAAAACCCAAGTTATTTCACTTTTGCAGGAGTTCAAAGATTGCTTTGCTTGGGAATATAATGAAATGCCTGGTTTGAGTCGAGAAGTAGTAGAATTGCAAATACCCATTCGACCAGGAAAGAAACCAGTGAAGCAAACACCAAGAAGATTTGCTCCTCAGATATTAGCTAAAATCAAAGAAGAGATCGAAAGGCCGTTCAAGAGCAAATTCATCGAAACCATCGTATATGTCGATTGGTTAGCTAATATTATTCCAGTAATGAAGAAAAATGGAAAACTTAGAGTTTGCGTAGATTTTAGGGATTTAAATAATGCAACACCCAAAGACGAATACGCCATGCCTGTAGCAGAAATGCTAATATATTCAGCAGCAGGATTTGATTATCTCAGTATGCTCGATGGTTATTCAGGGTATAATCAAATCTTTATTCTTTGAAGAGACGCGTGTTAAAACAAACTTTTCGATGTCCGGGGCATCGGGCGTTTATGAATGGGTAGTAATGCCCTTCCGGTTAAAAAAATGTTGGTGCCACTTACCAAAGAGCAATGAATTCTATGTTTCATGATTTTATTGATGATTTTATGCAAGTATACATAGATGACGTGGTGGTTAAGTCTTCCTCAGAAATTGGTCATTTAGACCATCTTCGACGTTCTTTTGAACGAATGAGGAAATATGGATTAAAAATGAATCCAACCAAATGTGCTTTCTGTGTACGTGCAGGTGAATTCTTGGGTTTTGTAGTACACAAGAAAGGCATAGAAATCAATCAAAATAAGACTAAAGCAATTATGGAGACGAAGGCTCCTTCGACCAATAAAGAACTTCAGTCATTGCTGGGAAAAATCAACTTCCTTCGAAGATTTATATCAAATCTAAGTGGCAAAACACAAGCATTTTCGCCATTGTTAAGACTGAAGAAAGAAGATGAGTTCAAGTGGGAGCAAGTTCATCAAGCAGCTTTTGATGCAATTAAGTCTTATTTAATGAAACCACCAATTTTATTGCCTGTTATTAGAAACAAAATGCTAAAATTATATATAGCAGCTTCTGATAACACAATAGGTAGCATGTTAGCACAAGAGGATGATAATGGTGTCGAAAGAGCCATTTATTACCTTAGTAGGGTTTTGATTGATGCTGAAACGAGGTATAGTCCAATAGAAAAGTTATGCCTTTGCTTGTATTTCTCTCATGTACGAAATTAAAGCAATATATAAAATCAAGCAGATGTTTATGTTTATTCACATTTTGATGTTATTAAACATATGTTATCAAAACCAATGTTGCATAGTAGAATTGGTAAATGGGCTTTAGCTTTGTTAGAATATAACTTAACTTATCAGCCTCTTAAATCAATCAAAGGACAAGTGGTTGCTGACTTTATAGTAGACCATTCAGTTGTCGAACATGAAGTCATTTCGTTAGACATACGTCCTGGAAGTCAGACTTGATGACTCAAGCCACAAAAATGGAGTTGGTATTGGAATTTTAATTATGTTGCCGTAAAATATTCCAACGAAGTATAGATTTAAAATTCAAACTTCGCTCCAATAATGAAGTCGAGTATGAGGCTTTGATAGTAGGCCTTAAAATTTTACTCGAGTTGGGGGCAAGGCATGTAGAAATAAAAGGTGATTCTCAATTAGTTGTCAAACAATTGACAAAAGAGTATAAATGTATTAATTAACACCTTATTAAATATTTTATTGTTGCCAATACTTTGTTAAAAAGGTTTACATCTGTACACCTAGAACATTTACCACGAGTCGAAAACCACGTGGCAAATGAGTTGGCACAACTTACTTCAGGCTACAAGGTTTCAAAACAAAGCCTAGAAGAGTTAATTGAGATAAAAGATAAACTTATTTCAAATGACTCTCTCTATAATGACACTTCTTCGACATTATTGTCAACACCAAAAATTGGGGGGGGGGGCAATAAACACAAATGAAGTATTTGTCGAAAAGCGTCACATTTTTGATGATATTGACTTAGCAGAAATTTTTGCTCTTGACAATATGATTGATAATGATTGGCGAAAACCTATTGTAGAGTATTTGCAAAATCCTACAGGAAGCACTGATAGAAAAGTGAAGTACAGAGCTTTGAGCTATGTGATAATTGGAAATGAATTATTCAAGCAAACTCCTGAAGGAGTGCTATTAAAATGCCTTAGTGAGAATGAGGCATACTTAGCAGTTTCTGATACGCATAGTGGAGCATGTGGATCACATCAAGTGGGCCACAAAATGAAATGGTTATTGTTTCGACAAGGAATGTATTGGCCAACCATTTTGAAAGATTGTATAGAGTTTGCTAAAGGTTGCCAATAATGCCAAAAGCATGCTGGAATACAACATATACCTGCAAATGAATTACATTCTATAATGAAACCTTGGCCATTTAGAGGATGGGCTTTGGATGTGATTGGAGAAATAAAACCAACTTCATCAAAAGGCCATAGATACATCCTTGTAGGAATTGACTACTTTACTAAATGGGTAGAAGCAATACCTTTAGCCAATGTGGATCAAGAAGCAGTGATAAAATTTATTCAAAATCATATCATTTATAGATATGGAATTCCAGAAACCATTACTACAGACCAAGGTACTGTTTTTACTGGTCGAAAAATGGTAGAATTTGCTTCTGAAATTAGTTTTAAGCTATTAACTTCGACACCATATTACGCACAAGCCAATGGTCAGGTGGAAGCTGCTAATAAAATCATTATTAACTTGATTAAGAAGCATGTGGGGCGAAAACCCAAGAATTGGCATAGTACTCTTGACCAAGTATTGTGGGCTTGTCGAACTTCACCTAAAGAGTCTATCAATACTACTCCTTACAGGTTAACATTTGGGCATGATGTAGTGTTACCTGTTGAAATTTGTTTACAATCAACAAGAGTTCAGAAACAGTGGGAAATCCCTTTTGATCATTATTGGAATATGATGATTGATGAATTAGTTGATTTAGACGAAGAAAGGTTGTTGGCTTTAGAAATGCTCATTCGACAGAAAGAGAGAGTAGCTAAAGCTTATAACAAAAAGGTTAAGTTAAAAACCTTTGAAGAAGGAGAATTAGTGTGGAAAGTTTTATTGCCTATGGATAAAAAAGATAGAGTCTTAGGCAAATGGTCACCAGGACGGGAAGGCCCATTTCGCATATTGCAATGTTTTTCGAATGGTGCTTATGAAATCGAAGAGTTGGGTGATGAAAGCAGAATATTTCGAATAAATGGCAAATACTTAAAACAGTATAAGCCAACATTAACTGAGATAAGAGTTGAACAAACGTAGATAAATGAAAATTGTTCACAAGTGGTAATGTATGACTTGAAAAAAGAAAAGTACATAACCACGATAAAATTGCTAAACTATTACAAAATCTCAGAAATTCGTCAAGGTTGTCTTGAGCCTCTCAAGAATGTTGGCACTCAAATAAATGGAAGTCTCAAGAAGGTGCAAATCCCTGTCGAGTTCAGCAAGAGTAGCTTGATGTTGGTTGGCTTTCTCCAAATGCTCTATGGCCGTCCAACGCCTTTAGTTGTTTTGATTGACGAGGAGGCAGCCCCCATTCTTTCGACGACTAAGCCTTTTTGATACTTAGCATTTGACAGTTTGGTCTGAAGTACTTTTATCTCTTCGTTATAGCGCGTGATATCCGCATCCCATTTAGCAATCGCCTTCGTCATTTCTTCGCTTGGGTTTCGAGAGCTTCAATATCATCTTGATCGCCTTTAAGAGAAGCAAGCTCTACTTCGCAGAGTTGGTTCTCCGAGCTTTGTGCTTGAGGATATTGGACCGTTGTGTGATCGTAAGAGAAAGTTGCTCAAGATAGGACCAAACTCCATGAAGAAGGTGAGGAGGTCTTGAGGAGGATCTAACTTGGTTATTTTATGAATGAGTGATTTGACTTCAAGATATACTGAGGGTCACTTTCAATGTTCGCCACAAGATTCCCCTCTAAGACTTTAACCTTCAACCGACCAAGTAGGTTTTCTCTCGATTCTGGTTGATAGAACTAAGAGAAGTGTTCAAGAACTCGCAAATCAAACGATTCGACGAGCTTTGGAGACTCAAAGATGATCTTCAAAGCCGCCAAAGGGTCTCTCTTTTTAGCTCAGCTAATTCTTGGTCACTAACAAAGATGTTAGATGATTCTTTGGCGAAATGTCTTGGTTTTCGTGTTCATCCCTTCTAAGTTCTTCTTGTCCCGGTCGATCATATTCTCGCCGGGATTTTCATCGAAATGGCTACTACTTCTTGTCCTTCGTTTTCTGGGCTTTTGTTTCCCAAAAATTGGGCATTTTCTTCAACAATGGCCTCTTGCTCGACGCCATCTGCATTTGTAATAGTTGCATCGAAAATGGGAAGTTCAGGCCCGACGAATTCTTGAAAAATTTCCTCAGCAGCTACACCAAGTGGTGACGAAGGCAAAGAAGGTATTGTAGCGCATAACTCTCGCTCGCAACTTCAGCCGAGACTCGACAACGAGAGTGGTAATGCATCGTTCACCTACCACATTTCTGAGAAGTAATGTTACTTAAGTTAAAATTGGAAAGGTGTAAAACGAGAAAGGGTTCGAAATAACTTCGAAAGAATGTTTACCTTAAGTCTTTTGACTGGAGGAGAAATGGGTGGTTCAGAAGGCTCATTGATAACAATGCCTTTGGTTGCTCTTTGAGGATCGACTAGATTCCTTTTCCTCGATCTTTGAGTGAGAGGAATGTTATCTTCATCACTTTCAGTACCCTGAAAAAAGAATTCAGTTTATAAGGCAAAGGGTATTACAAAATTAGTGATAAGGTTGAAAGAGTTTTCGACAGAGTTAATGAGGTGTGTATATAGTACCTCAGGACTGAAATAGACGATTACTTTCTCTTTGGCTTTGAGCTTCTGAGAAGGTTTTGTTGCTTTGGTTGTTTTCTGGAAGAAGAAATTTTTCGACGTGATTGAAAAGTCATATTCAGAAAACTTAAGATAAATAGATGGCAACATACCTTTTTTGGGGTGATATCTGGAGTAGGACTTGCTTCCACTTTCTTCTTGGCTTGAGGAAGGCTTCATTGTTGTTGTTGCCTTGGTTACTCGCCTTTGGCTTCGCCACAGGTTTGTCTAATGTCGAAAATATGGATAAGCAAACGACAATGAAATTTAACTACAAAGGTCTCAATCTTAGAAAACTTTAAGTGTCGAAAAGGCATGTACCTGTGTTTCCTGAAGGAAAGGCAGATGCTAATTTCTTCAAGAGATTTGCATCAAAGGTGTCATTGGCCTCTCCAAAGAAGAATAAGCAGTAATCTCGAGACCACCATTCATGGAACTTTGCGAAGACACGAGAACTTCGGGTTGTAATTGATTGGTTTGAAGTACTGAGCTCTCAGTAGTGGAATTTTTGAAAGCTTGTTCATAGGTTCTCTCCGAGTCGGACCCATGAATTCTCGCCTATGAAAATATGTCAAGGTGTCGAATCTGAAGAGGCCAAATTGCCTTGCAAAGTGGCTTGGGAAATACACAGTAATCCCAAGATTATTTTTGTTTTGCTGTGGGTAAGCCTAGTAGAGAGGAGTCTTTGGCGAAAGATAAGCTCGCCAAATTCGATTGGTTTCCTCAAAGATGTTCGTCAGAAGAAGAGGGAAATGGTCTTTTGAACCAAGTTGGTCCATAAGGTCTTTGCACGAAAGGGGCCATAGAGTCTATAAAAGTTGTGCATGCCAAGAAGATTTCAAATAAATGGAAAATGATTCTTCCGCAGAAAGGCCTTCTCGTTTAGCCTTCAATCTGTGCTAGTCAAATCCCTCGCCTCTTCTTCTTTTGTCTAAAGAAGGTTGGGCTGATTTGGGAAGGTATAGGTCAAGCCTAGACTCAAAAGTGGCCAAAAGCCACAATTGAAGCAACCACAGAGGACCAGAAGCCAAAAACTTAGTGGTAGGCTCGTCTTCCTCAATTCTATGACAAAGATTGTCAAGTTGTTGGTGAAGAGAACCTAAAAGCATTTGGCAAGATTGATGTTACGCCTCGCATGAAGTCGAGTAGCTAATGGGATGAAAGATTTGGAAACTTGAAGGAACGTGAGCAGAAAACGAAAAGAGATAACCACGTGGTTAGAAAAGCTATATGTTTCGCATCGAAACTTCATCAAGATCAAGATTGTGGTGGTCACCAATGTAAAGGCGAAAGAAGCATTGGTGAAATTGAAATCATAATTAAAAGCAGAGAGTTTGGGGTTAAAGGTTTCGCTAAAGGTTTCAAACATGTGATGGCAAAGAACATCTAACAGAGTGGGGATAACATACCACACTTAAGATGAAGACTATGTGTGGCATAGTCCTGCACTGCATTCTTTGCCAAGATAGGGTGGTGCTATCATACTTAGGCCCATACCTAGACAACTGAATAAGGTCGAAAATACCTTGTTGTTTCTGTGTAATGGCTTTCTTAGCCTCAATCTTATTAAGCCACTCTCTGTAAACATGTTGAGTCGTGCCAGGAGCGGACTCTAAAGACCCTAGGAGGATTATTCGTAAATTCTAGGTGGAAGGGTGTTTTGGCAAAACCCTAGGTTGAAGTTGATGAGGACTGGGAAAAATTTCTGAGACCTCATCGTTTTCTAGCAAAATGTTAGGTAAAGGGCCTAAATAGGCGTGGGTATAAATTTCAGTGGAAGGAATTAGTACCTGAGTTTGCCAAAGGATGGTACGTTCATCAGCAACATCAGGTTCGTCGACGAAACCACCAACAGACTGGGTTTTTCGGGAATCATCTTTTTCTTTCAAGCTCTTAGGTCTCGTCGCAATAGCGGATGTGGAAGCCATGGGTATGGAAAGAGAAACGCAGGTTTGAATCTGGGTTTAGATTGGAGAAAAGGATGAAAGTTTGAAACTTTCGTAGGTTCTGGGTTTTTTACGAAGTTCAGAGAGGAAGAATGCAGAGAGTTTGCTCACAAAGTTTCAAATGAGTAAAAAGGGAAAATGAAAGGGTTCTAGCCGTTTATATATGTTTGGAAGCAACAGTAATTAACACGTTTGCCATAACTCGCTCGTTCGCGACCTTTGAGGGACGTGATGGCCCACCAACTATACTACGTGTGCCAATGAAACGGTTCACTTTCTCTGTGCAAGTCATGATGACTATCTTTTCTCTCACCGTTGAAGTGCAAAGGCGGTGAAGAAGAAGTAAGTATTGCACAATATTCAAAAAGCCCTTTCTTATCTTCGTTCATCACTCGTCGAAAGAAACATTTTTGGGGGCAACTGTTACCTAAAAATTTCGACAAGGCATTAAATGAAGTACTTGAGTGAGTTGGACTCTCCATTAATGATGTCTTGGAATCTACAAGTCAACACCAAGTCAATTCACCATCAATTCGACAGAAAATGTCTACAAGTGCTGGCAATGTGAATGAGCTTCGACAAGCCTGGCACTTAAAGCTGTGGACACGAGTGGAGCAAGGAGCCTTCGACAAGAAAAAGCTCAACCTTCGACAAAGCAAAGCTATTTCGACAAAGCGGGGTTTGGTACTTCGTCAGCTGGTTGGTGACACCAGTCAAGTGCAAAGGAAGCGCACGATTAGTGGGCGATTCTTCTCCTTATTTCTAGGAATCGATTATTTTTTCCCACGTTGTGTTCCAAGAGTATAAATACTCTTTTGTAATAGAAAATCGGGTCACAACATTGCACAAGAACTCAAAACTCAACTTCCAGACAAAAGCGAAATACGAGTGAACAGATTCATTGTACGTGCTTGTGAACCACTTTTCCTTTCATTTGAATGCAATCTTTACTTTTGTTTTACATCTACTGCAATTGTTTCTTTTGTTTTATTTTCAATACTGTTCTTCGTATCATTTACTGTTCTTAAAACCGTCAAAAACACAAAGTACAAGGGCAATTGTCCAGAGATTTCCTAGTTTAATCTCACAAACTCACATTTTAAAACTAGTGATTGTTTGCTAAAAACACCAGCAAACAGGGGGTATATTGGTAAATAGTGAGGTACAAAATGAGGGGTATATTGGTAAATGGTGGGGTACAAAATATAGAGTGGGGGTATGTCGGTCCAAAAATATAAAGTGGGGGTATATCGGTAAACAGTGGGGTACAAATGAGGGGTATATTGGTAAATGGTGGGAATAAAATTTTCCCACCAAAAGTGGATTAAAAAAAAGAGTGTTGGAAAAAAAATTGTCAGGGATATGTCGGTCCAAAAATATAGAGGGGGTATATTGGAGTGGGGTACAAAATGAGGGGTATATTGGTAAATGGTGGGAATAAAATTTTCCCACCAAAAGTAGATAAAAAAAGAGTCTTGGACAAATAAAAAATTTGTCAGGGGTATGTCGGTCCAAAAATATAGAGTGGGGGTATATTGGTAAACATTGAGGTACAAAATGAGGGGTATATTGGTAAATGGTGGGTACAAAATATAGAGTAGGGGTATGTCGGTCCAAAAATATATAGTGGGGGTATATTGGTAAACAGTGGGGTACAAAATGAGGGGTATATTGGTAAATGGTGGGAATAAAATTTTCTCACCAAAAGTGGGGAAGTCAACGATTGTGTATTAATTAAGAGAGATAATAATAAAAAAAAGTGTTGGACAAATAAAAAATTTGTCAGGGGTATGTCGGTCCAAAAATATAGAGTGGGGGTATATTGGTAAACAGTGGGGTACAAAATGAGGGGTATATTGGTAAATGGTGGGGTACAAAATAGAGAGTGGGGATATGTCGGTCCAAAAATATAGAGTGGGGGTATGTCGGTCCAAAAATATAGAGTGAGAGTATATTGGTAAACAGTGAGGTATAAAATGAGGGGTATATTGGTAAATGGTGGGAAAAGATTTTCCCACCAAAATGGCTAAAAAATGCTATAAAGATGCTATCCTCTGTTAATAGTTCTCGATGATCCACACTAGTGAGTGAATTTTGAGGTTTATATTATACATTAACTAGGACGGTGACCCGTGCGATGCACGGGGAGGTGATTAACAGGCCTACAGATGTATTTTTGAAAAAACATTAACATTTTATAAGGGGGTATAAAAATACGCAACACATATATATAAGATGAAGAGGCAACAATAGCCCTTGGTTGGATGAAGTCTAAGTCCCTTTATGCACGTCTTTACACTGGCTACTTTATTAATCAATTTGGGGATGCATTTTTTGATAACATTAGTTGTAAATAATGCAAACTTTATGTCCATTATTAATCTAGCAAAAATTAAGGTCCCAGTCATTTTTTTTCTTTTCCAAAACTCATTTTTGAAAACACGGGAGGAATCAGATCTAGATAAATACGATGCGAAATTTGCTGGAATTCGTATGTATTTCCAGGAAGGTAAATACGACGACCTCTAAAATATTTTTGATCAAATCGTATGTAAGTGAAAAATGGTAAATATAACGTAACCGTTGGTTATATGTACAAGGAAATTTCAAACCATACTATAACACATACAAAGAAATTTCAAACCATACTATAACACATACATGACTAAGTAACACACACAAAGGGACTCATAAAAAAAAAGTACATAAGGCACTTCTAAAAAAAAAAGTTTCTCCCCCCCCCCCCAATGGGGAAAAGATGCGACTTTATATTAATAGAGTGGGGGTATATTGGTAAATAGTGGGATACAAAATGAGGGGTACATTTTGATAATAATAAAAAAATAAGTGTTGGACAAAAATATTTTTTTTGCCAAGGATATATTGGTCCAAAAATATAGAGTGGGGGTATATTGGTAAATGGTGGGAAAAAAAATTTCCCACCAAAAGTGGCTATCGTCAACAATCTTCTATTAATATATAGAGATAAATCAGATTGGTTCAATTTTTGTCAGGGGTATGTCGGTCCAAAAATATAAAGTGGGAGTATATTGATAAACGATGGGACAAAATGAGAAGTACATTTTGAAAATAATAAAAAAAGAGTGTTGGACAAAATGAGGGTATGTCGGTCAAAAAAATATAGAGTGCAGTATATTGGTAAGCAGATGAGGTACAAAATGAGGGGTATATTGGTAAATGGTGGGGCACAAAATATAGAGTGGGGGTATGTCGGTCCAAAAATATAGAGTGGAGGTATATCGATAAACAATGAAGTACAAAATGAGGGATATATTGATAAATGGTGGAAATAATTGGAGTAGAATTCAGTTTTAATAATGAGCAATTTTGGCTCATAAAGTGGATATACTATTAATAAAGAAGGGATTACTAAGTTTGTTTATAGATTTTCCTTTGATATGAGAAAGTGTTGCATTGCTAAAGCACATCTCGATGCCCCCACATAGAGCACCACTAGTAGTTGGTTTTTCACATGTTGGAAGCCGCCATCTACAATAACATTGGCTTGTATTTTTTGTTGTTTGCTTATATATTTAATATATTGAACTGAAATTGCTTCATCTGTTGTTCTTTTACATAACAAGACAGATGTTGTCTTCAAATCACCGGAAGAAGATAATACCACTGAATCTAGTTGTATAATGGCAACTTATGTTGAACTGGATCTTATGTTTAAATGTTGTTATTCGACAGTGTGTTAAGAATGTATTGAAATATTTGATACTTACTATCAAGTCATGGGTAAAAAATGACGTTATTATTTTATTCGTATCTATTCCCATTTTTCCATGTTTCAATTTTTTCAGGCATTGTATAGCTTATTGCAAAATCAATACCATACATACTTTGCAAAAAATAAATAAATTTAGTGTTAAATCAAATTTGAACTTATACTTTTATTTGTTGTAAGAATTTAAAATGAGTCTTTAATTGAAAGACCAAATTGAAATATATCATATTAACTGAAGGACCAAATTGAAACATATCAGACATTAAAGGCCACTTTGACACATATTTGAAACATAAGAAACCAAAGCGGGAAGAAAAAGAAAAAGTACCAAACTGAAAGCTTTGGTCAAAGATAAAAGACTAAAAATGCAATTTAGCCAAAAGGTTATAAATGAACTAGACACATCATTTGGTTATTTATGTTGTGGTTTGGTCTATCGATTATTGAGGGATCAGATCCAACTCCAAAGGGCTTTGTTGATTGTACTGAACATTTTTTTTACACAGAAACTTAGCTCATTTTATTCATAACAATTGAATCAATACAGGTTGGGCTGTAATAAAAAACTTGGGAGCTAGCATACAATCTCGATACCCACGCAAGAGAGTGGGCCACAATAATTGCTTGCCTCCTAACATAGTAAATTTGAGAGTAGCGTCTTACATAGTAAATAGAGCCTAAATCATAATTAAGATTGCAAGATCCTTTCAACCCATTCACCGCTGGTAAACAATCCAATTCAATGGTTATAGATTGGGTTCCTAGTTCGGTTAGCCAAATAATAGCATATTTCAAAGTCATAGCTTCAACTTCCTAGGGGAGAGGGACTCCATTAAACAACATTGTTTCTGCGTCATAAATTCACCTTTGTCATTTTTGGTGCACATCCCTATATTATATCATTGTTTCTCATGTTATTTTCTATCATGTTGAATCTCAACCACTCATTTAATTTGTACGAGAGAAAGTAAGTGTATAAAGTATTAAAAAAATGGAAACAAGAGGATCTAATGGTGGAGATTAAAAACATGACCCCCTCATGTTTTTTTTCAACATGAGGGAATCCACTCCCGTCACAAATCTCGCATTCTGATCATCATGCACATCGCCTTGTTTGTACCTAGCAACCTCCCACTCAAATAAACTATCTTGAGTTGTTCGAACAACATCAATTGCATTAGTATTGAGGTTCTCTCATACCTTTTCATTGCACATCTTCCATATCACCCTCAACATTATTACGAAGGAATTTCTCTTTGGAACCAGAAACTCTCTGAGGGCCTAAAAGATTAAGCTCTTAAAAGAACATGCAACATTTAGTAGATTGCGAAACTCATCATGGATACCACTGTGTTGCCAATTTCAAGCGCTTTTGGACACTCTATAAATGTGTGCCAAACCATTTCTTCAATTTATAGACGGTGAGCACAGCTGAAATCACAGTTAACATATCTCTTCCTCAAATTGTCTCTAACCCAGTAAAACACCACGCATTGATCTCCAAATAAAAACCTTTACCTTTCGAAAAAATTTAGCCTTCAAATTTCCATCCAAGCCCTCTTTTCTAATGTGTGTGTTATCAATTAGATCCTCCATAACACCATAATACACCGGCCGCACCAAATAGCAACCATTACGACTTCTCCACCTTGAAATTGCATCTATGTTCACGGTCAAAAAGAGGCATTGTCTTGATGATAGAAGCCTCTTCCACATTTCACAAAAAAAAACAATGAGACCTATGTTCCATTCAGTCCTTAAATTGCCAAAGACGTCCCCCACTTTCAGATTTTCAATTCTAGTGACAAGAAGAGGCTTAACCATAACATCTTTTGTACCTCTTAATCAAGGATCCCTCCAAATTTTAATATCCCTACCATCCACAATTAGCCATCTGGCTCCCAAATTAATCACCACCTGGGAAGTATGGATATTACGCCAAACATAGTTGGTATTATGGCCCAAGCGAGCCCGCATAAAATCTCTATCAGGAAACTATTCTTTTCTCATCGTTAACTTCTACCAATTTAACCACTTGATGCCTTTTTGATCTATTGGACCCACCAAAAAGAATTCAACATGCGCTCAAGCTCTTCCATAAGAGTAGAATGAATCATAAAGGTGTGGTCATACAATAAGTAGGAATTGTCTGAGCTACAGACTTGATGAGAAATTCTCTGCTTGCCTTGGATACGTGCTTCCCGCACCATCTCTGAATACACTTCCAAGTAAGACCACACATGAAACCAAACAAATGTTTCTTTCTTCTTTCGATCATAAATGGTAATCCCGAATATTTACCAAATCCCAAACACTTTGTTACACCAATCAAAGTGATTATGTGATCTTTCACTCCTAGCTTTGTATTTTTCTGGAATTTTTTTTTGACTTTTGTATGTTGATTGCCCTAAAATTTTCTCATAATATTCAAAATATACTTTATTAATTGACCCTAAATTTCTTTTAGGAAATTGAAATGATATCTACCCCACATTTAGTTCCATATTAGAAGTTGGATAATTTAATATTGACAGGATAATTAATTTCTACCTCTTTATGATGTCCTTGATTTTGTTGATTTATAAGACTACCTACGGTTTCTCTCGTAGTATTGATGATGTAGCTATTTATTCGGTAAGAAAAGAGGTGAGGATTTGAAATTAATGTTTTCCTATATTCTTAACGACAGTTCATTTAAGTTCCACATTTAAGCCTTTCGTGTTTGTATAGGCACTCTACTCACACTTTTAATATTCAGAGATTTTTGTGGTTCGATTCGGGTAAAAAAAACTATTATTTTAGTAGTTCAGCTAAAAAAAGTCAGTTAAAAAAATATTGAGATTCTAATGATCAGATCAAAACGGTTTTGTGAGAAGTTCAGTTCACATCAAATAGTCTAATATCTATCTATACTAATACACTACCTATGAACTACCATTATTAGCCTCCTACACTAATTGACAAGTGTTTTATTACTTACAACCAAAAGTTTAGCCAAAGGTTAATTTTGTCTTTTGATGACACAACATTATTTTCCCACACATTCATTCATCTTTCAAATTTCAAATTTCAAATTCACTCTCCCTGGTTTCTCTCTCTCTCCGATTCACGCTCTCCTTCTTTCTTGCTTTCTCTTCTATCATCTTCTTCTTCCTCCCTCCCTGGTTCCATATTCTCATTTCGTTAACCGATAAAAAAAATCTTCTCATTTCATCACTGCTATCCACCGAACGCCAATTTCACTGGCATCGATTCTTCATCTCGCATTTTCATCACCGGCATCAACGTAAGTAACAACTCTAAGTTTCCAGGTCTTCGCTTTAATGATTTCTTCTGCTTTGTAATCATTTAACATCCTTTTCCTCATCTCTTCTTTTCTTTCTCAGCAAAAGGAGAAAACCATCGGGGCAGCAAAACTTTTTTTAATAGATACCAAATGAAAAGCTGAGAAGAAGAAACGAAGAAGAAAGGGAAGGGCAACAGAGAAAATTGGGAAACAAATGGGAGAGAGAGAGACAACGAAAATGCTGAGGGAGATAGATGAAACTTAGGGCTAGAAGAGGGTAACCACTGTACCTCTCCCTCACTCTCTCTAAATCTATCATCTATTCTCGATTCTTGATTTTTTGTTTTGATTTTTCTTTTGGTAGAGAGGAGGAATTGGGAGATTATATGAAGACTTTGGATTCGAAGGATTTGATTTACATACTCAGGTAGTTATTCTTTTTCTTAACAACCCTTTCACTTGGAAATTGATTCAAATGTGTTTTCCTTCATAGTGGATTGAATAGAGCCGATAATTGTTTACATTTTCTATTTTCTAACTTTTTTGTTTAATTTTAATTCAAAATTTATCTATAATAGGGTTCTTATTATATCTGCTTCTTCTCAACTTCATTCATTTGATTTTTATTTACTTTCTTTTACTTCTTCTCTTTAATATTCATTCAATTTGTTGTTTTAGTTGTTAGTATGCACACATGGTGTTTGATGAAATGTATACTTATATATGCATCTTATTATGATGGAGTTGCATTTTATAAATTTTACTAGAGTCTAATGCAATGTGTTTTTCTGTTTAAGGCTCATTTCCTTATTGACATTATTGCATCTCTATAAATCGGTGCAATGAAGAGGTTCTATTTGTTCTTAAGTTACCTACATAGTAGTGTATTGTAATCCTATCCACTAATTGATAAGGTTCTGTTTGTTCTTTCTGTAATTGCACTAACTTCATGCTATTGGGTTTCTCTAAACTATTGCCAACAAACTGAAGCTAGCTTCATTTGTTTTGTTCATGATAAAAGGTGATAACTATCCTTGATTGGTTGCTTAGGATTTCAGCAACGATTCTATTTTCATTTACAGTATTCTAATGTAATGAGATGATAGTCAACCTTATTACATACTTTTAAGTATGCTAATGGGTGCCTCCGATGATTTTTCATGTTAAGAGAATGCATTATAGTCAAATTTGTGGCCTAAAAATGTTATGTAATAGTTGCACTATGGTATGTGAACATGGTATGTGACCTTTTTATTGGCAGAATAGAAGTAGCTTCCTATCTTCACTATCTGGTGCTACTTTATGAATTGCTAAACAATTTTTCCAGCTTCCATGATATTATTGCTTCAAAATTCTCACTTTTGAAGGTTAGTTTCTGCTTCATATAAATACTAGGTTGTAATTTGGGTTTTAAAATTCGAAATGAAGTGGTTAGGTTCATGTAGTGTTTTTTAGCACTATATTAAAGGGAAAATTGCTTTAAAATACCCACTTTAATCAATTTTTCTTTGCTTCTCTATAACCTAAGTTGTTATTTGTGTTTAAAATTTGAAATGCTTAGATTTATGTTCTGTTATTGACCAAAGTTGAGACATTTTCCTTTTGTTATTGACATTGTCCACATTCTAATGGAATGCCTTTTTTTTTGTTTAATGTTCATTCTAATGGAATGTCTTTTAGGAGATCTAATTGTTTGATTGCCTTTAAAAGTTGTTCTCTTTTGTAATTTCTTACTATGCTTTCGTATTGTGTGTGTTGGATGAAACGAACATCCGTCTTACAAGCTTCTAATTGATCACGTTGAAGATTTACTCCAAGTTGTGTATACTCCAAGCTGTTGTAAAAGCTTGCCAAAAATATGGGAGCATTTTTATGCATTCCCAGGGTCTTCATATAACTATGAAAGAGAAGTAAGTTTGACTATGACTACTTTTAATTTTTATCCTCCTGGAATTCTTTGAAAATCTTTTCTATTATTTGTATATAGTTTACTGTTCCTTTGTTTCTTGGCTGTGGTTTAAACTTTGGGGTCATGAAGTAGTGGGGAGTTGGATTAAAAAGAACATTCAAGTCATAGTTATAACTTATGGACATGTGATTTGGTGTTCCTAGCTTTGTATAGTTCTTCGCATATAGGTAAATCTGATTGACTATTGCATGCCAGATCTACATTCCGGTTTCAATTGTTTCACTACAAATATGATTCTCATCTTTTCTTTCCAACATTTCAACTGAACCAGAAGTTGAAGTTTTTGCTCAACCTTACATAGCATCTCAGAGAAGCAGAAGTCGAAGTGTTTGCTCAAGCTTGCCTACTCAAAGATTTCACATACTTTTTGCATTACACATTTCACAGATACTTCAAGCTTGACCATATTTTTTTTATTTATATCTGTAACCTGATTTTTGTTTAACAATATATCCTCTGTTTAGTCTCTGATTTTAATTGGTACATCTAATTTATTAAATTACAACAAATGTATCTTACTGCTCTTTAGATGTGGATTTGTTGAGTACTGCTAAGGAAATTAATTAGTACATTATATTATAATTTGGTGATCAAAGGAATTTTTTAAAGTTGCAGCCACAAAAGACTAGACAAATATTGGCTTTGGATTACATCACTAAACCAAGTGTTTAGTGATGGTCACTAAATTGTTTATAACCTTTGGATCTCTCATTTATTTTTCCATTGAGATCCAAGGGGTGATATTAAAAAGGTTATATATGTACTTTGATTGTTAATTATATTTAGTAGTTTATTTTTTATGAAAATCAATTCCTCTGAATTCTGATATGTATCCCCATTTTTGAATATATATTGGTTATACCCTTTAATGCATTGATCAAGAAACCGTCCCATTAATTATGCCATTATTCTCTCACAAGATGGTATCGTGGAGAAACAATCTGAATGGCTAAATGTTTAAAAAAATTCCTTTAAGCCAAATTCCTTTAACTATTGTATTTTAATAAAACCTAATAATGAGCCAATTTAATTTTAAACTTCTTCCTTCTAAACTTATTTGTTTTTTTCGTTAATCCTCTTTCATCCTTCCTCATTCTTCCTTCTTAACGTAATTCTTTTTTTAATTCCTCTCTCCTTTGCGAATTTTACAGCTCTTATCCATCTACATATTAAAATAAACATCGTGGTATAGACACTAATAATGGATTCGCGTTTACTGAGATACACCGATAATGTTTAATAATCGGCTTTGACAAAACATAATTCTTGCTAAAAATATTTCCTAACCGCCAAAAGATATAATAAGGGTTAGTAAAACCGCCTAGAGAATAACACGATATATCACTTTAAAATTTTAAATCACCTCTACTTTGATCTTACTACTACTTTGATCAAATTAGAGACTTGTTTTTTAATGAATCGATTAATTAGAGATTGATAATTAACAAGATTTTTGCGTGTAAGAAAAATATACATGACATTAAATATATAGAAAAATTCATATAACCCGATTTTAATGTATAGAAAAAATTCGAATATATCCGATCGATTTCCTATTTGATATTAATATCAAGCCTCGTAATTTGATAGCTAGAGCAATCCAACCAAAATTGTTTAATTACGTGGCTAGTAGTAAACTAGCGAAGTTATGTGACTTCATGGTTAGAATTAAAACTAGCGAAGTTATGTGACTTCGTGGTTAGAATAACCAAAATTGTTCTGTACTGTTTTTTTTTTTTTTGCAGTTCAGGATGGTTAGGTCCAGGATGAAAATAAAAACGACATGATTGTTAATAGTGCTAAAAGTTCTACCCATTGCATTTTATTTGATTTGAATAACATTTTTGTGTTGTTAGTATTGTACATGATTGTTTGTCGATATGCTCATATGTGTGAAATGGCTAATTTGTTTGAGATACAAATGTGCTTGGTAACGATGAAATAAACGGCGATATGTTGCATCCGGATACTAATGTGGGGTCGTGGCGGACAGCATTTAAATCGATGATGTTGTGGTTGCATATGAGCGTCGAGGATCCAAACCGTTTGATCGCAACAATTCTTTCTCAAGTCCTTCAATTCCATTGAAGATTGTGTAAACCATATGTGGTTTACATTTATGTCTGTACCTCGTAGCTTTAGCTTCCCCAGCACTCTCAGCCTCCTTTTTGTTCCCTTTTTCCATCATCACTGAAAATAAAATGAACCAGAATAAGCAATTAAATCGAGAGTTTGATGTTTTTAAGATACAAATATAAATGTTTAAAAATTGAAGAGGAAATGTATCATTTTTGTTAAATTGAAAGCAATAATAATCACAAAATTAGAGAACATTTTTGATAAATTGAAAGCAATAATAATCACAAATGTTTAAAAATTGAAGAGGAAATGTATCATTTTTGATAAATTGAAAGCAATAATAATCACAAAATTAGATGACAAGTTGTTCCCTTTTGATTTATGGTGACAAGTGTTCTCAGTAAACACACCCTTCACACATAGCTACACAAGCTAGATAACATTTTGATTTATTTTGGTTCTGAGAGCTAAATAGTACAAGCTATACAAAACAGATATAACAACACCTAAGAAACACTAGATTCACCAAAGTAAATCCAATCATCTTCGAAACCAAACTCTACAAAACCCCATCCGCATATTGTAACACAAAGGTTCACATAGAGCTATTACTAGCCACGATATGCCTAATGATTGAATATTCAGTAACTAACCATATTAAAGATGAAGATTGGTTATTCTTTGACTAGCCATAATATGCCTCATGATTGGTTATTTTATGTACTACTAGTTTCACAATTACAAAACATACACATTCCATGTTTAGCAATAGAAAAATATTATTGAAAACACTAAGAATTTAGATGCTTGAGAGAGAAACGTTTAGTGGCATAGAATCCTGCAGAGAGTAATAATTTAGTAGAAGTTGGAAATCACAAAATATAGAGCCCGATTGGTCATTCTAATACTAGCCAAAATATCCCTTGATTCCTAAACTAATTCCTACAAACCAGACCTACAAAAACCAGATAAATAATAAATTCACCAAGAAAATCAAACAGATTCCTAAATTGATAAAAATCAAACCGCAGATCAGACAACCAAGTGCTACTAAAGGATTAACCACATGACTATGTAACAGTAGTTACTGAATTTCTAGCCACAGGAGCATACGGGACTCTGGTTAGTCCATAAAGTGTGAGTCTAACCGCATGAATACGGTACTCTGGTTAATCAATCACTAACCGCAAATTTATCAACATTGGTTAGGTGTCAATGTCAACAACTTTTGCAAGCACACAATCAGAAAAAACGTATACAAAAATCTATGTTTTTTCATGTTAGAGTTGGTTTAATTACAGAATCCAGCGTCCCAAGAACAAATAACTAACCTTTTCACAGCTGCGAATTGGTTAGAGACCGATTGCGACGACGGACTGACGTGTGTGTTTGGACCAGAATAAGTTGCTGTCCAGAATCTGTTTCAAGAAACAAAAATAAACGAAAGTAATGTGAATAGGTAATGAAGATGTAAACAGAGATCATGAAACGAGCAAAACTGAAACAAATGCAGGAAAAAACCAAAAACGCACCTTGCGATGGGTAGATTCCCGCGTTTCTGCTTCGTTTCTTCTTCCTCCTTTCTTCTTCGTTTTTCGTGCGTTTCTCCTTCGTTCTTCGTCGTTTACGGTTCTTTCATTCCTTCGTTTCTGATTCAATTTTGCTTCGATTCTTCTTCAAATTTCTTGCTGTTTTCCTTATCGTTCTAGGGTTGGATCGATTTCGGGGTTTCTGTGAAGAATAGAAGCACCGTTGGTCGATTTTCGGGTTTTTCGAAATTTGGATCGTTTTCGGGTTTATGGGTTTTCGGGTGGAGCGATTTTTGAAATTTGGAGCGATTTCCGTTTGATCTTTTCTTGTGTTTCGGGTATATCTTGGTAGCGATTTTTGGGCGCTGATATTGCCCTTTTTTTAAATTGAATTCCACATTAAATGCCAAATAATTAGGGAAATAAGAAAGTTGCTGATTTTTGAAAACTTATAATTTTATTGTTTTGTAATTGACGAATCTACCCTTTAAGTGACGGTAACTAAATGGTCTATGTAGTGACATAAACCATACTCACAAATATTATACTACTTTTCACTTTCAATCATTCTTGCTTTGGGAGGGGTGCTCTAGCATATATATCTTTTTTTTTTTATTCTTTACATTTACTTTTACTGAAGATATTTTCTTGAATGGATCTTTTTTGGTCTTCTTACAAGGTAGATTCTAAAAGATGAGACAACACCAACTCAACTTGAGGATGTCGGATTATAAAATATTACATGTATCAATGGTATGGTAGAAAGCTTGGAGTGGAGAAAGCTGTTAATATTGATTGGAGTTGTTTTTTAATCAAAAATATTGATTGGAGTAGTTACTACTATCTTCATTAATATGCCATTGGAAGACTAGAACGAGTTAAACAAAGTTTCTAATGCAAAGTTGTTGATTAGAGCATATTTTCATCTCTCTGCCTTTGAAGTGAGGCCCTTGAAGTGCAGTGTGTATGGTAATGGACTTGAAAATGTTTATTTTTACATTGGTTAGGTAGAGAAAATAAATTCTCCGCGTATGCATCATCTGCATGTGTGTCAATATGACCAAGGGATTTGCTAACTAAAAGTTGCATCATATTGAGTTATTTTTATCTATATCCTTGAGATGAGAAGCTTACGCTCCATATGTTTTAAATGCAGAAGTCGCATGCATTGTGGTCTTTCAAGTAGAGGTTAGGGATCAATAAGGTGACCAAAAATATATGAAAGAACAACACAACATTTCTCGACTAAGATGACCAAAAATATCAAATCTCAGAAGATCTAAGTTGTACCCGTTAAGCTGAACATGTCATCGTCATCTATGAATTCAAGTTCTATGTTATTATTTGAAGTTTATATGTATCTTGAATCAAAGTCAAATATATACTTATTCTTTATATCCAAGATTCAATATTCTTTAATGTTTATTCTTTATGTAAATGAAGTTCAGTTATCATAGTACTCATTTCAAATGTGTCTTTCAAATGTGGTCACAGTCTTCTTCAACAATTGATTTATGTGAGTTTCTGGAGTCTTATTTATTCTTTATTTTTTTTTATAGACAAACAGGGCTTCTTGAATATTTCTAATATAAGCAGAATGTGACTAAAGTTATTTGATGTCAAAAAAATTGTATAAGGTCTTAAGTCCCGAATCTTCTATTTAAAACTTTGTGTTAACCAAAATGAACATTTTTCTTAGAATCTAACGCATCACCACATTATTTAGGAAATTTTCATTTAAATTATATCATCAATGTCTCATTCTCATATTGTTAGAGTCTTCTTTTCAATATCCATTTTAATTACGTTCTTAACATCCATTTAGTTCAATTAAGTTTCAAAAACTGAATTTCGGGTTTGGGTACTATTCGTACCACGTAACGTGATCGCCCCGTGCGGATGCACGGGTATATTACTAGTTCTCACAAAAATAGTTTGCTTTTTTGAACGAGTTCAATTCAAAACTAGAACTTGTGAACCAAACACATAATTCGGTTCGTGTGAACCGTTATAATAGTTCAGTTAGGTTCTCTTTCTTTATTTTGGTAAACTATGTAATATTTTATTGAATGGGCATAGGCCACAAAATTACACACTCTAATAGTGGAACCACATGGTCCAAGATCCATACAAAGTAACTAGATAATAGGGGGGGCATAGAAATAAGTCCACACCTTACAATATAACCCACCTGGGATGCAAATGACAGCAAAAAGCAACAGTCCATATTCTAGTAAAGCCCAAACCCAGCAAAAGATACCAGGTCGATTCATCCACAAAGCGCGTGACCCGGTCCAACATGCGAGAGTAAAACAACAGCTTTCACAAAAACAACATGAAATACCAAACGCTCTCCCCTCCGCAGAAACAAACCCTAATCAGGAAACCACTTCAATTAGGTTGTTCATGGTTCTTCTTCTAAATTGAACCATGAACAACCTAATTTTCTTTTTGACAAAATGAACAACCTAAATTTGGACATCGTATTCCTGGTACATAATGTTGTGCATTATGCTCACCTTTCGTGTCGACTATTGACTCTTGAGGTCAAATGATTTCACTACATAGTGCAAGTCTTTCAACTTCTAAATAAAATGTATACATTAAATTCACAAATTAAAAATTTAGTGTTTAATCACCTAACCAATTAATCCGAGTTTGGATTCTCACAAGTATTTATTGTGTCAAGTACAAGACACAATAAGGAGTTAACCTCTCCAATAAATGTTTCTTTTAATAGTGACCTCTAGACTATAAGTTATATGTGATCAAGAAGAACTTGATGTTATTCAACATATAAAAATTAGGCTTAAATATGTTTTAGGTCCTGCAAATATAGTGTGTTTTGATTTTAGTCCTTGCAAAATTTTGTTTTTATAAAGGTCCTTGCAAAAATAATTTGTATTAAAAAGTACTTACATTAGTCAAACGTTACAAAAAACACGTTAACTAATGAGAAATTTGATGTGTAATGTTTTTTTTTCATTCTTAATTTTTTTAAAACCGAATTGGCTATCCATTTAATGATGTGTTATTCTATTCTTCCTCTTTTTCTTCTCCCAAAAGCCATAGAAATGGAGAGAAGCTTCAAGCTTCATCCTCCTCCCCCATGGTCGCCACCCAGTTTCTTGGGTCGCACAACATCTCCGTCTTCCTACGTTTGGTCAAGATATATTAGGCAAAATCTCAAGTCCCACATTGACTAGTGATAAGGTCTCTAGAGGGTTTATAATGAAGAGGCAACCTCACTTAATTTACAAGTCGGTTTTGTGGGTTGAGTTAGGCCTAAAACCACATTCTAAGATGGTATCAGAGCCTATCCTAGATCTATCGGGCCACCTACCAATAAAAAAACACGCTACAAGCCCGAAAATAAAAATAAAAAGGTGCTGCGCGTGAGGGGGTGTATTAGGGAAAATCTCAAGTCCCACATTGACTAGTGATAAGGTCTCTAGAGGGTTTATAATGAAGAGGCAACTCTCACTTTACAAGCCGATTGTGTGGGGTTGAGTTAGGCCTAAAACCACATTCTAAGAAGATAATAACATATTCATCATCCTCACATCCTCCTCTAATTTCTTTCTATTTAATTGGATTTCAAAAAGGAAACACCTTGAGAAACGACCGCCACTTCAAACTCATTTTTCGGTTAACTCCGGCCGCCTCTCACTCATCCAAGGACACCAACATGTTCACCTCCTTCTCCTCTATAATAATCGTTTTTTGTTTCAAGTGAAATGGGATCAAAATATGTAGGTTGAAAAACCTCTGAACTGTAATATTACTGTTTCTCTTATATCAAACCACATTATATACTCCGGTTGTCTATTCAGAATATGGCTTCTCTTATTGCTAAGAGATTTGCTTCGACTATGTCTGGTACTAATCCCTCTCGCCTGGTGTCGTGGAACCCTCCCCTCCAGTCTGACGTAGTGCTTAATGTGGATGGTAGCATCGTTGGGAACCCGGGAATATCTGGTTTTGGCAGTCTGTTGCGTGGCACAAATGGGCATTGGATTGCTGGCTTCACAGGCCATATCGGTATCTCCAACAACCTGCATGCCGAGTTACTGGCTTTGGAGCATGGTCTTATGCTTGCTTGGGATAAAGGATTCAGATCGCTTATCTGTTATTCTGATTCCTTAAATGTGATCAATCTTATTAATGCCCCCTGAATGTTTGGAATCGGTATGCGTAATCTATTTAATCCATCAAGGACCTTCTCCGTAGGGACTGGTTGGTAACTTTGACTCACACGCTCTGGGAAGACAATTTTTGTGCAGACTTTTTGGTTAAATTGGGCGCTGTTGGCACGACTTTCTACTCGGTTTTAGATGTTCCCCCTGCTGGTCTCACTCCCCACCTCTTTGTTGATGCATAGGGTGTGGAGTTTGTGAGGATGTAATTTTTCTTGTTTTTTCTTTTTGACTCGCTTTCAAGCTGTACTCTAAAAAAAACCACATTATATATAATATTGACTCCTTCTTCATGAAATTCTTGACCATAATTTTTTAATAAGGATCTTATACGTAAGTCTAGGTGCAACAGAAAAAATTGAATACTTTATTTATCTAATAAACAATTAAAAATAATGGTGGGACAGTTTAAATAAAATTATATAATTATGTATATTTTTGATCAAAAAATTATATAACTATGTATAGTTAAAGTATGTAATAATTGGGTCTAAAAAAAGTATGTTATTATATAATTGAAGTTGGCACTTTTGTCAAAAAATAATGTGAAGTTGGCATAAATATGTGCTACTTTTAAATCTCACAGATATGCGGGTCCTAGGTGTAGGTGTTTTCCTCAATGAAATATAGAAAAAGGATAATCAGATATTAAAAAGTGGTAGATGGGATTGAACTTCGAACCGGTGTTTTTAAAAACCGAACCAACCGGAGCGCGGTTGATTCGATTGAACCATGACCCCAGCATCTTATACGGTTTGTTAAAAGCGATTTTATCTAGTTTTTAGTGGTTTGAAATGGTTGAACCATAACTCGAAGGTCTCACCGATTCAATGTCCGATTCAGTTTTCAAAACATTGCTTAGAACCTGTTGCTTCATCAAAATTGCCTTACCACTAAGCCAACGGAAACGGCTGTTAATATTTAGAACCATATAATATTATATACAAGTAAATATTTCTAGTAAATAATTCTTTGAAGCCACTTCCAAGTCATCACAAAGGGAGGAACGACCACCAATGTTCGTCCATACCTAAATCCGTCCCTAAAACACACTATATTTATAGGGACCTAAAACATATTTAAACCTAAAAAAATAAAGAAATAACATGGAAGAAAGACATGGAGCGAATGAGTTAATTAGTTAAAATTAATTATAATCCAGTGAATGAGAAAATTAAAGGCTTTAATTAAGTAGGAGGACTGTTAATTCAGTCCATAAATATGAATAGAAAGGGTACAAAAAATGATCAGCATTTAGGAACACCCGATTTGAACTCAAGGATTGGCATTCTTTGTAAAGTCAGTACATGTCTGGCAAGTGCAGTCTGAAAAGCGACACGTGTCACACCCAAAGCAGACACAAGAAGTGCAACCTTTGCATGTTGGTGAACGAGTGCATCCCCTGTACACTCTCCTACTTCCTCTTTCTTCTTCATCATCACAACTAATTCTGAAATACACCAACAACTAGTTAATATACTTACTAGTAATAATTATAATTATTAAAAATTTCTCAACTTTTACTAGTAGTACTCAAAATGCAATAAACACATCAAGTGTTGAATCTTTTATACAGAAAAATTAGTCTACTCTACTAGTACTCAAATTAGTCTAATTTTATAACTAACACAATTGGTCCGGTGGCATAAGCTACTATGGGACGCAAGGTCGACCAAGTGCATGATCTCAAGTTCAATATTTGCAGTGAACAAATTTGGTGTTGACTAATGCAAAATTTGCTCCTAAATACAAACAGAGATTAATCTAATCTAATAATGTTTAAAGCATTAGGACACTGTGTAGATAGCCAACAATGTTCCAAAATAAAAATGCAATAAATATATAAATCACAAGTGAAGTACTATTCTATATTATGATTAATAGTAACAGCCATGAACAATATGGAAAGTGAAACATTAAACCATCGAAACAGGTAAGCTATCTTCCATAGTTCTTTTAAGATTAAGATTAGAATGCCTATTTAAATCAGCCATGCATGGCCAAATGAGAGATAATCAGGCAGCCATTTATGTAAATAATCAATGTATAGTATAGGCTAATTAATACTATGAGCATTAATCTAAACAAGGACATTAATTAATAATAGGAATATTGAACATACTTGTCATATGGAAGGTCAGAACATTTCCAATTAGGATCAGCCAAAGCATCGTGGTGAAGGCGACATTCCTCATTAGTTCTCAAACGGAATCTGCGCTCTTTGTTACATATAGAACATCGAATGAATTCATCACGGTGGAAAGCTCTTCCATTAGCAGCTTTGGAAGATTGGTTGTAATATTTGAGCAGCACTGTTTTGTACAATGGAACTTTCTCACCATTCACTATTACCCACACATTATTCTTCCATCTCCTTGCTGTTTCTCTTCCAGAATGCTTCTCAAACGCAGCAGGAGTCAACTTATCTAGTAGTTAAGAAAGTTTTTGGAGTCATTTATTTAGTTATAATTAAGCTGAGAACATTGTTACAAAAATAATAAATTAAAGCCTTTTGAAAGTCATTACATTTTTTACCTTCATTGTATGGAGAAGTATAGCAAAAAACAGAATAAAATTAGCATTAAACATCTTGATTACCAAATTTAACAACTAGATATGGGGATATATGCAAAATAAACTAGTATGCCTTAATATTCCACATTGTTAGTGATGATAATTTATATACACACACACACACACCATCATGTAGATTATTCACTCGATGCTGATCTTTCAAGTGACTATCAGATTCAAACACAATTACATGCTACTACAACAAAAGTACTACTCCATAAAAACCATTTTCTATGTCAGCATCTAGAATTGTAGATTAGAAGCAAGCAACTATTTAAATTGTCATGCCGTACCATGACAAAAGATGCATTATTATACTGTATAATGTTACCGCTTGCTTCCTGTTCAAACAATCATGCATTGCCAGAGGTACTAACTAGACTTTGTGATTCATCATCATAAAATTATAAAAAACACTGGAAGCATAACTACACGTACGTTGATATATAAGATATATATATACATGAAGAGAACCAAATCAATCCCAATCTTACTCTGCCATACAGATTCAATGACTTTAGACAAATCTAAAGGAAGACAATCTCATCTCTACTTCATGGTTAAGCTATAATATTTTATTCATCATATGATATGACAAGAAAGTTCTTGTTGGTAATGTTTAAACTCCATGCTAATTAAAAACTTGGTACATTACCTGCTGGTTTAGAATCATGAAACAAACATTCATTTGGACAAACCAACATACACTTTTGAATTTGAAGTAAAAAAAACATGACTAGAACAATGACCACCATCATAAAAACAAAACACACATTGAGAATCAACAAGAACATAAATGTAGAGAGAGAGAGAGAGACCTTCTTGACAACCAGGGGTGCATTCACAAGAGATTTCAAGGTAACCATTAACGAAAACCCTAAGCCTTCCAACAGCATCACCATATCTGTGGCTAGTACAACCACACATTACTTCCAGAAAGTCTCCAACTCGCTTCACACCACTAACCTCTCTCAACTCATCATCGCTAAACATGGTCAACCCATTTTCTTTCTCTAACCCATTCGCCATTTTCTTTCAAAAAGACTCTGTTTTTGGCAATCAAAAATCAGATAAAGGGTCGAGCGAGTTATGCGGCGAAAGATCTCAGAAGATGTGAGAAAACCCAAAACAACAGGCTCCTCCCCCAGGGTTTCTAAAAGAGATCTGCCATAGAATCGTTGAAGAGAGAGAGAGAGAGAGAGATTGAAAATGAATGAGGTGGCCGTGCAAAACAGATGAAGTGATGTGAAGGGATTAAAGACCTACAGGTGCTACTTGCATGATGTATGACAGTATAGAAGAGAGAGAGAGAGAGATGGATCGCTTTGGGAGATGAACTTTTTTTATAGGACCTTTTTTACTGTGCCACTGTTCTCGGGAAAGAAGGGTGGGAGGGGATTGTCTACAGTAGAAACAAAACTGCAGAAAATAAACTGCATAAATTTGAACCATCTATTTCTTCTAACGAGAGATTAATGGTTAAGATTAAAAATTGTTTTTTTTTCACAAGTGATGAAATCGAGATTCTCTCTCTCTCTCTCTGCCTTTTCACATCTCTTTTGCAACACAGAGTTCCATATTCTTCGATCAACCCACCTAAGCTATAGTATAAATTTTCTAATTTATTATCATCACCTACAAACTGTAAAACACTATAAACACTCAATTTTGGATTTTCCTCTTCTTCCACCCACTTCTGGATTTTCCAATAAACAATAAAATTATAAATAAAAAAAGTTGTTCAATCCCAACAATGGTGTGTAAACTGATAATTTGGTGCACGTATGCAACTTTCAAGATGCATTAATATTCTTCCTGCGTCTCTAGTTGCCTTATTTAAAGTGATTTAATTAAGAGATAGATTGATAGAGAAGATGAATGAAGATATATGGAGAGCGTAAATGAATGAGAGAATTTATTACCGTATTTAAATGGTTAAATTGAACTCTTCTTTAATTAGTTTGGGATTTGAAATTGGGGTGCTGGTTACGGTATTGGAAAGTTTAGGTCAGTTGTGCTCGGGTGACTCTTTAGGACTTGATTAACTAATCGAGGCACTTACAGTTCATTTATTAAAGAAGTTCGCATATCGGCAACGTGAGCT
Source organism: Oxytropis ochrocephala (assembly GCA_020916435.1). NCBI lineage: Eukaryota > Viridiplantae > Streptophyta > Magnoliopsida > Fabales > Fabaceae > Oxytropis > Oxytropis ochrocephala. The sequence continues at coordinate 108,844,342 of CM037093.1, forward strand.
TACCCATCCTAATACTACTATCGTCCAAACACATTTAAGTGCGCAGTTCTAATGGGATCCAATGCATTAATGCTATTATAATCGCACCTAACTCTCAATTTGGATTTTATGAATTTAGAATTGGGTATTTTATGAATTTGGATCTTCTCCTTTTACATTCTATCATATTCCTTTTAGGCTATTTAGGAAATGATCGAAACCCACTTTCTCTTTTTCTTTTTTTTTGGTGAGAACAAACCCGCGTTTTCTAGCCTAAAAGCCTTATACAATGCTATCATGTGTATATTACACTTTTTAACCATTACATATTTAAGTCTCACAATATCTACAATACACCGCAATGCACCACATCTTGTTCCCCCACATTGCACCACCATTGTTTTTAGGCTTAAATATGTTTTTGCTCCTTATAAATATGAGGTGTTTTGTTTCACTACTTACAAAGGGTATGCTTAAATTATGGGCTGTGGTTTTGGGACCGCTAATCCGCTGAAACCGCCCCGCCAAAAAGAAAAATCTGCCAGCTAAAGCAAAGATAGGGCGGGTCGGCCCGTCAACCCGTTTTTTTAAAAATAAAAAAAAAATAAAAACTTCATTCAGTACTCTGATGTTTTGCTTAATTTTTAGTATTATGCTGTAAGTTAATTTTTTATAGTATTATAATTTTGTAAAAAACTTCATTCAGTAGTATAATTTTTAGTATTATGATGTAAGTTAATTTTGTAAAAAACTTCATTCAGTACTATAATTTTTTTGTTTCATTATAGTAACTTATAGTATTATGATTTATAGTATTTTGTTTCTAATTATGTTTTATAATATTATGTTAATCTGTTTCTAATTTTTGATTTTATTGTATTGTCATAATGCTTTACTGTACTCTGATTTATAGTATTCTGTTTCATTATAGTAACTATAATGATTTATAGTATTCTGTTTCAATACTTGAATTATGGTTTTGGACCTTTTGGTTGATGGTTCTAGATGACATTTCTTGATAGTTTTAATTGTTATATAGTTAATCTTAATAATTTCAATGCTATTATTGTTTTATATTTTTATTTTGAATATATCAAGAGTTTTTAAAGTAAAAATCTGTTAAAAAAGCTTTATAAAAAAACTGTTTTAAAAAGCAGATGAAAAATCTTATGGAAATTGAAATGTTAAAAACATGTTAGTTTTTTGTTCAAAAATATTGCAAAAAAAAAACAGGCAGGCCGGCCTGCCAACCCATCACTTGGCGGGTCGGGCCAACGTTTTGAACTCATTGTGCTTGGCGGACCAACTCGCCCCGCCCCGTTTTTAGCGGGCCAAAGGCAAAGCGGGCTGGGCCGAGGCAGGCTGGCCTGTTTTGCCATCCCTAATTTTAGTCCCTCAAATATTTTTTTTTAAAAAAGTTATTCTGTTAACCTAAAGTTACAAGAAACACCGAATTGGCTAACAAAGTTTTGAGTTGTCATTTATTTTTTATTTGAATTTTTTTAAAAGCTTTATAGATTACTACTTATATATAAATCTTTATAGATTACAAGTTTTTTAATATAATTTTTGAAAAACAAAAATGTAATTATAACTTTTTAATAAAATACTATTATTAATTTTAAGAGTCTTGACACGAGAGTTCATTTTAGGCCTCCGACCTTACTCACCGATCACTATGTTCAGCCTTTGTGAGTGTATCCATACAATCAATATTCAAACCAAGCATTAGCTTCATCATTTATTTAGGAACGTTTGAATCGACCTATTTGAACTTATCTATTGACATAAATACTCATGAGACTATTTGGGAGAATTTATGAAAAGCAGAACATAACGTGTTCGCTCATGTTTGTTTTAATTTTTATTTCCATAAGCTCCAAATGATAACTTATGAAATCAATCTATGGCTTATAAAAAAATAGTTTAACATTATTTTATCCTTTATAATATAAACAGCTTATACATAAGCACTTACATGATAAATACATATGTCATAAACACTTAATTAAACTGTTTATCAAAATAGACTCTTAGCAAAAATCCGTGACAAATTACAAATGAAATCTACTAGAACATGGTGAGATTTGGTATATGGTTTCCTTACGTCCTAACAATGATTTTAGATCAATTTTGCAGAGTTATAGAACTCCTTAAGTGGGAAACTGACAAACAGATTTATCTCAATCAAAGTTGCAGAAAAATACCTAATCTAGTCTTAATAAATACTCTAATTACAGCTAAGTTTTATTGGACAATTTTACACTCACGATGTACTTCTAAGCCATGGTTAAGGGTATTATGAAGCAACATCAGAGCAAATACATCCATTTTATAGCAACTAAACTAAGTACATATTTGATTCCATGGTGGAGAGATCCAAACTCAAGTTTGTGACATTCAATCAAAACTTGTCTCAATCCTTTTGTAACTGTCAGTACCCCTCTAGTAGTCCATAGTTTATAACCCTTCTCAAGTTCAATTGTATATGAAAAATCTTCTTCAAAGCACTATGAGTGTAGATTATGCAGAAAAAAAAAAAGATTTATGCACTATTTTACACACGATCATTACTTGTTTCATTCTTTTTCACTAGTAATTAGTAATTCATGTCCTTGAGTTACCAAAGTATGCCTCTATGTAATGAACTATTGATACATCACATAATACATGTTATCTTCCTTAAGCCATCCAAAGTCGGGTGTCGCAACTGATTATGGAGGAACCAAATCTGTAATGCAAGAAGTACCTCCTTAGGCTTTCAATGTGATTGTATTTATTTTTGCTTCACTACTTACAAAGAGTATGCTTAAATTATGGTTTATCATTGAAGCTACAATTTCTGGTTTATTGCAAGTCCAATACAGAACAGTAAAGTAGTAAACATTACTGGATTCCTTCCAAATTTCATTTCAATAGCTGAATATGCATTTAAAACCTGTTGAGTCCAAAATTGAAACAATTTTTATTTGAACTCAGACTTGTGTAATTCAATGGATACCATAATTTCGAGGGCTTAAACCAGTATCTTTGTCAATCAATCTTACTAGTCTAAAATTCATGTCTAGCATGCCTAACTCATTTCTAAGTCATCCCTAATCTCAGTTGCCTCCTTTTAATGGTGTTATAAGCTAAAACAACATGCACTTTATGCATTAAAACAAAATCTATGTAGAAAACTTAATTAAGGCATACTATTAAACTTGTTAACATTACATCGGAATGTCAGCTTGCACAAGTAGATTTCGATCTATGTGCAGGCAGGCACCTTAATACCCACAAGAAGAGTGCTAGTAACACTCTCAAACACTAGCTCCATGATTGGTGAAATTCATGTGTTCCACTAAGTTAATGTGTCTCAATTCCAAACTGTTGGAACCCAATTATATTTCTTCCAATATTAGAGTGAGTGATTGAGAAAGAATGTTATTGCTAGCACTTCCTCATACATACCCACGATATCATGCCAATTAAACTCAAAAGTGTCTTAAGAATGAAACTTATGCAGCATTTGTACCTGACAAAAACGCAACCTTACTTTTATCCATAAACAGAACCTTGCCAAAGTTCATAACATATCATTTTTCCATCAAGTTTTTATACGAAGAATTCATAAATTAATCTTGGAATTAATGAAGACGTATCTTGTAGAAAAATTAAAACAAAAATCTAATGCCTCAGTTTCACACCAGCACTCTAAATCCAAATAATGCAACATACCTGTAACCTGTTATTAAAATGCAAAAATATTGCCAAAATAGATGAAACAATCAATAGCACATAGATAATTGCCATAAAGCCTAGAATATATTGGGCTGTTGCCAAATGTATTCAATATTTCAATTCAAACTTATAAAATCAGAACCTTTAAAGCAAAATGATGCTTCAGAGCGTTGCTTTTATACAAAAAAAATGAATAGGGACAGCTTGAAGAATTTTGAAGAAGCAAACAATCTATGAAGTTAGCAAACAATCTTGTAAGAATTAATGGTTGTTGTAATCTGTCCATTACAGAAGAGTTGAGATTAATTATACGCTATAAATATGATAAGATAAATGTTGCATTACTATAAAAGATAAATTTATGTAACTTAACATGCACCATAATATCAAAAATAGATCATAGTGCTATTTGTAAGTTCAGAATGGATTTCATATTTATACAACTCCAACCGGAAATAGAAGAGTTGAGATAAATTATACACACAAGTGACACAACTGTTTCAATTCATTTTCTTCCTACAAAAAGCATACGTAGGACATGAGCATGCACTATGACCATCATAAAACAACTTAAAATAACCTATGTGAACTAAATCGAATACAATTGGATTGATCAAAAGGAACTTTGTGGATGACTAGGTGATGCTCAGAGCATCAATGCAGCTGGGTGCAAGTTTGAGGTTATCCATGTTACTACATGAATATATCAAAGCAACCATATAAAAGCAGATGCTGCAATTCACGATGTTGTGGGGGGAATACTACACCCCCTTCATCACATGCATACATAACTATTAGTAATTGGCACAAGAATCTCAAACAAATTATGCACAATTTAACAACTTGCCTACATCCACAAATGAGAAGAATCAATTTGATGGCACTACCTCTATCCCAAATTGAATCTTTTCTTGGAAGTGAATTCCATCCAAATCAGTAGCAGATACTTTACATCCAAACAAACAAACATAAAATACCTCATGGAAATTAACATATAAGTTGTAGTTAGGGAGTTGAAGAATCCAGTGAATTTTTCATATACCTCATGGACAAGTGACTGCACAGCACCAATGTCCTACTGTTAAGCACAGCTTGATATCAAACTCAAGCTAATTTACATCCAAACTAGTAGCAGCATAGGTTATATCCAAACCAGTAAACAAAAAAATACACAACACAAATGACAATTAACAAGTTTCAGTTAGGACACTAAAGAAGCCAATGAATTCTTCACATGCCTTATTATGAACAGGTGACATAGCACAACCTATTCTACATCTACATCATAATATTAAAATCAAGGCGATACCAAACTCTCAATGTAGACTTCAGCGAGATCCCAAAAATTGATGTTCTGAATCTCTATAGTTGTCAAAGTAAAATCTCTTGAATCGTAAAGAGCCAACTCTGGCTCTGACTCCGACATCGAATCAGACACCAACAGCATCCGGCCATCTTCAAAAGCATAAAGTGCTTTGGTATAACCAAGATCGCCCAAGTAAGGAAAAGTGAACAATTTAGACCAAGATTCCTTATTTCCATACTCTTTCATAATCCAAATATCAGAAAAAGTATCAACGTAAAAGCAATGAATGCACAGGCAATCCCTCAACACCGCCAAGGTCAAACCAACTATCTCCTTCAATCCATAATCAGGCTGCACAATATCTTTATAAGACTCATTACCTAAATCAAGAGAAACAATGATCGATGAAGAATTAGTCGAATTAGCATTTGCCAACCAATTAACGGTTCCACTCACAAATTTTCCCGAATCAACATAAACGAAAGCAAAAGGGAACTCTTGAATCATTCTCCAACTATTGGTACTCAAAGTATAAACATTTACTAGAGTTTTGTAAGCCCGACTAACACGAGTATCACGGCCATAGCAAATAACACCAACCACCTTATAATCATCGGTGACGTGATCATAACCAAAGTTATATGTAATGTAACCACCACCCTCTTTGCGTGGGTTTTCCACCTTGGGCAATGTGTTGAATTTTCTAATGGAAGGATTGAACAAAATAACAGAGTTTTGATAGGTAGCGAAACAAAGTATCCCGTGGCATGAACCAACGAAGATATCGAAACTGTTACGCTTGTTCAAAGGGTACTTGAACTGCATGGGGACGGCGGTCACACTGGCGAAGATGGAGGACATAGGGTAAGCCGCGAGAGTGAACTCATGTGAGGGATTAGGGTATCTTAAGATGAGATGGTGGCGCGTGGTTGACAGGCGAAGGTGCTTTTTGACAAATTTGGAATCGGAGATTAGGGTTTTCCAGGACTTGCAGACGCACTTGAATTGTAGGAGGAACTTCACGGGGAGCCTGTATAGGATTTCTGTTACGAGGTCCAACGGAAGAGTGGGTAGTGGCGGCGCGGGAAGTGAATCGCTGGGAGGGCCGGAAGAGGAAGGGAGTGAAGGTAATGGTGATGTTAGGGTTCCGATGGAGGTGGTCAATCGCTGCCTCTTGGTGGCGGTTTCTTCCTCTGTCTGTGGCTGAGACGAAGCAGCGTCGTTTTTGTCATTGCCCTGAGTAGGTGAAGCCATATCTGAAAGTGTCATCGCTTGTTTGTGGAAACTAGAACGTTTGTGTGGGATTGGGAATCGGATTTGTTGTAGAGAGAATTTTGTTTTCGAAGCTTATGATGGTGATGAAATTAATAGCTTAACATTGGAATTGGAAATGGATGAAAATGAAATGGATTATCGGGTCACAGAGAAAAATTGTGCTTTTTTTTTTTGGTTTAAAAATATAATTTGACACATTAAAAGAATTGTTTTCTAATGAAAAATATGATATGGTCACGTGGCGTGTGAGGGAACAAACAAAAGGGTGTTATTTTTGGTACCCCCTCATCATCTACCACACCCCCATAATATCCCAAATGGACAAAAATACCCCTACTTTTTCCCAAAAATTACATGGTTTGTTAAAAAAAAAAAAAAAATTTGGAATTTGAATTACCTCTAATTAGAAAGAATTTGAATTCTCTCAGAAATGAGATAATTAGGTTCACATTAATGATGAACGGAATTACCTATTTTCGAGTAATTCAAAATTAAATTTTTTTATTTCGAACGAATAATTTAGGCTAAAAAATCGGTTTTGGACAACATACTCCGATCGTAATGAAACCACAGCCATTAGAAGCGAAAAAAATCAAGAATCAAGACTCCCTTAGAAGGGACTTCTTACGGGACTACGGCCTCAAAATCCCAAATTCCATCAATCGCATTGTTTTTACGATTTTTTTAATTTTTCATAGTCTCCAAAAATCTAAAAAAATTTGTATAGCCTTATTTTGGTTTTGTTAGATTTTTAGTGGTGTTTTTATATTTTTTTTAGAGTAGTTTTGACTATTTTTAGTAGCCTTTTAGTAATAAAAATTAAAACAAATCGTATATATACGCACTTTGCCTCGTCTGGATTGGCGGGATGCTAGATGTCGTCGCCTGCTCACCTACTTCACGTGCTTATTTTGATCATTTTTAGACATTTTGGACCCATATAAACTTTTAAAAAAAAAAATTAAAATTTTGAATTACCTTTTTAGAGGTAATTCAGAAATTTCATGATTATGAACCAGAATTACCTTTTTAGAGGTAATTCCGAAATTTTAATTTTTTGAACCGGAATTACCTTATTTTGAGGTAATTCAGAAAAATTTAAATTTTTTTTTTTTTTAAAAAGGCAGGGGTATTATTGGCATTTTTGGGTTTATGGGGGTGTGATAGGGAATGAGGGGGGTACGAAAAATAACACCCCAAACAAAAATGCTGCGCCAATAATAAGATGACACATCTTGGTAAAAAAAATGACACATCAAAAAAATATATAGATAGTTTTGATTGGGGTAAACATGTGAAGTAATTATTAGGTGACAAATAACAGTGGCGGATCTAGACCCCAACGTCAGGGGTGTCAAATTTTTTAAATACACAATTTACAAAAAAATAATTAAAAACAACTATAATATATTTAAATAAATAAATTATACATTTTATAATTGTCCTCTACGTGACTTTATATTCTGAAATCGTTGAATAATAAGCTCAGGGTCAATTTTATTGAATACATCACTCTCAATGTATATCACCAAACAATCGTTCATCCATATGTATCTCACATCCGGTCACACAACTTTTTCTTTACAATATTCATAGCAGAGAAAACTATTGCTACAGTTACTGTTGCAACAGGCAAAACTAGTGTCAACTTCAAAAGAAGACTTCATCAATTTCAACTTGTGTTGCACTAGACCAACACAAATTAAATAGCACAAATTAGTTCCTAAATACAAATTAAATAGCACTAAAAAATCAATATTGGTGCTCCGCTTCCAACTGAGTTTTTGCCACACTCAAAATTCGAACCTGAGACATTGCGATGAGATCCAACTTACCACTCAAATGAGCTGTTGTTGGTAAAAAAAATTCAAATTAAATAGCATCAACACAAAATACAAACTAAACTAAATAGTACTAAAATATTCAAAATTAGGATAATAAGAACAAGAAAGGATCCAAGGAGATAGAGAGACAGGAACTTTTTTAAAATAAAGGTAAAATTACACCAGAGGACCTTTAAGTTATTTGTTTGTAACAATTGACCCTTTAAGTTTTTTTTGTAACAAATAGACCCGACCCTTTTAGTGATTACTCTATAGCTTATCTCTTTTGATGTAATGCTACTTTATGTATTGTGATTACTCTAGCTTATCTATTTTGATGCAACCAAACATATTTTGCTGTATTTTGATGTAATCAAATATATAACATTTTACTAAATGGGTTAACAGTGTCAATGTTAGGTAACTTAAAGGACCTATTTGTTACAAAAAAAACTTAAAGGGTCAGCTTGTTACAAATAAATAACTTAAATGTCATCTGGGGTAATTTTGCCTAAAATAAAATATAATTGTGAGTGATTGTGTGAGTGTGGTGCATTAGAGTGGTGCAAAATTAGGAACTTTAGTGCAAAACTAAGAATTTGGGTGCAAAACATATTTTTCAGGAGATGCAAAAACATTTTTCTCTAAGGTATCGATGTTAATTTTATTATTTGAGGGGGTTCAAGTGGACCCCCTCAAATATAGATCCGCCAATGGTCACAAATTGGGAACATGAACGGACTAAACTCATGAAAAGAAAGAGGGACTAAAATTGTGAATAAGGTATCACATTAGTTTATCCGCTATAAGTTGATCTGCTAGAGTATTTGTTTGGCAAAAAAGAGCGGATAGCAGATAAGCTAGCAGATTGAATTTTAAGACTCTTTTTGGCAAGTCATATCCGCTAGCTTCTAGCGAATTTGACTAGCGGATAGCGGGTGGAAAAAATTAGACATGTTTGGCAAGCAGTAGCTTATAACGTTTCTATGGTTGCTTATAGCGTTTTTTGAAACGTTACTTCAAGTAGCATTTGAGTTTATAGCTTATAGCGTCTCATATTTTTAGTCATTTTTACCTTCGTTAACTTTATAATATTCCTTCTTTATCATTAATATAGTCAAGTATAATTTTCTTTTATTCCTTCTCTCCACGGTGAATTAATTCCCAGCCCAAGTATTATATTTTTTTTTTCTTATTTGATAATTAACTATACGTCAGCCTTAAAAAAAAGGAAACTAACTTATACAGTATGTCACTGTAATTGTTTGGGGTCATACTTTGACGGCGGAGGAGAGGGCTGACTCTGATTTGCTGTTGGACATTTTAAATTCTTTTCACCTGATGAGACTGTGCATGATAGATGGCAGTGGAGACTTAATAAATTCGAAGTGTTTACGGTCAAATCTTGTTATGATCTGTTGTTGAACCTTTTGCATAATGATAGGCTAGATAGTGACATTCAAAGTGATTTAAATGATATGTGGCAACAATTCCCACTAAGGTGGGGGTTTTCGGGTGAAGATTGTTGTTGGTAAAGCTTCCAACCAGGGATGCTCTTATTTCTAAGGGCATCATTACGGGCCCTCATGGGTCGTGTTGTCATTTTTGTTTTGAACAGAATGAGACTATTTTCCACTTATTCTTTTTATGCAGGTGCTCTCGATCAGTTTGGTCCTCTATTCACACTTGGTTGGGTATTGCGCTCATGGATTAATTCTCTTGTCGGAGTGGCGCATTTTAGGTCTCATGGTATCAGGCTGGATTCTAGGAAGGCCGGTAGATTATAGTATCTTGTGTGGATGACAGTCACGTGGAGCCTTTGGATTCATCGGAATCACATTCTTTTTAAGGATCAAGTCTTCAATTCACAAATAGTTGTTAATCATGCTAAAACTATATCTCGGAGTTGGTTCATTACCATTGAAGGTCGCAATTCAGATCTGAAAATTTCAGACAGGTGGGGAAATCCTATTGCTTGTTTGAACTCGGTGTAATTTGGTATTTTGTCTCATGCTTCATGGGGTACTCTTTCCTCCTTGGGTCTTTTTCCCATGGGGTTTTGGTCCTAGGAGGTTTTAATGAGACCCCTTGTATCTGTACCGATTGGGGTGCCCGTTTGCATCCCCTTTAATAAAAATTTTGCTTATAAAAAAAACGGTCATATTTGAGTGAGATCTAAACAATGGAGAGCGAGCTATCACTCAGATTCGCCTTTCGTTGCATGCACTATTGTTTGGCCTTGTGTAATGAGATTTTATTTTCCTAAATTTCTCACTGTCTAATATTGTTGCTGAATGTTCATACTCATGTTGTTTGTGTAGTTGGATTTGTGGTTGAGTGATAGTGCAAGATATTTGAAACTTTTGTTTTAGCATCTTATCTTCGACTTAGGAGTCATTCGCATCACTCTTTCAACTTGAGAGGGAGTATTAGGAAGTTAGTTTTAGAAATTAATTCAAATTAGTTTTTCTTGGTGTAACAACTTTCATAGTTGGTTAGTTAATTAGATTATTGCAATTACTTTCACTTAAAGGTGAATTATATATAGTGATCACCTCTTCTTATTGTTTCAAGATTTTACTTCACAATTCATTTGAGTGAAATTTATATTAAATTCAAAGATAAAATTTGTAACTCTTATAGCAGATCATACATTCATGATCCCCTAATAAGTGGACACTCCAAGTTCAAAGTTAGAAGCAACACAGAAGCGGTATTAAAATGCTTGGTTCAGTTTTCCAGCAAACCATTCAGGCAATTACAATATTTTTATTATTTACTCAATTGCAAAGCCAATTAGAGTCTCACAGTTTGATTAATCAAGACCTATTAGCAGAGATTAAGTTCATGTATTTATCTACTATCATTTCTGGAGAGAAGTCAGTGAAATATCCTTTTTCTACATCCAACCCTTCTTGTGCTGCTAACATTTCAACTCGGTTCTGCACCCTATCAGCTCCAATCTGATTAGGCTCCAACAACATACAAGCTATTTCAGTTGAATCTTCACCATGAACAAGTCCAAGTGTTTGCACCGTAGGAAGCCCTCCGCCACGAGCACTAACCTTTCTTGCAATCCTTCTTGTTGCTGATACATCAGTGGATAAAATTGGTATGTTGTAGAGTGTGACCCAAGGACGTGCACCAATCATTGAAATTCCTTTTGATCTTGAAACAACAATAGGCCCTTCATCTGGTGACTGAGATAGGATATCAGGCATTGTCCACCCTGCCCATTGGTTTCCCATAAAGTTCGGCCGGTAATATCCGAGCTCTCGCCTTATGGTGTCGAGTTGCTTCCCTGTTGAGTGTGCTGCAGCATACAGAAATACTGGCACTGTATAAAAAAGAAATGCAGTGTAAGTGTAATCCTATTTATAGCTAGTATACAAAGAAGGTTATAGAAAAGTTGATGAATGAATGCAACTTGAAAGGGAAAAACAGAAAGTGTAACTGATCTAACAGAATAGTTGCACGGTAACTACGTAATTTACAGGTAAAACACTAGCTAATTGTAACGATAAGGGTTCAAGTTACTGCAAGAGTAACTTTATAAAATTCACTCCACAGTCCACATCTTAATATTTGATTTGGATATGTAATCTAATAGTAACAATACATCATTACCTTTAATTAATTAGTCTTTGTGAACTTACCATTGAATTGATTGCCAATGTCTGCTGCCACTGCTTTGGCTAGCCAAGCTGCCTCATCGAGTGAACCACGAGCAAGTGGATGGAAAACAATGTCATCGACGGCACCTAAACGAGGATGAGCTCCGTCATGTGTTTCGAGGTTGATGCAGTTGAATGCAGCCTCAGTCATGGCTACCACAGTTTGTTGCAAAGGGCTGTAAATAGCATTTCCAGTGCAGTCATGCAAAACGTAGGATACAAGGGTGTATCTTGACCTGTTGTAAGCTCTGTCATGAAATTTGTTCACAATCACAGTTTCTGAGTTCAACCTCGCAGCTCTTTCAATTGCATCTAGAGTAGCAATGTTGCGTCCTTCAGAGACAAAGAACATACAGCCTAGTAAGATGGAGTGGTCTACTGTCTTCTTTTGCTCCTATACAAGTAGAATTCTCATTAAAGCAGAAGAAATATGTACTATAGGAAACAAATAACTTATAACTTGCATAATAATAATTTCTTGTTTTCATTTTTTTATAAGCAAATGTACGTATCTCCCGCACGCATGTTGTAGACATTAATCTCTCGAGGTATTGAGATCTATTTAAGAGGTTGACATCTCCCACCAAGTATTTTTCCATACGCATCGAAATCTAACTCTTAACCAAATGGTTAAATTAAATAGCCCAGAAGATCTACCGATTGTCTTTATATCATGTTAGTTGTTTTCATATTTTATTTTCCTGTAAAAGCATTGTTGTCTTTTGATTAATAATGTCATATCGCTCTTCTCACTTTCTATTCAACCAAACAAAGGAAAGAGAAGAACTCACTCCTCTTTCTATCCTCTCTCTCTTGTACCAAACAACCTACTTAAAATAATTGTTTTGAGTTTAGTCTTTGTGAACTTGCCAAAGTTATCTCAAATCTCAATACTAAAAAATGGCCATTTATTTTAGAGAAGTTATAGTTATATGATTGTGTGTACCACAATTTAAACAGATAGGATCACGTTGAATGTTGATGGAGTATAAAATAAAGGACCATTTTATTTTAAATGAAAATAAAAAAAAAATATATACACTAGAAGGGACATCCCCTACACCGTATATGTCACTGTCAATCGTATTATTATTATATTATTAATTATTAATAATAATGTATCACTATAAAAATGAGGATGAATTCTTATCCACAATTTCTGAACACGTGACTTTTTGCTATAAATGATTAAGTAGTTTCTAGAGGATAAGAAATAAAAGAAAATAAGCAGTTCACATTTGGGTGACCAAAAGTCAACCAGCTAGTGTATTGCAGAAGAAAAGAAAGTTAACAGATGAACACTTTCAGATTAATTCTGAGAAGTGAGAACAATACAAGATTGATCATCAATGGTTTTAATTAATTAAAATTATACTTGTAACCAGCAAGCTTAAAATTGTTATTCCAATCAATCCGTAGCCGTGTTTACTTCTTATTATTATTTATAGCACATTTAGCAGTTTATTTTAGCATTATATATATATATTCGTTCTGCAGATGAAAACAAGAACACTTGAAGGAAGATAAACCAAAACTAACCCCCTTTTCCCAGGTTCCTCATATCCTATATGGCTAACATTTTAAAACAATAGAGTAATTTCAAAGATACTGAGTATTGAAGGGGTCATGAAAGTGGAACAAGGAGAAGTAATATGTAGATTTATTTTATCATATATGCTTAATCAGTTCATTAATTATTAGTCAATAAAATTGCTAACAGTAACTAGTATTGTAATAGATATATTTTGGTCTAATGTTAACAACTTTGAAGAGAGAAAAAGATTTTCTGACCTTGTTGTTGGTAGTATAATTGAAAGCCATGGTGATCTTTTCAGGTACTCCACCAGCTGCAACCTGTGTGTTGTACGTATTGTATCACGAGGAAATGAAATGAAATGAAATGGGAAGTCGTGTGTGAAGAGAGAGAGTTAAGAAATATATGGAAGTTAAATGGTCCAAGACAAGAAGATGTCAGTATCATCCAGCAAATATCCCCACGTGGCGCCACGTCACTCCATTATCATCGTAGAAGGAAACAAGACGTTTAGTTAAATCCGACGGAATACTTCCAAAAAAGCATGACTTGGATCTTCAAATTTATATGGACGAATAACAAAGAGAATGAGAAGAGAGCATTTGCATTTTACTCTTAAAGGTTTATTTTACAATGCTATATGAGTGTTATTTATAGGATATAAGATACGTAAATTACAAAATATGGATGGTCTAGCACTATGTGTTATAAACATCTTATAGAATATGAAAGGACTAAAGGAGATGAGGAAATAAACATCCACAAATATTCATAACACTACCCATTGGATGTCCATTGAGTATATGTCTCATTAAAATCTTACTAAGAAAAAACTTGGTGAGAAAAATTCTTAGTGAAGGAAAAAGAGTACAATACCCTTTATGTGAGAACTGTCTCGTTAAAAACATTTCCAGAAAAACCCAATGAGACAAAACTATAGAAAAAGAAAAAAGAGTATAGTTTTCCCCTGTTTGAATCATCAATTAAAAATATTGATACCAACATTTAAATTTTCTCCCTGACACATTTCAACCAATATACACTGTGATATACAATTCTAATAGTAATTACACTTTTGATCAATTACACATTTTTAATTAATAACAACAACAACAATTTTATTCTACAATTCTAAACACTATCTTAAACTGACCTTTCAAATTTTACAATCCTAAACACTGACATTAATCTTTCTAACAACAAAAACTTTATTCTATAATAATATACACATTTAAAACTCACATTTCACAACTAAAAACAACTAAACAAAAATAAATAAAAACTAACCGTTTTGAATCAAAAAATCCAACGGTCTCATGGCAATTCGGTTACGGTGCGCACTCCAGTGTGGTGGTGGGAAACAAATTTGTGGTTGTGGGTGAGGAAAGAGAGAAAAACAATTAGAGAGATAGAGAGAAGGTTTGGGGGGGGGGAGAGAGATAGAGAAGAGTGAGAAGAAACAAACCTTGGTGGTGGTGGTGGTGGTGGTAGTGGTGTGGACGGTGGCGGCGTAGTGTGGTGGAGTAGGAGAGAAGAGGTGAGAAAGAGAAGAAGAATGGAAGAGAGAAAAAAAGAAAATAAATGGGAGTGTGGGCCGAAACCCACTATTTAAATTTCCAAAGCTTTTAGCGACGGACAAGCCAACTGTAGCGACAGATCCTACAGCTTTAGCAATGGATCCTGCTTTATTAGCTGACATGCTGCTGCTTTACCTTTAGCGACTGAATGAGTTTTGTCTCTAAAATTCGTCTCTAATTCACGATTTTTTTTTTTGTAGTGTACATATCATCCTTTCAATTAAACTTTGCGGTCATGATTGTCTTCAATACCTCTTCATTGAATTGCAGGTGTTTGAGTCTGATATGAAGAACCGATAACTATAGATTGTTTGTAGATTATAATGATGTTTCAATGTCACCATATGTTGGAAATAGTAGGTTTGGAATCTGACTTGATGCGGATCAAAACAAATATATTGTATCTGCATGGTTAGTTTTATGAACAAATATGCATAAAATAATTGTTTCATTTGTATCCACGAAAATATAATAACAAATATATATCGTACTTTGTCTTAGTACATTTTAGTTGCTGATAAATTCTATCTCACTAAGAATCACATAATATTATCACAACTATCCATATGACATTTAGTGACGTGCACACACTAATTTAAAGTGTTCGAGACCGTAATATTTGATATCTTCTTGACACACACGTCATGTACTCCATAGATATATAATTTATTATCATTCAATTAGCTAATTGATCGATCTTCAGGTCGAGACAAAACTTTGTTTCCCAAAAATATTTATTTTAAGATATTTCTCTATATCTTTAATCCTTCTAGGAATTTCTAGGTGGCACTACAACAGAAAAGACAATAGGTAGTGCTTTTTTTGGCCCTTTGGTAGCGCTCATGAGCGCTCCTAAACCTTGTGCTCCTGTTGCCAATCAGCCAAAGGTAGCGCTCCAAAAGCGCTACCAATGAACAGGAAAGAGAAGCGTTTTTTAAACTAAGTGCTCCTTATTTTGATATGCGCTTAGACCAAAGGGAGCGCCTTTTGTAGAAAACGCTCCTTATTCCTAGATTCAAGAGTAGCACTTCTGGGCACAAGCGCTCCTTATCCCAAGATGCGCTAGTACCATTAGTAGCGCCTTTTAAACAAAGCGCTACCTATGCCTTTTTTTTTAATTTTTTATTCCGTTTCTTCTCTATTACCATTTACTAGCTCCCTGCTCATAATCATCAACCAACAACCAGCAAACCAACAACTAGCAAACCAACAACAAATTCCAAATCAAAAACCCTATTTCAAATCAAATTCCAAGTAATTTATAAATCCACCAAAATTACATAAATCATCATACAACAAAAGATGAATGTCAACATAGACAACAAAAAAAATTACAACATATCCAATATGAGGTACTACAAAAATTACATCAATTTCGATTTTGCATGAATTAAACCGGCAACATGACGACACCAGTCTTCTTTGACCTCCATAAGTTCATCATCAGAAAATGGAGTTCCAAACGGATATCCAGGGAAATACTGAAAATAAAATAAAATAAAATGAAGTTAGGAAAAATTACTACATATTACTTGTCAAATAACAAACTATGAAATTACATACATAATATATATATATATATATATATATATATATATATATATATATATATATATATATATATATATACACAAAAGTTCTTAAAGATAAAATATTTGAGACATTCCATAAAAAATTTTAGTGATGATATTTCTTTTACAGTGTTATTGGTGCGCAGACCTTAGAATGAGATCTAAGTCTAATTATCGCTCTAGGGTTGACAACATGTCTATATATACACAGAGAGAGAGAGAGGAAGGGAGGGAGAGAGAGACATAAGTTTTAGCATTGGTTCAAAATAATTTATTTTATGGATAACAACTTAATTTTTAAATACGCCTATATGTCACTTTCATCATTTAATTACTTTGTGGTATTATGATTAATAAATATTATTTTAATTTAGCTATTAAAATTAGTAAATTTTACATTTTTTTCTTGTTCTATCTAGTGTTCACCAAACAGTGTACTAGACAATATGTTGTGTAGTACTAGCCGTGGTTGCTAGTAATCCCAAGAGAGAAAGAGGACTAAGCGATAAATTAATCAAGCAGAAAAACTGTCTAGTCCAATATTTACCTGTTTGCAAAAAGAGACTCTTAAAATCAAATTTAGTCACATTATAAACTAGGGTTTTTTTTTGGACCCCCACCCCATCCCCTCCCACCCCCACCCAATACCAAAAACCCCAAAATGCCCTTTGAAACTTAATTTTTTAAAAAAATAAATAAATAAATCGTATATACCCCTTTGGGTACGTATATACGATGGCTATTTTTTGTCCAATCATATATACGTACTCAAAGGGGTATATACGATGCACTTTTTATTTTTTTTAATAATTTGTTTTAATTTTTATTCTAAAAGGCTACTAAAAATTCGTTAAATAGTCAAAACTACTCCAAAAAATTATAAAAACACCACTAAAAATCTAACAAAACCAAAATAAGGCTATACAAATTTTTTAGATTTTTGGAGACTATGAAAAATTAAAAAAATCGTAAAAATAATGAAACGATGGAATTTGGGATTTTGAGGTAGTAGTCCCTTTTTTTTCGCTTCTAATGGTACCGTGTGGTTTCATTACGATCGGAGTATGTTGCCCAAAACCGATTTTTAGCCTAAATTATTCGTTCGACGTATAACATCGTCACATTTTAACGAACTACACACAAAACCTATTTTCAGGACTTATATAATTTTTATTTGACTTAAAAAAATTTAAAAAAAAATACAATGGGGTCGATATATACACGAGGGGGTATATATACTTTACTTATTTTTAGGCATCGTATATACACCTCCCAAGGCGTATATACGATTATGGTGGGGGTTTTCCAATCGCATATACGTCTTGGGGGTGTATATACGTTGCCTAAATGCATAAGGTCGTATATATACCCCCCCCAGGTGTATATACGATTGGTCAAAAATTTGTAAAAAAAAATACGTTTTCAGAAGGGCATTTTGGAGTTTTCAGTGTGGGTGGGGGTTTATGGAGATGGGGTGGGGGTAAAAAAAAAAACCCTATAAACTATTAAGTATTATTATAAAATATAGCTTTATATGCTAAGATTAGTTTTTTTTCCGACAAGTATATGCTAAGATTAGTTATTATTACTACTAGGTGCTATTTACTACTCAAAAATTGGTTAATGTCATCCAAATACTGATATATTTCAGGACCTCGCGGTAGTGTTGACGTGATAATATTGATGTATCTCATCAACGCCAAGTGCCACCATATCATAACCCAATATGGTGTTGATATGCTACCCTGCCAACCAAAACCCCGGTCATCTAATTATACAGGTAGGAAAAAAAAAAAAAAAAAAATATCAGGAGTAAAACTGAAATATTTTGCTATATTTATAGGACTAAACATATATTTAAATATTAAATTTTCTTTAGAAACTTGTTTGATGAGAACGCTTTTGGAAGGATAATAAAATTAAAAACGCAGAAAGAAGTAAAGATTTTGTTTGTATTTTGCAGGGATGGTTCAACATTTATTGGATCCTAAAGCAAACTTTAAAGAGAAATCGCTTGGGACACTCTCTAACACTCTCTTTTGAACACTCTCCACTTTATTGGGCCAACTTAGCTTCTTTTTAAAATTAGGTGTTTGGCAACAGGTTGCCCAAGTTTCACATCTGTTGAATTTTTTTAAGAAGAAAATTAGAAAGTTTGATGGATTCAACTTCCCATAAATTAAGAATAAATAGAACCTGAAAACTCAATAATCCTCAAACTGGCATCAGTTCAAAATCATTGATGTCAACTTTTTCTTCGACAGATCTTCGTTTTCAAGTTTCACATATGTTGAATGCTTTTTGGGATAGAGAAAAAAAAGTCATGGCCACCTACAATACCCACCGCTAAATGCCACTGCAATCGCTGCGTCCAGCCTCGTCGTCAAGTCCGCTTTCGTCAACAATGGCGATTACAAATCCTGTTATAACATTGCTAGATCTTGCGTAAAGAAAACACACGTTTTTAAAATTTTACAAAAGTGGCGTTACGACTTACGAGAAGCTTGATTAAGCATGAGGGTGAAAAGCATGGGTAGCGAATAATTAGAGGAAGAGGAAGCATCTGATCAAGCATCACAGGTTGCACATGTCGCTCAGTTGAGTTGGGAAATGGTGATGTTGATGATGGAAGGCAAAAAGTTGCACTAGTCCAGGACTTCTCAGATTCCTAAATGATGGAGAAAAATTTGTTTTTTCTTTTCTGAAAAAGAATTTTTTTTATTTATTAATTTATTAAAGGATGTGTTTTTCTAAACCTGGAGAACCGGTTAGTAGGTAGATGGTTTTTAAAAGTTAATGACATGGACCAATGATATGCAGAGTGTTCAAAAGAGAGTGTTAGAGAGAGTATCCTTAGCATTTCTCAACTTTAAAAAGCAAGGCGTGTGAAATTCATTTATTTACCCACGCAAAAATAATCAAAAAATTACAAAATATCACCCCAAATCGGACATGATGTATACAAAAGAAATTTGGGTAGAAATATCACTTAAAAAAAATTGAGGCTTTTTTAGTTGAGGCTTACAATTTTGGGTAGATCCAAACCTTTGTCTTGTTGATTTGGGTCTTATAACCGTGGCTAAATTGATTTGCAACGGTTTTAGGGCCTGTTAGTCACGGTTCTAAGTCTAACCGTGGCTAATCACTTTTTTTGTTCAGTGATCGGTCGACATGTTAATTAGGACCATTAAACATGGCTATTTTTTTAGTAATAATTGAGTTTAGAGGTAGTAGAATTTTTCAGAGCTTATCCATATATAATAGCCATCCATGATCAAATAATGAAAATGCTTTTCTATTATTAGCCGATCAGTTCTAATGATCATGAAAGGGGTGAGGCTAGTGTACTGTTTAAAGCTATAAGCCTATAACAATAAGAATACAAAGCAATTACTCAAGCAGGAACTCTACTAGGCACATTGATCACAAGATAACAGTTTGTTTGGTCATAGATAATGACTGGCTTGGAGTTGCATAGGATAGCTAATTTTATCTATGGGATAAAGTTTGCCATGTGAAGCTGGATAAGGATGATCAATAGGGGAAGAAACACAATAAAACAGATCATATTTGATTGATATATATCTCAGAAAATGTTAAATAACGTGAATAATACATTAGCCGAAACATCGTCATCAAACATGACTAATATTAATTTTTATTATTATCATTATTTGCAACTTTTTTTCACGAAACACCTTGTGCATTTCATTTATAATCAAATCGAGAATCGTATGTTGGAATATCATAAGTATTTTTGAGCGACTAATTTGTGAATAAATAAAGCCCACTCAAGCGAGGAATGACCAACCTTATTACATCCGTCCTAGTAAACTCTATATGAGAGTTGCTGAAAAAACTAAAAAGAGTCATACAAACTGAAATCAAACAACCAAATTCAGAAATAACATGTTTATTAGAATTAAAGGCATCGATCACCATCTTGGCATCCATCTTGACGATAACATCATTGAAGCCTAGCTCACGAACCCAACTAATAGCCAAATGTAAATTCATAGTTTCACCCATGCATGAGAACATAAGTCAAATGGGAAAACTAGTGAGTTTTTGGTCCAATAAAATTACCTTAACCGTCATGGATTCATAAACCAATACCAATTTTATTCTCAGACAAGGAGAAAGAAGCATCAATGTTGAACTTGACATAGCCCTGAGTCGATTTTCTCCATGTTTTGTCGCTGGCAATGTTACTAGAACTACTACTAGCATAATCAAGACTCCGTAAACCACGTGCAATAGACCAATCAAGGTAGAGATTCGAACCAGTCCAGATTATTTGCAACTTAATACGATTAGTCAATAGTAAGGATTAAGGACCTTTATTACCAAAAAAAAAGGACTAAGGACCTTTTCCATTTTCCATCAATAAAAGTATTTCCTTTGCATATTGGAGTATCTTATGTGAAATACAATCAGGAAAGAAAATAAAATAGAAATAGGAGCAAAGAAAGCAAGTTAGTTCCTGCCTAATGTAAAATCTGCAGTTTCTGTTTTCTCTGCATTTGGAAAACACCCATTTTTAAATGTTTTTGAAAATTTAGGAAGGGCCTATTAGAATAAAAAGTAATGTTTTAAGAACTCGAACTAGTCTATTCAACTGGTTAAATTAAGAACTTATTGTGTCTACGATTTTGGTAGTTCGAAGTCAAACTGTTTAAAGCAATTGAATCACGAATTGGAGGTCGCATCATACGACCTCCAATTCATCCGATTCCATTATTGAAACATTGAGGAAAAAAGACAATTGTCCAACATCATCAATAGGCCCAACAATAATGTGGGAGTAAATCAAGTAATAGTCGGACCTTTTAAATATCTCAAGCTAAGGTAGTTTTTTTTTGTCAAATGAGTAATATTTAATTGAAAAACTAGGCGAAAGCGCGACCACAAGCAAGGGTCTGAGAGGACCATACCACTTCTAAAGAGTGCTTGCGGAGAGCCATTGTCAGAGGCGATGGCAATACCGTGAGCTGCCCATGCAAACCCTAGTAACGCTAGGACCAAAGGCGCGCTGATGGCACCACCAAACTCTAGCAGACCTAGGGAACCTAGGTGTTTTTTTTGTTTTAAAATAGCAATTGACTTGAAATAAAAATACTTGAGATATAAAAAGAATAATCATGAGCCTCTTCTACACTTATTGAGGCCTTTTGAACACTTAAAATACAAGTTTTTATCAGTGGACCTAAATCAATTGCTTTTTTTAGATAGGCAATTGTTAGTGGGGTTCCTTAGTTTAGGGACTTGAAGGGACCTCCTCCTTCTTGCACACATTTGGTGCACTCCTTTGATATCCTTACCGCTAAGTGAGCTACCTAAATCAATTGCTTGAGTAGCTTTATGTTTAGGCGGCCATGACCATGAGAACCAACAATTGTGCTATGCTCTATCAATGTCATGTTTCTTTTTATTTCAGAAAAATAGACAAATCATTTAACCAGAGATATCTTTCATGAACAATGACACTTCAAATCAACCTCAGTCAAATATTTGTTTTTCATTCTCTATATCCTGTGTGAATTCCAATCCAATTAACTGAGAGGTATCAATAAGAATTGGTTCAACAATCATCCTATCTTATGTTCAATATATATCATCAAAAATATATATATATATAGAACGTTGTTCATTGGAAAGATAAGCAGAACTAATACACATGTGAAAATCTAGAATTCAATCCAATTTAATGATCTATAGAAAGAGAAAGTAAAAACCTTCTTGGTGAATGTGAAAGTAATTTTCCATCATGAAGACTACTTGAGGTTCTTTGACATCAAATTCTCTCTTCAAACAGCTTCAAGTAACTTTTAACTATTTCTTCCTGTGAAAAGTCAGTGAAGTATCCCTTCTTAACAGGAATACCTTCTTCCTTTGCAAGGTTTTCAACTTCTTGCTGTACTTTTTCACCATCAACCTTATTTGGATCCAACAAATTACAAGCTACCTCAATGACACCTTCACCATGAGTAAGTGCCATGGCTTGTACAGAAGTTAATCCACCACCTCTTCCACTAACTCGCCGCAATTCTACGAACAGCGCTAATATCAGAAGATAATAGAGGTATATTGTAGTTATCAACCCAATTTGTTGCTCCAATGACTACAACACCTTTTTTTGGAGTCACTTGAGATGGACCACCATCTGGTTTTAGTGGTAATGAGTCTGATTTAAGGCTTCCTATCCATTGACTTTCGCTAGAATTTGGCTTGAAATAGCCAAATGTTCTTCTTATTGAATCGAGTTTCCTTCCTTCTTCATGTGCTGCTCCATATAGAAAAGTAGGAACTGCGTGTAATTTCAATGATCACTATTGTGCAATTGAATTAATTTAGAAGGATGATGTATATACTAAAGATAGTTCCATATATAGTAGCATTTTTAGTGAATATATTAGCAATCATTGAATTTTGGAGCATAGAAGAATTCACAATGAAGACATACATATAACTGAAGAGGTTATTTCCCCTGTACAGTAATCTAAAATATGAATCCTGAATTAAGTAACTATTGTTCAACTTCTAACATCATCCTGCTAAGCTTCCATAAGCTACTTTTTTATGATTTGTAATTGCTAGGTGTTTTTATAAGCTTCTGAAGCAGCATTATTATTGTATAACACAAGTTATCTGATTCTGAAGTTAATAGTTATTTGACATTGCCAATGTTGAAAGAAGTAGCTCCTGCTAATTGGTAAAGAGTCAGTTGATTTATGAATTCATTATTACATAATGTGCATAGGTAGATAATTTTATATTTAAGTGAATCCTCCTAAATGGCTAGAAAAAAACTGGACTGACCAATAAGAGTTGTTCCGAGGAGTAATTGGCTTGGATTCCACTCCAAGGTCTCAAGTTCGAGTTTTGGGTGTGGCAAAAGGCCAAAAACTATATTGAGAAGGGAGAACCACACAGACCGATAAAACCAGGTACACGTGGCCAATCAAACTCATCGGACGACAAAGCTAATAGATACTATGCACCTATAACATAGTAACTAAAGAGAAAATTGTACTGTGTCTACGGAAGCTTGCATCCCCTTCCCAAGATATAACATTCTCCTTCAGCTGTGTAATAAAATACAACATATTTGGATAAACAGTTTAAGTAAGCACTTCTGCATAAGCTATTTATATACTTGAAGATATAACAAAGCCAAAGTACTTTATATAAACTAAAAGTTGTTTTCATAAGCTATACTTGAGAGCTCATGGAAATAAGCTGAAAAACAGCTTATATACATGTCATAAGTTGTTTCTATAAGCTCACTCAAACCGTCTCACGAATGTTTATACCATTTGATAAACTCAAATAAATCAATCCAAATAGACCCGTATTTTAAGAAGTAACATTATGATGAAACACATGT
Source organism: Oxytropis ochrocephala (assembly GCA_020916435.1). Lineage (NCBI taxonomy): Eukaryota > Viridiplantae > Streptophyta > Magnoliopsida > Fabales > Fabaceae > Oxytropis > Oxytropis ochrocephala. Next base: position 108,868,191 of record CM037093.1, read on the forward strand.
AGCATTTTGTGTATAGTTATGAAGCTTATAATAAAATATGATATAATGTAACATGCTACTAACCTTGTAGACTAGAACCCATATCAGTGGCTAAACACCTAGCAGTAGTAGCTGCATGATCCAAAGAAGCATGAACCAAAGGATGAAAACAAATGTGGTCCACAACCCCAAGTCTAGGATGAGTTCCATTATGAAGTTCAAAGTCAATGGTATCAAAAGCAGCCTTCACCATAGCCAAAACAGCATTTGTCAAGTGAGATGGCTGAGCAGAGGGAACTGGAGCCAATTCAGAAACAAGGGTGTAACCAACTCTATTGTAAGCCACATCTTCAAACTTGTTAATTATTGGAGCTAAGGGAAAAAGCTTTGCAGCTTTTTCAATTGATTCTAATGCACTCTTGTTTCTGCTTTCTGATATATATATTTTGCAGCAACCTAGAAGAATTGACTTCAACATTCTTTTTTTTTTTTGTTTATCCTGCGCAATCACACATTGCACAACATTGTGGAATGAGACAGCACCAAATGAATGACTCACCACAAAACCTGTCCCCATAACCCATTTTAGACCACAAACAGAACCTTATCTTAGATATTTTCAATGAATTTTGTTACCTTTTTAATATGAGATGAAAGGATTTATATTATGAAAGAAATGAAAGGATGGAAGATTTGCAATAAAATAAAAATATAGAAAACAATAAAATACCAGATTCAGTGGAACTCTGAAGAGTGGAGACGAAACAAAGCAACCTCGATCGACTTTCACGCAACAGAAAGTTAAGAAAATATTTGTTTTTTTTTGTTTTGTTTGCGGGCTAATCAGACAGTCCAATGAACTCTAATTTACTTGAAAGTTTTCTTTTCACACCCCCCTTTCCACTTCCTACATTCCCTCAGTGTGAAAGAATTTTCCATTTTGTATTTCTTTATCTTTTATTCAATGTTTTATTCGAAGAAGTCTTTGAATTAATTTTGCTTATCATGCTTTATTCAAAGAGTTGCTCTAGATTAATTGTGTGTATTCAAAGAACTATTTATATGCTCTAGGCGAGAAAGTGAAAGATTAAGAGTTACACGATATAATAATTGTCAAGATGAGATGAGTTAAGATATGTAAACCAAACCAATCATCATATCTGTTAGTTAAAAAAAGAATAACTATTGTAGGATTGATGATTATGAATAGCATAGCAACCAATCTATACATGTATCTCTAAACTGTGAGGATATCTCATATATGCTAGCAATACTAATCTATCTATATATCTACAGAAAACTATAAACTGGTCTTCGGTAGTAATTGATGTAGTTGATATGTCTTTTGCAAGCTTTGGAGTTGAACAAGGTCGCACTTCACACTTATTTCTTCAAGCTGCCAACATAACCAAAACATTCTTATTTAAGTCCAATAATTTGATCACAAAACATTTTTTAATTGTGTTAACTGGAACTATATATATCTGTCATAAATAATATACCTCAAGGATAGAGATGGTTTGGAAAAGATCATAGAACTCATCTAGGAGCTGCTTTTCTTGGACAACAACTTTTGCCAATTCTGATAACATTGCAACAGTCTTATCAACCTGTTAATAGAGGATTTTTCATTTCAATAAAAGTCTTCTCATTACATACATAATAGTATAACTAATATATATACATTTTGTCAACAAAAAACTTACTGTAGGTGGAAAACTAGTTAATATTGACTTAATGGAAGTCGTGAGATCAAATGTTTGCCTTAAAACAATGGATGTCAATGGTATATTCACCTGTAAATTAAGCAATGAGAGTTTATCAATGAACTTTTCCTATTATCACCACCATCAATTCAAGACCATAGAATAGACGTGTTTTTATTTGACATATTTATGCATTCCAAGACCTTCTATAAGAGGAACTCTGCATACAACTGAATGCAAAGACTCTTTAGTGGTAGTAATTGACGATACATGTTGTCTTTCCATGCCTCCCCAAGCTTCCAATAACTTCAACTGTCAAAACAAATTAAGAATTTATTAACTAATTCATTAAAATAATATATTCGATCAATGTTAATTAAATTAGGCTTACTACTTACTTGATGATATAATACAAAGGCAATCTTCAAATCAAGCTTTTCTCTAGCAAACTGAATCTTCTTTTTCATAACAGCATAGCGCAACTTAGCAAGACCATCCCACGCACATGTCAAATTACTCTAAACAACATTCACAAATCAAAATAAATAATTAGTTAATTACTTTCATCATTTGTTATTACGGAAAGGAAAGTATACATACCTGAGTCTGAGAAGAAATGTTTGCATTCACTAATTGTGATTTAGCATTTACATAACGCCACTGAATGAAACGATTATCAAGCAAACGAAGCTTATGAACATCATCAGAGTTTCCAAAACCAACAGATGGTGAATTAAGAACAAGATGTTTCTTACTCTTAAAGAGATCAAAACCAAAGTTGATGAGTTTTTCAACACCTTTAACCTTAGTAGGACTCGAAAATTCTGATCTCCCAGGTGACAAAGCCCATTGAGACTTAGAATTCTTATTATTATTATATCCTGTAACTGAATTAACTTTCTTAATAGTTGCTTTCAATAAATCACCATTATTATTATTATTATTATTATTATTCAGATTTCCTATATTAGAATCTGAAGCTCCTCTTCTAGCTCTTCTCGACGTTGTTTCACTCATAAACCTCAATGGAACCTCCACCACATTTTTTCTTGAAGCATCACCATCGCTATATTGTGATTCTGAATCAAGAGAACTACTTACATTTAAACTTCTCCGTGAAGAAGAGAAATGCTTAGCATTTTCATCTAGAGATAACCTTCCCGGAACAATGGCAGAGCCATTAGAATTAGAACCGAGTTTCTTCATTGAAGAAGAAGAAGAAGAAGAAGCAAATCTTCCTGTGTATCTCATTGATCCACCGAATTCTCTTGAGCTATTACTTGTTGCAGAAGTTTCATCGTTTTCAAACTCTTTGAAATTTCTCTGAAAAACAATGGAACGTGATTTTGTATTGGTAGGTATATCTTTATCTTTGTCTTTGTCTTTGTCTTTGTGTTTCTGTTCTATGATTCTGTCTTGTGTGATGTGTTCTGCAAGAGTTCCAGAGTTGTTTTTTGACAAAGAAGGCCATAGTTGTTGACGAGTTTCGGTGGATTCTATGGAAGAGGAAAGAAAGCGTGAAGTGAGTTCACGGTTTCTTTGTTGACGAGTTTTTGGAGATTGAGTAGTCGGAGAAGTATTTTGCGTCTTCATCGGAAAGATAGAAGGGAGATGACAATTGTTGTCAGCGACTCAGATACTGAAACAGAAAACTACTAGAGTTTTTCAGAGGTTGTTAATTTCTTTCATTAATTTTCCCCTTGAGAAAGATAATCTTAGATTTAGGAGCTTAATCTGCATGCAACAAAGCCACTATACTAACTGAATTGGAGTAGTTAGTTGGTTGTAATATTAAGACTGGACTTTTAGTTGGTTAGGAGAAGCTTTAACGGATTTCAGTATGGGGTTATGATTTTAGTACTGGTTTATAATAGCTACAAAATGTTTTGCTAAAGCAAAAGAATTATAATTAAAAGATGTTTGATGTGTTGTTAACCACGCTGAGCTGAGCTGAGCTGAGCCACTTATGATTTATTTAATAGTCATGTTTTGGATACATTACATTTGTCAATGTTATCAAGATAGTAATCGAAAAGTAGTCTCTCCTGTGCATGAAAAAAGTAATAATGGCCGGCACAGTTGAGAAGCTACTATTGTTGTTGATGGACAGTGAGAAGTTGTTTACGTTTGGAATTGTGAAAGAGAGACAAAGAATACTATACAAGTCGGCTTCTTCTGTTTTGAGGGGTGAAATTTTCCTTCCATTCAATGCCTACCTGCCATCTGTTTCAAATGTCTTCAAGAGTTACTTCCTTTTGTTATTTTTATCCTTCTTCCTTGCTTTTGATTTGTATGACTTTTAATTTGAACAGGTAAACTATTTCATCGTATTTTGACCTTCCCACCAAGGGAGCAGCAGTCGAGAGAAACAATCACATAATTCACACGAACAAAAAAAGCATCTTGAACTTCTGATACCAAAATAAATAAGCAATATAGTTTGGTTACACGTCAGAATCACCAAACTCTAATCACAATAGTTTATTTCGGACAAAAAATGCAACAACAGTAGCAGAAGTTTCGGTGCATCTGGTCTTGTAATGAATAGTAATTGCCAATAAAAAGTATACAGCTGATCTCAACTTTGACTAAAAACACAGAAAAACTATGAACTGATATTGTCTAATACTTAACAAATGAACATCTATATGCTACAATTGAAGATGTGGAATCAATAAAGACACCAAGTTAAAGCCACCAGAAATGCTTCACCTTTTTAAAATTGTACAACCATTTCTGACTATAAATTAAGATCTCATTTTGATTGTCTTTGTAAGGATCACCAAGTTTCCCAATTCCACAAGTCAATGAAAGCTTCACTGTTGAAATTTCAATTAAAACTTCACTCAAAATCAATGAAAGTTGCATTGTTGCAATAAAGGATGAGAGTAATCAATATATTTTTCCCATAAGGGCTTGTACTTTTCGAGCCCGATCTTCAACCACGGTTTAGAGTTCCCATTGAAGTGCAGTACAGCTCCTCTCTCTATCAACTGAGGATCAACATTTGTGTAGCCAAAACCCAATACATGCCATGAAGGATCCAAGGGCTCCGTCAATCCATAAAATGTCAACAGTCCGGGCGGCAAGGTGCCGAGTTTCCACAATGTTCGATCTACATTCTTTTCCTGCCAATAGTGGTAGATGCCAGTTACATTCTTTTTCCTCCATTCAACCAAATCAAATACATTCATCCCAAATGCCCATCCACATGCATCTGGATCAAAATGTGCTCTTATAAGAGGATGAGAATAGTTCAAATATTTATGGTATCTATGAAATGTCTCCATGCATGTCTCAACAGCTCCATTAACATTCCCATTTAAATCAATGGAAAAAAGATCAGAAAGATCTTTCTGAACGACGATATCGTCGTCCAGGAACACGACCTTCTTTAGTGCGGGAAAAACTTCAGGGATATAGAATCGCAAGTGGTTGAGCATGGATAAATATTTAGGGTTACGAAACTTAATAGGTGTCTTGCCATCACCATCGTTACCAGAAAAGTAATAGTTTTGTATTTCTGCGTCTTGAAGTTGCTTAAGCACGGGAACATATGAAGCATTTAACCACCTGAAGTCTTCATACTTCTGAACTTCCACGGTCACGCCACGGAAATCGTTCAAGGAAAACCATGCCTTCATCGCAGCATAATTTATTTCATCTGTGACAAGATGAAAAACAATCATGTTGGGATGTTTAGAATTTAATGCAGTTGAATTAACCACCACAGAAGTTGCGATAATGTTGTCAGAGAAAACACAGAAGTGGTAAAGATTGCTATCCTTAATCTTCATCTCCACTTGTCTTTTGTCCTTCAGTTTCTTTTGCAAATGAAGATTTTTGAACCATTCTGTTGTTAACCGGACACCGAGACAGTATAAGCTTTTTGGGACTTCTTCGGCAGCTATTTGTCCAAATTTTGAACTCTTTTCAGTTACAGTATTAACCTGTTCTTCAAGAGCTTGATTTTTTGCTTTGAATCTCATGATCATGGTTGCACAGTCATAATGAAGCTGTTGAGCCTGGTATAACAACAATGCCATGTCGCGGATAGCGCTGTCTGATTCCCTGGTTGTTAAAGGAGCACGCCTAGTGGCAGCATTTGAGAGGAGAATCTGTGAATTGCGGATCTGCGCACTTAGTTCCCAAGCAAATTGGAGATTGTTGCTTTCTTTTGCAATTACAACAAAAGCTTTTGCTAGGGATATCTGATCACTGAGTTGTCTGGTCACGGAGTTCGAACTTAACATCTCTTCAGTAATATTAAGGCCTTCCATAATCCTATCATTCTTGTAAGTTCTCTGTACAACAGGATACATGATGTTATTTGCTAAACACTGACAACAGGAATCTAATCAAGCCATACAAACTATGTTCTACGAACTTATTCAAGTACTGTTTTGTATGATCCACAAAATATCCTTTGTGGAGAAGTTTGAATGTTCAGTTACAGTTCCAATATTAGGAAAAAATGATAATAACATCTCTATAGGGAAAATGGTTTTACTCTATAATAAGGAAATGAAATGTATGTGGCATAACATAGGACAACAACACCATCTGGAAATATCAGAATTCTTCCTATTGCAAAACAACATTGACCAATAAGCTCCCCATAAAATTGTAGTAATTTTAAACAAATTACAACAATGTATTCGAGTACTATATGTTGGTGGGTTCATGCTTTGAAAGGTGTATTACAAACTCGTGAAAGCAATGTTAGTGAGCCATCTTAGACTACTAATTAATAACAATAAATTGTGAAAGCGTTGACATCATAGTAAAATCAGCAGTTTAAAAGTGAATACTGTATACCAAATACTCTAATATTTTATCCAGTCTAGTATTATATTCAACTCGCCACTTAAACATGCATACCATGTAAAGTAAGGATGAAACACACATAATCTCAAAAAAAAAAAAGGATGAAACACACACAAAACTACAGTGACCACTGTCCAGAACACAAATACTATCGGACATAGTAGAAAAAGATGAATTTGACACAAATGCAGTTGTCTTGTCCTTGCCCAATAAGATTATATTGGGAATGCATTAACCGCATAAGCCCAAATAACGAAAAACAAAAGTTAACAAATAACCATATGGACACATGGTACATGGTACATAATACGTAAGAAAACTTCCGCGAAAGCCAGCTAACACAACCTCCTAGAGACACATGGTACATAATTTCAGAATCACAATAAATTTCCAACATCACACTAATCGGGATTGAAAGCTTGTTTAGAACATATTTGGACTTATCTAACGTCAAAAGCATATGTTTAAGTATTCAAAAGAAGTATTGTCGATAGCGGCTATAGCGTAGCGGAATTTGAACAAGCCGCTATTGCCCGCAATCCGCGATATGGCCATCAGTACTGTCCAATAGTGGCGCTACATCATAACGGAATTTGAGCAAACAGTTACTTTCCACAATCTAAGATTGACAACACTGTTCAAAAGAACTATTAAGATTACTAAAATAGCTGATTGTTGTTTTCAGTTTATTACTCCTATATTATACTCTCCAAAATAGCTCATAAAAATTTCGTTTTCCTTTTCGGTTCACACATCCACAAAAACAATTTTCCATGATGAAATCAAATCATGACAAATAGTGTGTAATCCAAATTGAAATACATTATTAGTGAATTCGGGTATTAAGGGCTTAATTGAGCTGTTTAGTCAATTTTTCCCTAACAAAATAAAGCATAAGTACAATAACGTGTTTAAAGATCCCATATCAATTCAACTTAGCATTAAAATAAACCCTCCCCTCCACACATAGCCTAAACTAGAATTCAAGAAAGAAAACATTATCCTAAAATTTTCAAACACATTATTCCAGCAACCAAGAACACAAATCTATGATTAACAAAAGAAATTAAGTAATGATTACCTTAGACAAAGCAGGTCTGGACTCTATCTGGTTACCTTTAGTCAAAATATAAATAAATAGAAGAACCACTGCACAGCAGAATGCCCACCAAAACGCATCAGGAACCCTTCTCCTTACTGGCCTTCGAAAATCCGCTGCTCTTCGCCTCATCTTCAAAACCCCAATTCCACCCTCCTTGTTTTTCCCGGAAAGGAAACTGCTTTTCCGGGAAAATTAATGTTCAGAGGAAAGGAAAACAGAATAAGATAAAACAGAGAGAGTCTCAGATTCTCAGATCACGGGGTATTACCAAGATCTATAGGAACTGGGGTTCTAAGATTTGGGTAATTGGGGTTAAAAAGATTCGAGCTTTGGAGAAATCTTTGGTTTTTGTTTAGTGGGCATGCTCCGCTGAAGAGGTTTTTGATTCACTACAGTCAAAGGGAAGAACAGAGAGAGAGAGAAAAAGATGATTACTGTGAATGATAAAGTTGGGATTTATGGAAGTGGTTTCCTTCTTCTTCTGATTGTGTTTGTGTGATTGTTTCAGCTTTTCTTTCATTTTCATTTTCATTTTCAGTGACAATGACAGACGGTCACGATCGTGCCATGTCGCCTTGTAATTAACGTTTTGATGACCTATTATTATCAACAATGCTATTTAGCCCAATAATACTACAAAAAAGTATACAAATATACTGGATGAAACAATCTCACCTCCACAACAATTAGTTTTATATTAAAATATTAACATTATTGTAATATTAGTATATGTATCCTTATATTTGTAAGTTTTTGTGTAGCATTATTGGGCTGAATAGTATTTTTGTATTACTATCACATCAAAAATCGTCGGTCTCTTCTTAGGGATTAAGTCACTTGTTTCTTTTGCGTATATCCCTAAAGTTGCTATTATTTAAGAAGAATCAATGGAAAGACTAATATGATAAATAATAAATTAATTATAGGACCATGGGTATTCTTACCATATGTCGGATATCTACTTTTGTGTGTGTGAATTTACGGTAGTCTTTGTCATTTCGTCTCACAGACTCAAAAATACATTGTGTGGTAACAACCAAATCGGTCGATGCAGAAGAACGCTTTCACCTTATAAGGGAAAAGAAGATTATGGATGCTTAGAATTTAATTTCATTGTATTTGATTGGAAATGTATGTATATATTATTATTATTATTTGCGGAATCACTAACTATATCGATAGCATTTGTTTTCATAATTCGTTGTAATCTTTAACCAACTAAGAGAAATATGAGAGTGTTTCAGATTAGGTCAAATTTGTAATGTTGATGCAAGGTGTATAACATTATATCTCATGTTGTTGATGAAGGGTAGAAATAATGTTCAAGTACTTATTCCGATATAGAGTCATTCATACAATCGAGAACAAGTGTTAAGATTATCGAAATAGCATGAGGCAACAAAGAAGTCGATTCATCAAGCACTAAATAGAAGACAAAAAGATGGAAATGATTGGAACATTCAAGGGCGGTGAAGAAGGTGTCATCTCCAAATGATCTGAGTTCGAATGAAAACCTAGGAATTATGATCACCCAAGTTCAATTGAAGGTGAGAACGATGTACCGTCAAAGCCTCCATGTATACACAACGAAAGTGGGGTTCGCAATTTTTTCTAAGTTATTTAACAATAACTTTGGAAAATTCTATGTCGCTCATATTGAAGAGAATGTGTTTGTTTACAAAACATCTTGTATATAGAGTAAACACTACCTTAAAAAATTTGCCCGACTCAACATAATTTTTTTATTTTCAGCAACTGTGTATGTTCTAAACATAACATGATCATGGCGAGAGAAGCTAGTAACCGCCCACCAACCTTCAAATCCACCAACAATGTTGATTTCAGAAATCAGAGCAACAAATTTGCTCTTCAGTTAGCCTGCGGAGCAGAACTTGGCATGTTCCTACACTTGCGTATCATGTGACCTGGTCTCCCGTATTAGGGAAAATCCCAAGTCCCACATTGACTAGTGATAAGGTCTCTAGAGGGTTTATAATGAAGAGGCAACCCTCATCTTACAAGCCAGTTTTGTGGGGTTGAGTTAGGCCCAAACCACATTCTAAGATGGTATCAGAGCCTATCATAGATCTATCGGGCCACCTACCATTAAAAAAAAAGACACGCTACAAGCCCAAAAATAAAAATAAAAAGGTGTTGCGCGTGAGGGGGTGTATTAGGGAAAATCTCAAGTCCCACATTGACTAGTGATAAAGTCTCTAGAGGGTTTATAATGCAGAGGCAACCCTCATCTTACAAGTCGGTTTTGTGGGATTGAGTTAGGCCCAAACCACATTCTAAGATCCCGCAATTGAAACAATTAAATATAGGAACAACAACATTTCTAGCTGGTTGGTGGTTGAAGATTAGGATTTGGGAAATTTGGAGGGAGGGGGGTGTCTCATTCTAGTTGTTGTTCTTCCGAGCCTATTTACAGTTTTTATTTTTGAATATATCGAGAAAACCATAACTTCTCCAAATTGTAAAAACAATGTTATTGCTAATGAGATCAAAAATCAGTTTTATGATATAAAATCATTAACTGTTAAGTGATAACAACAAAAGATGTGAATAGTAAAAATATCTGCACCTTCAAATTCACAAAAATACAAAAGAAATCCATTCTTATAGAGATGATTAATGTTTTTGCATAGAATTTAAAATTATATAGAAATAATCATTCTCTTTCTATTATAAGACCGTCCGTATAGAGAAAATCATTATATTTCCATTGATAAATAGTATAGAAAATTATTTTCTTTATATAGGAATATTTATTTAGCTATTTTACCTATTTCTTTCTGCTGTTTCAGTGGGTATGTACTTGAATGTCATCTTTTAACATGTTGACAATACTTTTCACATTTAATAAAAAAAAATTATTTTGTTGCAATCGTTTTATTGGCATTCTTGAAAATGAAACGATTTAATGAAACGATTTGTTAAAGTTAAAACCAGCGGAAGCAAAGCCGGTAATATCTTCGTTAGTCATAACTAGATTTAGAAACGTCTTAAAATTTTTGTTTTTGAATTAAAATAATGAGGGTAAAATTGAGCTTATAGCGTTTAAACTTACAGTCGTTCTAACATTGTGATTATTCAAAAAGTTTATAAAAGCTGAATAAACCCAATAACATGCGACGTAAGTATCTTGGTACAATGGCTTCCTCACATCCCATTTCTTTAAATCCTTACATAAAGTCGAACAAACTCCTACCTTCGAAAAATATTTGTCCACAGATTTGAGGTTAAGCTATATACGTCTTTACAACAATAGGCAACAAATTAACAACACAAGGTAGGAGTTGAAACAGTATTCTCAACCTTTACTTTTTGCCACTAATAACAAACTACAAAAATTAGTTGTTGTAGTATGTCAAAAGCAACCAATTAACTTCAGTAGAAGAGTCACGTAATTAGTAAATTGTTGAGAACTATCTGCAATATCAGATAAAAACAATTTGTTGAAGTAGACAAAAGAAACTTGTATTTTTGTCAGCGTTAGATCTTTGGCTTTGCTTGTATCGCTTTTTTCCTTCGCTTACGATCGACTTCCGAACAAATAATATTACGTGAATGTTGAAAAGAAGACGTAATAATCGATAATTGTGTCTATTACGGTAGAGTTTTACTTTCCCCACTTCTCCTCCTACTCAAAACACACCACATAAGGGTGTGAAAAGACCAAAAGATCATTAATGAAATGGTCAAAGCGTCTTTTTTTCAAAAAAATTCGGACATGGGCATCCGAACCAGTTCGAACAATATCATCTGAGTGTGTTAAATATTGGATTTTGCTTTTCCCACACCCTCTCCTACTTAAAACACACCTCATAAGGGTGTGAAAAGACCAAAAGGCCAAGTAAAACCTCTTTTTTTTCGCGAAATTTCACCTGTTCGAACACGGGCCTTCGAACAGGTTCGAACAAGGCCGTTCACGTGTGTTAAATATGGACTCACACCCTCTTGGGCATTTTTCATCTGTTCGAATGGGATCATGCGAACAGGTTCGCATGTGGGTGTTCGAACCAGCGTTGCAGAATGACAAATATTGGACGTCTCATATTCCACCGACAGTTTTAATCAACGGCTTACAATCAGTCAAATGTGTCAGATAAAAGAGTGGATGTCATTCCCTTTGGAAAATGTGCCTGAACGAATAGAATTTAAACGGCTTAGATTTGTGATCTAAAAATGAAATCAACGGCTGACATTTCACCACGTCTATTATAAAAGGGGGTTCAGTTTCTTCACCACATCCTCACACCTTCTTCAGCAAACCCTAATCTGCTTCTTCACCAGATTCAACCAAACTGAAATGGAATGGCAGTTGTGCCCAACCCAGTACCCAAACGACAAATTCCTAACGACCCTTCATCACCATGGGACTGTCACCACCGACGAACATGGTGTTGTGTTTCGTTGCCCTAACCATATCTTCTGCAGGATGAGTATGGACATCATCTTCGCCCAACTGAAGGAAAAGGGTGAGAGGAAGATTCGTCCAGAGGGAGTGTGGCGTAAAGACATGGATCGTATACGTTTCAGAAAGTACAATTGTAGAGATGATGGAACTGTCCATTATTCTGTCAAGGAGATCCAAAGCGACGACGACGTCCGCGCAATGATGGAACATCTAGCGAACGTTACAATGGGACGTAGTATCTTGGAGCTGTATGTGGACACAAGACGTACTCCAAAAGAGGTCATTTATCTTCTGGAACAAGGACTACCGAAACACTAGTTTCTTAGTTAGTTGTTTGTTTATATTGGTTTTATGTCTTTCGTATTTGTTGTCTTTCGTATTAATTTCATGTCTTTCGTATTTGTTGTCTTTCGTATTTGATGTACGGTTATGCTTTTTAATAATAAACTATTTGTCTAACTTAAACACCGCTGTAACATAGATTAGTAAGTACTAAATAAGTCATAAATATTCATACACCAGTTTGCAAAATTATTGAAAGTAAAATATAACAATATAAACTAAAGACTGGTCACAGCAGAACCAGCATCACTCCCATCAGTATCAGACCCATCAGAATCACTCTCAGGATGAGCGTCAAGATATGTCTGATAATCAGAATTAGTAGAATACGAACTAGAAGTAGCATCGTCTTCAGGAGCAGCCTCATCCTCCTTCTGAGGAGCAGCCTCCACTTCTTCCTGAGGAGCATCATCCTCCTCCTCCTGAGAATAAGCCTCCACCTCCTCCTGAGCAGCCTCAACCTCCTCCTCCTGAGGAACATCCTCCTCCTCCTGATGCTCAACTGCTGGGGCCGGGGCCTTAAACCTGCCCCTACCCCTGCCCCTACCCATACCCCTACCACGAGTCTGAGGCATATCTGAAACAACAAGTACAAGTATATGACCAATTAGACTAAACCAATTTAATAAAACCAACCAACCAATTAAACTACCAACAAAATACAGAAACTGTGCTGTCAAACAATGGTTCGAACGACACCATGTGAACCATGTTCGAACAACATCATGCGAACAGGTACGCATGCTCTTGTTCGAACGCCTTCTTCCTCAGCTGTTCGAAGGCGTGCATTCGAACAGAGCAGTTTCGCAGAAGAAAAAAAACTAAACGCAGTTCAGAGGGGATGGAGGCTTACCTTCAATTAAATGGAACGATTGGATTTGGATGGTTGTTGATGGCACGAACAATAACAATTGGAGGGTGTTGATGGATGAATGAGAGATTGGAGTGAGAGATTGAAGTGAGATGTTGAGAGAGAAGAAGAATTTTAGTGAGAGGGAGATATGAAGGGGAGAAGTGTGGGGAATGAGAGTGTGGGGAATGAGGGGAGTGAAGGGATGAATTTTATGTTTTTTGATTTAGAGGTATTTTGGGGATTTAAGAAGTTAGGGGGTGTGTTTGAGTAGAAGAGGGTGTGGGATAAGTAAGCACCTAAATATTTGACACACACTCCTGTTATGTGAAAATTAACTGGTTCGAATCATCCAAACCGATTCGGACACCACCATCCGAATAGTTTAAAAACAAATACAAATGTAATTGACAGTGTTCTGACCGAAGCACATGCAGTATTATATATTGGTTACTTATATGTATTGGTTACTTTATATACTTTATCCAATGATTAGTACCACAACCTGACACAAATGTTTTCTCTTTTTTTTTAAATTAATTCCAATCTTCTTCTTTCTCAGTCCATTGTTATTCTTCTTCTCTCCAACTCTCACTTTTCTGCAACCCATGAATCTACATTCCCTCATTCACCCCACCACAACTTCCACACCCTTTAAACATTATAGTCATGGCAGTTGAATTAACCCCAACCAAACCTTCTTTTCTCATATCCAAAAACAAACAAAACCCATTTCCAAACAACCATTTTTCACATACCCATTTATCAAAGCGTTAGAACACGCAGGTCTTTGAACACCCTCTTTGAAATCTTGAAAAATGCCCGGAATGTCAGTAGCATTTTCAAGCTTGATATTTGGTGTTTCTCTTCATTTGTTCGGATGGTGGTGTCCGAACGGATTCGATTGCTTGCGTCCAAATCCATCAAAAAAACTGCATAGGGAAAGTTTTCACGTGAGGGTAATTTTAGAATATTTTAGGTTTAGAGGTGTGCGTTGAGTAGGAAGGGGTGTGGAAAAAGCAAAACCCTTACGGTATGGCCTGAGTCTTCTACTCAAAGCCCCTAAAATTAGTGCCCATTATTTGATGGGTAAAGCCTTATTTTGGTCTCTGAATGAGACACAATCGTCGTGTACGTACCAAAATTACAAACAAGTCCCTAAATATCCCTTTTTTAATAATTTTAAGGACAAAATTGACATAAAAAATACATTTGAAAATCAAAATAGTCAACAAAAAAGACATTTGAATGTCAAAATGACTTCCTAAAGATATACTCGAAGATGTAATTGCAATTTTGATACATTTTAGAGACTATAATATAACGATAATATCTCACACATTTGAAGATCAAAATGACTGTATACTCATTATTTGATATACCAATCGTATTTTTATGACGGTGCCTCAAGGAACTGACCATAAACACGACTAGTTGTGTAATAATTGATTGGCAAAAAGAATTGGCTAAAACCCTATTTAGATAAATTCGGTCAGGATAAGAGATCAATTCTTTCACTGGTATACCAGTCAAAATTACTGTAGGATATAGCATAAAGTGTTATCGATGATTGAGATTTCACGTTGGTTGATACAATCTCAACAACTCAATATTTTACACTTTGCACTGGTAACTTTCGATTTTACCAACACTTGTATTGTAAGACAAGAGAGGAACATCTTATTTTATATCATATAATAAGGCCATAATCCTAAATTGAATTCTTTCTAACAAGAGTATTAGAACAGAACTTTCTATCATGCTGTGAAGTTTTATGAGAGTAATTGAGTCGAGAATAAGATTAAGAAAGATCAGCTTTCAAAAATTAACAAAAGCAAGACTACTGGAATCCTTCAGAATATTGATAACCCTTACCTTTTAAAATGATTATAATAAAACGTAATTCGTAACTACAATCTACAGACAACAAAAAACAATCATTTCTTTCACTGCAAAACCACACACATAAAACCACATATACTACTTCCTAAAACGGCCTCTGGAATCCACCTAAACTAAAGAGAGAATGAAGGAAAGCTGATTCACTAATAACAGGGATCTTCACAAACGTACCCAGAAGAGCAGACCTAATGCATTGCATGGTTATGAAAATATATGCCAACGCCACACCAGCCCAGTAGTATATTCCAAGAGTTCCCTTGAAGTGTATAAGTGGCATGAAATTGCTTGCAACCCATACTATCTGTAGAGCAATCTCCAATAGCATTCCCATCATTACATGGAATCTGAAGAGAAGGGGGAATTCCCTGTTTTTTACCACTACAACAATAGCCAAATAGCAATATAATATGGGGAACCAGGTTGGTAAGCGGTTGGTAGCTCCTGGGATATAGAAGATCAGATTCTCGAATAAGTGAAATTTTTCGAGTAAAGGTTCTAGATAAAACCCAGTTGCAGACATCTGCAATGCTATTAGATAGGGAATACAGGATAAAGTCCTCCACCACCATTCTGGCTTCTCAGCATTTGCGGGAATTCGGAAGCCAGACCAATGGTATATGTATGCCTGTGGGCGGATATTAGAATTGCGTCTACGAGGCATAGGAGCATTGAGTGTGGGACAATCATTATTATCAGTAAATAGTGGGGATGAAACAGCAGTGAGTCGTGTAGCTGATTTTCCTGAAATAAAAGTAGACACAATTTTTAGGCACCACAACTAGATAACACAGACAACATTTTTTTCTTTTGAAAGGCAAAAAATGGCAGCTTTATGAGAGTACAAGACATACTAATGTGAAAACAAACTACAAGAGAATTACAGAAACTAAAACTGAAATGTGCCCTACTTGAGCAAATAAAAAACCTCCTCTCTTCTGTTATGCCTAATGCCTTGTGGCCTTGTACAACAGCAAAAATACTGTGACTGGGGCCAGAAAAAGATAACACATTGCAGCTAGTCAGCTACTAATGCTTAACCACGCAAATAGTAATTAAGCATCAGCACTCATCCAGAAACACATTTTAACAGCACTGCAGATAAATACCAAGTAAGCCTGCTATAACATATGTTACAGCAGCCTGCTGCACTTCAGAATGAAAATCACCGCTGTACATAACAGGAAAGAAACAGAATACTGAAACTTCATCAATCAGCAGCAAACAAAATTCAGTACCAGGCGCTGGATAGCATAACCGCAGTAGAAGTTCATCAACAACAACAACACCCAGTCCAAGGCAATAAATAAAGAAAAAAGTAAGCAAAATTGCACACATCCAAAGCAAGACAGACTCTTCACCTACAGGGAAGCAACTGAATCACATGCCAACAACAGCAACACCACATCAGCCAAATTATCTTCAGCAACCATTATACAGTACGAGGTCATTAGAAGAACAATCAACTTCGCAAATGAACACACCAGCAGCAGCCCCAAACATATTCTAGATGAAATACAAAGTATACAATAAATACCAGGGCTCCCTTCCAAATGAAATTCTACACTACGCTTTAAAAAAACATTTCCCTGCGGGTTGGGTACATTCAAATGGGCAGTAATTTGAGAAAGAATAACATTCTGAATGCCAAGAGACCTACCAAGTCAAAACAAAAACCCTTAAACAGAACCTTACCACGGAGTAACCATATGGACCAAATCACCGAATGCCCAATTATATGTCTATAGACTCTATACAATCTGACTTTTTTACCACGGAAATATGTGTCAAATGGAATATGTGAATCTCTCGCAATATTAGGTAGTAAAAAATGAGATCATCCAATCTAAGTAAAAACAGAATACCACACATGAGATAACACAAGCAATTTGAAAATGGTATCGCATCTGGATGGCATAGTGTATAGATGTCTTAGCATCAAAATAAACAAAAATGTTATGACAGGATAGAAGCTAATATGATCAACATACGAGTCTCAAATATCCTCCTCCCATTTTATTATTCTTGCAGCAAATATTTAGGCAGAGATATGATATTGTATTAAAATCAAGTTAAAGCCAACTACCTGGAAGTTAAAAATGAGAGTAAGCCTTCGAAAATATTACGGAACAAGATGCTTACTTACCCAAAGAATTGCCTGCAAGAGCTGTGATGGTGTGGTTCTTTTTCCTGCGTATTGCAAGTCTTTCTGGAATCAAATCTTTATTCCTAATTAAAATACAAATACAAAGAAACTGTGAGTTTGTGAAATACAAAAATAAGGTAGAACATAACTCATAACAAACTCATCAATTCTGAAGCATTAGACAAACATCTACACAGCGACAAAAGCCTATCAAATCCACAATTTTCAATAACTAACTACACAATCTAAATGTGTGCCCCAACTTTCAATTTCCTCAGTACTAATACAAATTCCCTTTTTTGTATAATCCAACTTGTTGAATGATAAGATAATGAGGAATTTTTCAAATACAAATCGATACCCCTTAGTATTTCGAAAATCAAAACAGTGTTCCCTAAACCAAGTGAATATAGATAAAAAAAGACACAAAAATTAAAAGAAGATTGATCGATCACGAAAGTCGATTAAATTCAATAGGGCTACTAACTTTGATCGCTACAATACTCGAGTCACAGGAATGCATAAAAGAAAAGGCTCCAATAGCGGAATGAAGAAATATCATAATATTTTCAATTCAAGAATTTAAAAAGAAATTCATATAAGAACATATGTTTTAAATACTCGAGTGACAGGAATGCATAAAAGAAAAGGTGGAAGGAAGAGTAAAGTAATCGGAAGAGGGAAAGAGATAGGTTACCAGCGGGGAGAAGGATGAAATGAAGGAAGACGGAGAAGAGAAGAGTGGGCTGCCGTCAATTGACCTGCCATCATCTTCTTCCCTCGCTTCTTCCGCTACCAACCCTTTTTATTATTTTTTGTTATTTTTATTAACTAGTGTGAATGTGAATGTGAATGATGGATAGGAATAGGATAGAAGATATTGAAATAGAAGCGTCGCCTCTCTTGTAGAAGGCTCTCGACTCAAGGTTGGCCAAGGCGGTGCTATTGTAAGTTGTCTTGCGGAGGGTGCTACTTTTGCAATTATTCATTTTGGGTTAAATATATTTTACACCGCAAATACGCTTTATTATCCATTTACTGCACTCGCAAATAATAAGTGCTTTCAACATACACTTAACGTTGTTAACAAAATCTAACAACAAGTGCAGAATTGTAAATAATTTATATTTGTAGCGTCTTTTTAAAAGTTTTATTTTCACAATGGGGTAAATTGATAATGAGTATATTTGCAGTGTAATATATATTTAAGCCATCATTTTTACGCAAGGAACTAGTATTGTATTTTTTTGAGAAAAAGAAAAAGTTAGTACATCATATTTCACTCGTGAGAGGAGCAAATCAAATTGCGAACCACTAAAATTGATAGTAAATTATTGTGTAAAATATTATGAGTGGTTAAGATTAAATTAAAAAGTATTAAATCTCAATCGTTGATGAATTTTTAAACTACATCCTACAGATCATATTTGAAGATTCACCGGTAAGAGATTTGATTTGCTCCTTCACCCTGTAAGCACCCGCTTTCACGTCAAGAAGATTTTTTTACCCACGTGTCAAAAAGATATATATTATATTTTTTGGTCGAGACGAGAGATATCACCGCCAACGCAGAATGACTAATCCCTCATTTGGATTGGAGACACCTCGAAGGGTAGGACAACCGCAGAGAGATTTAAAAAAAGAATGATCGAACACTTAACACTTGGCTTTAAGGGATGATGAGCCTCAAACCGCTCGACCACACCCTCTAGGGTTATATATATATATATATATATATATATATATATATATATATATATATATATATATATATATATATATATATATATATATATTATTTCAAAGAGTATATTTATGTTTTGTTCAATTAAATTAATTTTGTCTATTAAAATTAACATTTGTGTAGAAACGATAAAATTAAGGTAAAATGATACTCACTTCTCATAAGTTTTGATAAAATAACACATAGAACTTATTTTGAACTGCACTCAACAGAACAATACTTGACAACTTTTGTCTCATACACTCAGTGGCGGAGCTTGCCCAAAATATTGAGGGAAGTCGTAACCCCGTTTGGGGTGATTTTTTGTTTTTTGTTTTAAAATTTTCAAAAACCAAAATCAGTTTCTGTTTTGAGTTTTAAAATTTTCAAAAACCAAAACTAATTTTAGTTTTCAGTTAAAAAAATTTCAAAAATCAAAATCAATTTCAAACATAAACATAAAGTGGTGGTTGGCGGTGATCGAAGTGGTGGTTGGCGGTGATCGAAGTGGTGGTTGGCGGTGATCGAAGTGGTGGTCGATGTGGTGGTCCGTGGTGGTGAAGTTGTGGTTGGTGATGGCCAAAGTGGTGGTTGATGGTGGTCAAATTGGTGGTTGACAGTGGCCGGAGTGGTGGTCGGTGGTGGTCAGTGTGGTGGACGGTGGTCAGAGTGGTGGTTGATGGTGGTTGGAGTGGTGCTCGACGGTGGTTAGGGTGGTGGTTAATCGTGGTCAAAGTGGTGGTTGACGGTGTTAGAGTGGTGGTCGTAGTCAAAGTAGTGGTTGATGTAGGTCAGTGGTGGTCGAAGTGGTGGTTGATGGTAGAAAAATTGGTGGTTGACCGTTGTGAGAGTAGTGGTTGGTTGTGGAAAGTGATTTGATTTTGCAGGGAATTGTTAATATCCTTCTAGAGTAGTGGTTGGTTGTGGATCTCATTTAGGAGGGGTTGAATAACGTTTCAATTAGAGATTTGTCATGAAGGACCCAACAATCCTCCTAAAACCTTGTAGTTTCCCCATTTCCAATTTGTCAAGTCAAATTACTTCGGAAAGCATTCCAATTAGTACAAATATCCTTCCAGAAATTAGAACCACTCTTCTTTAAATTAACATTTGGAAAATCAAAATAGTCTCTATAGCTTTAATGACAGACTTCCAAAGAGCCGGAGATAGAGAGAGCAAAGTTCCAAGAAATTAGTGGTATTAAACATCTAATATCTATTTATCTATCTATTTATACAAACAAACAACTTACAAAATTACAATTTTAGACATCTTACTTTTTTGACACATCACCACTTTTATTTTATTTATCATTTTTTTAATTTTACTTTATCTTCCTTTCTCACTCACTCTCTTTCAACTTACATTTCCCAATATTTCCTATTTCTTACACATCTATTATTAGTGGCCCCACACCCTTTATTTAACAATATTTATTTTCCCAATTTGTTTTAATCCACTATAAATCTAATATATTTAAACTAATATTAAATAATCTACAATTTACTCACATTTACTATCTAATCTAATATTTATTTATCTATTACAAACAAACCACACTTAATCTATTTATACAAACAAATCACATTTAAATTACTCAAACAAGCCTCCCTTATTTGACAATTCATCTGACTAAGGACAGCATTGTAATTTACTATCATATTTTTATCAAATTTCTTCTCTCAATGGATTTTCTTCTCATTCCCACTTTTTTCAAATTTCTCTTACTTTTTTTTCTTTCAAAATTCGAATTAAACTAACCAACTTTCTTTACCCACTATCTACTAATCTAATATCTATTTATACAAACAAGTCATACTTAAATTATTGAGACAAGTTTCCCTATTTATTTGACAACTCATCTAACTAAGGGCAACATTGTAATTTACTATCACGTTCTTTTTCAAATTTCTTCTCCCAATGCACTTTCTTCTCACCCCCATTTTTTTTAACTTTCCTTTCTTTTTTTTCTTCAAATTTCGAAATTCAAATCAAATCAAATCAAATCAAATCTACTAATAAACTAAAATAATCAATCTAAACTACGAGATAACTGCACTAATATATAAAAACACGGGATAACTTCACTGATATATAAAAAACACGATATTAATATATCAAAAAAAAGGAAAACTTAATGACTATTTCAACTAGATTAATATTTAAAACACGGGATAACTGTACTGATATATAAAAAACACGGGATAACTATAATGATATATAACAGAACACGGGATAACTGCACTGATATATTTGATAATCTACTATCTATCTTTAACTATCTACTATAATGTACTAATCAACTAAAATAATCAATTGAAACTATGAGATAACTGCACTGATATATAAAAAAATATGGGATAACTATACTAATATGTAAAAGAAACACGAGATAACTACAATGATATGTATAAAAACACGGGATAACTGCACTGATATATAAAAAACACTTCATAGAAATATTTGATAATCTACCATCTATCCGTTGCTGTCTACTATAATCTATTAATCAACTAAAAATAATCAATTGAAACTATGAGATAACTTCAATGATATATTAAAAAACACGTGATAACTTAATTGAAATATAAAAAACAAGAGATAATTGCAATGATGTGTGTAAAACATGATATAGCTGCACTGATATATAAAAACAACACGGGATAACAGCACTGGCACTAATATATAAAAGAACACAGGATAAATGCACAAATTGTTTTTAAATAATACTTTTACATTTTTAGATTTTAATATTTATCTAATTTTTTATTTGAGACTTATTTTTTTAACTACTTTAAATTTGTCTTTTTTTCACGGTCTTTGTCAGCACTATTTAAATTACGTCTAAGTTTGTTCATTGAAAAGAATATATGTGGCATTCTGCGTGTATATGTAGTATGCTACTGGTTACTGTAAATACAAAAATATAGTGTCCAAATTATCTACTAAATAAATACATAACAAATTTTCACAAGAAGGAGGGGGAGGTTATGAAAGAAACGCTATCTCCACTCTTCAAATGTTGGTTGGTTCCATTCCAAGAGTGAGTGGCTTTGTTCTAAAGAAAGGGACAAAAAAACATGCCCTGATCAGTTGTAGATGAAGTGGCACCCATCGTAGCCTGTTGAGAAGCAAAAAATAGCACAATTAGTGATGAAAAAACAAACATAACGTGGACTTAGCAAAACTTTCAATTAATTATAAGCCTTTTTAGCATTGTAAAAAAATAAAATTCCTCGGGGTACCATGGCTCCCTCCCGCTCCCACAATCCTCCACCACTGCATACACTGTTTTATGAATAATGAACATCTTTGGCAAAAAAAATGTAAAATTTACTTGAATTCCATCTCTAATATTTATAATGATTTTATATAATACATATACATATAATAATATAATTAGAAATTATAAAGAAAAATATGTGTGTGTGTGTGAGAGAGAGAAATAGGAAGAGAGAGATGAGGGAGATATGTCATGAGATGAGAAGATAAAAAAGGGACGAGGGGAGAGAGGTAGAGAAGGAGAAAGAAATGAGAGGGAGGAATCTAAAACATGTATGCAGCTTGGCATGCATGTTCAATTTGGGGGGAATAATTTTTTGGTCAATTGGCTTCCAATTTTTGGCCAATTGGTTTTTTTTTCACTTTGACTTTTTTTCCCTTTCATTTACTTTTTTTTTGTTACTTTTTTATCGATGACTAATATACACTGGGGAATTTGGCTGACCACGAGTACTCAATTTTGTCGGCGTGTGTGGTTATATCCTCCCAACAGAGTTTTATCGATGACTAATCTACATTTTTTTTATATTTTTATATTTTAAAGTGGGATGCTAAATAGTGAACTTGATGGGGACAAAATTATTTGGTAGCAAAACGCGTAACGTGAAATGTTAGACTATGTGTATTTGGTTACTTTAGTATTTAGAAATTTGTTTAACTATTGAAATACTTCGTTCGTCAATAATCTATTTGTTGGAAAAAAAATTTGATGGCAAAATACATAAAGTGTGATTCTAGGCAGTGTGTTTTGGGGTACTTTAGAATCTTGAAAAAAAATTACATGTCCAAATTGGTATTTTCTTCTTTATTTAGATAATTTCGCATCAAGAAGTATTAGAAGCATAATTAAATTGATATTTACTTTTAAATCAATCTCTGCATGAGACCTACGTACGTGTTTCACTTTTAATTATGGTGTATTCTTTTCTTTTTAATTATGAGTTAAGTTTTCATTTGTACATTTTTTTGGTATAAATTAGGTATCCTCTACGCGCAACTCTAGAGACTAATCCCTCGAACCGATAAGACGGTGTAGCGACCGAAAAATCCGGGAAAGGATTCTTCGAAAGGTTCAAAGGAAGTCGCCACCGAATTTTAGTTTAAGGGCAAATTCGGAAAATCCCTTTTGGTTTAGGACAAGGCAAGTTTAGGGTTCGGGAGTCGTTATGCGTGGGGAAGGTATTAGCACCCCACGACATACTTTGTCTAATTAGTTATGGTTTATTAATATTTACCCTTTTATTTATAAAGAAAGAGACTTAATTAAATTTTTAATTTTTAGTGCTTGACAAGAGTTGACTCTCGCTCCTACGTACCTCCAAATGCAATGGAGGAATCAAAGCTACGTAGTTCTTCCTGAAAAAGGTTTGTTGGTTGGTTGGTGTTTTTTAGTGTAGGGGTCCTAGGATTCCTTGAACTGTACAACTCACTGATTCCTAGGACGCTAACTAACCCGATTGTAGAACCGACTTAGTCCCCTACTTTTGAAAGTATTTTTGAGGTTTTTTGAAAGAAGTTTGTTTGATGTGAGGTGAGTTGGTTTTAGAATAGGTATTCTAAAACTCTGAACTGCATCTGACTCATTAGTTCTAGAACGCTGACTAACCTTGGGTTGTACAACCGACTTAGTCCCCTATTTTTAGGAAAAGTGATTTATTTATTTACTTATAAGTTTTTAGGATTCTTGAATCTGCACAAACTCATTGGTCTAGGATGATGACTAACCGGTTGTACAACCGACTTAGTCTTTTATTTGATTTTTGAAGAA
Source organism: Oxytropis ochrocephala (assembly GCA_020916435.1). Taxonomy (NCBI): domain Eukaryota; kingdom Viridiplantae; phylum Streptophyta; class Magnoliopsida; order Fabales; family Fabaceae; genus Oxytropis; species Oxytropis ochrocephala. The sequence continues at coordinate 108,892,238 of CM037093.1, forward strand.
ATAAACTAATTTGTGTATAAAAAGACAAAAAGCGATAATTAATAAAGACTAGGCTAAAAAAATAAACAAATAAATAACTATATACATAAATAAATATGAATAGATATATACATAAACAAATAAGTAAATAAATGATAAATAAATATGTACATAAAAATAAACAAAATAAATACAAAACTAACCTGGACTCGACGAGTGCCGAACCGAACCGAAAGCGATCGACTGTGTCAATCGCGAACTGCACTCTCTATTTGATCCGTTTTGACCCCAAGACCGCAAGAACCGCTTTGAGAATCGGAAAGCCGACTCAAAACGTCCAAATGATCAAAGACGGGCTTTTAGTGAAATGGGCCGCGAACGCTTTGACCCAAAAGATCACTTAACCCGCCAATGATCTAAACTTCTTTTATAGTCCAAACTCCACGCTATTTGCTCTAAAACTTTCGATGTGGGACTTGTAGCGACCAAAAAATCCGAGAAAGGATTCTTCGAAGTTCGAAAGGAAGCCGCCACCGAAATTCTAGTTTAGGGGCAAAATTCGGGAAATCCCTTTGATTTTAGGATAAGGCAAGTTTAAAGGTTCGGGAGTCGTTATGCATGGGGAAGGTATTAGCACCCCACGACATCCTTTGTCTAATTAATTATGGTTTATTAATATTTACCCTTTTATTTATAACGAAAGAGACTTAATTAAGTTTTTAATTTTTAGTGCTTGACAAGAGTGGACTCTTGCTCCTACGTACCTCCGGATGCAATGGAGGAATCAAAACTACGTAGTTCTTCCTGAAAAAGGTTTGTTGGTTGGTGTTTTTTAGTGTGGGTCCTAGGACTCTTTGAACTGTACAGCTCACTGATCCTAGGACGCTGACTAACCCGATTGTACAACCGACATAGTCCCTTACTTTTTGAAAATGATTTTTTTTGTGTTTTTGAGAGAAATTGGTTTGATGTGAGGTGGGTTGGTTTTAGAATAAGCATTCTAGGACTCTTGAACTGTACAACTCATTCGTCCCCTATCTTTAGGACAAATCTTTTTTTTATATTTTTATAAGTTTTTAGGATTCTTGAAGCATGCACTTATCATTTGGTCTAGAATGATGACTAAACTAGGTTGTACAACCGACTTAGTCTCTTATTGATATTTTAGAAGAAAACATTTATTTATTTGTATGTTTTTTGTAAAAGAAATGAATAAAAACAAAAAAGAGTTGCAATAGTAAATGGGGGTGCAATTATAGAATGGGGGTTTATGAGACTTTGGAGTTGTGCAACTCCAACGCCTAAAAAATTTATTCACAACCGAGATAATTTACTAATTATTTTCAAAGAGATCGACTTATTTTCGTTGTTGCAGGCTTCGTCTAATCATATATCTGAGATCTTGATTTTTAATAAGAAAACTCTTCGTAAGAAAAATAATAGGATTAAATACATTTATTGGTTGTGGTAAAAAAAATATAAGTATGATTTAGAGAACAATATTGAACTTGTACGCAACTAGTCAAGAGATGCAAACTAACAAAATGAAAGAACAACATGTTAATTTGTCTAAATATCAAGTTATAAAAACAAAAATATTAATCAGATGTAAAGTAAAACAAAAAAACAAAACTATGGAAAATCGAGTATAATAGAAACATGAATAATCAGGATAATAGACAAAGAAAGTTAGCATATATAACAATTAAACAAAGAAACAAATATAATAAACAAAATAATAGACTAGTATTGAATTAAAAGAGGTTACATGAGTCATTGGGATGTGCAGCAACCATGCATCATCATCGACAGTTATGAGTAATAGTAGATGAAAGAAAGCCAAGTAGTTCCCACGGTGATAAAGCAAGGTCGGCGGATTTTCAAATTTCTCCTTGTTTCTCAGTATTTGGGTGATTAGGGTTTCAACGTGAAACACTAATCCTTATTTTTTAGTGATTTTTGTAGTCTGTTGTGTGTTTTTTTTTGACTGAGGCAGACTGCCTATTTATATTAGAGAATTAGGTTTTAGCAATTAATGTTTGATTTACCCTGATTTGGTTTATTTTTCAGATGCTTGGAGAGGAAGATTAGGGTTTTTGGAGAGCCTGAAGATCCAAGCCCAACTGTTATTTGGGCTAGAGCTGTGTTTATTTTGTATTTTTATTTATTATTTTCGGATTCCATTTTTTGTGTATCTTAAAATATTATTATTTTTTTTACTTTTTGGGACTTTTGGACATTTTTTTAAGGGTCGTAAAGCTAATATTTTTGAATTTTGGTTTTTATTAATTTTTTGACATATTATTTTGTGTTGAATAAAACAAAAACCAAACTGAATATGCGACTTAATAAATTAAAATACAATTAACAAGAACTCGGACAAAATTGGGATATAACAGGACTAAAATAAGTTAACTTAGGAAAGATAATTTGCTTTTCATTTGTACCACGCATTGCTAGTGTTTCCCACATGAATGGACGAGAAGCACCCATCCGATGGGCCCTACTGGTTACCTGCTCCTCCAAATTTCCATCCCAAATTGGTTCCATGCGCATACAACAAAACTCAAGCTGAGACCAAAGGTTGCACTTCCATCCATAAAAAACGCCATGGCATACAATCTTGGATCATGTTGAAAAATGGCGTGACTTTCTGTTGCTAAGATGCATTGAGCCATACATTATAATTAACAGCCAAGTGTTGTTCAATGACATGTGTATGCTCAAAGTTGTAGATGTTTGGCTGTTAGGAGTATCAGGTGTAGAGCTCCAATTAGTATTCATCGATTTGAAGCCACCAATGAAATAGCCATTTGCAACTCTTTTATTAAGCTTAAGCTTGAACCAAGAGTACCCCCTTCATCCAAAATTATCCTAAAATAATGCACTTGTATATGAGCACTCCTCTTGCGTGTGCATATTACGCAAAAAAAGGTAGTTAAATAAAAGGTCAATTTTAAGTTATAATAATTATGTATTTTTTAGTTTTTTTATTATTTAAATTAAAACAAGGTCGGACAAAATTAGGGTGCAATAGACGGTATTATGGGTTAAGTTTAATGGTTACATTTGATGAATATGGATAATGTTATTATAGGTTGTTGTTTATTTTACAACTTTAAATTGATTGTGTTATGACTTCATCTAATTTGTGTGATTAGGCTGTTGTTTATGTTCCAACTTTAAGCTATTTGTGTTATGACTTGATCTAATATGTGTGACTTTTGTCTTTAAATGTGATATCTTTCTAATACTTAGAATTTGTTTAGTCAAAAAAAATACTTAGATTTTGTTTGATGTTGTTATTTACTGTTGTTCTTATGTTTCTTTTCTTTAGATGTTTACTCTTTAACAAATTGCTAGCCAACCCGTCCATCGGACGGGTCGTAGGGCTAGTGAGATAGGAGAGAGAAACAAATAACAGAGGAGAGATGGAGAGAAGATAGAGGGGAGAAAAAACAATACTCGACAACTTTTTGTCTCGCACACTGTTTTATGAACAATATATAGCACAAGCAAGAAAAATGTAAAATTTACTTTAATTCCCTTTCTAATGTTAATAATTTTATATGACACATATAATAATATAATTAGAAAATTATAAAGAAAAATGTGTAAGGAAAAAGATAGAAGAGAGTTAGAGAGAGAGAAAGATGACGGAGATAGGTCATGAGATGAAAAGATAAAAGAGAGATTAGGAGAGAAAGGTAGAGACGGAGAAAGAAAATAGTAAGAAGAATTAGATGAGATAATTGGGTTTTTGTATAGTCTCTTGTCTCTATTTTTGTCTAGTACCATGAATAATTTACAAATCAAATGGGGTGCAATTGGAGTTGTCCTATTCAGTTCCTTACTTTTAAGCAAGTCAGATGCACCCTTAGATTACACACACCTCCCTTTATTTTGTAAGAATAGAGCATATGTTTGTATCTTTTTAAATAAAACTTAAGGGATGCTGGTGAAACATTTTCAACAAATAAGGGAGGTGACTATTCATTTTAAAAATATAGATAATGTCTATGTCATTTAATCATAATTCATGAGGAGGTGAATGTAATTTCTCCTAAAATTAAATTAACATTTATGTCGCACACGTGTCAAATGAAGGCATGTGTGTTTTTATAAAAAAAATAAAAAAGAATTCAAGTGTGTTGACACGTGTCTTGGTGATTCAACACCAACACCTAAATATTGGGAAGCCAAAATTAGAGCCCTTGCTTAGTTTGGGCCTAAATTCTAGGGTTTCAATTTTCTTCACTCATCCATTATAGGTCAGTTCTTGCCTTATGCTAGGGTTCCAAATACGCATACCAGACATGAAACAATAAGATTAAGTTTGATTACCATGAGAGTTATCTTAAGGTTTAGTATAGCTTAACTACCAAACTAGGGTTACACGAGTTGGGGTGTTACTTAGGGGCCCAATGAGTTGTTTCTTTGGTACTACCTATCTCTAGAAGAGGAATTACCTTTGTATGGTATTTTTTTTTTCAAACCCACCAAAGTACAAAATGTTGGGTGATTGATCTATTGTTTGAAACATTTAGTTTTTACGGATTGTCCTTAAATGGGCTATAGGCAATGAATAAAATATGAAGATGGACCATTTACCCTGAAGTGTGCATAACTTATAGGGTTTTATTTTCGGTACCCCCCTAATTCCCTACCACACCCCCATAATGTCCCAAATGGACAAAAATACCCCAACTTTTTCCCAAAAATTACATGGTTTTGTTAAAAAAAAAAAAAAAAAAATTGGAATTTTGAATTACCTCTAATTAGAAAGATTTTGAATTACCTCGAGAAGGAGGTAATTAGGTTCAGAATATGAACCTAATTACCTCACTTCGAGGTATTTCGAAAATTTTTTCGGAATTACTAGGTAATTCAGAAAATCTAATTTTTTTTTTTCAATTTTTAATATTTTCTAATTACATTTATTTTTTGAACGATTGGCGAGTAGACGATCGACAACGTAGAAGCGAAAGCGAGTCTTTTGACCAACGAGAACGAATAATTTAGGCTAAAAATCGGTTTTTGGACAACATACTCGATCGTAATGAAACCACGACCATTAGAAGCGAAAAAAATCAAGAATCAAGACTCGTAGAAGGGACTTCTTACGGGACTACAAACCTCAAAATCCCAAATTCCATCGTTTAGTTTATTATTTTTACGATTTTTTTAATTTTTTCATAGTCTCCAAAAATCTAAAAAAATTTGTATAGCCTTATTTTGGTTTTGTTAGATTTTTAGTGGTGTTTTTATATTTTTTTAGAGTAGTTTTGACTATTTTTAATAGCCTTTTAGTAATAAAAATTAAAACAAATCGTATATATACGCGACCGCCTGGTCTGGATTGGCCCGGGATGCCTAGATGTCGCCTGTTCACCTACTTCACGTGCTTATTTTCATCATTTTTAGACATTTTGGACCCATAATTGTATTTGTACTCTATTTTATGTTGCTCATTTTATATATTTTGACGTATTGTTATTTAAATCGTAAATCGTTCAGATCATAGTTCCAAAATATAACGCGTTTAAATATTAATTCAATATACAAAGTTTAAAAATTAATAAAAACTAAAAATTTGAATTACCTTTTTAGAGGTAATTCAAATTTTTATGTTTTATGAAGCAGGAAATACCATTTTAAAGGTAATTCGAAATTATCAATTATTTTTGAACCGGAATTACCTTATTTTGAGGTAATTCCGAAAAATTTGAATTTTTTTTTTTTTTTTAAAAAGGCAGGGGTATTATTGGAATTTTTTGAATTATGGGGGTGTGGGAGGGAATGAGGGGGGTACGAAAAATAACAGCCTAACTTATATACTTGGAGAAGAACGACAAATATCAAAACTTTGTCCTTTCTAATCAATGGCACGTAGGCATATTAATGGGGGAACATACAAATTGGAGCGCACGATAGAAGAAAGAAGAGTAAAACAAACCGACAAAAACAATGTCAAGAAAATAGAAACGAGAGACTCCACATGCTCAAAAGAGAGATAGGTTCTAGTGGTATGTAGGGGTGTTCAAAACCGAACCGAACCAAACCAATAGGAAAATTGCAAACCGAATCAAATCAAATCGAAAATCGCAAAAAATCGCTTTTGATCGGTTTTGTTCGGTTATTTTCTTCACGTTCTTGCATGTGCGGTTTGGTTCGGTTTGCATGTTTTGTTTTTTCCCAAACCGAACCAAACCAAACCAAACCGCAAGAATAACACTAAGGTTTGTTGAATTACAACCTTCCTTACTTACTAACTTACTAACCCAATTGCAACTACAACTCAACTCTCACTCACTCACTTACTAAAGCCCAAATCCAATTAATTTTTTGACTTACTTACAAATAATCCATATTGTTATGCTATATTTAAAAATTACAACAAAATATTTCATTCAAATTCTTTTAAACATTATCTTAATTTATTTGAAAAAATTAAAAGAGAGTGATTTATATATTACATATATTTGAGTAGATTTTTTCTTAATGATTTATGTTAGCCTTTTTATGTTAGTTAATTTTAACTCCGTTTTAAATTAATTTTGTCTTGGAAAAAACCGAACCAACCGAACCAATCCAAACCGCATTGGTTTGGTTTGGTTTTGGTTGATTTTATTTTAAGAAGCAACCGAACCAAACCAAACCGCATGTAATTTTACCTTGCGGTTCGGTTCACTTTTTATCTAAAAACGAACCAAACCGCACCGCGAACACCCCACTGACATGTACTATTTATCTCAACGGTGTCTCCTCCGTTCTAATTAAGGAGGTCTCATGATGCAACAAGCAATTCACACAAGACGTGCTTTCGTTTAAATGCTAAGCTAAACCCTCAGGGTTTCCAGCAAGTAGCAACAATGGCGGATGCAACATATAAGAAGTGGGGGCAGTTGACCCCACAAGAAAAACTAATTTACTTTTAATATACCCAATAAAAGTTACTTGCCCCCAATAAAAAATTAGGTTTGACCCCATTAGTATTCAGCTGTCGAAAATAAACAGTGATATCCAATTCTATTTTTATATAGTCCACACATCCCGGTCCATACAATTACAGAGCTACTCTAAATCCTAATTTAAAATTTGTATTCCTCTCTCTGACACTCTGACTCTCTCGTTCCTTCCGGCTTCCGTCGTTTTCACCCCACTCTTCAAGTGGAGCAAGCTTCGCACTATTATCTTTTTTGGTGTTTTTTTTTGTCACATAGGTGATCAACTGATTATGTATTTTGTAAAACCTTGTTTTATGTTTTCTATGAAATATTATAGATAGTTCACTTACTTGCCCCCACGAATGAAATTTTCTGGATCCGCCACTGCCAGCAACTAGCCTTTAAGTTAAAACCGGGTCAAAAGATTTCTACCAATGTACCATTATGACTACAAATAGTTAGGCGAAATGTTTCTCAATACATCATTTTGCAATTCATAGTGGACATTACGATCAAAGGATGCATATTGTTTTAGAGGGAGAATATACATGTCAAAAAGCAAATTCTAATTGATTAAGGAACCTCAGTTAGATTAGCATGTTTCTGGTTAAGGTTATCACTTCTGAAAAAGTTGTAATTGATTGGATTGGAAGGTGTAGTCGATAAGGAGTTGTTTTTCCCAATTCCATGCGAAAAAACGTATCCTATCACATGTTGTAGTGTTTTCAAAATATTTTTAAAGGATTTTAGTTTCAGATTAATGTATGTCAAATAGTCTCATTTAATCAATATAGTTTTCATCTCAAGTCTTTGGCGTCAAAAAATTATTCAAGGCATTTTGGATCAACAACGCATATATGAAATACATATTTAATTTGAACCAAATATTCACATGTGACTATCCCCACGACACGTCCGATGGACGGGTTGGCTAGGTGTTGAGCAAGTAAACATCCAGATATAAAATCATCTAGTACTAACATTTGTTGGAGAATTTAAAGTTGGTAGTTGTTAAAGACATGTAAGTCTGATACATATGGAATAAGTAGGATTAAGATTTAAATTAATACTTAAAAACGACATAAAGATGCTTCAAAAGTACATGCAATTGTTAATCTTACTACAGAAGTTTTGATATTGAAAGAGCAAGGACTATTGTTTTGTAGGAGAGTAGGAAATCCAGTTACTTTGCTCTACCAGTTTTCCTAATGATGTCAACAAAAGCATGGTGGTTGCCACGGCCCGTGGTAGAACAACAGTGGCCCTGTTTTATTGAATTTCGTTCCGATTCTCATTTCGATTATGTTCCTTTTGCAACTCAATCCAAACATCAAAACAGATATCATATCAACATATTTCAGTCCAAACATAACAATTCAACAATCAAATAATAATGGTTTCGTTCTAAGTTTTGAAAACACGTAATTTTTGTAAAATACCGTTTACGACTCAAAAATTAACGAAACTCAAAATTTCGAAAACCAATTTAAACCAGTCACACAAACAACATACAAAATCCCTAATCGTGAGTAAAACTCACCGGTCGTGATGAAAATCACGTAAAATCCGAGAAGCTCACAATTTCGAACTTCCCGAACTCGCTCTGAAACTTCACAAACCGTTCCCGAATCGAACTTGAACAATCCCTCAAGACTCTACACCCTATGAACAGCAACCAATGCTAAATACAAACCCTTGAATGGTGGAGTAATCCCCACAATCAGAATACCAAACACCTGTCTTCAAGTGTTAGCTCCAAAACCGAAATTCTACAAAACCGATTTCCATAGCTTCACAATTCTTTTAACTCCAACCCAACCTCTAGAGCAGCACCCAAAACTTACTCTCAAATCGTTGAAATGCTAAATCTTTTTCCAATAACCCAATAATCAGCTCCTATCCTCAACCCATTAGCTCCCAAAACTGAATTTTAAGCAAATGAACTCATTTCCTCGAATGTGAAGCTCTCTCTAGAGCGAATATGGTGATAGGAGGGATGAGAATTAAATGGTGATAAGAAGGAGATGGTTAGAATGAGAAGGAAGTGGTGATTCTAATGGTGTTAAAACATCTCACATGCATCCAAGTGAGGTAATTTTTTCTCCTCCCCACCTCCCTCTCAACCTCACGCTCTCTCTCGCTTTCTTTTCTTTCTTTTACTTCAGCTGAAAATGTGAGTGTGTGTGAGTTTGGGAATGTTTTATGGGAAAGGAGTAAAATGATGTGTGAAAGTAAAACGATGTGGGAATGATTGGTGGTGTTTGTTTACAAATTTTTGAAGGTAAATAAGAAGAAAGTAAATGAAGTGAGCAACACAATTGGAATTCAGAACAAAAAAATTGAAGTACATAACAAAAAATCTTTTCCCACTTAAGATTGGAAAACTCACGTATTGCCGCATACATGAGAAAGATTACAATCAACATAATAACGCACAATTTGGGACAAGTATTCATGCAAGAGACAAACAAAATTACGGGTTTGAGGTCAAATCCCTGCCAACCTATCCCATGATACCCACAACTACAATAAAATCCACCCTACCTCTTTGGGTTTTACTTTCCCCACTTCCCCCTCCTACTCTTTCACACCCCTTAACAAATTTTATTCCAAAAATAACCTCGCGTCAAACGCTGAGTTCACGTGTTTAATGACGGTTCGAACGACCTTGTTCTAACACGTTCGAACGACCTTGTTTGAACACGTTCGAACAACAACATGCGAACACAATAAAATTGGTGAATGTGGTGTGAGGGTCCATTATTTGTTGCCTCGGTTAACAACATACGAACGAAATAAAATAGGGTGTTCGAACAAGGTTATGCGAACAGGTTCGAGTGACTCCATTCGAACAGGTTAAATTACGCACAATATAGGGTGTGAAGTCAATTTTTAACTCACGCGGACGATGTCGTTTGAACGGGTTCGAAGCCCCGTGTTCGAACACGTGAAAATTCTTGAAAAAAAAAGATGTTTGGGCTGACCTTTTGGTCATTTCACACCCTTATGGGGTGTGTTTTGAGTAGGAGGGAGAGTGGGAAAAGCAAAACCCACCTCTTTTTGAGAAATTTGTGCAGGTTTGTGATGTACCAAAAGGCTTCATGTTCAAACTTTGAGCAAAAATTTATGAAGGAAAGAACAAAAAGGAGTGAGTCAAGGTATTGAACTAGGTTTTTGAACTAGCTAAATTCCCACACGTCTATACATCAATTACCGCCCTTCCAAACATCTACTTAATCGATTAGGGCATCTCCTTTTTCAAAACTGAAACTCAAGGTTCCAAACATCTACCTAATTGATTAATATAAGACATTTAATTCATTAACACGTCAAAATTTAACACTAATTCACATTCGCGCCATCTCAAAAACATGCAAAACACATATTTAAATCAATAACAAAGATAAGTATGAAAGTGAGAGTTATCGATTACCTCAACAACTCTCACATTCGCGCCCTCTATTTTCCCTTTTCTCTCAAATGTTTTGTTGGTTTGTGCCATTTTAAATTTCCTTTCTTCAACCAAACAAGGAAAACCCATCCTTTCCTACCCCTTTCCTTACTCATCTTTCTTTCCTTCAATTTTCAATGTCACCAAACATAAACTTCAAGAACCTCTTATCCCTCCAAAACCCCATAAATTAAAACCCTAATTCACTTCACTCCACCGCCGTTCCTCCACTGCTAAAACCCACAACTCCATCGCGGTCCATTCCACCCACTGTCTCACTCCACACCATGTCTCTCTCCGAAGGCAAGAAGAAGAAGCACCGCAACAAACCTGAAGAACCAACGGAGCAGCAGAACAAAGAAGATTTCATGATCAAACCTTCAAATGTAACACCTTCAATCGACACTTCCGATTGGCCAATCCTCCTCAAAAATTACGACCGCCTCAACGTTCGTACCGGCCACTACACACCTCTTCCCGCCGGCTACTCTCCTCTCAAACGCCCTCTCATCGATTACCTCAAATACGGCGTCCTCAACCTCGATAAGCCAGCTAATCCTTCTTCACACGAGGTCGTTGCATGGATCAAGCGCATTCTCCGTGTCGAAAAAACCGGTCACAGCGGCACTCTCGATCCCAAAGTCACCGGAAACCTAATCGTTTGTATCGATAGAGCTACTCGTCTTGTTAAGTCTCAACAAGGTGCTGGAAAAGAGTATGTTTGCATTGCTCGTCTTCATTCTGCTGTCCCCGACGTCGCGAAAGTCGCTCGTGCTCTTGAATCGCTCACCGGCGCTGTCTTTCAACGGCCACCTTTGATATCTGCGGTAAAACGTCAACTCAGGATTAGAACTATTTATGAAAGTAAGCTTCTTGAATATGATGCTGATAAACATTTAGTTGTTTTTTGGATTTCTTGTGAAGCTGGTACTTATGTTAGGACTATGTGTGTTCATTTGGGTTTGGTTCTTGGTGTTGGTGGTCATATGCAAGAGCTTAGGAGAGTTAGGTCTGGGATTATGGGTGAGAAGGATAACATGGTTTCTATGCATGATGTTATGGATGCTCAATGGGTTTATGATAATAATCGTGATGAGACTTATTTGAGGAGAGTTGTTATGCCTTTGGAGGTTCTTTTGACTAGTTATAAGAGATTAGTTGTTAAGGATTCTGCTGTTAATGCTATTTGTTATGGTGCTAAGTTGATGATTCCGGGTTTGCTTAGGTTTGAGAATGATATTGAGGTTGGGGAAGAGGTTGTGCTTATGACTACTAAGGGTGAAGCTATTGCTCTTGGGATTGCTGAGATGACTACTGCTGTTATGGCTACTTGTGATCATGGTGTGGTTGCTAAGATTAAGAGGGTTGTTATGGATCGTGATACGTATCCGAGGAAATGGGGTTTGGGTCCTAGGGCTTCTATGAAGAAGAAATTGATTGCTCAAGGGAAGTTGGATAAGCATGGGAAGCCGAATGAGAGTACTCCTCAAGAGTGGATGAGGAATCTTGTTTTGCCTGCTGGTGGGGATAGTGTGATTGCGAGTATGGCTGCTGCTCCTGAAACTGAAGTTGGGAAGAAAGAGGCTGAGGGGGAAGAGGGTGCAAAGGGTAAGAAGGATGGTGATGGGGAAGGGCGTAAAAGAAAGAAGCATGAAACTACTGATAGTGATAGCCCTGCTGCGCTTTCTACTAAGAAGGTGAAAGTTGAAGAGGTTGAATTCCAAGAAAAAGTGAAGGTGAAGAAAGTAGATAAAGAGACTGTGGAGGTGGAAGTTGAGAAGAAAGAAAAGAAGAAGAAAAAGAAGGATAAAGAGAATGGAAATGTAGCATCTTCTGATGAGGAGAAAGCTGAAAAGGAGAAGAAAAAGAAGCATAAGGAAAAGGGTGAAGATGGTTCCCCCGAAGTGGATAAGTCTGAGAAGAAAAAGAAGAAGAAAGACAAAGATAACAAAGATAATGCTGCTGAGATTGGAAAGGATGAGAGTAATGCTGATAGGAGTGAAAAAAAGCACAAGAAAAAGAAAAACAAAGATGCCCAAGGAGAATAGATAAGGGCATAATTTTGTGTTTTGGTTAAATGGACTAGATATGTAATGCTATTTCATCTTTATTCATAATTTAACTTCGTTTAGTGCTTTGCTTTTTCTTCAACTTATTGATGATTTCTCCAGTGCTTTAGTATCATGCTTATGCTTATGGTAACATGTAGTATGCAATATGCATCATTTTTGTTGCCTGTTAAGATGCGTGGCTATGCACTCGCGGCTGCAGGCTAAGGCATTGGCTCGGATGTATCATTGTTTACATTCAAGAAGTAAATGCTTCTGAACAGGTGCTTCCAGTATTTGTAACAGGTTTTTGGAAATTTCATCGGGTGCTTCTAGTTATTTGTAACTGTTTAATGATTTGTGGCATGGTTCTGGACCTTCTGGTTTTGGCGTTGTTTCTGGTGAAACATTTTTTGCTTCAACTCGTGTATTAGATTTAAAGTAGACGTTATTTACCTTTTTTTTAAGTTTAGTGAGTGCAGCAAAACTTTAATCCCCAATTTTTGTAGTTAACTTGAGTTCCAGTAATTGCATACACCAAATGCATGTCATTGGTCTCCTTGTACGTTTTTGTGATTTGCCAGGTTTGCCATATGTTATTGTTATAATACTAGATGAAATGCAAGCCATAAATGTTAAATATAAGATAAGACATGTGAAATTTGTCTCAAGTTAAATATTGTACGAATAGTTTGTACTTGATTTATCCGATGATGAAAGATTATAGGTTTAAATATGTTTTTTGTCTTTGTAAATATAACTGTTTTTTTAAATAAGTCTACAATTTTTATTTTTATTTTTAAAAATACCCTTATGTTAGTAACTCGTTAAAAAAAAGCTGACATGTCTGACGAACACGTTGGCATTGACCGATCATTATTTTCATTTTCTTTTAATTTAAATTGTTGATCTAGATTAATTAATTAAATCTCAAATTTAATTAGGCTTAATCATCTTCATCCCTAGAAAACCCTATCGATTTCTTCGTTTTCTAAATCACCATCACCATTGTAGTGCATATGCTAAGTTTCTGGGCAGGTCTCTCACCCCTCTTCACTTAAACAAGTCAGACACAATGACCTAAAGTATTTAGACATTTCTCCATGTAGAAAGAGAGCTTAGAATCCAACATATTTCATCAATGCATAAAGCATAATTTTTGCATACAAAAATGTTCACGCTCAATTGTCATCACCATCATTCGTTTGTCATACTGAATTCTAAAATATTAAAAAAAAAGAATATTAAAATTAAACGCAAGGATAACAAACTCATTAATTATTTAATTTAACTCAACAACTACCTACATAAAAAATAATTGTCGCAATTAAAATGGTTCTGGCTTTGGGGAGATAATTTCCATTAAAAAAAACTAAGCTAACCAAGATAATGTTAGTTTTTTTTTTAGTACAAAAAGAATCTTGAGTTTAAAATGGATATTTAAAGAAATTTGCATTTTAAATTTAGAAGGACTTTGCACTCCTTATAATATTTTTCTTACCCGTAGTAGAAATAGAATTGCAATGTCATATATATAATTCCATTCCACGTGTTAGCACTCTCATCAATCGTGGTGTGCAAGCAAAGTCTTTGTTTGCAACCAAAAAACTGAGAAGTTGAATTGCAGCTTCAAATCAATCATCTCTTTCCAATGAAGATCGCTTCCTTCTTCACCAACGCTTTCCACACCTTCCCTTCTTACTCCAAGTTTATTCTCCTATGCACTCTCAGGTTTTTATTTTATTTATTTTTTATCAATCAATGATTCCCATTTCCCAAAGTAGTGAGAAAATTCCACCAAATAAGAATTTCCGTTCATATTATTATATGTGCCGATGGTTGTGTTGTGTCTATTAACATATACTATATAGAAAACAAAATAAAGATGCAATAGGATCTAGAAAATATCATTGAATTGTAAAAGATTAAAGAGAATGTGAGATATCTAGAGTGAATTAAAAACCTTGAGTAAATGTAAGTAAGTTAGTAGAATCTCATATCTATGCCAATTGCAGACATGCATTAATAATAATGTCTTTCATGCTTATGAAAACTGCAGTGGTGGAGGTTTGGTGTCATACTCAGAATTACAATCAAGTACTGATCAACCTCCTGCTTTAGGTATAGATCATTCTAATAATGAGTCCAATAAAAAGAAAGTGCTGGTTCTTGGAACAGGTTGGGCTGGTACTAGTTTCCTTAAGGATCTCGACGCATCGCTATACGATGTTCAAGTTGTTTCGCCTCGTAACTACTTTGCATTCACTCCTTTATTACCCAGTGTTACTTGTGGGACAGTTGAAGCTCGCAGCATTGTCGAGCCAATTCGTAACATCATTAAAAAGGTATACACAAAACAAAATCACCAAGAATAACTATAGACTTTATTGTTGATATTTGATAATAAATTTCTGTGATTCTTTCCTTTTGATTCTGTCCTATTGCAGAGAAAAGGAGAAATTAAGTTTTGGGAGGCTGAATGTTTGAAGATTGATTCCGCAAACAAAAAGGTTTTATGTCGATCCATTATTGACAACAACTTAGTGGGAAGTGGTGAATTTGCTTTGGACTATGACTACTTGGTTATAGCAATAGGTGCACAAGTAAATACATTTAACACCTCCGGTGTCACGGAGAATTGTCATTTTCTGAAGGTATATACATATATATACATAAATTCTTGTTTTTTCTACAACATGTAGTGGCATAACCATTAAATGGTTCACAAGATTTCTGTTTGTTCATGATTGCTGGTCTATCAGAAGTTTTTTAGTAACAAAATGTAAAAGTAGACAATATATGATATAATCATTTGCAGGAAGTAGAGGATGCTCAGAGGATCAGAAGGTCTGTAATAGATTGCTTTGAGAAGGCTGTTCTTCCATCTCTAACCGAAGAACAGCGTAAAACAAATCTACATTTTATAGTTGTTGGAGGGGGTCCAACTGGTGTGGAATTTGCCGCAGAGCTTCATGACTTTGTCCAAGAAGATTTGGTCAAATTATATCCATCCGTCAAAGATATGGTAAAGATTTCAGTCATTCAATCAGGAGATCACATCTTGAACACGTAAGCAAAGCATTAATAGTCTCAGTTATTTTTTAATATTTTGAAAACCCAACATTGGATTTGTGGTTTTTTGTCCCTACTAGCTCTCTTTCCACTGTCATTATCTTTCACAATGCATGTTACTTAATGCAGAAGGCACTGAAACTAACTAGTGCACTAACTAGAGAGCTAAAATAGCATTTTTAACTTTTTAATGTTATCAGAAAGAAGAAAAACTAGATAGTGAATTTATGGTATTGCTGCTAATTTGTAAAATAAAACCAATCATGCAAGTCCAACTAGCTTTTTAAATCTCGTATACTTCCACTCCACAGACTGTAAAAACTCCAACTTGGATATAAATGTCATGTTCAATCTTGTAGGTTTGATGAAAGAATTAGTTCATTTGCCGAGAAGAAGTTTGGAAGAGATGGTATAGAAGTTCAAACAGGATGTCGAGTTATCAGTGTTAACGACAAGGAAATAACGGTAAAAGTGAAATCAACCGGAGAGTTTAGCTCTGTACCCCATGGACTGGTTGTTTGGTCCACCGGAATTGCGACTCGTCCAGTTGTGAGAGACTTTATGGAACAAATTGGTCAGGTGTTGCTTAATTCCATGCATTTCGGAAACACATTCTTCACTTCTTTTACGTGTATGTCTGTGTGTGTCGAGTCATGGTTATTTCCCTTGCGTGTATAAGTAAGGTTCGTTTTGTGTGCAGACTAAAAGGAACATCCTAGCAACAGATGAATGGTTGAAAGTGAAGGAATGTGAATCCGTGTATGCTATTGGTGATTGTTCTTCAATAAATCAACGTAAAATCATGGTATCTCTTTAGCCTTTAACAGGTTTTCTAGACCTAAGGACTTGTTATATACAACATGCAGCTACATTGTGAACCAAATTATTTGACTTGTTTTCAGGTTTGATGAACAAATTAAGCTCACTGTTCCTATAATTTAGTCATTTTTTGAAACATTCAAGAAGGGTCTCATTGTTCCTATAATTGGGGCTGAGAAGTTATGAGAGTTTCTTTAGACTGTCTCATATATAAATCATGATTCTGAATTTCAGCTATGTTACAATTAACTCATTCACCTGTGTTTGTTATAGGATGATACCTTGGCCATTTTTGAAGCTGCAGATAAAGACAACTCTGGTACCTTAACAGTGGAAGAATTCAATGATGTGATGGATGATATCATCTTAAGATATCCGCAATTTGAACTCTATATGAAGAGCCAACACCTTCCTGATCTAACTCATCTGTGGAAAGATTCACAAGGAAATGAAAAAGAAGAAATAGACATAGAAGGGTTTAAGCTTGCTCTTAGTCATGTGGATTCACAGATGAAGAGTCTTCCAGCAACTGCACAGGTATGCATCACTTTATTAGTAACTGAAAGCTTGCTTGTGCAGACTCCTTTGTATTCAAATATAATATGTAATAATATATATTATGTTATGTATGGGGACTAAGTTTTAAAATTTTAATATAGCGGTATTATGGTATGTCTAGGTTGCTGCACAACAGGGTGCATATCTTGCTGGATGTTTTAACCGCATGGATCAGTGTGCAGAGCAGCCTGAAGGTCCTCGACGATTTAGAGAGTCTGGTGGACGTCATAGATTTTGTCCCTTCCGGTAAAACATAATGTATATCATAATTCAAAAGCATAATATAAGGGTTAAATGTGTTTTTGGTCCCTAAAGAATTTCCAAATATTATTTTTAGTCCAGAAAAAAATTTCACTCACTTTTAGTCCCTACATTATCTGTCGATGTTTTTAGTCCCTCATGACTTTTAATAGTTACAAGCACTATAAAAACACTATTTGGATTAGCTTTTGCTCTAAGGACAATGAAATAATGAATAAGGCCATTTTGTTTTTCATGGCATTTTCTTGCTTTTGTCTCTAAGTCCATATCTTATAACTGAAACTAGTTGTGCCTATAATAACATTGTAAAGGTATAAGCATTTTGGGCAATTTGCTCCTCTGGGTGGGGAGCAAGCAGCTGCAGAACTTCCTGGAGACTGGGTTTCCATGGGTCACAGCACTCAATGGCTTTGGTATTCTGTATATGCAAGGTACTAGTGACTAATGATCAATGCTTGAAGTTCTCATGATTAACATGTAATATTTGTGTATTGATTTTCTTAATTATCTCTGTCCTACATTCAGCAAGCAAGTAAGCTGGCGTACAAGAGTTTTGGTCGTATCAGATTGGACAAGAAGATTCATATTTGGAAGAGATTCTAGTCGTATCTGAGCCCCTTAAACCAGGCTACTTTTGAACTACTTTGTGTTCCTCTGTTAATTAATGTACCTATTACCCATTATGTATATTTATAGTGATATTGCAGACAGTTTTGAGAATTATAATGTTCTATTGGATGAGCGCACTTCTGTTACAAATGTAATTTTCCAGCATTGTAATAATTGCCCTTGGATTCTACTGAAAACTGGAAACAGTTGAATATAATATATAGAAAAAGCAACGCCACTTCTACAACTTTTAATTAACATGGTTTAGTGGGTCTAATTAAATCTTAACTTTTTTTTTTATTTTTGAACCCTGGTGCGATTTCCCAGTTGAAGCCATTGTAACTGTCAACACTATTGTTCTGGAAGTGAAGTATATCTATGGACAATTCTGTATAAATATCTTCTTATGCACAAAAATGAGCTAAGAAAAGAAAGAAATAAAGCACAAACTAAAAATTAAAGCTGAGGAAACAAGACTCTGCTAGCATCCACGAGAGCACTAGCCAGACCCAATGGAGGATACTCCAGCGAGACCCAGTTCAAAGAAGAAATAAAAAATATGATTGCATTATATGCCATTTCAACACAATAAATCCTTTATTGAAAAAAATACAAAATTGTAGGCTCCCTACTTGATGATAAAATTAAAGGCATCCCTTAACAAATTGGCTGCTCATTCTCCTAACCTGGAGTAAGTAATGAAGAAATTGAACTGATCAATATTGTGCTCTTCAGTTGCATGTCTCTAAACTCAACATGACAGCCACTCATGATGATCAGCAACATGCCGTAACAAATCGATGCTCAGAATTGCATCCCGTTGTAAACTTACAAACATCAGTCAGCTGAAACTGAAGTCTTTCTTTGCCTTCTTTTTGGCTTGAAATCTCTTGGAGCAGCAAGACAAGTTGATGATGAATTCATCTCCTCTAAGAATTTTGTAGCCAAGTTAGATTTCTCTGCTTTCTTTAAATTCTGGATTAGTGATCTGTAGACATACATTGATGGAAGGATCCTTTCAGTTTCATCTCCTGAAGCATTTCAACGACTCGATATTTCCCGAACGGCCAAAAATATCAATTACAGCAGTATATGTAAGCAAATCCGGTTCATTTCCATTCTCCTTCATTTCCTTAAAATATTCAACACACATATCTGATCTTCCAACCTTCCTCAAACTATTTATAAGAGTATTGTATGAAACAGTATCTGGGATAAAACCTGTCTCCTTCAAGGATGCAAACACGTCGAGCATTTCATCCACACGGCCTGTACGACCCAAAATATCTAGAACAATGTTATATGTGATCAAGTCCAGACCACTGTTTTTCTTTCTTTTAAGATAATCAAATATCACCAAGGCCTTATCCTTCTGTCCACTTTTGGCAAAGGCAAAAATGATCTTGTTTATGAATGATGACACACTTGAACAACTTATCTCTGATATGTCTTCAATAAATCTAAGTAGTTCCACACAATCATTTACTTTTGTGAAAGCCTGGGCAAACATAATGCATGAGGCAGCACTTGGGGATTCACGGGACAGAAGTAGTTTTTTGAAAATCTGGCATGAAAGGTCAATGTCATTCTTTTGACTTGCCTCCATTAATATGAGATTATACACATTAGGGGAAACAACGATGTTCTTATCATTTAAAATTTGTAGCATTTGACTTGAGGCTGAAAGGTTTCCAGCCTTGCGCATCTTGTCAATATATTCACAACAGACTTTAACACTGGATGCCGGAGCATTCTCAATGGTGGCGAAATTCCTTTAAGAATTCACTCGTTGCTTTCTCTTTGTCAAGACATTTCTCTGTTGAATTTGAACAATCCCGGAACCTGCAAACGAATTAACTTTTACTAGTTAAAAACAGCCAGATTCAAAAGAGATTGTTTGGGATGGGAATGATAAAGTTATTTATTGTAATGAAAGTCGTCAACATTAAGAACAAAAAACTACTGCTCGGTTAATTAATTGTACATTCTTCATAAAGAAGTTCAAATTCGTGGTAATCCAAGATGATTCCATGTGAAAACTGTTTATCCAAAAGACATCAACAGATGTTTTTTATAGGAATACAGAAAGAAATGGAAAATAAATAGAAAAACACATTTTTATTGAACGAATAACTGAGAATAAGAGAGGTCTCTGCTCTAACATATTAAACAAGGTTTTCCATATTTCTCAGCTCGAACACCAGATATGCCTTCAGAATAACACACGTTTGAGCTTCAACAACAGTGGTATTGTGGTAGTTCTCAGTGATCAAAGCCACCATAGGAACTATAATTACATTCACTTTGCTTTCCACAATCAAGACAACATACATACATTCATTTAAATAAGTAAGCAATTCCTATTTATCTAAAGAATGGGTTGGAACTCCTAATTTAGGAAATAAGATGGTATGTTGGTGACATGAGAGAGAGGAGCGTACCAGATGGTTGTTAAAAGAGAAGGAGAGCGGAACTTGATGCAAAAGCAATAGGGAGACCTTGCTATTGAAATACCAGACATCATCAAACAAACATCATAAGGACGTAACAGACCTGCTTCCCAGTCACATGAGATTGATTACCATCATTTGTATTCCCCAATTGATTGAGCTACTCTTTCTTCTAAGGATTCTTTAGCCACAGAAACTGTGATGAAACAAGGATAAAAAGAATCAAAATGAAGTGGATTATCGAAAACTAAATAGAAAATGAAGAATAACAGCATGTTTAATGGATTATAACCACAGCGATAGTTTTATTTCTTCTGTGTTTAATTAATCAAACGTTTTGCAACTAACAACAATATTGAAGGGGCGACTTTCTTGCAAGGATATATTGGTTTGTTCTTTGAATTCTGTTCTTATTAATATAGGTGCTTTTTGTCCTGGAATTCATTCTTGTGCGTCCAAATTCATTGAGTAATACAATATAAATCTCATGTAGATAGTAAGCACGGTACAGTGCTAGGCTTAAAGTTACTTTTATAATTTTAGCTGTCAATAATGAAATAAGCAATTTCTACTTCTCATTTTTTATGTTGTATATTATATCAAACCCAACAATCCAAAGTACATTTACCGCCAATTTACACTTTCCTGGGCAGAGAGTGGACATTATTCCTTTCTGAGAGCATTTCTTTTCTTTCATATTCACATGGATGTGCAAAGTAAAAAAAGATATTCAGTAACGAAAAAAAATGGCAGCTGAACTATCTTAGCTTAATTTCATATGATTTGACTTAATTTGAATAGCTTTACTAGTTCTTCAGCTTCCTTTTTCCCATCTTCTATGAGGGGTCAATGAAAATTGATGTATTTAGTCCAAATACATCAACTTTCATTGACCCATATTTACTTATGTTCAGTTATAGAGGAGTTGGCTAACAAGGAGGTTGGGGGTTTGAACTCCAAGAAACTGATAGTTTAATACCTGTTCTTTTCAAGCTACACATCTGTTCTTTTCATCTGCTTTGCTTCTGCCATTTCAATTTTGTACATGCTGTTAATCAGTTTCCCCTGTTTTACGAAGTTCATATGCTTTGATTAGCAATGAGGAGGAGTCAAAATTACACATCATTATAAATTAAGAACAAATTAACACCAGTTTACTGAAATTAGGGGAAATACAGAAAAAAACTCGTTACTCACCAGTACTGTCACCAGAGAGAGAGAGAGAGGGCGTCGTCGGAGAGGGTGGAAGAGGGCGTTGCTGGAGAGAGAGAGAGAGAGAGAGAGAGAGAGAGAGAGAGAGAAAACTGCACGGCGAGCAGAGACAGAATCGGAGGAGGGCGGCGGTGAATGGTGGTGGTGATTTAGTAGGCTAGGCCGCACAGTAAGGTAATTGAGTTTTTTTTTTGGACTCTCCAGTAAGGAATATATATATATATATATATATATATATATATATATATATATTTGACAATAACTCCATTAAAGGAATTGATATTTACTTATTTAGGAGTTTAAGCACAAAATTATAATAAATTGGAGTAAGTTAAAATAAAACATTTTTAGGTTTGCTTAAATTGGTTATGTCAAATTATAAATTGGGTGAAAAACTTTTATGAATAATTCATTTTAATCAATTTTAAAACTTAGTTATCATCTTTCGGAATTTGGCAAAAATTGATTATGAATGGAAGTGAGTTAAATGCACAATAATTCATATTTAGATAAATTCACACAAAGGTGAGATGAATAATAAATTTGAGAGTAACAATTGTCGTTGAAAACTGAGCTACAAATTTCACCGTCAAGTTAGAATCAATTTTAAGATTTATATCAATTTTACTCAAGAACATCCGAACATACCAACAATTTTATCATTGTGCTTGTTTAGCTACTCCCATCAGTGTTTCTCGTAGTAGTTTCTCCATTATTTTTTTTATTAGAATTCCTCCATTATTTAGATAGTTATTGTTAGCATACACTTGTTTTGTAGGGATAATTGGATTCTTAATTTGGGTAACTATGAATTTCTATTACTTTTTTTTCTTCGTACTATTCTTGCTATCTATAGAGTGTCCCTAGCGAGTTTGTTTACTATGGGAATCAAATTAAAGAGCACCGAGTCGCCCCCGTGTCTTAATGTAGTTTATGTCACTGGACCAATAGTGTTGATTATCGGCTTCTATTCCTAATGGTGGGCAACAACTTGTTTGTCTCTCCATGCTACTAATATTCCTAATGGTGGGCAATAATTTGTGTGTCTCTCTATGCTACTAACTACTAGGCTTCCTCATTCAGTTGCAGTTTTGATAAGTCATGACACCTTGAGCAGTGATATGGCTAATTGGAATTGGTCTAAAGAGGGTCAATTTAGCTTGAAGTGTGCTTATGGTCTAATAAGGGAATGCAATATGAAAATATATAATTGTGCAACCCCTAATTTAACAAATCTGGAAATGGGAAAGTGTACCACTAGAATTAGGTGCGTTATGGATAACTAATTTTTGATTTGCAAAAAGAGTGACAAATACCATCGGTAAATTCACATACGTAAACGCAAACTGGAGATTTCAAATTCGAAAATGTCCATGCTAAGGTTTACCTCTTATGCTAGGTTTTACATACTATGTTATGAATAGCTTCTCATGATTAGTTAATGACAAATGAAGAAAGAAAATACAGATTTTCTAATTCTAAATTTACTATGCATCTTCTTAGAGATTGTGATGAGGTGAACAAGAACAAGTATTGGAATCCTTTCATATCTATAGATAATAAAAATTGGGTAAAAATTTTAAGTCTCCTATTACATGACTGGCTTGAGTAGAATCTGAATACAATTTTTATAGGTTTGGTTCTTTTGGAAGAGGTCAACTTTCTTTGAGTTTCTCTTTAGGCAACTTAAAATGACTAATTCCTTAGTATTTTCACAAAAGACTGGATTAAGATCTTAAATGGTGCACATGGTAAATCGAAAAAGAACTTGCTTTCATAGAGTACTTTATCTAAGTAGTACGTAATGTTGATTGAATAGGGTTCCCAATCTAAAAAGAACTTGACCTGAGAAATTAGGGTTCCCAATCTAACTTTTTATACACGATTTTGATTGATTAATATACGTAATGTTTTGTGAAGTTAGATTGAATATCCATGAATTTATTGGTGAGGCATCATCAGCATCAGCATCAGCATCAGCATCAGTATAATATAAATTGGAAGAGACTCGTTCAATTTCTGATGAAAGTAAAACCCATTCATTCATTCACTGTACAGTTAGTTACAATTTACAAGATCGAAAGCCA
Source organism: Oxytropis ochrocephala (assembly GCA_020916435.1). Lineage (NCBI taxonomy): Eukaryota > Viridiplantae > Streptophyta > Magnoliopsida > Fabales > Fabaceae > Oxytropis > Oxytropis ochrocephala. Next base: position 108,915,731 of record CM037093.1, read on the forward strand.
AACTATTTTCGCTGTAGTTTTCTCTCCGATCGAGATCGAGTCGTCATCATCATCATAATCAACCGATCTGACTAGATCGATTCCGGTCAATTCTCCGGCGACTTCTCCGATCTCCACTTAACTCAACGCTACTCGTAACTGAAGGGAGTGGTTTAGTTTAGACCTGTCCCCAGCAGTTCATGTACATCACTTTCCGGAGAGAATCGTCGGTTCTTCTCAGTCTCTCTTCTGGTTCTGAATTTCCGGCGACGTCCGATACAAAGACGCCGGTCAACGCCAAAGCTCCGGCGGAGAAGAGGCGGCTTCGGTTTTGGTGAATAGATCCGAGAGCCATTTTGCACTTGTGGGCGGGGTCAGTGTGAGCCTGCGCCACCGCCACAGTCGCTGCCATCCAAACACGGTTCAAGTAACCCATTTTTCTGTCTTTCTTTCTTACTTTGAAATTTTCTTGTTTATCTTCAGAAATGTTTTGTGAGAAACGTTTTGTGAGAAGAGATGAGAAATGGCCTTATTTATAGAGGAAATGAGAAGAACCATTATTAAGGTGGCTTTATTTTTATTTTTTTTTTTATTTTTATTTTATATAATATTATTTTTATTTTTTATTATATTTTTGCTTTCTCAATAGTAAATTCTCAATAATGATGGTTTTCTTATGAGTTATCAATAATATGATGATGGTTTTCTTAGTGGTGGGTTCCAACCTAAACGACAAACAAATGATGGTCCACACTTACATAAACTTTTGAAAAAGTATTAGTGAAAACATATTAAACAATTTATTGGATAGAAGTTTTTACGATTATCACAAATCACAATTAATAAAGTAATAAATTATCAATTAACTAATTAGTGATTAAAATTGATTAATTTATTTTTGATGATGCGTCAACATCTAATTGGTAAATAGTATAAAGACTTATATATTTATTGTGTATATAAATTAAATCCTTATAATAATTATTCATTTCTTAAATAATCGTCTTACATAATTTTTATTAATTAAATAAAGAACAAAGTTACTGAAATAAGTTAATGATGATGGTTTTCTTAGTGAATTCTCAATAATGATGGTTTCCTAATCTTAGTGGTGGGTTCGTTCCAACCTAAAAGGACAAACAAATTGATGGTCCCCTTACATAAACATTTGAAAAAGTATTTGTGAAAATTTTTAAACAATTTATAATAATAATTATTCATTTTTTAAATAATTGTTTTACATAAATTATATTAGTTCCTATATATTTTTATGTTATTTAGAGAATCACCTAAAAGAAGATACTATGAAAATTTTATTAATTAAATAATGAAATTAACAAAGTGTTAGTAGCAAGGTGAAGAAAATAAAGTGTCAAGTTGTAACTTCAAACTTTAGTACTTATCTGTACTATTTATTACTCCCTCCGTTCTTAAACTTTAGTCCTTTTAGCCATTTCTTTTTTCAAAACTTTGGTCATTTTGAGATACCAATGTATATTTTATCTAATTTTTTCAAGTTTATTCTTTATCAATTACTTGTCACTATTCACAATATGAACTCTTTTGGATTAGAGTTAGTGGGTATTAATCTTACAAAGAAGTCTTTTTACTTTAGGTATTACAAATTAATGATTTTTTAACTTGTGTGAAACACTCTAAAAGGACCAAAGTTTAGGAACGGAGGGAGTATTACTTTCCAACAATATCCTTACTTTAGAATATCAATAATCGTGCATTTGTTCAAATCGAGAAAAGTGTAAAGGTATTTTAGTTCTACCACATTTTTCTACCATAGAATTTAGCATATTCAATCATTTTCTTAATACCATAATCTTAAATGACACTTAATATCAGACCGATGGAATAACACTTTTACGTCAAACTTTAGTACTCATCTGCACTAGTACTTACTATTAGGGATTAGATTAGTGAATGGGAGAGAGAATGGGGGCAGGAGGAAACAGGTGGCGGGCTTATCCTGAAGGGAGATTGTCATTGGCGACTCATCCGTACTGCACCAATTGCAATCCAACAACCATTCATGTTCTGACACATCAATTCTGTCCCTTTCTAACTTTGTTTTATTCTCTCTCGTCTTGGGTCCCATTTCATAAAATAATCTGTTTGTATCCATGGACTCTGGCCCAAAAAGGAAGCACCATTTTGTGTGGGGGTGTGTTTTTCCTCGCCCCCTCCTACTCAAAACACACTCCATAAAGGTATGAAATAATCAAAAGATCAGTCAAAACATCTTTTTTTATCAAGAAATCTTACGTGTTCGAACACGGGCCTTCGAACTCGTTCTAACGACATCGTTCGCGTGAGTTATATATTGACTCACACCCTCTTGTGCGTAATTTCACCTGTTCGAACTAGGTCATTCGAACCGTCGTTAAACACGTCCTCACAGCGTTTCACGCGAGGTTATTTTTGGAATAAAATTTGTTAAGGGATGTGAAAGAGTAGGAAGGGGAGTAGAAAAAGCAAAACCCTTTTGTTTGGGGGTATTTTTGTCCTTATAGATGATCCTGATTCCCCATCCGGGAATCTAATACTTCATTTGTCTCATATTAACTGTCCTGTTTGGAATGTTTTATTGTCTCAAATTAATTGTCACTTTAAAATCCCAATACAACATTTATTATTACTTTCCAATAATACACTTACTTTAGAATATCAATAACCGTGCTTTTACTCCAATCGAGAAAAGTGTAAGGGTATTTTAGTCCTACCACATTTTTTCACCATAGAATTTAGTATATCCAAATCATTTTCTTAATACCCACGCATAATCTTAAACGACACTTAATATGAGACAGGGAGTTCTATTATTGAACCTTATTATTTTATCTAACTTTAACCCATAAAAAAATTAATTTCTCCTTTGTTAGGGTGATGAGTCACGAGATTCATGACTCGTAGTCATATACACGTTGAACCGTATTCACGGGACACGTTGAACCGTATAGACGTGACACCTTCATGGATGATTAATGGCTTCTTCTCTCTGAGTCTCTGCTCCTGGCCGGGGGGGGGACTGGGCTAATGATGGGCATCACGTGCATGCGTGTGACACAATGAGAACATTTTGGACAGACTCCAAGAAATGTTCCAACCAGCACTCAGTAGAGGATCAAACACTTTGTTTTGTTAGAAACTCATTGCTCAATATTACTTGTTTGCCTTATGGGGACTACATGAACAATTTGAACATTTGCATCTCCATGCATCAACTTCCCAATATAAGTAAGATTTGCATTATGAGAATAGAACCGGAGAAGCTATAAACACCCACCCATGCTTGATCCCAATATTACTGGCATTTTTTTTAAAGGTAAACTTAATTAGATATATTAAAATTAATTAAGTACATGTTAAGAGTTAAACTCTATCTATGAATTGAATATAAATTTCATTCAAATGAATTCACAAGTAAAAACTTAAGATAATATGAAGAGGTGATCACTATATATATATATAGTGCACCTTCTAAAGTGAAAGTAAAATACAAAAATCCAACTAACTAACTAACTAAGAAAAGTAGTTACAATTGAAAACTAATTTAACTAACTTGTAAACTAACTTTCTAATACTCCCCCTCAAGTTGGAAGAGAGATGTCAAGATCTTCTAACTTGGAGATGAGATGCTAAAATAAAGCTTTCATGCATCTTTGACTATCTACCAACCAAAAATTCAAATACACATGCATACATGAATATGAAGTCCATTCAGCAACCATTGTAGACACTTTAGGAAACTTAGGAATTTGAAATCTCATTCTACAAGGCCAAACATTAGTGCTACTATGTCGATGTCAATTGAAAACTTGTAAGAAACCACATGTCGACAAAAGAACATTGAGCAGTCTTCAAAAAACCCCATACAAAAATGTGGATCCAAGAAATCAATCCAAGAATCCAACAAGAAAACAAGATGAAATACAACCAAACGTTGAACGAATTTTTAATTTGCGAAAATGAACAATAGTTCTGGCAAAAAATTGGATTGTTAGATATATGAGTTGAAAAAGATTTCATTTGCTGGTTCATTCGCTCTTCCATTGCTACACAGCTTGACTAGGAAGAAACAAGAGACAGAAACACAACAATGATGATGAAGCTGGCTCGAGGGATAATCGGCGAATAAACTTCAATGAACTTCTTGAACACACGCATGAAGGGATAAAGAAAGCAAAACATTGCTTCTTTCGAGGAAAAAATGTTGTTTCATTAGTTCTTCCAAGGCTACACAGTTGGATCACGAAGAAACAAGAGACAAACGCAGTAAAGATGATGAAGCGGGCTCGAGGGATGATCGAAGAAGTAGCTTCAAAGAACTTCTTGAATACACACAAGAAGTGACAGAATTTGTCCTTAGAGAGATGTTGAGATACCAACACAAGAGCGGAATTATCCGAAGGATGGAGGTATGCGTCATCATGGTTATGTGGAGGATTTGCCATGGCAGAGATGAGTTGAACAACAACCAAGCAGGTCAAAGAACAAATGAAGAATGATGAACGCGGAGAATCTCAAAGAACATATGGAAGAAAAAATCAAGAAATTTAAATTTCTTTTGATACCACGGTGAACACTATTGTTCATGAATCGCAAAGCAAAAGAAGAAATTTGCGAGAAGACAATGGAGGAATCACCGATTAGAGATGAACGCGGAAGCTACATAATCGCTCCTGATACCATATTAAGAGTTAAACTCTATCTATGAATTGAATATAAATTTCATTCAAATGAATGGTGAAATAAAAACTTAGTAATATAATAGGTGATCACTATATATAGTGCACCTTCTAGTGAAAGTAAATACAAAAATCCAACTAACTAACTAACTAACTAAGAAAAGTAGTTACAATTGAAAACTAATTTAACTAACTTGTAAACTAACTTTCTAATAGCACAAGGGGTAGTCACTCATATATCTTTGGAAGAACAACTCCAAAACGGAGGACAACAAAACAAAAATCAATTGCATATATCTTTGGATCCCTTAACTGTACTAGTAAGCCTTGCAGAGGGGGAGTCTAAGAACCTACTCCCTCCGTCTCAAATTGTTTGTTGTTTTAGATTTTCAATGAAACTTTTAACGTTCTTTTTCACTAATACCCTTATTAATTATGACAATTTTTTCATCGAATAAATGATTCACATTTATCTAGATAGAGAGATAAATGGTTAAATGGTAAATTAGCCAACACTTTTTAAAAAATCTAGACTCCTAATCATTTTTCTCAAAAGGTGTGTCAAAACCTTAAACTACAAATAAAGTGGGACAGAGAGAGTATATAACAATAGCCTACCTTTGCCAATACTTTGGGAAGCCAGACAGTGAGTAATAAAAATTATAAAATCATCACGAGATTCATAGATCTAACGGACCACCTCGCCAATATCTCAGTGATCATTTGAGAAAATCATATGATTGCACCACGCAAAACCATCAACAAAAATCATGGTGGGTCATAACATTAATTATTATAATAAATTTAATTCTAAGACCCACCATGATTTTTGTGTCTATCTCTCTCCAAATGGAATCCTCCATTTCTTTTGAGAAATAGAAAGGATCCTAATCCATCAAAAGAGAACCATAAAGAAGGTAGATATACCCCTGCATGGGAAAGGATTCTCTCATGTTATTTTTCATCATGTTGAATCTCAACCACTCATTTAATATGTACAAAAGAGAGAAATTAAGTAAGTGTATAAAGTATTAAAAAAATGAAAACAAGAGGATCTAATGACAGAGATCAGAATAGTACGTGCGCACCCAACCAACCATATTAGGGTGGTTGAGGAAATCAATGTGACATAATAGACCAATACAAATCCGCACTTCCCTAAAGTGAGGTTTATATATTACTCCTAATAACACTCTTATTTATTAGTATTTCATTTGGTAGCTTGAGTTTTATGAGCTTTGTTAATTTGATTTAGGTTCTTAGGTGAATTTTCTAGATTTTTTATCAAAGGTTTTCGCACCTTTATGGCAAATCTTCTTTGACTTATCATCATCTAAAAGTGTGGTGTCTTACACTTTCAACCAAACAATTATTGATTTGCAAAACAAAAACATATTAATTGGAAAAAACCAAAAAAAATCAAGAAAAAGGTAGAAATTCACAAAAACAAAAAGCCATGCTTGTTCTTGATTGTTTACTACTTGGTCGTGGTAAACAATTCAACATATTTGGAGAAACTTAAGTCCCACATCGACGAGCGATAAAGTTTCAAAAGAGTATATAATGAAAGGACATCACCCACTTTACAAATAGCTCTTGGAGTTAGCTGGCACTAGTATGTAGATGATTTGGAGTTAGCTGGCACTAGTATAGAAGAAATTAAGAGTGTCAAGTCTATCTTAGATGCAAAATTTAGCATCAAAGATCTGGGTAACCTCAAGTATTTTCTGGGTTTTGAAGTTGCAAAGAACAAAGAGGGAATTTCCCTATGTCAGAGGAAATATGCCCTAGATTTGCTTGAGGAGATTGGTCTATTGGCAACCAAGCCTTGCTCTACTCCCATGGAGCCAGGATTACAGTTGCATAAAACCATGGGTCAAGTCATTGATGATCCTACTGTTTATAGAAGGTTGGCGGGGAGATTGTTGTACTTGACTCACTCTAGGCCAGAATTGTCATATGCAGTGGGCAAACTAAGTCAGTTTACGGACAAACCCACTGATGTTCATATGCTTGCAGCTATGAGAGTACTAAGATTTGTTAAAAACAAAGCCCTGTTGTGGATCTTCAAAACGCCATGCTTGTTCAAGAAAAAGGTAGAAATTTACAAAAACAAAACACCATGCTTGTTCTTGATTGTTTACTACTTGGTCGTGGTAAACAATTCAACATATTTGGAGAAACTTAAGTCCCACATCGACGAGCGATAAAGTTTCAAAAGAGTATATAATGAAAAGACATCACCCACCTTACAAATAACTCTTGTAGGGTTGAGATAGACCCAACCTACATTCTAAGATAGTATCCACCTTTATCAACGCATCAAGCCCCAATAGTGTTGGTCGTGAGGGTGTGTATTGGGAGAAATCCAAATCCCACAATGACTAACGATAAAGACTCAAAAGAGTATATAATGAAAGGACATCCATCACCTTACAAACAGTTTTGTAGGGTTGAGTTAAACCCAACCGACATTCTAAGAGGACCACACATTAGTTTAAGTGCTTATAAAAAAACACATTAGTTTAAGTAATAATAATCATAACTAATAACTAATTTAATACGAGTATTTACTAATTAATGTGAACTCGATAACCTCTTATAATACTTTTGAAATGGAATACACTTGCTCTAAACGTGGTTTCTACAAAACAAAGATTGAATTCCTAATAACATATTTAAGGGACCCAGTAATGTCGATAGCAGTGGCGGATACACTTTGTTAGGAGTGGGGTCAATTGCCCCCACCAATCAAAATTATTTTAGCTAATTATATGTAATAAAAATTATTTTCCCCCCATAGAAAAATAGTAATTGCCCTCATGAGTTAATTGTTTTTTAAATGAAGATTAAAGAATACTAATTTATTCTTTTAGTTCGCCAACCAAACTACTTTAATTGGACAAGTAGAGACATATTTGTTTTCATAGAAATGGAAATTACCAATTTAGTCATTAAAAACTCAAACATTAGTCAAACTAATTTTTAGAATATCCAAAATGTCTCTAAAATTATTTTAAAATGACTTACTCAACTGATATTAGATGACTAATTTAATATTTTTCATTTCTCAAAAGACTAAATAAGCTATTATTTTTTGTCAAGTAATAATTCAGGATTGAGTCTTTTGCTTATTTTTTATCCTGAAATTATATATTTTATAAATGTTTATAATATTTTTTTTTCTAAAAATTACTAGACTATTTTCCGCCCCATGACATAAAGTTTCTAGATCCGCCACTGGTCGATGGTCGATAGTGCCACAATTTGTTAGTTAATTTTTTATGCTTTTGTAACATCCCTCTTTATTAATACAATAACCCCTTTTTAACCCCATTTAAGCGGCAAACCGTGCTATGCGATGTTAATGATACATGTATGTGTGTTAACCGGGTCCAATGTCCATAACAAATGGAAGGACAAAACACATAAATATCAAACAGTGGCAACGTTACATGGGTACAATGAATATACACAATCTACTTTATTAGCCACTTTGAGCGCCAATCCCTCTTCACTTTTGTTTTAAAGCAAATCCCTCTTCACTTTTGGATGACATATTTGTAGTTTAAACTCTAACCCACTTTATCTCATTGAGTCATTTACTCTTCTATCATCACCCCTGCCAAATTCCATCCTCCGTCTCCTCACAGCCACCTATTATCCCCAAAGAGAAATGATAATTGGACCAAAAAATGTGTACCAAAGTATACCAAAATACAAATACGTATGGGATACAGAAGGAATACTTGTATAATATATTTATTTTTTATTTTAAATTAAATATATTATATGCGTATATCACTAAACTTAATTTAAAATAAAAAAATAATTATACTTTACAAGTATTCCCTTCGCATTCTATATGTATTCGTATTTTGGTACACTTTTTTTGTCCAAATAATATTACTCTATCTCCAAACCCCATTATTCTTCTCTTCTCTCTCTCTCTCCACATCTCTTCTTCGTCTTCCTTCTCTTTTCCCTCCAGGCTCTTCAACTTTTCCTCGTCTTCCTCCAAATTCGCCTTCTTCTCTCCCTCTATCGGACGATCCCCTCCAACCTCTCACCTTCCACATCTTTACACAAATGGAAAAACAGAGAAAGGAAGGAGAGAGTGAGAAAGGAATGAAGTTAGACGTTGAGAGATGAGAGAGAGGGAAGCACCAAAAGCTAGAGAGAGAGAGAGATGAAGAAAGGGACGATGGAAGAGACAAGAAGAGGAGGGAATCCAATTTCTATCATGGATCTCATTCGATGTCTCAAGACAATCAAGACCCAAGAATAGTGCTCCCATCAACAGTTGCACGCGCCACCAGTCTCTACTGCTTCCTCGACTTGTGTCTTTCAGGCGCCACCTTTTAGAGGGTTCTGTCGGATATTTCTTCGGCAAGGTTGCAAATGAGAACCTTTTTAGTCCAATTAAGGGCCTAAATCACGATTTGATGCATTAGTTGTTAGTATAGTGAAATGGTTTGATACCCTAATCATATCTTATTAGTAGATAAGAAGAAAACAACTTCCTATGGGCTTACTAGCAGGGAGTGGTGGACAACAAGTTTAAATTTGTAACATTCTTTTTGATGGATAAAACACATTTCTTATAGAAAATCAATGCACCGCCTACATAGTTATGTGTGTTACTTTTGTTAGACCAATGTGGGTACTTTAGGTTGTAATGTTTTGTGAATAAGCAAATGCTTTCTGGGATTGGTTTTTGGAAACTCGCCTCTATGTTTTAAGGAGACATCTCATGTTATTGCTTGCCAATTTGCCATTAATTCTAAATACCAATAATTGTTTCTCAATCTACTTAAGATATGCTTCGGTTATAGATCGTATTCAATTTCGTTAAGATTCATCTAACTTAAATCAACGCATGGAATGGATTTTTAACACCTTGTGAAACAACGTTGGTTTTTACCTTATTCTCGCAGACACATCGTGATATTCACATCCCGTGCATATGCACGGGAGTGTGTCCTAGTATCTCTAACACTATCACACGCCACAGCTGTTGCTGAATCATTAATGATAGTAACATTAGGATTAAATAAGGATTCCCTATATTATATTTATTTTGACAAATGATTCTCCATAATAATGATAGGCACTTAAATAATGTGCTTTCAAAAAAGGCATAAGCTTTCTATGTTAACTGCTAACCTTTTATATTCGTGGACCTACCCACTTTGTGGATCTTGAGAGATTACGCTATCTTATCAAGTTAGTTAAATCAACATATTATATAGTGACTCGTTATCTATTGATGATTAATATTTACTGGAACTAACTTGCCCTTTATTACTATTTAGTAGTATTTACTACTGTTTCAGACTGAGCCAAGCCTAATCCGCTTTCGACGCAATAACGGCCCAAACGAGGTGCTCACCGAAGGCAGAACCGGCGGTCCGGACCTAATGCCAAACCAACGGTCGATCATCTTGCCAAATCCAATGGTGTCGAATACGCCTTCTCATCTACGCACGGAAGCGGCCTAGGATCCCCACATGATGTCTATAAATACAACTTTGTTGGTCAAATCAGGTACGCTTATCTCATTTGGTCCTCATACCTACTTCTGATTGCCGACTTTAGCATTAGAGTGTTTGTGGGTACCAACCCCCTCTGACTTGAGGCAAGAGTAGACGACTTCAACTCAATCATCTACCGGCTTCTCAACTCGGCACAGTAAGAAGCAGTGAAAGGTACAGAACACTAACCATTAACCTCATGACATTGTTAGAATAAGAAAACAGTCAAACAAGGAAAGACCCACCAAGATTTTCGTGGTTTGCATGTCATAACGTGCAACCCATGATCTTCTTGCTCCATCCAATATATCATATTTTCTCCCCCAATTTCATAACGAATTATATGAATAAGATCATTGGAAATTCACTATGCTATATAAATAGCCTATGTATTCATTAGATGCATAATTGGTACCTCACCACTTACTTGTAAACATTACAAAGAAATTAATCTACAATGGCTTACCTTCGATCTATCTTTGCGATCTCTACGTTTCTTTTAATGTTGTTAGTCAACATTGTCTCTGCAACTAATTATGGGCCAAAGATTGAAAAGCCCAAACCCGTAAGAGATTACAAACCACACCTCACAAGACCTGATTATGGTATCCCCAAACCAAAAGGAAAAGATAAACTGCAACTCCCCACAGTCATTAGTGTCCAAGGAATGGTTTTATGTAAATCAGGCTCAAACTATTTCCCAATTAAAGGTAATTATTTTTTTCACTGATCAAATAAAAAAGTTACAAAATAACACACAACTCTGCCCAGCTATTTTCAACTCAAGAAAGTAAAATCGAATAATTTACATACGATAGTGATAGTTTGGACATTGGATTTTGATGTTTTTTAATAATTATATTTACCAGGGGCGATTGCACGAGTTACATGTGGATGTGAAAATGAGGTTGGGTACGAGACAGGTCCTCCTATATCAGTGTTGAGTCATAAAACAGACAGCAGAGGTTATTTCCTAGCTACATTGCCACTTAAGGAGCTGGATTTTTTGGAATCAAAATTGAAGCTTACAGAATGCAAGGCATACATACAGAGTTCTCCATTAGAAACATGTAAAGTTTCCACTGATTTGAATCATGGCATCAGTGGTGCTCCTCTTTCTTCTTATCGCCTACTAGAAAATAAGACCAAATTGTACTCTCTCAGACCTTTCTTCTGCACCTCCCAATCTAACGGTTATTGAAACAGCTTCTATATCACATATTTTGATTTGTGAAACATATTGAGATAAAATATGCATGTCTGCAAAGTTGAAAAATGATGTTTTTTTTAATTAATATGTTGAGCCATATCTCCGGTTTTGTTCTTCATACTTCTTTTATTTAGCTCAGACAAAATAACAATTAAACGCTATGGACACACACTACCCAGCGGATACAGTTGAGTTCGAACCTGGGAGCCGACGTCTCCATGTCATTGAAATTACCAATACAACTAACACCGAGGGACTTTTTCACAATTGAATATACAAGTTTTGCAAGCTAATAACATTCGGTTATAACTATCATTATTACTACTAACTATTCGAGTCGACTCAATCCTAGCTCTTCTTTTTAAAAGCGAAAATGATTAGTAATTAGTGTGTTGTTAAATGGAAGGGAAGCGGGAAAACAAAGATGCTACAAAGTATAGAATCTGAGGCAAATCCAACCACAATAATAAATACATGAAAGTGAGAATCTAGTTCAACAATAATATCAGTTAAATAAACAAGCTATCTACAAGTTAAAGAAGATGAATTAAAAGAACAATTAACTACAGCCGGTCAAGTATTAATTAACTCACATTTCAACACCACAAACATCATGGAACAATGATAAATCAAGTGTTCTCACACTATCTCTTCATAGCAATTTCATAGCTCACTCAACCATAATTGACAAATCAGGGTCCCAGCCTCCCCTTTCAGAACATAAAATTGGAGAACATTAAGGGCATTGACCCCAAGGGCAAAAAAGGAATGAAAGAAAGACTTTACAGTTTACACTGAATCAACAACACCTTCAACTTGCTGCTTTGCCAAGTATCTTTCCCTTCTTTCTTTCTACACAAGGAAATAATTTATGAGCATACATTATACAAAAAATGAGGAGAAGAATAGTGTTAACAACAAAATAATAATGCCTAACCCATTCATCTATAACAAGTCCCTCCCCGGCTACTCGAGGACCAGTTTCTTCTGGAGGTTTCTTTCGTGCTTCCAGTGCAGCCTCCGCCTCAGCTAACTGACGTTTAAGCTTATCCAAGGCCTTAAAGAAACAAAAGTTTTCAACTATGATTCTTAATGAAATGGTAGAGGTTACACTTATAAAATATAATTGAGATAGAAAAGCTTACAGGGGTAGGCCGTTCGGGGTCCAGAAAAATAACCCGCAGTATTTGCTCTACAGCTACTTGATCTCTTTGCTCCTCAAACTGCAGGAAGAATTATGTGACAACTTTGTTCAGCATGAGAGTATTCTGTGTAAATTGTTGTACACTATGAAGCACGAACACAAACACTTGACATGATACAGACAAGCTGACACCGGTTTTAATTTGAAAAATACAAGTAATTGAAGTGTCGATGTAAATGTCCGACACGATTCATGTTGGACACTGGACACGTCTTCAACTGAAATTGTGGATGCTACAGAGGTTGTACATAAACTAAATGCATAGTCTATTTATTTATTGAGAAAACCAACCACTTTGCCACTATAATCTGATTTTATCAGACATGCACAATCATGTAAACTTCAAAGAAAAGAAAGAGATTTTAACTTAAGCTTACATAAACAAGCAATCATATAAATGAAAACTATGAAGGTTAATACTAAATGTGATGGAAAGGAGCAATAATACATTACCAGTTCTGGTACATAGTCCATTTCACCTTGCACTTTTAGGCTCATGATTTTGAACTTAACCTTGCTCTTTTGATCAGCTGGTTTCTCATTGTTCTCTGGTGGCTCAACAAACTTGAATACTGCCAAATAAATCAAAAAAAAATTGTTAAGAGGATTCACCAAATTCCAAGCATATGATAGTTTGGTTAACACAAGTTTAGAAGGAAAAATTACCCGTCGCAATTATGCTTTCACCCGGTGCAAGAATACCACCTGGAGGTCGCATGTAACAACTTTTGGGTGCAGTTGTTTGAAACTAAGACAAAAGAAAATATCACCATTAGTAGTATACTCTAAGAGTGGATGAATAGAAAAGGTAACAAAATAGTCATAGCCATTAGTATATAACTACGCAGTTTACAAAATAAAAATGTAAACTGTTTTGTCACCCTTGTTGACGATTTTGAAACTACTGTGATGATCAAAACCTATGTAGCACCAACACTTTAGATGGAAGACACGTCCAATGTGTGGGACACTGACACCGACACTTCAATTATTTTCATGTTCTCAAATAATATTAGTGTCTACATGTCCATGTCAGTGTCACGTCTGGTGTACATGTATGTATATGTGCTTCATAGATCAAAACTTTCTCAAAGTTCCTGCTCTTGTCACCCTTGTTGAACCAGTCTAGTATAGCTAATAAACTTTCAGAAAATTTATCCCCAACTGTAGCTTTGTTGGTCAAACTCTAACTATTGACAGAATACACACACCAATGACTAACATTTGTGGTGAAAAAAAACACTAACATAGTTTTATCAATAGGGTTGCAAGTTGCAACACACAATGTCAAAGCTAACATGATAATGTTCAGTCAAATACCAATTCTGAGCACAAGATAATAATGGCAAAAACATAAATGGAGACATAAGCCACACCTTGAAAGCTACATGAGACTTGCAAGTGTTTTTAATTGCGATTGCACTTTTAACTTGCTTCCCAGGTTCATCTTCAAAACAAATTCACATTAAATCAAACAAACAGTCAATCTAGATAAATTTTTCAACAACAAAAAGAGAAATATTCAGAAAAAGATTTCAATATCTATGAGTTTTTCAAAACATTAAATTCCCCAAACATAAATGAAGAGGCTATAAAGACAAACAAACATTAAACCTAAATCAATATAAGATACAGATAAAGATCCCCAAAAATAAAATAAAAGAAAAAACATGTTATTGAGCAAACAAGATTTCAATTTCAAGAGAGACATACAAGGGAAAAATAGCTTGTTGGAAGGATCAAGACGAAGCCTCCTTCTTGTAGGAAGCAAAGACTTAGCCACGGATGAAACTGTTGCTGAAGACTGAGGAACAGATCTATCAATGGAATGAAGACTCTGATTTTGTTGATGAACATTGTGCATATAAGATGTAGATGAAGAAGAAGAAACAGATGATGAAGGATTATGACTTGTTTGCCAGAATGGCATTCTACAAAAATTCCAAACCTTCCCATCAGACGGTGGTTTTTCACTCTCCACCTCCATCTTTGGCCGGAAACCACCACTTCAGGTAAATGGGTCACAGAAATTGTTGAAAAGTTTTGAACTTTTTTTTATTTAGTGATTGATGGGTGGTCTGAATCTGAATCTGAAGAAGCTGGATTTGGGAATTGTTGTAAGTTGTGATATAAACGTTGTTTTGATTTGTGAAGTGAAAGTAAGCAAACGTAGAAAACACCAAGGTTGTTGTGGTGTTACTTACTACTGTACTGTTGAGTGTGTCTGTCCTTTTGGTTATATTTGATCCACAACTTTATTTGCTTTGTCCAAATCGGTCCAGTTACTGGGTTTGGTGGCTTTATGAGTGAGACAACTTGATTGGCTGCGCGTGAATTTTACTGTGATCATCATCATCATGGAATTAATGAACAATTCGGATCTCAATGTTAATATATTTCCTCCGTCCCAAATTTTTTATTGTTTTAGCAAAATCTTTTTGTCATAAATTTATTATTATTTTAAATTTTCAATGAAACTTTTCACATTATTTTTAACTTATATCTCTATTAATTATGACAGTTTTTTACATTTAGTAAATGATTCATATTTATTTAGTTAGAGAGATAAATGATTAAATGGTAAACTAGACAACACTTTAAAAAATCTAGACTCCTAACCATTTTTTTAAAGGGTGTGCCAAAACCTTAAACTACAAACAAAATGAGACGGAGGGAGTATTTTGTCAATTTTATTTTTTGTTTTCAGGTCCGTATGTTTATGGGTTCTCCCAATATTCATTCTAGTTCTACACTAAATTGCATTTTTGTCTTTTATTTCGATCAAAGTTTCAGTTCGGTTCTTTATATTTTTTTACTTTGATCATTTATATTTTAAATCTTTGTCAAAATTGTCATTTATGTTTGATATATTTCTATTTGGTGCTTCAATTGATAGAGTTTTGATCCTTTCAAGTACTTGTTGTATCAAGTAGGAGAGTGTGACACATATAACATGATAATAAATGCAATAAATGATATTATCTTTTTGTACGTGTTGGTATTTCCCCTACTAGACTCAACAAGTACTTGAGAGAGGATATTAACTCTAATTGGTATAAGAGCATCCACAATGATGTTCCTTATAATGTTTTTTCCTTATTAAAGATCATCCTTAATAAGGAATCTTAATACTATCAGGCAAAAATAATTGTGTTCTTTTTATAAAGTTAAGAGTTATCAGACACCGACTTTTCTCTCTTACCTTAAGTGGGTCCTAATTGAAAATTTGTGAGTTATTTGTTGATAAAGTGATGATGTGTAGTTATTTGTGAGTTATTGTTCAATGACTTTCTCTCTCTTACCTTAAGTGTTGCCATCATTAAATAATTTAATCATTAATTAAATATCTTTTTATTTCATTTTACATTTATCAACTATTTTAACCGGTGGTTATACCAAAAAAACATAATTTTTTATCGACTAGCTTATCTGCTAGCTCATTCGTATTTCCTCATACACTATCTGCTGATTTTTATCAAATATGGCATTAGCCTTCCTTCTACTATTTCGGCAATCATTTTGTACTTTTGAGATTTTACCTTTTCGATTTTCATCTCCTAAACTATGCAAATTTCTATTTCTAAATTGATGTCTATGGGAGAATAAATAGGTTTTTTTTCCTTGTTTGGTGTATTAGAAAATAAACAAATTTACCCTTGTTTTTTTAATAATGTTTTGCTGATAATAATATTTTAGAATTGGTGTTACTCGGATTGACGTGTAATTGTCTGCTAAATGATTTGGCCGCAGCACATGGAATATGGATGCATCCATATGTACGATGTGTCCTTTTTATTATTTTTTTCCTTCACTTTATTTGAAGCATAATTCATAATTAGTGGTCAAGAGTATGTTTCAATTGGTAAAGATTTATCCAATACTAGTTTACAAGTTAGTTTAAATTTTGCTTCATTGTAAAGACTTCCTTAATAGACAGTAGTAATTATTTTTAGTCTTGAGGTTTATTGTAATTCTATAAATTAAGAACCCAACTAACCTAACCTAACCTAACCTTCTTTATAAAGAAAGTAAAGTAATACCAGAAAAGGTGTAGGGGGGTTGTGAATTGTGATGTATGCTCTATCAAGCAAAAAGCAATTTAGATAAGAACAAAAGTTCATCATTCACACACAATCAAGGTGGTTGGCCTCAAATCTAAACCATAAAAAGGAAAATATTAACATCATAATCCGGAGTAAAAATGGCGTGGACTTATGCTTTTCCTAAATTGACGTTTACTTCTTCATTTTTCTTCCTTCCTTTAATTTCTTTGATTCTCATTGTGCTTCAAAAAAGAATAGATAAAAGTTTCCTTTTGTTATATTCCAGAAAAATTAACTTCTTTTTAGCTATCAATATGTCCGAGTATTTTAGCCATGAAATGCTATGATGGTAGTAGAACATTGCTTACTAGTGGTGTTATTAAGAATGACAATTCGGGAAAACCCACTAACCTTTTCCCATGCCCTTTGGCACTAGGGCATCTTTAATTAGTTTATCCTTTTTGTCATATAATTTGGGCTAGGTCCAAACCGAATACAATAGGATGGAACATCAAAGGGCAACACACAAAGCCCACATAAAAAACAAGAAAGAGACAAAACAAACCGGGGACTAGCCCAAACGAAAGACCCTACTCAATACAAGTCAACGACCCTATCCAAAATGCAAGGTTACAAACAAGCCCTAATTTGGAAGAGCAAGGCGAAATCAATGCAAGAGCAGCAGATCCACCCACATCAAGTCATATTCTTTAATTCGATCATTAGCGCCAAAGTACGAGGAGGAGCAGAAACTGAGTTCCTAGGCAGGAAGACAAAGCAAGCTTTGCGATGAGGACAGTAACCCCATTCTCAATTCTGTTGGATGGATACCCTTAATAATATATTCTCAATCTCTTTTCTAACAAGATTCTTTTTGCAAACTTCCACGAGGTCCTTGGAATCGAATTCATGAACGATGTTTTGAAGGCCCAAAGAGAGAGCACACGAGATAGCCTCAAATCAACTAAGAATGTGTTCCTGGGTGTATCAAGAATACGAATCGCCAGCAAAGAATTGGGCTCGCGGCCCGGCCCCATCATGCCCAAGCCCAAACACGCCGCTTGGGAGCGCACTCGCCGTACGGAAACTTCAGAAAGCGGTCGGACCTCAAAGATATATACGCCATTCATACATGGCATCAGCACGTTCTCTTACCTTGTGTTATCCGCTCGCGGCGACCTCTCACTAGATCATCTGAGTGTCTTTGCAGTACCACCCGAGGTGCTCGGCGTGAAGCCGGGACCGGTCCTTTCACTCATTCAACGACCGGCCCGATCAGCAACGACAACAACTACTTCAACACTTCATTGGTCAAGGTACGATCAATTGGCGACCACGATGGGAGGCCCGAGCGCTATCCTACTCCATTCATGGCTCCAGCGACCGCCCCGCACACGGGCCTCATCTCGGCCACCCTCCGGCAAAGATCCTCGGCAAAGAAACCCCGGAGGTGTAGCAGATGACGATTCATGAATCTCGCGGAATCGCGACAAGAACCCTCGGTGCAGTGGTCGCGGACCGATCTTGGGAGCAGTGTACGACCGTGACGCTCCACCCCAACTACCGCCCGAGTTGATTGAGGCGAGCATTGAAGAGCCATTGCCCGAGCATGTCACTCGAGCCGTTATGCGAGATCCTCCAAAGCAAGAATCGGTGATCGCAGATGAGACGCGCCATCTCTCGGCATGAAAGAGGTCGATTCCGCCGCCGGCGTGCGGAAGGCGGAGAACCTTCTCGCCTAACGCCGCCGGCCGTGGCAGACATCGCTCCCCCTCGAAGGAGCATCTCTCGCCGGGAGAGCACTACTCATCGTTCTCCGACAAGACGAAGTAGGGCGCATAGGTCGCCCCCTAGTACACTACAAGAAATTCAAGGTTTTCCGGCGGACCTAAGCCGCCGGTAAAAGCCCAAAACCGCCGCATAAGTGATATTTATTTCCGTGGATCTTACCGCATGGATTTTCCGCCGATTAAAACGTCGTGACGTAACACTTACCGCGGAAAATCCGCCAGAATCGCATGATGATTTTTCCGTGGAAAAAGCGCCAGAATCGCAGGATATTTCCGGTGGAAAAAGCCGCCGGTAATAACACCAAATCGGCCGGTAATTTTCTTTTTTTTTTTTATATAAAAGCCGCCGGTAATAACACTAATCCGCCGGTAATATATTTTTTTTTTATATAAAAGCCGCCGGTACTTAATAAAATCCGCCGGTAATATTTTATTTTATTTTTTTTTTATATAAAAGCCGCCGGTACTTAATAAAATCCGCCGGTAATGTTTTCTGAATTTTTTTTTTTTAAACACGCCGCCGGTAATTAATATAAGCCGCCGGTAATATATATTTTTTTAAAAAAAAAACGTTTTTAAAAATTAATTTTAATTTTAAATTTTCAAGATTTAAATTATAAATTTAAATATTAAAAACCGTTTTTACTTTTAAATTATTTAAATATTATAAATTTAAATATTTAAATTATTTAAATATTATAAATTTAATATTTAAATTATAAATTAATTTAATAATTTGAAAATAATATTTAAATTTTAAAATCTCTTTTAACAATTTGAAATTTGAAATTTATTTTTAAAAAGTATTTGAAAATCTAATTTTAAATATTTTAAAAGTAAATTATTAAAATTTGAAAATTATTTTAAAAACAACTAATAAAACCAACAAAGTCACAATAAAATTAAACAACTAATAAAACCAACAAAGTCACAATAAAATTTAAACCAACAATAAAACCAACAAAGTCACAATAAAATTTAAACCAACAATAAAACCAACAAAGTCACAATAAAATTATCCATACAAATTAAACAACTAATAAAACCAACAAAGTCACAATAAAATTATCCAACAACAAACCACTAATAATAAGGCCTATTTGGGTTTGGGGTGCTGTTGGGATCCAGATGTAAAAGCGCTGTCGTCCAATCATCTTCTTCATCGTCCTGCTGTTGGGGTTGTGGTTGACGTGGCTGGGTCTGAAATTGCTGGGACGGTTGTTGGAATTGCTGCGGGAGACATGACGTGGCCGACGTGGCTGCCGATGGGCCCGAGGCCGGAATGGGCTGCGGAGGAGAGTTTAAATCGAGGCTCGGCTGACCATATGAGGGTTGACCATATGAGGTGACCATATGGTCGACCATATGGGTATGGCGACGATTGAAAGCGCAGCCGCCATAGTTGATTGGAGGTCGGAAGCGCACGAGTGGTATCGGCTTTGAAAGCACCTCCGTAGGTCGCATCCTCGCGGTGGATAAGGCATCGATGAGGATGATGATGGCATAGATGGCCTTGCATGAGACAAACTATCCATTACTTGCTTCCCGAATTCCTCATTGATTCTGCGTTCTTGACCACGCTCTCGCATCTCCCGAATCTCACGCTCATAGTTGCTCAATTTCTGGTCAATACCGCAACCTCGCTCGCTCTTGAGAGTGGGGACATGAGAGCGCCCAAAGATTTGTTGTTGAAGAGGAATTTGACCGAAATTCGGAACAATGGAATTTGGAAAAGAACGCCGCCCATACCACCGTGATCCCGGTAATCGACCTTTTTTGGCCGATGGACCAAAGCAAGTTCTTTCCATTTTGCTAATGCCAATCGAGCCTCCTCATCTGGGATCAACCTCACCCCGCTTACTCTCGTGTGTTTGGCGATACTCCCGCCGCCAATTATTGAATGCTTCTCGAATCATCCTTGGCCGCTCTTCAGAAACTCTCACCGGTGTCCTCGCGCATATGAAGTTGCACGTGTATCTCAAGTGCAAAGTAGGTGGCCGACCAAGAAAAGCCTCCTCAGTATATAGTATTAATTTATAATATTAGTATTTAATAAAATATAAAATTTGAAGAATTAAAAACAAAGATATATAAAATATTACCAAAGCGCTTAGCATGTTTCATATGGTGATAACCGCCTGTGATTTAAGCAACCACCATTCTCGGAAGCCCGATTCGCAGCAGCTCTCTCGACATTTTTTTATAATCATCATGCGCCCATTTCAGTTGGAGTTCATCCCATATAGGCGGACCAATCCAATCTGAATGCTCTGCTCAAAGAGCTTGTCACGCTCTTCCGCAAAGATTTCGAAAAAGCGGTGAGAAGCTCTTGAATTGAAGACTTTCTTAATCGCATGGTCATCCTCGTGTTTCCATGCGAATGTTGCCTGGTTGCACAAAATAAAATAACTTGTTAGAAAAAACAACTTAATGAATTCAAGAATTTGGAATAATTAAAAATTAATTAAATAGTAAAAAACTTACCCTAAATTGATTCCAAAATTTGGATCATGGATCTTTTTAACCTCCGACCAATCAACCTGTGAAGTTGTGTAATTTGCCTTGATTATACTTGTTATCGCTTTGGACACAATCCTCCAGGATCAAAGTCAGTACATAAGAAAGAAAAATTAAAATGATATTAATTTAAAAGACAAATTTCAAATACAATTACAAATACAAATATATATAATAAATACTTACAGGTTTCCAACAACCTCCACAACGATCGACCGTCATCCAAAATATCAACCACGTCGGTTTATGCATCATACACGCTGCGTGGCGGCGATTCTGGATCAGCAGGTGCCATACTACCGGGTGGAGGCGCATGAGTTCAACGCTCGAGCTCGTCGATGATGGCATACGCACATAGTTGCCATGAACAAGTCGATATACTATCTTACGCTTACGGCCGCGTAAAGAAGTACATATCTTCTTTCCTTTATCCTGAGGCGGCACGGGTGGGTCCTCATCATGTGGTGAGTCACCATTTCCTAACGATGCCATAACTATTCTGTAGCTATAAAATAAAGTTAATAACATATATAAATGATGAATATATAACATAGGCAAATATATATCAAGTCTGATAAATATAAATATTATTTGACAACAAATTCATTTTAATGATGAATAACATAGGCAAATATATATCAAGTCTGATAAATATAAATATTACAAACCAACAAATTATATATCAAGTCTGATAAATATAAATATTATTGGACAACAAATAATATTTAACTTTGAATAGCATAGGCAAATATATATCAAGTCTGATAAATATAAATATTACAAACCAACAAATTATTTAAATAAGATAACATGACATTAATTAATTAGAATCCCATTCTTTCTCAAAATCACCATCATCATCGATAAGTCAACTCCCGATACACCGACGTGATCGATCTGCGCCCTCATGATCGTATCTTCGTCTTCATTAACTTCATCGCCAGGCGTTGGACTCATCACGTAAACGAGTAATGATCTCAACTTCAATCACTTCATTTACATTGGACATTTCTTTCCGATCGATATGGCACATCTTCCATCGTGTCATTTGTCTCGATGTAACCTCTTGGTTTTGTCTTAATTATGCGACACACCAACCACGCCGATCGGTCCGTGTTGATGGATAAGAGACATAGTAGACTTGTCTCACATTTTGTGCAATCACAAAAGGATCGCATAATCGATATCTACCACTCATTTTAATGTCCATCGTATTTGTCTTTGGGTTAAACTTTGTTCCTCGAGGGGACGGATCAAACCAATTACAAGAAAAAACGATTATCTTTTGATGATAATCAAGATAAGTGGTATGCAAGTTCATAAATGTGTTCAACAACACCATAGAAATCATCTTCGCCTCTCCCAAAGTGTCACCCCTTCATGCAAACTCCACTATTCATCGCTTTCTACCTTCCGTCCATTTGTTAGTGTGAAATTTGTAACCATTCACAAAGTATGTGTGCCATTCTTTAACACATCTTCGAGGACCATCGATAAGTTTCTCGGTGTTGGTTGGTAGGAGTTGGCGGAAGGGAATACATACGCCGCTTAAACCACATTGGAAAATGCGCATGAATATGAAAGCGACGATTGTTCTTCACTTACTCCTCTCGATGTCAAAAACTCCCTAATGAGAAATTAACAATTGTTACACACAACAGATTTCTTTAATTTATAAAGAAATTAAGATAACTAGCTAGGTTGAGAAAGACATACTCAATGAATGGTTGGACCTCGCATGCAGTTTATCAAGACATGAACATGGGTTGAGTTTAACTCTTCTTACATTGCTAGCTGAATTGACTCTTTTCCGCACGGACGACCGTGGAGACAAAAGCAGACAAAGCTAAACGATGTCTTGGTGGTTCAATGTTGATTTCATTTCGACTACTTGTAGGAGCCAAATCATTGTTGAAATAATATGAACAAAAATGAGTTGTTTCACGATGCAAGTAAGACGAACATATCGATCCTTCAACTCTAGCTTTATTTTTGATCGATATTTTTGAATCACCCATGAACCTATAGAAAATTATATGTTAATAATAATGTGTTGAAATTGTAGTAAACTTCTTTCATATGTATATTAATCGACCTTTCAAACGGATACATCCATCTCGTATTGGATGAGTCCACCAAGTTTAGCTTCGATTTGCGAGATGAACAAAGCAACATGCTCCATAGAATCAAAGAAACCAGGGGGAAAAATTCTCTCCAACTTGCATAAGATAAGTGGGATGTCTTGTTCCATTTTTGTCAGATCATCCGCTTTAAGCGTTGCAGAACACAAATTCTTAAAGTATTGACTTATTTCAATGAGCGGATTCAAAACATGTGTTGGCAACGAACTAAAAGCGATAGGAAGTAAGCACTCCATGAATACATGACAATCATGGCTCTTCATCCCATGCAACCTCCCATTATCCACATCTGCACATCTTGCTAAATTGGAAGAATAACCGTCTGGCATTTTCAACTGTTTTATCCACCGATAAACTTCTTTCGCTTGTTCGGTAGATAAAGTATAATTGGCTTTGGGTTTCAACGCCCTAGTACCCGCTTCAACCAACGACAAATCCTTTTCGCCGCAAAGAATGATCCACGCCCTTCCTAGCCTTCTCATTGTCTTTTGTTTTACCTTTTACATTCATAACAATGTTAAATATGTTATCAAAAAATTCTTTTCAATGTGCATGACATCCAGATTGTGTCTCAAGAGATTATCTTTCCAATATGGAAGTTCCCAAAAATACTCTTTTTGTCCAATTATGCCATACTCCATAACCATCCGGACGAGAAACAACACCGCAACGACTTCTATCGGAGGATATCCTCGACACTGCTCCAAACTTCTTCGGTGTCACCACGGGAGGTTCACTGTTTCAATACTTCCTTGATGAATGCATATTTTGACCTTCTAAATGGATGATCGCTAGGTAAAACCTACGGTGTGAGTCAAACCATGATGTTTTTCCTCCATATTTAAGAGTAAAAGCTCTTGTGTCAACCATGCAAATCGGACACGCCATCTTACCATGTGTCCCCATCCCGACAACATTCCATAGGCGGGGAAGTCATTGATGGTCCACATCAAAGCCGCCTCATGAGAAAATTTTGTTTGCGTCTTCGCATCATAAGTTAAAACACCATGCCACAACCTTTTTAGGTCATCGATCAAAGGTTGCAAATATATGTCAATACAATTTGTTGGATTGTGTGGTCTGGAATAATGGCATTTAAGAACATGTATGGTTTAGACATACACATTTCTGGAGGAAGGTTGTGCGGGGGTAACAATAATCGCCAACAAGAATATGGTGATGCCGATGCTTGAATATACGGTGTGAAACCATCAGAGCATAAACCAAGGCGAACATTGCGTGGATCACTAGCAAAATCTGGATGAACACGATCGAAATGCTTCCAAGCTTCACCATCAGATGGGTGGCGTAATTCACCAGAATTGTTTCTATTTTCACAATTGCCATGACATTTTACCATGATCTCCTTTGAAGTAAACATCCTCTCGTAGCCTTGGTATAAGAGGCAGATAGAACATTGCTTTCCGTGGAACCGGTTTGCCTCTACTCGTCCCTTTCCTGCTGGCACGGTAGCGTGGCTCTCCACACAACTTGCATTCCGACAACTCTCCATCATTTATCCCAAACTCATTGCTATAATATAGCATGCAACCCGACACACAACAATCAATTCTCTTAGATTTTAAGCCAAGCTTCGACACGATCTTTTAGCATCATAATAACTCTCGCGGCAAAAGTCCTCTAATGGGGTTGCATCCAACATCATTTTTGTCATATATTCCATGCACAATTCAACAACATTAAATTGAGACTTGAGACCCAACAACCGAACACACATTGATAATTTAGATTCGTTAGATCCTTCAAATAATGGTTGATTTGTCTCACTCAAAAACATATAAAACCTCTGAGCTTCTTCATTCGGAACTTCTTCAGCATCATATTGTGGTTCCTCAAAATCCAAATTAACACCGATAGCATCACGTATCATCCCTCGAACAACATCAAACACTGATTTCCCATAGTCGATGAGCCAACAAATTTCTACGACCGGACTTGAAGTGCCACCTTCTACTTCTTGGGGACAGAACAATATCAACCAGGAGGAACATTAATTATATTAACACGAGAAACTCCATTTGCTACCTCGCCATGACGAGTCCATATCCAATAATTTGGCTTAAATCCATTGTTGTACAAATGAAGTCGAATGTCACCTTCATTTTTTATGGATCGAAAGATACATTTCGAACAAGGACATCTAATTCCACCTTGTTGCTCAAATTCTTTTTGACGCTTAGCTAAAAGAACAAACTCTTCAACTCCTTCAACAAAACGTCGTTTCAACCCCGCTCTTCCAGATATAATCGATCATACATCCAACTACGATCCATTTTTTGTGGATGTCCTAATTAAATTTATTACAACATATATGTCTATCAGAACAATAGACATTTTCATTTTTATATTTTAGCTACTATTATCTTTGTAGACTAACAAAAATTTAAATAAACTATCAACTATTATATTTTACTATAATCCTAATTATTTCAATTCATTAAATCAAATAACATTCTTTACTATATAATAATAATACTAATGTGAAACAAATATTACCAAATAACTAATCTAAATATTATACAAAATAATATTTACTATCACATAATATTTATTACATTAAATAATATTTACTATCACATAATATTTATTAACTATTTACATTAATGTTCTTCTAAAAAAACCAATTAACGTGGTTCAAAAAAATAACTATATTAATGTTCTTGTAAAAATAACTCTATTATTGTTGTTAAAAAAACAATTATATTAATGCGTTTATATTAATGTTGGTCAATAAATTAATATATTAATGCGTTTATTTTTTGTTTTTAACTAAATAAGAAATATTTATCTAAATATTATACAAAATAACAAATATCTACTCTAAATCTAAATATTATACAAAATAACTAAAATATTTTTGTTTTAAACAAATATCTAATTTACTTTTTTGTGACAAATTTTAAATTTAAATTTCAAATAAAATTATTGACTAAATAATAGTAATATTAATTTAAATATTATACAAAATAACAAATACCTCATCTAAATATTATACTAAATTACTAAAATATTACTATTATAATAACATTAAAATAACAAATATCTAATCTTAATATTATAATACCATTAAAATAATTCCTATTTTTTTTAAAAAAAAATAAACATAAATAGTTGTGACTTTAATTTTTATGAAAATTTTTAAAATTAAATTTCAAATAACAAGAGAATTCTCAGAGAGAACAATGAATTTTGTAGAGAGATTTGAGAGAAAGTGAAAGAAATGAAAAATGTGAGAGAGGTTGAGAGAAATTAAGAAGAAGAAGTGAGAAGTGAAGATAAGAAGTAAGAAGTGAAGAGAGGAGAGGAGGTGTGGATCGGTATAAAAAAAAAGGGACCAAACGGTCCGATTTTCAAATTTGAAATTACCGGCGGACTCTTTGTTGCTTACCGGCGGAACACGTGTCATTACCGGCGGCTTTAATGCGTGACTTTCGAGTTATTTTACCGGCGGATTAACGACATTACCGGCGGAAAATTATCGGCGGCTTTTTTTAAAAATTCACCGAAACCGATTTTACCTGGCGATTTTTTTTTTAATTTTTTTAAAATAAAATTACGGTTACAAATAATTTCAAATCCGCGTAATCGATCAAAAAACCGCCAGATATTATTCTGGCAAAGCAATAAATCCACGGAAAACACTTAAAACCGCGGTTATTTACAAGCGGATCTGATCACGGAATTGACCAAAGCCGCCGGTAATTTACAGGCGGATACAATCCGCCGGAAATTGGGCGCCGGTATATTACGTAATTCTTGTAGTGGTAGGAACGTGCGCAGACGCCGTTCGCTATCTTACGACGATTATGAGGATTCCAGCTACCGTCCTGACACCGGCCGCTCGCCCACTAGGTACTCATCCAACGAATCGTCCGGTTCACGTCGGTCGAGAAGCAGGTCTTGGGATTCTCGTGAAGAGCTTGAAGAATACAGGGGTGGAAGAATTAGGGACGTTTCGCGTCGGCGAGAAGAAGAGTCGAGCTAAGCGACCGAAGACCTCCTCAACTTCCACCATCTAGCCCATCCGGAGGAATCTATGGAATGCCGGGCAACGAGGCTTGCCTCGCTATGCAACCCTTTGGGTCGAACGGCATTCAGAACGAGCACGGCCCGTTCACTAGAGAAATCAGGCATTACAGAATTCCGAGAGATTTGAGGAAGCCGCCTAACCTAAACAAGTTCGATGGCCGTAGCGATCCGCATAAGCATCTCCTGTGCTTTAATAATTTCACGGCATTACAGGAGAAATTGGGACCGACCATGAAATGCGTGTCGTTTCTCTCGCCGTTGGACGGTGACGAGCATTGGAGTGGTGGGAATCCTTCGCCCAACACCATATCATCATGGGAAGACTTGATCGTAATCTTCTTGTCTCACTACACCGCAAATCGCCGCCAATATCGATTTGAAGAGCACTTGGATTCCATTGTTCAAGGGGATAATGAAACTCGAGGCAAAGACATCGACCGGTTTAACACCGAGGCCGAAGTCCGTTCGTGACTTGTCGACAAGGACAAGTTAAAATATCTCAAGCGTGGTATTCGACCAGGACCACCGGTTCGTAGAAGAAATCACTCTCAACCATTATCGGGATCTCAGTTATTTCCTAACAAGGGCAAACGTCCACATGGCGTATAAAGAGACTTTAACTACAAGGAAGGCCGCCCGTGCGCGGCCGAAGGAAGAGCAGAGTAAGCCGTCTAAAGGGCATGAAGGTCGCCGAGACAACCGGCCGGACTTCAGAGACAAGAAATTTGACCATCGTACTCGCCTGAATACTTCCATTGCACAGATCTACAGTGAATGCCAGAACAATGAATTCGTAGGAGTGAAGCGGCCCGATCCACTCGTGCTCAAGAAGGGGGCACGACCGACCAAAATGTATTGCCGCTACCACAAGAGCATGGGTCATGATACCAACGACTGTATGGCCCTCAAAGACGATATTGAAGAACTCATTCAGAAAGGCAAGTTGGGTAAGTATGTGAGGTCGGAGGAAGGCGACCGACCTCAAGAGAAAACAAAAGAACCTGATCAAGACAGAGGAAAGGGTCCTCTAGCCATAGAGAGCACCCAAGACAAAGACCGATCTGAAGATCGTGACACTCGGCGATCTAAAGGCCGTAATGTTGCGATGGTAATTCATGGTGGGAACCCGTTGGATCGCAGGGAATCCAACAAAGCCACCAAGAGAAAATGGGATGAACTTCTAATGGTCGCATCAACTTCAGCAGAAAGACCGGTCTCGAATAGACCTCCCATCTCTTTTGGGGATAACGACCTACACGATGGCAAGCCGAACAGTTATGTCCCGTTGGTGATAAGAGCAGTTATGGCCAACACAGAGGTGCAAAGAATTCTGGTCGACCAAGGCAGCTCGGCCGATATCATGTTCGTTGAACCGATTGACAAAGTCGAAAGTTGATCGAGCGAGATAATCCCTCTCAGCCGAGCCCACTCCTCTAACGGGCTTCAACGGAGCGACCACCTACCCACGGGAACGATCGAGTACATTAGTCACATTTGGTGATGACACCGGGAAAGTACTATATGCGGGGACGGTCCGGACGACGTTCTTTGTACTTCCCATCAAATCCTCGCTATCAATGCATCATTGGTAGGCCGACTTTAGGGGCAAGCTAGAGGCCGTTGCATCGACAAAGACATCCGAAGATGAAATTCTACAAAGAAAGACAACCGGTGTAGTCACCACGGAGGCCGACTTAGAATCGCAAGGCGAAGCCACGCCCTATATCAGGAAATTTGTGATGAGGTAGATCGTGGGCCCAAATGCTCAAAGCACCAGCCGAAGGCCACCAAGTAAATCACGATCCGGACGCTCGTTATGATCCGCATAAATGACGAGTAAGACGACGACGATGTTTTAGCTCGAGAGCTTAAGAATCGGCTTAAAAGACCGTAACCTCATGGAGAATCGGTAGATGTGCGGTTGGGAGACGACCCAACAAAGAGCGCTTAAGCTTCAGTAGCGACCTACCAGAGCAAGTAAAGCAAGACCTTGTGCAATGTTTGAAAGACTATCTTCGACTGTTCGCATGGCGTGCATCGACATGCCCGGCATTCCTATCGGTAGCTTGCCATCAACTTTCGATCGATGAAGGGGTTAAGCCAGTCGCTCAAAGAAGACGAGCTCAGAACGAGGAAAAATCTCAAGCCGGTGCAAAGGCCGTTGAGGACCTCATAAAGGCCAATTTCATAGAAGAGATCAAGTACACAACCCGCTATCCAATGTCGTGTTGGTTAAAAAGAAGAATGGCAAATGGAGAATGTGTGTAGACTACACCGACCTAAATAAGGCATGCCCGAAGGATGCCTTCCGCGCCCAACATTGACAAATTGGTCGATGGCGCCTCGCTATAAATTATTGTCTTTTTGGACGCTTACTCGGGATACAATCAGATCACGATGTATCCACCCGATCGACACAAGACGGCCTTCATGACAGATCGGGGAAATTTTCAGTACAAGGTGATGCCTTTCGGCCTAAAGAACGCTGGAGCGACTTACGGCGAATGATGAACAAAATTTTCAAGAGGCGATCGGTCGAATCTCCGAGGTGTACTTGGGCGACATGATCATCAAAAGTGGGACCGATCCGGATCATGTGAACGACCGAGGAAATCTTTGAAGAAGCTAGAAGAATTCACTCAGATCGAATCCGGAGAAGTGTACCTTTGGGGTGAGGCGGCAGATTTTGGGCTTCCACCTAACTCGAAAGAGGATGAAGCAAACCCCGAGAAATGTAGGGCGGTCGCCGACACGAGGCCGCCAAAGACCAAAAAAAAAGAAATCCAACGGTGAGCGGGATGGTAGCAGCTCTGCCCGATTCATACCAAAAGCGGCTCGCAAGTCGTCGCCCAATCGCTCGGACTCCTTAAGAAAGACGAGACTTTGAGTGGACCGACCAAAGTGCCGCAAGCATTGGACGAGTTGAAGGAGCTTTGACTAGCCCACCAATTATGACCAAGCCGTTGTCGCGCGAGACGTCAGATCGCATTTCTTGGCTATAACGGAAGAAGTTACGAGTCTTTGTGCTAGTCGGAGAGAACGATCTAAAGCGTAATCCGGCTCTACTTTATTAGTAAAAAGCCGCAAGCGGCCCGAGCCGAGGTACCGAGAAAAAGAGAAGTTTGCTCTTGCACTCCAGTATTTGCTCGTCAAGATCGAGACCCTACTTTGTGGGCCCACCGTGTCGTGGTAAGGACCGATCACCAATCAGCAAGTCCTCCATCGGCGATCCGCGACGAATGATAAAGTGGGCGATGAGAGCTCGATGAATTTGGGATCAAATTTGAATCAAGATCGACGCCGCAGCGCGCAAGTGTTGGCCGACTTTATAGCGTAAATGACTCGACTCGTAAGATCAAACCACAACGACACGGATCCTACATGTAGATGGGTCGTCCAACAAAGAAAGGAAGTGGAGAGCAGCCTAATATTAGAAAATTCGT